>CM059037.1:6850000-8100000 GCA_030279155.1 Forsythia viridissima | reverse complement strand
TAGTATTTTTTTCTTGATAAATGATAGATACAAGTTAAGTATTAAGAGAGACTAACACTTCAATAAATAGCAATAAATGAAAAGCTCAAGTGTTAGAAACAAACTTTGATCATGATGGTGATTCAAAAGTTTGATTTGATCAATCAAAATTTTTCAATGAATAATTTTGAAGATGTAAGTGCAATAAAGTTTAAATTATTTTCTCAAGATGATTATCTATTTTTATGTTCTTATAAGTGTCTTTAATGATAATAAATAAAGGACAATTTATAGAAATCAATTTTCAGAATTTTCTGTCCATTCGGATGATCAATCAGTCGACCTACAACATTTCGAATGACCAAAATAGCCGTTGGAACAGTACAATCTCAGAATCAGAACGGTCAAATTTTTGAACGTTGGATTCGGTCGACCTATTTCTCAAACAGTCGACCGATTTACTTGGGTCGGTCGACCGATTTCTCAATCAGATAATTGAAATAATTTTTTTGAAAAGTTTTGAAAAATTAATTTTTGACTTTGACAAAAATATTTTATGCAAGTGATATCAACATAGTTTTTGGGCATAAAATTATTTTTGAGCTTTCATCCATTTAATGCTAAAGATCAAAGAATTAGTACATTTACATTATATCTAGAAATCTAATCTTCGATCTTGAATTTTGAATCTTGAACTTTTGTATTGGATGATTGACTTTTATCTTGAGTTGTTTGAGAGTTCGATTTGTAATATAGTCTTGATCTTGACAATGATTCATTTGAACACTTTGAAGATCACTTGAAACCAAATCATTAGTAAACAAGAATAATTTGTTTGTTATGATCAAATCATTAAAGTTAAAGTTAACCATAGGTCAACACATTTAGCCGGAAATGAAAAAGGTTTCTTCAATGGTTCATATGCTTTGAAGATCACTCAATGGTTCATATGCTTTGAACCCGATTAAAAGTGCTACTAGGTACTTTATCAAAAAGAAGAGTACTTGGATTAAAAGACGAGTTTACTTAAGTTATTACATTTTATAAAAACGAGTAGTGAGATACTCCATGGTCCAATAATCGAATACGTCCACAACAAAGTAGGTGGTTTCATATTTTTGTAGTCTAGGTACATGGGAATTGGAGGACCATACGTCGACCTTGGTGACCAAATGGTATTCATGGCCATCCAAAGCTACTTCCCACCTTTGTCCCATGACTTCATAAATATCTCGATCCATTCCCTACAAAAGTCATAAAACGACTATGAATGGTGACATTCAATGAGTAAAATACGGTGCGTGTGTGACATTGCATATATATGTATCTTTTATCTTTCTTAGGACCCTTCCCTTAAGCAATATTTGTACACCGAGTGCTCAAATAAATATTCTTTGTGCATAAGCACGATGGCCAAACTTCTTAGAACCCTAATCGTCCTTCTATGGGCTACTTTTGCCCTTGGCCATAGTTGATCAACTCATGGAACCCTTACCGTCCCAATATAGGCTATTGTTGCCCTTGGCCGTACTTTAATCGGACATCATGCCCTCATGTGGGTCGCTTTAACCCTTGGCCAAAGTTGAATCAACTCCTTTCTTGGGACTCTAATCGTCCCCTATGGGCTACCTTTTACCCATTGTATACAAATAAGCTTGGAGAAAACTTTTTGTGTTATAACATAACTTGTCTTTGTCTCATATCAAGTTAAGCATGTATAACATAACATAACTTTCTCATTCTCATTCTTCTTTTTGTTGCCTCAATGGAAAATAGGCTCAAGATACTTATAACATGTCATGAAACTCACTAGTATAAATCATTTGGAGCATATAAGAGCACATAAAATTTATACACACATATGGATGTGTGTGTGTGTGTGTGTGTGTGTGTGTGTGTATATATATGTATATATGTATATATATATATATATTATCGTATTGCACATAATGCAAATAACATAGTTTACTTACAACACCTCATATATTTACTTGAATCAATCTCATTGACATAACTCATTTTAGAGTACATAAAATTTATGAGATATATATATATATATATATATATATATATATATATATATATATATATATATATATATATATCTTATCGTATTGCACATAAGGCATATAACGTAATTTACTCACAACTTGTTGTTGTTAACCTTGATCTACCTGAAAATAAAAGGTTATAAACATCATAATCTTATATGAGGTGAATGTTTCTTAAATCTGAAGATGAGGGTATCAGGACCGCAGAGACTGGTCTCAGGTATTTCTAGTGCAGAGATTTTGAGGTATTGGTACCATATCGTAAAACTATAAATACATGGTACTAATACCCTTCGAGGCAGAGATGAGATAAAAGTATTTTATTTGAAAATTAAGTTCTCGGCCCATGGAATTTGACTTTCTCCACCATGAAATATGAGTTTCTTGGTCTATTTGTGCTACTGCCCAAATGGGGCTTTGAGGCTCGGGTGTGGAGATTTCTCTATTAAATTAGAGAACCTCTACACCAAGCTTTTCTTTAACTATTGCTCACTTCTTCTACTTGATGTATTTTTCTCTTGTAAGAGAGTTCTTTCCTTCTTCTTTAGTGTTAGAAAAACGTGTGAGAGTGCTGTGGTGTTTAAAGAGAAGAAAATGGGCAATGGGGTAAAGGGGTATTTATTAGGAAAAATGTATCTCCTTCTCATGATTGCATATCCTCATTAAGTGCAAGAATACTTAGAGAGATTTGCTGAAGATTTCCCTTGCTGGACTTCCTTAAATGCGTTCCCCAACCACCCATAATAAAGACACTAGGTATAGCTTATAGGGCAATTAATACTAAACTCCAACTAAGGCAGATTTCTGGACCTATTTTTTGGTCGAGTTTTGAAGGTCGAAAGTCGAAACATGCTCATTTTTCGACGTTTCTTATAGCATCTCGAAGATCTCACGGGATCTTCACAATGAATTTCGAATCGTAGAAAACGAATCATCACAGCGATCACAGCATCGTCCCAAAAATGGCTGCTCAAAAATAAATTTCTGGGAATTCCAGATTTTCAACTTCCTGGAACGTTTTTGACATAAATATTCGGGGCTGATTCCTCAGTCGAACATAGGTGTATTTGGTACCATTTCGAAGGTCTCATTACGTACTTCGTAACACCATAAGTTTCGTAGAATTCTGACCAATACATAAATCATACGATTGCTCCTAAGTTGGCTGCTTGACTCATTCTCAAAAGCTTAAACTTCACTTTCTTAACTTTTGGGTTTTCACCCAATCATTTCTCTCTCAATCAATCAAGCTCTTAATACAAGTTATTCATTCCTAAATTAATTCATCTTAGTCCCTTCACAACTCATTAAATCCGATTTTCTCCCTTATTTATTATTCGGATCTAATTTAAAATTCTAAATGTTATGACTTTTGAAGTACTTTTTGGGATAACTCAACTAAATTTCTCGTTTCACTTTCTTTTTCATATTTAAAATAGAAATACGAATTTTTGGATCGTTACACCATCTCTTCAAGGTTGGCTCATAAGCCTTAGCCATTATATTTTCTGATGCTAGTTGTAAAGCCTTATCTCTTCAAAGTTGGCTTGTAAGCCCTCACAACTATGTTTCTGAAGTTGGAAATAAAGCATCATTTCATCGAGGTTGGCCCGCAAATCCTTTTTGTAATGATTTTGAGGCTAGTCGTAAAGCTTCACCTATTGGATATCGACTCATATTTAGGAGGCTATGCATAAGACCTCACCTATCGAAGGTTGATTTATCTTTCAGAGGTAATTTGTAAGTCTCGCCTATTTGAGGTCGGCTTGCATTTTAGAGGTAGTTTGTAAGTCCTCTATTTGGTTTCAGCTTATAATTCAGAGGCATTAATTTGTAAGTTCTCACATCAATCAGTTCAGATTCCAAAGGTTTGACATGAGTCTTGATATACCTAGGTCCTGGGATAATCTTGCTAATTTATTGCTCTTATTTCTACTTTTCTTATAAATGTACCATTCAGACTTGAAAGACTAATGTTAGACTAATAAATTACATGGCATACACGTGGTCGGATAAGACCCCCACATTAGCTAGTTGGGCGTTAGTGGTGCGAGTTGAATTAGGCCGGATCAGATCCCAATCTTCTCATAGGTTTTGGCCCAGTTCAACGGCCATCTTGACCTACACGCCTAATATTCCTCTATGCATATGTAAGTAATTTACACTAAAAAATAGATGAAATCAAACATCTAGCCAAATCCCTACACATATATTTCTCCCACACCCAATTATATTCTATTTTCTGACAGTTGACTCAATTGTCAGAGTGCAAACGGTCATCAAACTTTTTTCTGGAAGAGCGACCTATGCCTCATAAAGGTATCATAGTGTGAGGTGGAGGGAGAGGTAGCCAGAATCTGTTGACAGTTGATCGTATAGATTTTGAGATTAACACATGGAATTCTATTAATTTAGAAAACGTAGGTCTATTACGTAAACTAAAACAAATATTAAATTCTAGACACTAATATAAAGCAACAAGTTTTGGCAATCAAAGTTTTTATTTTTTAACTTATCATTCCATTCTTCTTAACTCATCCCAATACATTCTAGTTGAATCTCCAAATTTTTAGAACATGTTTGGCGTAATGATTTTAAAATTCTCTTTTCTCAAACTCATTTTTAACTACGTATTTGGAAAATTGGCACAAATGGTCCTTAACCTCTGTTTTCAGTACGAAAATGGTCCCTAACCTTTATTTTTTGGCACAGAAATCCTTAACATATGTGTTTTGGTGCGCAATTGGTCATTATTTGATGAAAAAGATAAATATGCCCTTATTTTTAATTAAAAAATTACAATTGAATTTCTAACATTTACAAAATGTGCAAATTGGTCATGTGTATTTATTAAATAATATTTAATTTAGCATATTAAATATATCACTATAGTCATATCCATTAAATTTTTCATAAGAGAAAAATATAAAATTATTATGTTTTAGGTATATGTAATTGCTATGTGATGTGAAAAATTTAAACAAAAATTAAGTTAAATAAATAACAAAATGACGTATATAATTTTATGATATTGAACCAATTTTATTATATTTTTATTAACATAAAAATACTAATAAAAATTAATTTACACATTATGTGTTCTTTATTTTTGAACGATAATAAAACGATATTTTAAAATATGAAGAATATAATTTGAGTTCTAATATTTGTAGTTAATAAACCAATAGGTCAACTAAATAAAAATATGGGAAATTTGTCAAAAACGTTCCTAACGTATGGACTCGGTTTTCAAATTTTGACAATTACATCTCTTACCTATCCATGTAGTGCCCAAATCATCCTTTTGAATGGAATACATCTAATATTTCGTTAAACTTTTGAGATTTTGGCACAAATGGTCCCTAACCTTTGTTCTTAGTGTGAAATTGGTTCCTAACATTTATATTTTGGCAAACAAGTCCCTAACCTATGTGTTTTAGTGCGAAATTGGTCTTTATGGGATTAAAAAGACAAATATATCCTTAGTTTTAATTAAAAGAAATTGTATGTAGATTCCTAATCATTACAAAATGTACAAATAAGTCTAATACTTTTATTTTTTATAAAAAAAATTAAAGAAAACTAATGAATTTTTTTTAAATTAACACTTTAGTAATAAAAATGTCAAATAAAATTATTATTTTTATTATGAAGTAATAAATATATTATTTAAAATTAAAACTTTTATTTTATAGTTATATAAAAAAAATAACTTTGTCACAAACTTGATGTTCAAATACTTTTATTTAATTGAGTTATATGTTTATTAACTACAAATATTAGAAATCCAACTATATTCTTTATATTTTAATTTATCGTTTTATTTTCATTCAAAAATAAAACACATAATGTGTAAATTAATTTTTATTAGTATTTTTATGTTAAATAAAAATGTAATAAGATTAGTTCAATGTCATAAAATTATATACGTCATTTTGTTATTTATTTAACTTAATTTTTAAAGTAAAGAGGGAGAAAAAAATTTATAAGTAAAGAGGGAGAAAAATGATTTCTCACAATGATTTCTCTTTATTACTTAATAATAAAAATAATAAATTTATTTGACATGTTTATTACTAAAGTGTTAATTCAAAAAAAATACTCATTAGTTTTTTTAAATTTTTTTATAAAAAATAAAAGTATTGGACTTATTTGCACATTTTGTAATGATTAAGAATCCACATACAATTTCTTCTAATTAAACTAATGGTATATTTGTCTTTTTCATTCCATAAGGACCAATTTCGCACTAAAACACATAGGTTAGGGACTTGTTTGTCAAAACATAAACGTTAGGGACCAATTCCACCATAAGGACAAAAGTTAGGGACCATTTGGGCCAAAATCCCAAAGGTTTAACGGAATATTGGATGGATTCCGTTCAAAAGGATGATTTGGGCACTACATAGATAGGTAAGGGATGTAATTGTCAAAATTTGAAAGGTAAGGATGATTTGCTACAAACTTAATGTTCAAAAGGATGATTTGGGCACTACATAGATAGGTAAGGGACGTTTTTGGCCAATTTCTCTAAAAATATTTGAACATTAAGTTTGTAACAAATTTACTTTTCTTTTTATGTTGTAACGATAACATTAAAGTTAAAATTTTAAATAATACGATTACTTCATAATAATAAAATAATTTTAATCAACATGCTTGTTAATGATTATGAGCTTAAAATTTAGTTATTTTATAATAGTTCATAAAATATACAAAATAATTTAGTATGTTATCATTTTGTTATTTTTTTTTATATAAAAAATAAGAGTATCGGTGTACTTTGTACAAGTGTTATGAATTCAATTGAAATTTTCTCTAATTAAAAGTAAGAGCATATTTATCTTTTTTTATCAAATAAGGATCAATTGCGCACCAAACACGAAAAAATGATAGAGAGATGGATGTTCATCCAACCAGATTGAAATGAATCTGAGTATTTGAGCCCCTCTCTTCCAACCTGGTCATCTTCTCGATTAAAAACAATATATGCGAAGCGGTCAACTTTCTGCCATCTTCGGAGAATCGTCCTTATATATTAATATTTTCACAAATACAGAAGCCTATGTATGCCTACAGCTTATGAATGAGATATGAATGGACTACAGCTTATGAAAGAGAGATGAAGGAAGGCACAAAGTGTCTCGTGAGTTGGATTTTCATTGGACTTGGACCATGTCTCCCAAACAATCTCAGTACATATGGTGCAAGACGATTCCATATATCGAGGTACATAGGTTAATGATTTTTGTGCTAAAAAATAAAGGTTAGAGACCATTTCCATACTAAAGACAAATGTTAGGGACCATTTGCGCCAATTTCCCTACTTGTCCTTTGTTTAGTTTATAACTATTTATGAATATTATTTGATGGTATACTAGTGCTGCGACATGCAATCACATTACTATGGTTAGAGCTTCAGAGGAGTAAAAATAGATTTGTTGATCTCATTGTTAAAAAATCACATCACGTAACATAAAACGACTCCGACTTAAACAACTCTCAATCTATAATTGGATTGTGCCACTACCAACTATAGCAACTTGTGTAGTTCTAAAAAAGTAAAGAAATAAAAAGCATTTTAAAAAAGATATTGCCAATGATAGAGTATCGAAAAGATTTAAATGTGAACTCCTCCCGTGAGAAAGGAGCCTTGTAGTCCCAATACGTCGAGACCTCTTATTTCGCCCACTTAGAGGTTTTTGAAGAGACATTATTCAAAAGAACAGATGTGGAGTCCATTGATTTTATCCAATTTTACAGATCACAGATGTTTCAATGCTTAAAAATATATTGTTAGAAAAAGAATTTGTCGACCTTAGGAATAGGTCGAATCACACTTCAGAATGTCATGCGTACACTAAAATTGGGCCATGCTGACTGGACACGAAATGTTTTTAATGTGACCTTGTTATACCTCTAACCTTTGGTTTGTTGTGCGAAGATTAGAGTTGGGACTCATAGTTGCGACAATTAGAATTGAGACTACTTGCCACCGACTGTAAATGAAGTTTTCACCGCTACTCACAAAAAAAAAAACATATGCGTTCATCAAGGTTAACAATCTTCTCAAATCTCATCATCTTCTCAAATCTTTTGTAAAATTCATCTACTAAATTTGAATAGCAGCCTTACAGGCAAATCCTATAGTGATAAGCTGTAGATACTAGTAACTGATCGTAAGGGAGGTGTTGTTGATTTTAATCCCACAAGTGGAAGGATCAGTTACAAGTAATAAAGTGGTGTGAAAAGTGTCGAAACCACGAGACATAGCTATCAATTAATCAATTAATTATATAATTAGAGTTTTAACAAAATTAAAACACAGATTCTTTATAATTTCAATTCCTACAATTATCCTATTCTAATTCAACTAAGTCTAAATAATCATGTAAACGAAAATATAACAATTATCAAATTCAAGTTTTACTAGCACTAGGATTCACAAATCCACCATCACGTTTCAACAATTAATTATCAATTACTCGTAATTCGAAAATCGATAATCCTAATATAATTAAAAGTCTTTTTCGACAGTTAATCAATTCTACACCTCTATATGAACCTAACCATCTCTAGTTAAATTTTGAACACAAATGTATGCATTTAATTATAACGATCATCTAGAAAGATTTAATAAAGCATAATAGTAATATCTATCTATATTGGACCATATGTTATTTATTACCACGTATTCATCTAAATTGAATCTCTCGAAGGTAATCTAGACCACAAAAACGTTTTAATGGCGATCAAAACGATCATCTAAAAAGATTTAATAAAGTATAATAGTAATCTCTATATATATTGGACCATATATTATTTATTACCACGTGTTCATCTAAATTGAATCTCTCGAAAGTAATCTAGACCACAAAAACAATTTAATGGGGATCAAACATCAAAAAGAAAATAATGAATAATAAATAATCAACCCGGAATCAATAAATTTACAAAAACAAATAATTTCTAATTAATCAAAAACATGAGATTTCATAGTTTATCCTAGATATAAAAGATTTAACCGGATATGATTCCTATGAATATAGCGTTATTAATAAAAGAATTCATGAATTAGAAGAATAGATACAACCCTGAATTTTGAATTAATTCAAAATCACCGATTGCACCGTGATGAATGTTGTCCAAGAATTCCTCATTTTCTTGCTCTTGATCTCTATCTCTCTTCAATTGTGTAACTGTAACCCCTTCAAAATACCTAAAATATGTCTATTTATAGTCCTTGGAAAGTCTTCAGAGTTGTGTCTTAAAAGAGTCATAATTCCACTTAACTTTAGAAAACTGCATTTATAACTTTCTTTTAGCGTAAGTCACACCTAGGTTGCGCCTAAGTCGCACAATGCATTCTACTACCTAGGTGCGACATCCAGCAAGTTTTTACTACGGCACCTAGGTCGCACTACCTAGGTGTGACATTTGTTTTGAAAACTTATAATTTGGTCTCCGATTTGGCTTCTGATGTACGGTTTTGGTCTTTTTTTCTTTAAATCTTCTCAATTCAATCCAAAATCTTTCAAATGCATTCTAGTTGGTCCTCACCCTTCTAAAGTCTTCCAAATTGGCCTTTCAACTATTCAAAATTGTGCAAATTAGTCCCCAAACTTTTAGAATTCTAATTTTTGCTCCCGAAACTTTTGAATTCACCACAGTAAGCGTCAATTAAACTTCAAACTCTTCTTTTTCGTTTCAAACTCATCCAAATTGGATTGTGTACCTACGTATACAATAACTGAACTCATTTAAATAGAAATTTGCTTATATAGTGAATATATAATAAATTTACAAGTAATAAAGTAATGTGAAAAGTGTTGAATCCACGAAGACTAGCTATCAATTAACCAATTAATTATATAATTATAGTTTTAACAAAATTAAACACAGATTCTTTATGATTTCAATTCCTACGATTTATCCTATTCTAATTTAACTAAGTCTAAATTATCACGTAAACGAAAATAGAATTATTATCAAATTCAAGTTTTATTAGCGCTAGGATTCACGAATCCACCATCACGTTTCAACAATTAATTATCAATTACTCGTCTTCGCAAATTATTGCCCTAAGTCGAAAGTTGATAATCTTAATATAAACAAAAGCCTCTCTCGACAGTCAATCAATTATATACCTCCATATGAACCTAACTATCTCTAGTTAAATTTTGAACACAAATGTATGTATTTAATCACAACGATAATCTAGAAAGATTTAATAAAGTATAATAGTAATCTATATCTGTCACTGGATCATATGTTATTTATTAACACATGCCCATCTAAATTGAATCTCTCGAAAGCAATTTAGACCACAAAAACGTTTTAATAGCGATCAAACATCAAAACGAAAATAATGAATAATAGATAATCAACCCTAAATCAATAAATTTATAAAAATAAATAACTTTTAATTAATCAAAAACATGAGGTTTCATCGTTTATCGTAGATATAAAAGATTTAGCCGGACATGATTCCTATTAATATAGCGATATTAATAAAAGAATTCATGAACTAGAAGAAAAAGAAAAAGAATAGATACATCCCTTAATATTAAATTAATCCAAAATCACCGATTGCACCGTGATGAATGTTGTCCAAGAATCTTCATTTCCTTGTTTTTGATCTCTATCTCTCTTCAATTGCATAACCCCTTCAAAAGACCTAGAATATGTCTCTTTATAATCCTTGAAAAGTCTTCAAAGTTGTGTCTTAAAAGAATCATAATCTCACTTAACTTTAGAAAACCGCATTTATAACTTTCCTTTAGCGTAGGTCACACTTAGGTCGCGTCTAGGTCGTACAATGCATTCTGCTACCTAGGTGCGATCTCCAATAAGTTTTCACTACTGCACCTAGGTCGCACTATCTAGGTGTGACATTTGTTTTGAAAACATACAATTTGGTCTCCGATTTGACTTTTGATGTACGGTTTTGGTCTTTTCTTCTTTAAATCTTCTCAATTCAATCCAAGAAGCTTCCAAATGCATTCTAATTGGTCCTCACCCTTCTAAAGTCTTCCAAATTGGCCTTCCAACTTTTCAAAATTGTGCAAATTAATCCCCGAACTTTTAGAAATCTAATTTTTGCTCTCGAAACTTTTGAATTCATCACAGTAAGCGTCAATTAAACTTCAAACTCTTCTTTTTCGTTTCAAACTCATCCAAATTGGGTTTTGTACCTACGTATACAATAATTGAACTCATTTAAATAGAAATATGCTCATATAGTGAATATATAATAAGTTTACAAGTATATAAAGCGTATAAAATACACTTATCAGAAGGTTTTCACCCCACTCACACAAAAAATGATATACGTCTGTATTCCATTTTTTAAAAATTCTCTCTCCTCAAATCTCTCATCCTCATTTGCGTTCACCATTCTTTAAATCTCTCATCAACTTTGTTCCTCCTCATTATTCTTCAACGCAAGCAACCTTTTATGATTAGATTCTACCGGGTAAGCAGTATACTAGTCATGACCGTAGGAGTTTTTATCTCCACTTACGATAAAAAAACACTTACGTCTATCTTTAAAAAAATACAAAAAATGTAAGCAATAATTGCTATTTCTTCATCAAATCTCATCAATTTATTAAATCTCATCTCCTCAAATCTATCTCATTATTCCTCTGCTATTATTTTAAAGTCCATAATTGCACTATTTTGTGATATTCACTTGTATTGAATTGAAATTATGATTCCACGATTGATTTCTACCCCCCGTAATCGGTATACTTAAAGTTAGCACAACCGTAAAGAATTTTCTCTAATGTGATAATAAAAAAGTAATTAAATACATGTGTGTTACTAAATCTATAATTTCTCCTCTCTCAAAATCATAAGAGCGTGTTTGGTAGAATTTTTTCCTCAAAAAATCTATTTTTTTGCCTACAATTTTTGACTTTTCAACTTTTTTACACTACAAAAAACTTTGAAAAATCAAAAAGTAACTAAAAAAATTCATTTTTTTCCTAAAAAAATTATACCGAACAAGCCCTAAATTTACTGAAAACTTCAATCTATTTCACCATCAATCGATCATCTTTAAAAAATTTTTACATCTTCAATCCATTTCTATCAATTAATCATCTTTTGATCATTTCTAAAATCTATTCAACATTTCAATAGTTTCTTGTAAGCGCAGAATGATAATAGAGCTTAAGGTCCATACCTGTACCGTGACAATCCCAAGCGGGCATACTCCATGTCTCATGCTCTCCTCTTCTGTAAACCCATACTCTCCACCTTCCGCCGTAGAGCAATAACACTTTCCAGAGCCCTCTTCTCACTCTCTCACTTGAACCGCAGAACAACCACGCCCGCCGCCGCTAGAATCATGAGCTCCTCCTCCGCCTCCGGGTCGACTCAGCGGATGTTTCAGCTTAAACTCGATCCACTCACCGGCAACTCCGAATGGATAGTCATAGAAGAAGAAGAAGAAGAAAACAGAACTGCACAAGTCAGAAACCAGCAACCCCTCCTCGCTACGACGTCGTATCTCGACATGCTCAACGATACCCTGCGAAACAAAGCCTTCCGTCAAGCAATTGACAAGACCATCACTAAACCTTGCCATGTTCTTGATATTGGGTACTTCAAAATATATTTCAACTTAAAAATATTTTTATTAAATTTGCTCATTGTTGATGTTATTGGTATAAAGTGAGTTGATAGGACTTATTTGATTTATTTATTATTTCACTTTTGATATACATTAGATATTCTGGTTTTGTAATTCTCAAAACAAATGAAAAGACATCAGAGTTGATAGTTATAAGCGAAATAGTTGAAAACCCAGGATTCAATCTTTGGGAGTTTGTAGAGACAAAAAAAGACGAAGTAATGCGAAGATAAAGGCAAATTGATTAATTCAATTAACATATTCTTCGAATATTAGCATAAAATAAGTTAAATAAGTTTGAAATTTAGATAATATTTACGTTGTATGAGTTAGGAGCCTAGGCGTGGATATTAAAACATAAAGGCTGTGTTTTTAGCTAAATGCTTTGAATGCAGTTCTGGCATAATATGGGTTACCCCCCCGTTAAGTAGCCAAGTATACCAAAATTACTATTGTTGGTAAATATTCAAGTGCGGTCGTTGTTGTACAGTGCTGGAACGGGCTTGTTATCAATGATGGCAGCTCGGGCAATGAGTCTTGGTGATTCAGAGGAGAGCTCTGGTGCGAAGGGGATGGTGACTGCATGCGAGTCATACCTTCCCATGGTGAAATTGACGCGGAAGGTTCTCCGAGCCAATGGCATGGAAAGGAAGATACGTGTCATTAATAAGAGGTCAGATGAACTGGAAATTGGCTTGGATATCCCTTCGCGTGCAGATGTCCTTGTAAGTACCAATATGTTGTGTTTGCATTGAACTTGAGCTATTGATTATTCATTCGGTGGCTTTCCCTTCCACAGAAAATCAGTGTAGCTATTGAGCGACCATGAACATACTGTGTTTCCGAGGATTAAGAGCATGTTTGGCCACCAAGGTGCTATCTTATAAGCACTAAGGCCTAAAAAAATGTGTGGACACAAATAAGCCAATTAGGGCCCCACATCTTATAAGCAAATAAGTAAGGAATAGGCTACTTATGTCGCTTATTTTTTGGCTACACACTATGTTGGTCCAGTGCTTATAAGATAGGAGCTTATTTGGCAAACTTGCCCTAAAATGTGAATACAAATGTTAGTGATTTGTGCAGGGATACCCAAAACTATAAAGAGAAGAAATAATGACATGAAGGAAATGCTAGATCCACCCTTCCTCATTATATTCATTTTAAATGCTTCTAACTCAAATTGTTGGAAATTGGATATTTCATAATTCTATGTGTTCACTCTGGCCAGAGGAAAGTATTTTAGTGTGAATTTCTGGATCAAATTTGTCCAAGTAGTGATACTTCCAGACGATATAGAATTTAACTATTTTCTAGTTTTATCCTTCAATGTGTGTGGAAAGAGCCTCATTCTAAGTGCCTCTTTATTAACACTGTGGTATTTGAAATTTCGACAGTATTCATCGAAGCGAGAAATAGAGTAATGAGAATTTTCGTCTGTTTTTCCATAGAATGGCAGATTGTTCGAGAACAAATTAATCACATCCGGTCTCAACTGGAAGTTATCGTGTCTATAATGCAGATAGATTATACTGAATCGATTCTCAACAATCGGTGGCATCATATACTCACCCATAAGAATATCTCGTTCATTAATTTTAACTGATCGAGCCATTAGTGCAAGATTATTTCTTACATATGCAGGTAATGGATCACGGATTCGGTTGTCATCCATTGTGTCTTTTTGCTATTTTTTCTTTTCTCTTCGTTTACGTTGTTGTTGGTGAAAGCTCTGTTCGATTTCTGAGTCTAAATCAAATAGATCAAGATCTTTTGTACGGCGCATACACACTTGACACGGCGCATACACACTTGACACCTGAAACATTTAGATAATAGCTGGAATTCAGCAGTAACACGAATACCTGAGAAGGAAAAAAATAATAATAATAAAAATAAAAAAATTTGTTAAATCTAAATTATCAATTAATCTAGTAATTATTAAAACTAGTCCTCAGCAACGGCGTCAAAAAATTATTGTAGATTTTAATCCGGCAAGTGGACGGATCGTTAACAAGCAATAAAGTAATGTGTAGAATGTCAATCCCACAGGACTAGCTACTAATTAACCTATTAATTTATACTTCGAGTTTTAACAATAAAAGGACACTGATTCGTTTATGATTTTTAATTCTAAAATTATTATACTTATGTTTAATTAAATCTAAATTATCAAGTAATTAAAGTAAATTATTGAGGATGAATTTGAATTTTACTAACACTAGAATTTGCGAATCCACCTACACGTTCTTTAATCAATTATTCGTTTAATTGTTTTAGCTTATAATTACTTTAGATTGAAAATCGGTGATCTTATAATAATCAAAAGCCTCTATCTATGGTCAATCAATTCTATATCGATATGCGAACTTAATTATCTCTAATTAAGTTTTGAATATAAAAATATGCATTTAAATCACAAGAACACTTAACCAGATTTTATAAAGCATAATAGTAATTTCTATCTATTATTAGACTCTATGTTATTCAAAACTATTTGCTTATCTATATTGAATCTTTCGACTTCAATAAAGATCACAAAATATTCTAATGGTGATCAAGCATTAAAATATTAGAAAGAATGAATAAAGAATAATCAATTAAGAAGCAATTAATTACTACGGAAATTTTTTTAATTAATTAAAAATGTGAGTTTTTATCGTTCATTCTAGCAATAAGTAATTTAGTCGGACATGATTTCGTAAAATAATACAAGAATTATATTAATCATGTTCTGTAAGAAAAAAAATTAGTAATACAACTCGTGTTTTAGGCCTAAGAATCTTCAATCCGTTCTTTGATCTTCGATTCTTTTCTTGTATAGTTCTTCTCAAAATTTGTCTCCCGCGATATGTCTATTTTGCCTTTTATATTCCTTCTCCCACTCTTTGAAACGTGTTTTAGATAGTTATTTTATCTTGGACTCGATAGAGTTTCATTCTCATTAAGGAAACAACTTAACAGCTGATCGATAATACCATGCGATCGCAAGGTTTAAAACCTTGCGATCGCATGGTTCTACCCAATTACGTTCTGCAGAAGATCTTAGAGTCTTGCGTTCGTAGCCATGGTTAATCATACGATCGCATGGTTACCTTGGACGCTGTTCTTGAATTTCTATTTTTGATATTTGCATGACAAGCTCCTCAAGTCTCTTTGTCTGTTCAATTGAGTCTATTTTTCTTCCATTTGATTTTTTTTCGTTTGATCGACTCTTGAATTTGGTTATTATCCTATAATGATAAAAAACAACACGTCATTATACTAAAAACATACAAGAGTACTCATAATTGTCCTTTTTGTAGACTCCAATCAATACAAAATTGTACTTATCAAAGAAGATGTCTAAGAATTGTTTCCCCCCTCCCAGAACACTTGGGCGTTTTGTTTACATTTTTAGTGCTATTTTTTGCTGCTCTTGATGAATGGTATTGATGCAGCACGAATAAGGAATTTATGCGAAAATCTTAAAAACACAAGATCTGGAATCCGCCAGAGAATAAGAGTAAAACTCTAAAATTAATATGAATGAATGAACGATGAAAATAAAGAATTAACCATCTATTTATACGGGTTTAACAATCCTAAATTATAAAGGGAACTAAAACCTAATCTAAGTCAACTAAGATTGTAAGAAAACTTAGTCTAAATTAACTAAAATTGTAAGAAAATCAAGCCTAAATCAACCAGGATTATAAGAAAATCTAGTCTAAATCAACTAGGATTATAAGAAAATCTAGTCTAAATCAACTAGGAATGTAAAAATCGAAATTAAATCAAATAACAAAATTAGCAGTAAAACTGAAAAAGCCGTTTTTCAAGGCCTACTATCTGTTCTACATCAGGTATGGATGTTATTCCTTATTGTATTTATTTTCGGCTTCCCTGTTCTTACTTTTGTATCATAGTTTAGTTCTGGAGATGTCCCTTAAATTTGTTCCTTTTAAAAGTTGCCTCCGCAATCAGTATCAAATGCAGGTGCAGTGTGTAGTTTAGCTGAAATTAGAACTCATGAAGTAGTATTCTTTAGTGTGTTTAGTAAAATAATATTATTTTTACATTATCAATAGTTAAATATTATCAAATTGCAGGTTAGTGAGATCTTAGATTCAGAGTTGTTGGGGGAAGGGCTAATTCCAACCTTACAGCATGCTCATGACAAGCTATTGGTGGAAAATCCTCAAACGGTACCTTACCGAGCGACAACTTATGGCCAGGTGATTTACAAAAGCTATCATGTTTTGTAACAATATGTGTTAGTGCAAACCATGGATGGTTGACCATCTTCCATCTTTTCAACCATTTCTATTTCGGAAGACTACACAGTGTATCATAATATCCTGCATTGTCTTTATTTTTAAGGAATAACTATAGTTGCTTTAGTACTAGTAACTCAATAATGTCTAATTGTATTCCTGGAAGGTATTGCTCTAACCCATGATCCATGATCCATGATCCATGATCCATGATCCATGATCCATGATCCATGATCTATGATACTTGGCTGTGTCATGCAAATCATGCACTGCTTGTTAATCTACCTGGTGATGTTGAAAAATCAAATACCCAGATTTGAGACCTCACCAACATTAGAGATTGGATCCAAGGTTGCGACACCAACCTTATTACACCTGCAAAACAAAACCCTGAGGTTACCTACATTTGATGCTTAAGTTAGCACGAATCGAAGTGTTAAGTAATGTGATTGCAGAGTTTAGATAGAGATTATGACACAAATTGAATCTTAAACAGAATCAAGTTGAAGCAATTTGAATCTAGAAAATAGAAACAGGGGATTAGATTTTAATCCAGAGAATGCTGGAGCCAAGATTTCCAAAGGGAAATTTTTTAGCAATTTTCAATAATATTTTGGTGTACAACTGCTTACAGAAGATGAATTCTGCCTCAAATTATACCAGCCACATACTTTATTGCATCTAATGAATTTAAGCTTCCTATATAGTCAAAACTATTTTGCACTATTTTGACTTGACCAATTGACTATTCTAACTTTTTCTTCAATGCCATTCAGCTGGTAGAATGCAGTTACTTATGGGAGCTGCATGATTTAGTTAATAGAGAGGCAAAAGCGTCAGATGGCATTCATCTTATTCCGAGTGGCATGGATAACATTTTATGCATCAAACAACAACAATTTGCCATGCATTGTGACGCAATTAAAGAAGAAATCAAACTGGTACTGATGATATGTATATTTAGAAAATATTCCTTTGCATGTTAAAGCATTTAATATTTTACTCAATTTATTATTTTCATTCAGCTGTCAGAACCCTTCAAAATTTTTGATTTTGACTTTTGGAAACGGCCAGACAGTTTTAGGGAAACCGAGCTGCACGTAACGGCTACTAATGATGGTATTATTCATGCTATCATCTCATGGTATATAATTTGGTGCAGAGTTGGTCATTTCTTACATAATCTTCTGGGTTGGTCATGAAAGTACATGTTTTGTTTTAACCTTCAGGTGGTTGCTTCAGCTTGACAGTGAGGGTACAATCTTTTATTCCACGGGCCCCAAATGGATAGGTAGCTCTTCTGATATGGAAAAGTTAGGATCTTCCTTCCCCTGTAAGTTGAGGCCGTGTGTTATTTTTTCTTGCTATCTTGCATCCAGTGTGTCTCTGAAAGTATTTTAGCGTGATTATTCATTCAAATCAACAGGACTGCTCGTGTATATCTACTGATTTTATTAGTTGAATAGAGTCTTGTGTAGGAAAGCTCAACAATTGTATGTATATTTCATCTAACTGAAAGGGGAGAAAAGCGGGGTGACGTTCGCAAATAAGAGGGAGAAATGGAGAGAAATTCATTCTTTATTGTTAAGAATAAGTGCAGGGTTTCATTTCTGGGGAAAAATCTGTTCTGAATTTTGATAATTATCATTGAACCTCTGCACAATTTCAGACATTGTATATTGTAACTTATTCTTGTATTTATTTGTATGCATTTCTAGGTGCTGATCATTGGTGTGACCATTGGAAACAAACTGTTTGGGTCACCCCAGATACAGCGGTATGCAAGGATGAAGAGGTTCATTTGAATGCTTTTCATACTGAAACTAGAATCTCATATGAAGTGAAGACTTCGTCCCAGAATAAAGAGGTTGCTCATCTCGACTCATGCCGTCAAGATCGTCAGATCTTTCTATCACCAGAAAGAATTGCAATATATGGGGATAACAGCTGGAGATGTTCAATTTTGAAAGCCATTGAGAGAGCCGTAAGATCTTTTTATCTTTGACATAGCTTCATTACTATTTCATTCTGAGTACTTCTTTCCATCAGGAGAATTTCATACCTCGCATTTCATTTGACCTCCTGCATTACCGCTTCACCTGATGTTGCTTCATCCCCCCACCTCTTGTTTATGTTTAGTTCTAGGTATTTGGTAACAATTCACAACCTTCTGCAGTGTCGATGTCCCTTTTACTTATCAATGGTTATAAACGTAAATTTACCATTATTATCCAACTCAATCTATTTAGCCTTTTGGAATTTCTGACAAACTAATGATCACTACCTCTGCTAGGAATTTTAACTCTTTTCTTTGTGTTTGCTCTCCACATTTTAACATCCTGCTGTCCTGCAAATGCTTCAAATCTTCCTTATTTTGTTTATCCTCTATTCTTTCTGGTATTTTTATGTGAATATGTTGTAGGGGCGTAGTCACATCAGCTGGATCCAACACAATAGTAATTTGAGTCGTTTGATTATTTCCATATGTTTTGTTACCTCAAGTTTTCTTCTCCAGTTAACCTTTCGAGTATTCTTTTGCAGATGCGGCAGAAACTTCATCCTTTGTGTCTAATTTCAGATGATAGCCTTTTCTTAACAATTGCTGTTGCTCGTCTTGGCAAAGCTTCACGTGTAATATCATTGTTTCCAGGACTGCAAGAGAAGGGTGCACAGTATTTGCAAGCAGTTGCTGCTGCAAATGGTTACAACATGGATTGCGTAGAAGTTACGAAGAAGAGGAATTTGCAGTTGACTCTGAATGAGTCCTATCAGAGAAAGGTAAACAGAGCAATGTGTATACCTCCCACAAAGATTATTTGTGACTAGAAACAATTATTTGCTTGAACAAATTTTGGGTAATTCATTCATGACTCCTTAATTATTATATCACGGTATCTATTCTGTTAAAGCACGACAAATGACACCTTTTAGTCTGCAGGTTGACTTAATGATTGCAGAGCCATTCTATTATGGCAATGACAGTATGCTTCCCTGGCAATATATGAGGTTTTGGTAAGAGTTGTCTCTATAATTTTATTTATAGTATTTATGGTGATTAAACAAGATATTTTGTTCCTGGCTTGAAAGACCGAATTTCATTATATAATAGCATCTTAGATGTTAAAAGTTCTTACTTATTGTATATTTTAACTTCAGATATTGATTCATCTTTAGTACCATTCTGAATACAAATATCAGAAGCTTCTTTTTACCAAGTTAATAGATAAAGTACATTTTTGCTAATTAAGATGCGCCAGACTTGATGTTTGATATGAATAAATTACCAGTGGAAGCCTTTTTCTTCATCAATCAGCATTTGCAGTTTGTTGAAAGACTGTAAAATGTTGCTTGCATTTTCAATGTACTGCCGATTTAATCCTCTAAAGTATTATCTTTTCACTTTCATTGACGATCAGACTAGGAAAATTTCCCTATTCATTTTAAGTTTAGAGTCCTATTGTTCAAGTAAGTTGATGTTACCATAGGATCAAAATCAGTCTTTTATAAGGATATGGGCTCAAATCTAATATCAGTTGATCAGGTTTTAGTCTTCTATTGGATCAATATTTATTGAGGCTGTCTCATGTTGTTCTTCAGGCCTCTGTTGAGTTGGTACCCGTGAAATGTAAAGCCTCCAAATAATGGGAAACCAGTATTTTATTGGATGGCATGCTCATCTTGACCATATCAATTCTATTTGTCCCTTGATTTTCTGTTGCAATAAAATTTCCTTAGTTTATTTTTATTATTAGTTCTTGTGCAATATGCTACTCATCAATGCCTTTCTTTGATTCTGAAATAGTTTTAAGAAAAACTTCCCGTATTCACATGTTATATGTTTTGTAGGAAGGACAGAACTTCACTTGATTCCTTTCTATCAGAAGATGTGCTTGTAATGCCTTGTAAAGGAATATTGAGGGCTTGTGCCATGTACCTTCCTGTAAGTCGGTAATCAGTATGGTTTACTCTCTTCAATTTGTATTTCAATATAAATTACAGAACAAAAGTATACATGTTCTTTAGGATCTCTGGCAAAGCCGTTGTTGCCTGAAAGAAATCGAGGGTTTCGATCATTCGGTCGTCAATACGACATTGGGGGCGTGTGGAGATTTACCAATGGGAGAAGAGGGTCCTTGTCTGCCTTTCTTTATATGGCAATGTGGGAAGACAAAGGTAGTGTCATGTATAAAGGCAGTACCGCAAGGCAGAAAACTTTACATATAATTTGTGCTGTGGCATCTGTATTTTCATAATGATGGGATTAAATTTTTATTTCAGAAACTCAGTAACATAATTACTATCATGGAGTTCGATTTTTTAAAACCGATAGGTCCATGTTCTGGGAAAGCTCAGGTATTATATTATATGTCTTTTTCAATATGCCAATAACTGGATAAGTTTCTTATCCAACTTGTCAAATCTGCATCTCACAATGGACCGATTAATATGTTTACAGGCTCAGTTTAAAGAGTCTGGAATATGCCACGGGTTTGTGCTTTGGATTGATTGGGTGATGGACGCGGAGGATAATACTGTGTTACTGACTGGACCAGGTTCGTTTTTTTCCGAGGGATCAATGATATAGTTATTGCTGCTCTTCACTTCAACGTGCTTATTTCTTATAGCGTGTTTTGTTTGGCTAAGCTGAAGTAAAAAAAAAAAAAAAAAAAAAAAAAGTTTTCTTTTTTAAAGTAAGCCTTGTCCTACTCTCAAAATAAATAACCTACCTGTATCATTTTTGATCAATCAAAGAATATTATTTTAAACAAACTTATTTACGTACAAGTATAATTTGAACCTTTTAAGCTTAGCCAAACATGCTTTAATCCCTATTGCTGTTCTTGAAGCAACTTTGATAGGTAAATTGTTAACGGTATTCTGGATGTTTCAGAACGCCGATACTGGAAGCAAGCTGTGAAGCTTTTAAATAACCCTGTGAAGGTTAGAGGTGGTGATTGTTCATCAACGGAAATCAAAGCGTCGTTTGATCCTACGAGCGGCGAGCTCACTGTAACACATGGTTTCTCATGACTTGAAGATTTCTTTATTTGCTTTTGTCGAGTCTCAACTTCTTTCTATATTTCTTCTTTTTTTTTAGCATAATTTATTTTGAGCTCATGCCAGCTTGTCTGCTGCTGTGATCACCTTATGGGATTCTATTATGGTCAAAATGGCAAAAGTAGCTATGTGTACAAAACGAGTATGATGACAATTTTGTGTTCACTCGAGGGAAGGAGATCATATATTTTTGCATGTACAAATTGGATAGCCAGAAATGAAGCGTTTGCCGCGAACATTGAGAGCAAAAAAAAGAATAGTCAGTTCTTCTCGACCAAAATAGATATTGCTAATGGTTTTAGAGTACTCGATTTTAATTACAAATTATTGAATAATTTTCAATTTTTTTTTATCAACACTCGACTCCAAATATCAATTATTTTTTGTACTATTTGTGTAAGCCTTCCCAACGTTAGTGGGTTCTACTCACACGTTGAGTAGGGTTTTCATTATTACTTTGCCCCGCTTGCTACTTTTACTTTAAATCAAGTTGTTCACATTTTGACAAGACAAATATAATTATGATATTTGTCAAAATAAATTTTTTTTAAACATTTTAATTCTAATTAACTTAACAATTAATAACTAACTCAACAAGAAATTAATCTTACATCCCTTGGATTATATTTTGTCTTCAACCTTTCATCACATGCCTCCCTTTGTCTTAAACGTTAAGATCCAATTTTTTTTTATGTTTTTGGAATATTATACGCGTACACTCAATTATTTTAAATATTTAATTGGATTAAATCTTGTAGGTTCATTTCAATCGTATGTTGGAATTTTGTGGCCAATGATCAAATTGAATTTTGGATGCATGTATATCTTTCGTCTTCTTATCAAATATCAACATTATTGCATTACAAAATTCCAAGAAACCTCAATTTATACGAAGACTCGAGGAAATTTCCTACACCAAATTGTAGGTCCCACAATTTGTCTTGTTAGTCAACGTTATTCTTGTCGAATGCATATCAATTTAGTATGTCAAATTCTATCCTACTATTAAATTACATAATTTTTTTTACTTGTAAATAAAAAATAATAATTTATGCAAATGTTTTCGGAAATTAAATTTAAAGATAACACCAATGCAATTAGGTTTTGGATAACTAGCTAAAGTACTTATATAATAAATAATTCTTATTCTTATTCAATATATAATATAGACAAAAGTCTTGTCTTATCGCTGTCCAAATTTCAAAATTTCCTTTATTATTCTTGATTAAAAACGAATCTAATGAAGACATGCTACCAGTACAGTATAAATTCAACAAGCGGAATGATTAATGAATTACAAGGCAGTTGGAATTTATTCAATTATTTAGGGAATAATAAAAAGAAATTTGATCTTGATTTGTATTTTGTGTCGTCAATAACTAGTATACCGCTTATCGGTGAATAATGAGGAGGAACAAAGTTGAGAAGAAAAGATTTGGAGAATAATGGTGAAGATAAGGAGATTTGGAAAGGAGATATTTGAGGAAATTGAGAATTTTTTTTGAAGGGTAAAGACAGACGTATATCATTTTTTATGTAATTGAAGGAGAAAACATTCTTTATGGTCGGTGATTATACAATATTATACAAAAAAAATATATATTATTTAACTATTTCGTATGATCTAATATTACGTACTAAACATGTTCTTATAGTATATTTAATATGTTATTACATAGGAGCACGTTTATGCAGTAGTAGATATAATTGAACAATTAAAATTGAAAATAATTTTAATTTCTTTTATTTTTTAATGCAGTACAAACTACTTAATCAAATAAATTATTAATATTTAAGTGCATGTTCAACAATACTGAAATCAAGATGTGAAATGTCAATTTATAGTAATTTGACAAAAAGTAAAAACTGAAATAGAATCTAGAAGCTCCAAAAATAAGTACTTCTCTATACTCTTTCCGACTCCCTTCACAGTTTTGAATGCCATTTGCATATGATAGTACTTAAAAACATGGGGTTGCAAGTGGTGGTGCTAGCAAAGCTCGGCCTCAGCGCCGCATCTCACAGCCTAACTCCGCTGTCCGCCGCCCTGTTATGGCCTTTTGTGCTCAAATTTTCCTTCTCTTTTCGTCCTCTTCATGAAGTTTACACAGATATTTTACATGCTCTAAGACTATTCTTCTTTCAGCTGAGGCAGATAACCATGAACGATGAACCTGGTGGCTCTGCCTCCTCAAATGGCGGCGCGCGGTGGGAGCGGGCTCTCCGTTTAATCTGCGAAAGGGTGACTCAAGCCAGACATGTACAGTCCGGCTTAGACTCCGGCGAGGACAGTTTGCGTGCAATATCAATGCTAGCGCTTTAAAGAAAATATCCATTTTTAGAATGTAAGAATTCTTGACATTTATTTTCAGTTTTTATTGTGTTTGTATGTGTATTTTTCTTCACAGATCTTCAAATGAAGAGAACTGAAAATCATTCTTTCATGAAAAAAAAAAAAATCTTTTTTATTTAATCACGAGTTTTCTCAAAAGTAGTTAAACGTCCGTGTATCACTACGTCTTCAATTTCTCTCGTCACAAATTATTTCTTCTAAATTTGCTCACCGCTTCAATCGTTCAATCATCTCCCTCAACCAATCATTTCCAAAATCTGTTCACCTCCTCAATCCATCTCTCTCCATCGATCATCTCTAAAATATGTTCACCGTCTTAATCCATTATCATAATAAAGTCTACGTTCGGATCCCACAGCAAAAAAGCAATATACTAGTATATTATAAAGCACATGGCATAAATGATACATTTGTGAGTATATTTGGTAGGGCACGGAGAGTAGATATTATATATAATACACAAGAATTAATCTTCTCCTTTTATTTAATAATAGTGTTACATATGGTGGCATCTAATTTATTAATTTATTTTATCAATCATGCCATATGTAGTGCTATGGACTACGAATGCACTAGCTTTTCATTGGAAAGAATGTTTTCGATAACACTCTACTTTTTTTTCGATTTGGTTCTTTAATTTATGTAATTTCTTCTTGCATAAGAAGATTACGTAGATTTTCTTCTTCTACTTCTCTTTCAAACCATTTAACAGCTCATCTCTCCAGATGGGCCATCCCGGCTGCACCTTGCTTGAGCCGGGCAAAACAAAGCCGGGCATCTTTAGGCTAAATTAACCCACATAAATCTAGTTAACACAAAGGGTACGAATACGATCCCATATCTGTCTCTATTAGTGCCCGTTTGGTAGAGATTATAAACTAGTTTATTTGACCAAGAATTGTCAAAAATGACGGCTACTAAGGCAAATTTTTTTGTCAAATAAATCATTTTTGATCAAATAAACTGGTTTATAAACTCTACCAAACGGGCTCTTAATTTACTACCTAGGGTCCCTTCCATGCCAATGTCGCATGTTGCATTGTATTTCCACCACCATTGCAACTGTCACCCGCATTGCCACTTGCCACCATTTACATTGGCACTTCAGAGGCAGCGACAACAAAGGGGTCGGCGAGTAGGGTAACATCGCTAGCTTGTCGCATATCCATTAGGTTTATTTCTTTTAAAATCTCATTTTGGTCACAATTGAGGCAACACCTCAATGTTTGCTAATCTTAACCAACCACTACATGCTATCACACCATCATGGATATCAATCAGGAGGCATAAGATTTAGCGTCGGTTTAATTTAACTTAAAAAGTTGTTGAAAAGTTGATGTTAAAATTAACAATTAATTACAACTACACCACCAATAATTTTTATCGATTTTTCAATCAAATATTTCGTCAACTTTTATCAAAAAATTTATCGAAAGTTTTGTTAAAAAATCAATTAGCTCTTGTTTGACTAATTTAAGCTGATAAAACATATTTTTTATTCACACATTTCGTAAGACAACTTACTACTCACTTATTATCCACACATTCTAAAAAACTTATAACTTATAATCACTTCAAAAATAAGTTCAACATTGCCAAACGTACTATTAAACGATCTATTTATATATTCGGATACTACTAATTACTAACTGCATCAAACAAATTATTTAAATATTATACAAATATTCTCGACCTCTGTTATTATCACAACAAGGCACAAATTGACTAGTTGTCTAAGAAGTAATATTATTTTTATATTAAAAATTAAGTACCCAAAAAAAAATGCTAAAATTGAACATGTATAGAAAGTGTTTTCATGTACCATATTGATCGAGCATGTTTGGATAAGTCGGACAACTTGGCAAGTCTTATCTCCAAATAAAGTAAATTACACTAGAGGTCACTGAACTTTCACCATATTTTCAACTAGGTCACTCAATTTCAACCTGTTGCAATCAAATACTATACTTTAATTTACTAGCAGCTAGGTCACTCTATTTAGATTCATTCAACGAATCTATTGACATGTTTGCATTGCACTGGAGGTCACTGAACTTTCATTATACTTGCAAATGGGTAAGTGGACTTTAATTTGTAGCAATCAAACAACTATAATTTAATTTTCGAACAATTAGGTCACTCCATTTGAGTGGTTGAATTAAGAATTGTTGATTTAGCGGTTGAAACAATTTTGTTTATAAGGTATCAACCTTCCGCAATACATCTATCATTATTAGAGTAGAGCAAAAAAATGTAAAGGTATATTAATAAGAACGTTAAATACCTCAAATTTCTGACATAAAAAAAACAATAACCTTAATTATTGTATGTCTGTAATGTTTTAAAAATCAATCTTTCTTCACAATGGTATATTAGTGTTATGAGATCAATATTCCATAACACTTTATGGAATATTGATCTATTACCCCCGGTGGGCATTGTTATAATGCTCCACCGGAACAAGTGTCATGCATTTATTGCATGAGTGTAAAGTCTTACACTCATGCAATAAATGCATGACACTTGTTCCGGTGGAGCATTATAACAATGCCCACTGGGGGCATTAGAACGGGACTCTAGTGTTATGATTGATTGAAAACTCAACTCCAAAGAATGCTGACCCAACTCCAAATGCAATGATTATGTGGAAGAAACCTAACAATTTTTGCCCTTTTTCTGCAAAACAAAGTGACACAAATTAAAGTACAATCCACCAAATTGAATGACCTAGTTACAAGTATAGTGCAAGTAACCTCTGGTGCAGTTATAGATGAACTGACACATTGGCACGCCATTATTTTTTACGGAAGTATCAACAAGCTCATTGACGAAATCCAAATGGAGTGACCTGATTGCTTGGAAATGAAGGACAATATGGTAACTTCTAGTCCTAGATTTTCTCACCGGAAACAATTGTGCCCACTAGGGTTGCACACAAAAATAAAAGCTGTCAAACTGCAAATCAAATCGAATTCGTTGGTTTGAAACTACTCTTTTAAGTCCATGTCCGTCAACGTTTCGGTTTTGAATCAAACCAAACCGTTTGAAAATTGGTTTGTTTAGGTTTCAATGTTTAAAAAATTCATTAAACCGAATGAACCGTTATTATACTTTTATAATTAAAAATAAATTAATTCTACTTACTTACACATTGACAAAGTGAGCAAAATACAATGTAATACTAAATTTTTTTTGTTGACTTATTTAATTTTTGTCAAACTATTAAGGCCACTAGCCCATAACCCACAAGTTCATTATTGTGCCTTATTTACTAATTTCTTTCAATTTCCTATCCATCTCCATATCATTCTACAACAAATATTAATGTACTATGACATTTATATTTAAAAAATTCCCATTTAAGCTTGTATTGAGAATTTTTTTTGACCAATTTATTATGTTTTAACTTGTTTTAAATGCATTATTATTATATCGATAGGTAAACCGTGGTTTAAAACCGAATCAAATTGTAAAAACTGGTTTGGTTTGGTATTGGTTTGAAAAATGAAATGGTTTGGTTTGGTTTGAAAATTTTTAAACTATTTTAAATGGTTTTGTTTTAAAATATGTCAAAAACCACCTGAACCGAACTATGTTCACTCCTAACCTAGTGCCCACACCATTGTGTCTGTGCATGAAATTTATAGAAAAGTGGAGAGATTGTGCAGTGATAAATTTCTTTGCAAGTAAAATATAATGCCTCGAGATCTCAATCCTGATGATTAACTGACTTTCTAACATTTAAGGGCTTATAGAATTGCTAACAAAACCCTAATGATTTCTTAAAACTTTGACAAACTTAGCAATTTGTCATAATGATTTCTTTTACACCTCTAAAACGTCTTCAAGCTTTAAGCATTGCAATCCATGCTATATAAAAATTTAACTAGAATCTCAACAACTTTTATTCAAAAAATACATGAAATGATTTATAAAAATTTAACATTCCAATAATCATAGAAATACTTTATCAAAAATTACACAGCAATATATAAACATTTAAACAAAATATTGTGATATGTGTTGTGATGTGTTACGAACTCTTAAAAGAAAGTTGCTCATTGCACATTGACTTTAATTATAAGCTTGTAACAATTTTATTTAAAACATTTAAACAGAAATTAACTTCAAAAGTAGCAAGTTAAATCCTTTATATACATATAGCAAGTTAAATCCTTTATATATATATATATATAAACACTTAATTTGGATGTTGCAACATTATACTGAATGTTGTATGATTGTGTTGCAACATGATACAATCACTAAAAACTGTTCACAAATTTAATAAAAATGCAACAATTTATTGTGAAACGTAAATCTTCTAATATATTAGAAAGTTGTGGCATGTAAATATAAATCAAGTTTAACTGTCCGTTTGATTTTGTTAAAAATTGATTTTTTAGAAAATGATAAAAGTTGATAAAATGTATATAATGTTGGAAATTGGTTTAAAATTCGAGAAATTAACTAAGTGACTTCGTGTTAACTTGGCCAAAATATGCAAACCTGACCCAATCCGTTTAGGCAAATTAGTTTGCCACTTCGCCGCTTCGGAGAAATGGGCAACGCCCCCGAAAGAAAATTCAAAATTATCTGCATGTTTAAAGAGTATATTTGGCATTCGAAACCAATATCGAATGAATGAGAAATTATGGAAAAGAACAATTTTGGGTCAAAGTTTTGACCATGCGATCGCATGGGTTTTTCCACCTGCGATCGCAATCTGCCTAAATTTTAAGCAGAACGTTTTTGGGTCCTTCTATGCGATCGCAGGAGATAAAGCCTTGCGATCGCATGGTTAAATTGGATCAAGTTCTGTTCTGAATTTTGTACCTTGCGATCACAGCTTGGTAAAACCATGTGATCGCATAGGTTTGCGTGAACAGACATGTCCTTTTGAAGTGTTGTACGATTTGATTCCATTCCTTTTCGTTTTCAACTGATCTTCATCGTTAAAAAGGGCCTTTGGACGTCCATTTTGACAAAGAATGATAGAGAACTGATATGCAAAACAATCCACACATATGTTTCATCATTTGAACCAAAAGTTTATTGCATTTGTTGCATAAAATTTCTGGTTTTCATTTCATTTCATTGTTTGGAGTACAAAACCGTTTCTGGTTCGTTGTGCTTGTGGTTTGAAGTGCTTCAATTACAAGTAAGAAGTCGTTGTATCTTGGGAGTTGATTGTCATAACCATAAGCACCGTTGCAGGGCAAATTCGACTTAAGGACAAAGTGTTCAACACTTGCCTTGGCCTAATTTTCATCCATTTCATTCAGTTTGATTGCTTTGGAGTCATTTACACAAAAATCCACCAACATATAAAATCCATGTCGTATTTTAAAAACTGAACACGTCTTTAAAATATATTCATTAAAATATCAAGTAGTTTGCAACGCATATAATCCTTTTTTATCAGAACGTAACATAATAATCATTTAACAGTATATTATAATATGGAAATCTACATGTTGCAACATAATAAAACATAAACTTATTTACTTGGAGGGTGTTCTCAACTCAAATTTTAAAAGATTTGTTAATATTTATGAATTTGAATGGATTTCATGAATTTGAATAGAATTCTACAGAATTTATAAGATTTCAACTGAATTCTATATTATAAATTTCAATATATTCTTATGGATTTCTATGAATTTTTATGGATCTGTAGTCTTTTTATTAAAAATAGTAATTTTACATTGTTTTTATTCTAAATAGTTCAAGTGACTACATAAACAAATATTTTGAGTAGAATTTTGAAAAGAGAAAAATTCTTGAAATATAAAGGAGTACAAACTATTTTCAGTCAAAGAGGTAAATGATCTCATGGATTGGGTGGTATACCAATCCAACAACTATGTCAGCTAAGCTCATAGGGAATAAACTAATAAATAGGTCATCCGTTGTCTCTAAGCTCAAGGTGCAATTAGATCTGTTGTTTGGGGGATTCACATTACTATTATCAATTTCCTCATTTTTGAAATTAAAAAAAAATTGATAAAAGAGCAAGACTTCTTGAAAAAAAATATTGAAATAAAGTTTAATTTTAACTTTCTTTCTACTTGTCTTTTTTTAATAAAATTTTCTCTTTCATATCCAAGACTAGATGATAGATATTTAGGATTCATTCTCTTCCAAAATCAGTTGTTTAACCATTTTGTATAAAAAGTTATTTTATGGCTTAACAAAATAATTTATATGTGTCGCAATTGACAAGTAAATCTTTTCAAATTCAAAAAAAAAAAAAATTAGTGCTATATTAATTTTACAGTCTAATATATAATTGCCCTATATGGTATTAAACTATTTATCTAATTAATATTTATCAATATATTATTTATATTTTTCAGTCCAATTGTTTGGTTCAATGAATAGTCATGGATCATCAAAAATGAAATTTCAAAGACGATATTTGACAATTGTACGAAAAAAATATTAAAATAAAAAATAAAAAATTCAATAAATTTCCATGCTAATATAAATTGAAAATCAAAAGCAATAGTTTACTACAAAAACTTGTGACACAAATTGAGGAAAAATGCGTAAGAGAAGAGTTGGATTGAAATTTCGAAGAGTGTAGATAGAATTCTTAAAGAATTTGGTATTCATATTTATGAGCTCAAAATCTATGCAAATCTATTTAAATCTTCTTATTAATAAAATATTTAGAAATCCACTAGTAATTGGAGATACCTAAATTTCTAAATAATCTATTTAAATCTGAATTGATGACACTTAAATTTCAATTGAATCTATTAAAATTTGAGTTGGGGACACCAAAATTTACATGAACTTTTAAAATCCATTCAAATCTAAGTTAAGAACACCCAAATTAAAGCATAACTTATTGGTCTTACCAAATATGATCACTATCCTCTAACAAATATGATCACAAATTCAAAATCCTCGACGTTTACCTCAAATTTTTTTATTTAACTTGAGTGAGTATAAAAATGCTCATAAGACCCAAATATAATTTCATACTTTGCAACTAAAAAAATACGATGTAAACAAAACGTCAAACAGCACTGACTGGTCTTCTTGTAAACAATAACATCTCAATCTCAAATTTAGATCATTGATAAATGTAGTACTATAAAATTATTTGGGTTCGTTTCAATCTCAAATTTAGAACTCTAAATTCATCTCAATCTCAAATTTAGGACATCTTAACCTATACCAATCGTAAATTTTGGTCCTTTGTCACATCATAATAAGATTCAAAATATTGATCAACTTTAAAATATCATAAATTTGTCTTTCCATAACTATAGCTTTTTGTTGATTTGCCTGACTTGTAAAACATTGGACATATGAAGAACGAACTTCCTTCTTCAAATAATTTGCTTGAAGTTGACAAATGAAACAATTACTTGATTTTTTGAAAATATATTCAAACTTGAAGAACATAAATTTCTTGTTGCAAACCACCTTCTTCTTCTACATTTTCCAAAATTCATTAAACTAAAACTTTAGAGAGATAATTTGTAACTTTGTAGATAAACAAGAAAATAAATTTGATTTGGTGCCAATGGATGGGGGTGGCGGGCCATATGGTGAATCGTGGGTAGAAAATAGCTTAAATTTGATAATTAAAATGGAGGATGAAAAGCCATGTGACCCCTATTTTACTTAATCCATTGTTTAACCTTTTAATATAATGTTAAATATTTGTGTAAGGATGTCACCACAATTTTTGTTTGTTATACAATTTGTAATAAAACTTTCCAACATTTTCTCAATGTTGCATTCATGTCCCCAACTTTTTTTCGTTGAATTCTTATCATTAACTTCCAATTGATTAACATATCTTGTCACTGATAGCGCTTTTGTCCAAATATTCTGTTAACGTATTTTGAAATAAGGGACAAATAATTTGTCGAACTTTTGTATTTATTGTTTTTTATTTGCTTATTTAGTGCATATACTTAGTAGAATTTAAAATAATTTTTTTTTTCAAATTCATTTCCAACTACATATTTAATGATACTCACAATTTTCATCAATTTTTCAACCATGCATTTTATCAACTTTTATCAAAATCTCCTAAAAAATTACTTATAAACTCCACTAAACAAATATTTAAAAATATGAAAAAAAAAATAAGTCTTTTTATGTCCTTCTAAGGGATTTTCTGGACGGAAACCATCATCAAGAGCAACATGTGGCAAAATTAATGGGAGGTTAATGATAATAATGCGATAAAAAAAATTAAGATGTGGTACAAGAAATAAAAACTATAATGTAAATTTAATTAATTACCTAAATGTAAAGGTTATATAATGATAATATAACCCTTATTTTCCGTAGGAAATAAATGAATATAGATGGCCAAACAATCCCTTAACATTATTCCAAAAAACGTTAATTCGATTGCGTCAAAAATGGTAACATTACCATTTGACTTTCTTCTCGTGATCTAAAAATTACATAATTGGTACCATTGGAATCCTTGAACTTTTCTACGTACGAATTCATAATTTAATGTCCAAACCCAGATTGTCCCGGGCATGGTATAAATTCTAAACAATGCGAGAAAATTCTCGAATCGAACCGAACCAAATATGTTCTAACACATAATTTCAGCATAAAAAAACATTATTTGGCTCGAAAATCATGAAATCGTAATATGTCCCTACAATTTCACTTTAGTCCCTGAAGTTTACAAGATTGCATATTGGTCCTCATACTAGCCAAATTATCAACAATTGACTCTAACCTCAAATATTATCTTATGATCATCCTTATAATGATACCTCAAGTTTGAAAATTGTAAACATGTAACTTTTCCTAAATTAAATCTTAGTCTTTAAACTTTTCAAATATTGCATTTAAGTCTCAAATTGCGTCCAATTCCTACTCATATTTTCAATAATAAATGTTAACTCCATCATTCTTCCGATCAAATCTTATTTCTAAAAATTTACACTTTGGTCTCTTGAGAATTTAAAGAATTATAATTTGATCTTCAAGTTGTGAAACTTTACATTTAAGTCTCACATAAAGATTCGGATTATTACATGAAACTGTTGGAGACAAAAGATTATTTGGACCATTATGTGGTGTGAAAAATGAAAGGTAATAGGTTTGTGTTTTGTCCAATTATGTTTCTATTAAATGTATTAATAAGAAAACTTCTGCAAACAAATGAATGTTGTTATATGTATTAATGGGCTTTGATCTACTTCTTACTATAGGGAGTTCTTATAACCCCCCAACCCCCCCCCCCAACCCAATGGACACTTGTCCAATGGGGGGGGGGGGGGGGGATTGAACAAGCAAAAGTCGTGGAGATTAAAATGTTGGAAATTGGTTTAAATATGTCGAGGAATTAACTAAGTGTTAAAAATAAACTAAGTGACTCCGTGTCAACTTAGACAAATATATAAGACCCGACCCAATCCGTTCAGGCAAATTTGTTTGCCACTTCGACGCCTGTTGCCCCCGGAACGGAGATCGACCTGCCCGGTCAGGTCGTGGGGGGTCGGGGGCAACGCCCCCAGACAAAAAATTCAGATTTATCTATATGTTTAATGGGTATATTTGGCATCTCGAAACCAATATCGAATGAATGAAAAATTACGAAAAAGGACAAAATCGGGTCAAAGTTTGACCCATTCGATCGCATGGTTATTTTAACCTGCGATCGCAACTTGCTTAAAATTTTAACAGAATGTATTTTGGTCCTTCCATGCGATCGCAGGAGGCAAAGCCTTGCGATCGCATGGTTAATCTGGATGAAGTCTTGTTCTATTTTTGTGCGATGCGATCGCAGCTTGGTTAAACCATGCGATCGCATAGGTTTGCGTGAACAGACATGTCCTTTTGAAGGGTTGCACGATTTGGTTCATTCCTTTTCGTTTTCAACTGACTCTCCAACGTTAAAAAGGACTGTGGACGTCCATTCTGCAGAGAATTGATACAGAAACATTCTGCAAACATAAAGCACTCATACATTTCATCTTTGAACCAATTTTATTGCATTTAAGTTGCACAAAAATCTGGTTTTTCATTTCACTTTCATCCGTTGGAGTACAAAGCCATCTTTGGTTCGCTGTACTTGAGTTTTTGAAGTGCTACAAAACTCAAGCGAAACCGTTGTATCTTGGGAGTCATTTGCCAAAGACCGAAAGCACCTTGCGGGGCAATATTGACTTAAGGACAAAGAGTTCAACTCTTGCCTCGGTTAATTCATCCTTTCGATATTTTCGGTTCTTGATTTATTGCTTTGGGTCACTTCCACATAAATTCCGCCAACATAAAAGTCAATCAAGTGTCCAATCTCCACTGAACACTTATCCAATGGGGGTGGGGGTGGGGGTGGGGGTGGGGGTGGGGGGGGTTATAAGAACTCTTTATGGTAGGAAATAGATCAAAACCCTTGTATTAATATGTGGTGGCAAAGTTTTGGTAGTGGTAGAGGCTAGTGGTGGTGTGGAGATAGTAGAAACAGTGATACAAATGGTGTCAAACAATGCTTGTTATTACACTTTGTTAATGCAGTTAGCGCATATATATTACTAATAATTTGGAAGAATTTTCAAGTTACAATTGTTATTGTAATTTACTACAATTTATTTTTTAAATAGCATACTGACTTTTTTTTTTATATCGTGTTTTGTTACTATATATAGTTAGAATAACTTGTTAGTGAATATTGTTACTGCAGTTTTTTTATCTTTGAAATAATTGGTAGAATGGTGCACTTTTATTTTGGAATAGAGATATAATTTGATTTAGCGAATTTGAATTTTTAATGGATCGGATGGTTATACTGCGGAAACAGAAGATAGTGGAAGAAAGAAAAATGTTATAGAAATGAGAGAGAATCTATTTTGAGTGAGAAAAATTGTTGTTGTTTTTATTTAGATAACTATGATCTACATTAATTGTTATCAATAAGTGATTATGAGTATTTTTCAATTAATACATATGATGATAAATATAAACACACTTTGCTAAATGACTGCTGCTCCCCTTGGGACGCCTGCCTGAAGCACCTGCCCGCCTTGTCGGTCCGCCCGCCTTATCGGTCCGCCCGCCTGGCTATTCTCATATGCCCGCCTCCAGCAAGCAGACAACCATAACCTGTCTGCCATCTAACCAATTAGACAGGTGATCTATAGAACGGAAGCTACCATCGTCCGTTGGGAATGTGAAACACCAGCGGTTGAGAGAGGTGAAACGTCCCTAATTAATTCATCATAAAGAGGGAAGATGAAAAGGCACCCACAATTAATAACCGTTGAAGGTTACATCAGCAGGTCATTCCTATAAATAGGAGACCAACCCCCCAGGTAAAATCACAACACACAACTCTAATACATTCTATACTGCTATTTAGCACAAGTATTCTAATCACATACTGATTATCACACCGGAGTGGCCACGGGGGAAAAAAGCCCCGCCACCTTTTGCAGATCTCCACCACTGTCGCCGCCGTGCTCGGAGGAGGAGAAAATCAACTATCATCAATTGGCGCCGTCTGTGGGAAACGCACAAGAAGCTATGGCTCGAACCAGAAGAGCTAGGAATATAACTGCTCCACCAGCCCCCGTCGGGGATGTAGGCACCGAGTTCAACGCCGTCACTAATCACCCACAACAAGAGTTTGCCTCTGCCGCTCAACTCGCGGCACTACAAGCTCAAGTGACGGTCTTAACGGCTCTGCTCCAAGATCGGAACGCTGCGGTTTCTCATCTACCACAGGGTCCTAACCCTCTGCCGGTAGGATCTTCACTACCAGGGGCTCTGCCCCAGGGTCTTAGCCCTCCACCGATAGGGCCATTACCGCCAGGGGCTCCTCCCCATATTCCTAAATTTCCAGCAATAGAAACAATGCCAACGGCAGCTCCGCTGCGAGCTCCAGTTTTTTTAGCTCCACCTTCTGCACCCCACTTCTATTCACTGACATCTGGCCCAAATCTATACTAGGGGCAACCATCATGGATGCCCACACCTACGCTGGTTGAGACACCAATATTAAGTTGGGAACAGAGATTAGAAGAATTGATGGATCGCAAAATAGCTGAGGCTTTGTCCAACAAAAGTAATAGGCAACAATCCATGGTGTTGGAAGAAGACCCCTTTTCCCTAGAAATAATGGCAGTCCCCTTGCCACGAGACTTCAAACAGCCAAAGATGGAGAAATACGACGGGTCCTCTGATCCTGTCGATCACCTCAGGTCTTTTGTTGACTTGATGAGGTTACAAGCCACCCCCGATGCAATTATGTGTAGGGCTTTCCCACCGACGCTTAGGCGGGAAGCCAGGGACTGGGAGGCCACCCTTCCCCCAAAATCAATCCGTACATTTGACGAGTTTTCTAAAAATTTTACTACACACTTTGCCAGCAGCAAACGTGTTAAGAAAACTGCTATCAGTCTGATGCAGTTGGCACAGGGCAAGGATGAACAGCTGAAAGATTTCATTGCCCGGTTCAATAGAGCCGCGCTAGGAATCAAAGAACTACAGATGTCTACTGTAGTCACTGTCATGATGAGTGGAACTCGAAATCGTCATTTTAAGATGTCACTCTCCAAAAACCCGCCAAGTACTATGCATGAGTTACTCAGGAGAGGAGAAAAGTATGTGGATGCTGAAGAAGCGTATCTCATTACAAAAGGTATGAAAAATCGAAGTGAGCCTGAGTCTAACAAAAGAAATATTCCAGGTGAGTTCAAACCTCAAGATAATAGAGACAGGCACACCCAAGATGAGACAATGTGACCTCGCCTCATCTTTAAAAAAAAAAAAAAATTTTTTTTAGAGGTCACAGGCGGGCGGGCGACCTCGCCCAGGAGAAGTGACCTCCTCTCATCTTTTTAAAAAAACAAAAAAAAAACAAAAAAATTTTTTTTTTTTGAGAGGTCACAGGCGGGCGGGGTGACCTCGCCCAAGCAGGCGGGCGACCTCGCCCAGGAGAAGTGACCTCCTCTCATCTTTAAAAAAAAAAAAAAAAAAAAAAAAAAAAATATTTTTTTTGAGAGGTCACAGGCGGGCGGGGTGACGGGCGGGCGACCACGCCCAGGAGAGGTGACCTCGCCCCATTTTTTTTAAAAAAAAAAAAAAAAAAAAAAAATTTTGAGAGGTCACAGGCGGGCGGGCGACCACGCCCAGGAGAGGTGACCTCGCCCCATTTTTTTTGAAAAAAAAAAAAATATATTTTTTTTGAGAGGTCACATCTGCCCAGGCGGGCGGGCGACCTCGCCCCAAACTAAAAAAAATAAAATAAAAATAAAATAAAATTTTTTTTTTTTTTAGGTGAGCACGTATTTCTACTTCCCATTGACAAACGGTTTATGAAAAATAGTCTATGGGAAGTAGAGGGGCTTATAAGGCCAGAAACAAGGCCAAGTTCAGCTGCCTATGTCAAAGAAACAAGGCGATGAGCCCCTGTCCAAAAATCAAGGCGACGAGCCCCTATCCAAACATGTTGGCGATGAGCCTATGTTTAAAAATCAAGGCGATGAGCCTATGTTTAAAAATTAGGGCGATGAGCCCCTGTCCAGAAAACAAGGCGATGAGCCTATGTTTAAAAATCAAGGTGATGAGCATATGTTTAAAAATCAAGGCGATAAGCCTATGTTTAAAAATTAGGGCGATGAGCCTCTGTCCAAAAAACAAGGCGATGAGCCTATGTTTAAAAATCAAGGCCATGAGTATGTGAGAAAAACAGGGCGATGAGCCCCTGTCCAAAAAACAAAGCGATGAGCCTATGTTTAAAAATTAAAGCGATTTAGTTTCTATCTGAAAAAGTTAGAAAATAGCAGGTGCAGTAGAATATTTCTACTTCCCATTGACAACAGTTTATGAAAAGTAGTCTATGGGAAGTAGAGGGGCTTATGATGATAAATATAAACACACTTTGCTAAATGACTGCTGCTCCCCTTGGGACGCCTGCCTGAAGCACCTGCCCGCCTTGTCGGTCCGCCCGCCTTATCGGTCCGCCCGCCTGGCTATTCTCATATGCCCGCCTCCAGCAAGCAGACAACCATAACCTGTCTGCCATCTAACCAATTAGACAGGTGATCTATAGAACGGAAGCTACCATCGTCCGTTGGGAATGTGAAACACCAGCGGTTGAGAGAGGTGAAACGTCCCTAATTAATTCATCATAAAGAGGGAAGATGAAAAGGCACCCACAATTAATAACCGTTGAAGGTTACATCAGCAGGTCATTCCTATAAATAGGAGACCAACCCCCCAGGTAAAATCACAACACACAACTCTAATACATTCTATACTGCTATTTAGCACAAGTATTCTAATCACATACTGATTATCACACCGGAGTGGCCACGGGGGAAAAAAGCCCCGCCACCTTTTGCAGATCTCCACCACTTGTTAGTGAATATTGTTACTGCAGTTTTTTTATCTTTGAAATAATTGGTAGAATGGTGCACTTTTATTTTGGAATAGAGATATAATTTGATTTAGCGAATTTGAATTTTTAATGGATCGGATGGTTATACTGCGGAAACAGAAGATAGTGGAAGAAAGAAAAATGTTATAGAAATGAGAGAGAATCTATTTTGACTGAGAAAAATTGTTGTTGTTTTTATTTAGATAACTATGATCTACATTAATTGTTATCAATAAGTGATTATGAGTATTTTTCAATTAATACATACAAACTATATATTTTTTAATTTTCATTTACATCTAGTGTGTGTATATGTATATATATATATCCTTTTTCCTCTAGTTGTGCCGACGGTTTCCAATTGTGTTGAGATTGCAAGCTTTTTTTCCCCTCCAATGCGAACAGATTAAAGCTCCTATTTCAATTTTTTCACTTTTTTTTTTTTTTTTGTATTTGATCTTGTAATACGCAAATTCTTTACACAATTCGTTAATACCTGACTTTGATAGTTGGGTCATTTCTTCTTGGAAAAGATGGAGCTCTGAGTTCGAATTCTTGAGGATTTGGTCCAATTCAGTAAAATGGGTTGTCAAACGCCACACATCACTTTGCCGACGAGGATTCCGGCCAAATGTATGTAAAATATTAATGTTTACTAATCTTAGTTTAAATTTTTGTAACATATGTATTTAGTTTTTTTTTTTTTATTGTATGAGTTATGTGTTTATTTGGTTTATGTAATTCATACTGTCGTGAGTTCTGCTTTTCTTAGTAACAAGTCTGAATTTCAACATTGTACTTTTATGATCTTCTTATTTAAAGCTTATATACATTTCTAGTTACATTGATTTAAGAGTTAATTTATAACGTATTAAATAGTTTGTTCAAAAATATATTTTTTATATTTATTATTTGTGGATTATATATTTATAATTTTTTCCTTTTCTTTACTGTATAATTGAGTTCGATTTTGTCCCATTATAAAATATCAACAATGTCGACAAAATGCGTTTTGGACTTCTTTTTTTTCGTTCCTTCTTCCTCCAGTTGTGTCGACAATGTCGACACAATTGGGAACAAAAAGTCCATTTGCCCATTTTGCAAACTTTTTTTTTTCCTCCAATGCGAACAGATTACAGCTCTTTCATTCAATTTTTTCACCAATCTCCTTTTTTTTGTATTTGATCTTGTAACAAGCAAATTTTCTACACAATTCGTTAATAAGTGGCTTTGATAGTTGGGTCATTTCTTCCTGAAAAACTTAGAGCCTAAGTTCGAATTCTTGATGGTTTGGCCCAATTCAATAAAATAGAATGTTCAAGCGCCACACATCACTTTGCCGATCAGGATTTTGGCCAAATATCTGTAAAATATTAATGTTTATGAATCTCAATTTTAAATTTTTGTGACACATGTATTAATTTTTTTTAATTTTGTTAAATTTTTGTGCTTTATTTGGTTTATCTAATTCATACTATCGTGGGTTCTGTTTTTCTTAATAGCAAGTTTGAATTTCAACATGTAATTTTATGACCTTCTTATTTAAAGCTTATATGCATTTCTAATTACATTGATTTAAGATTAATTACAACTTATTAAATAGTATGTTCAAAAATATATTTTTTATATTTATTATTTACGGATTATACATTTAGAATTTTTTTTTCTTTGTTTTTAATGTATAATTGAGTTCGATTTTGTCCCATTTTAAAATGTCGACAAAATGCGTTTTGGACTTTCTTTTTTCGTTCATTCTTCCTCCAATTGTGTTGCAAAAATTTAAAACTAAGATCCATGAACATTAATATTTTAAAGACATTTGGCCGGAATCCTCGTCGGCAAAATGATATAGCGCTTGACCAACCCATTTTATTGAATTGGACCATTCAAGAAGAAATGACCCAACTATCAAAGCCAAGTAACGAATTGTGTAGAGAATTTTCTTGTTACAAGATCAAATACAAAAAAAAAAAAAAAAAAAGGATTGGTGAAAAAATTGAATGAAGGAGCTCTAATCTGTTCGCATTGGAGGAAAAAAACTTGCAAAATTGGCAAATGGGCCAAATTTTGGTTCTCATAACTCATTTGCTGACACGAGTTATGGGAACCAAATTTTGGTTCCCAATTGTGTCTAGATTGGAGAAAAAAAGCTTGCAAAATTGACAAATAGGCCAAGATTTGGTTCCTATTTGCTGACATGAGAAATGGGTACCAAATTTTGGTTGAGAACTAAAATTTGGTTTCCAATTGTGTAGACATTGTCAATTGGAGGAAGGAGGAACGAAAAAAAGAAAAAGAAAAAAAAAAAACTAAAGTTAAAAACGGTGACATGTTGAACGACATGGTAAATAATAAATACATCATTCATACTTATAGGACGGACGGACACACCTATATAAATATATATATATATATATATAGGTTACCTAATAAAAGCTGACCAATTGGGTAAAAATATTTAAAAAAATAAAAAATGAATTAAATCGGGGCCAAAACCTTTTATTTTTTTAATTTTAAGGTAATTGACATTGGCTCAATTTGAATTGAGTTCAAACTTTAAAAAAAAGAAGTAAAAATTACATTCACTACTTGTATATTTGTTAATAATTTTAAATTTATGAACTTTATCTTTTTTCTTCTAAAAATAATGTCTTTTTTAAGTATGTTAATTTATTAAAATAAAACAAATTATGGCACACACAATAGAGCGTATGTCTTAATCCAATTTTGAAAAATAATCCCCAAATCGTAGAGTTCTTCCAAACCTTCAATCTCACCTCCCCCAATTCCTTGCTTATGGTCTACATTCCATTCATTTTTCTTTTTCCCAATCCATACCCGTGAAAACCATGAATTATAATTCTAATTTCTTTATCTTCTTCTTCAATATTCTATAATTTATTCATTTTAAGTGCAAGAATCAAATTAATGAATACTTCAACTTGTAGGCTTACTCGATCGTTAACCAAAGTAGAGTCGCCAATGAAAATGAAGTCTGGGTCGAAGTATGATTCACATGTAGAACAAAACACGACCCACTTGCCCAATTTTAGTCGCCGACGCTTAACTTCTTCGATATCAAAAGAGTCACCAAAAATCAAAAGTCTGGTACAAGAAATTCAGACAATGCATATCAAAGGAAGAACTTGAAAAAGATTAAAGAGCCTCAAAATGTTTAGGCCCAAGTATTTCAAATCTTTCATATTATGTGATTTTTTTAATTAACTTTGTCATTTTCCAAATCGCTAAAATTTTGTTGGACTACCTCAGGACTAGCTAAGATTTTATCGTGTATCTACACTCTCTGCTACAATCCAATTAGCGCTATCATCTAGAGGTATAATATCAACAAGCCAGATATAAGTACAATCATTTGGTAAAAAAAATTCAGCCCTTCTCCTCTATGATCAACAAAAATATTTATAATTCTCTTACATACAAATATATTGTATTAAAATTTGTTGAAGCCAATGTTACTTTCAATATAATATTGTATGAAAAGTTATAAATATTGTTTCTCCATTGCAACATAAACACTTTGCACATATGTTACAAGGAAAACGATTAACAAATGTAACGAACTATATTGAAATGTACAATAATAGTTGGTAGAATTTGTTATGCCTCAGTACCACGTGGTACTCCACGTGAGCTGGCTAAAATCAAAGTTGTCCAGTGGAAGTGATGACATCACCGCTGATGCTATTCATTTTTAATCCGAGGAGGTTAAGATGACGAGACGGCCAAGACCGACACAGTTGTGTGTAAAAGCCGCTTCCTATGACACTCTGCAGATTAGATTTGAAAAGACTGATGAGACAGCCTGCCAATACGGCTTGTCGCAGTCATAGTTGCCTAGCATGCGACTGAAAAGTACTCTTTTATTAAATCATGGACTTGACACTTACGAGGATCCGTGAGATTACGACACTTGTCAGGCATCAAAGGTTCCGGTCAATTGACTTTAGCCTATAAATACCAAAGTCATGTCCACAAGAAAAGGATTATGAAAATATGGATAAAGAAACCGTATTAAACAAGTCTTCTCCACTGATTAACTTAAATGTTCTTCAACCCATCTGAGGAATTTTTTATTTAGAGACCCTCAAGCCATTTTCTCAGCCATTACGTGTCTCTCTCACACTTAAATATCTATCTTACTCCCTTTTTGGTTAACCATCGTGATCAACAGGCTGATGTGACCATCAAAGTGTGTTGGTAAAATACTCGTAGGCAGATGAGGTGTGTAGATCCTGCTGACAGCCATTTTTGGAGGTTAAAAGAATTTGTAACATCAAATGTAATGTATAGTGAACTTAAATTTAAGCAAATGTGTAACATCGAATGTAACATAAGATTAACACATAAGGGAGAATTGGCACAAATAGTCCATCACCTTTGTCCTCAGTGCAAAAATGATCATTAATGTTTATTTTTTGTACAAAAGACCCTAACATACGTGTTTTGGTGCAAAATTAATTCTTATTTGATGAAAAAAGACAAATATACCATTAGTTTTAATTAGAGAAAATTGTAATTGAATTCCTAATCTTTGCAAAATGTGCAAATGAGTCCGATAATTTTTTATTTTGTAAAAAAATTAAAGAAAATTAACGAGTTCTTTTTTGAATTAACACTTTATTAACTAAATTGATAATGTACTAAATTATTTTGTATATTTTAGGAACTATTATAAAATAACTAAAATTTAAGCTCATAATTATTAATAAATATGTTAAATAAAACTATTTTTTTTATTATTATGTAATTATATTATTTAAATTTTAAAATTTTATTTTATCATTACAACATAAAAAGAAAAATAATTTTGTCCCAAATTTGATGCTTAATTACTTTTATTTAATTGAGTTATTCGTTTATTAACTATAAATTTTAACATTCCAATTGTATTCTTCATATTTTAATTTATCGTTAAAAAATAAAGAACATATAACGTGTAAATTGATTTCTATTAATATTTTTATGTTAAAAAAATATAGTAAAATTGTTTCAATGTCTTAAAACTATACATGCCATTTTGTTATTTATTTTACTTAATTTTTATTCAAGTTTTTCAAATCATATAACTATTACATATACTTAAGCGCAATAATTTTATATTTTTCTTTTATGAAAAAATTTAATATTATTTAATAAATATATCGACCCATTTGCACCTTTTGTAAAGATTGAAAATCCAATTACAAATTTCTCTAATTAAAAATAAGGGCATATTTGTCTTTTTTTATTAAATAAGGACCAATTGCACACCAAAATACATATGTTAGGGTCTTCTGTGCAAAAAAACAAACGTTATGAATCATTTCTACACTGAGAACAAAAGTTATGGACCATTTGTGCCAATTTTCCAACACATAGTGACTATCATAAAATTTAACACAATAACAAGTATGTGTTTAATATGATTATTGACATAAAATTTAACACAACGAATGTATTTTAGCGAATGTGTAACATCGAATGTAACATAAGACTAAATTAAAGATTAACATAATCAGTAACAACGAATGCAACATAATGATACCATAACACTTAACACAAAAAAAGGTGTGGGTTTAACATAATTAGCGATATAAAATTAACTAGAATTGGTAACATCATATCGAGTTCATATTATATGATAAAAGTTTTTACGAGTTTCAACTGCAAATATACATAAAATTATTACAATCTTAATTACATAATAATGCAAACTTTGTAAAAGCAAACTATTTAACATTATGAAATCCAATCAAACAGAATTAAATTCTAATGACAAGAAACATCATGTATCATAACTTAATTAACGAATTAGCATATATCGAACTTTAGAATTTTAAAAAATACTTGCCACACAACTAGGACAGCGGCATAAAATTGGATACGTTGGTATAAAAAAATTGATGTTTAACCGTCATTGACGTGAATATTTGGAAGAGAGAGAATAAGATGTTTTTTCCTAAAATTATAATTACTCTAATTATGGGATTACAATCTCACGCATTGTTGTTGGAAGAGAGAAAAATATTTTATTCCTAAATGTTATATTACAGTCACACACACATTTTAGTCGTATTTTGCATAAATTTTGGTAATTACAAAATAACATTAATAATAAAAAAACAGAACTTGTATTTTTAAATTTGTTGACATGTAACAGTTTTTTTAATATTATTATGAATTGGTGACTTATTGATGTGAATTTTCCATTAAAAAAAAAATTCTAACAAAATCAATAAAAAAAATGGCCCAAAGTGTATTTGGGCAAAAAAAATAAAAATAAAAATTGCCCAAGCGTGAATTTGGCTCCAAAAAAATTTGTCCCCGCATGAATTGGGCCCAAATCCAAATTGACCAACTCAGCCCAAACCGACCAACTCGGGTTTCAATCTGTGGACAGATTGGTTCAGTTTGATTTTTTGTCAAACCGAATTTGTTGAGATTCCATACTCAATTGTTAAATTTCCAATCAGATTTTATTAAAAGTTAATATGTTGACACGCCCCCCACGCCCCCACGCCCCCACGTCTTATCTTATTCTTTGGCGTGTGCGAAACCAATAGATCATGATTTTTTTCTCTCTCCAAAACCACCGCCGACGAAGCACCATTCTTCTTCTTTACAACCTCTGTCGATTGTCGGAGACGAAGTGTACCTCTATTTGTAAATTTCAAGTAAACAAGCACTTACATAGTGATGATGAGTAGTGGTGGTTAGAACTTGCAAAGTTGTTTTATTTTTTTATTTTTTTTGGTATAGAAGGTATTTTAGCCTCTCCATGTTCAAAGAACTAGGAATTTTTTAGAAAATTTTTGGATTTTCTTTGAAAATGTTGGAACGACAATGATTAAACCCATGAATGCACGCATGGTAAGAAACAAACAATCTTTGGAAACTTGGTCAACCTCTAAATCAATATGACTTCCATGATTAATGACCTGCAACTTCAATATACCAATGCAACTGCTTGAAAGATTCAGATGCGTCACCAAAAATCAATCTCTTCGCTCTCTCCAACGCATTCCAAACCTTCTCATAGCTTATTATGTAACCGTAACTTGTTAAAAAGGGTGAAACAACGTCGTTAGAACAGAATGTTGGTTTCTCCCTCAATATATCGACAATCAAACTAGAAATCATTTTACAACTTAATATCTCACTTTTTTCTTTCCTCAACACTACATGGCAACTAAGGATGGCAAAAACACCCGCCGCCCCGAACCCGCCCCGCCCCGCCCCGCCCCGCTTATTCGGGTAATAGAGGCGGGTTTTTCCGCCCCGCCCCGCCCCGCCCCCCCCCCCCCCCCCCCCCCCCGCGGAGTTCGCGGGGCGGGGCGGGGCAGCCCTGCCCCGTGACCCACCCCACCAAGAAATATATTTTTTTTTTTGTAAAATCATAAAATGGAATACAAATTAAAACTTTACTAGAAATGGACTAAAGAAGAATCGAACCCGAGTTGAAATTATAAAATATAAATCTCAACCATTACACCACAACCCCATTTTTGATTTATTTTTTGTTTTGTTTGCTACAAATATTTTTAAAAAAAATTATTTATTTTTCAGTTTTATTAAAAAAAAAAGGAAACAATTTTTCGTGGAGCGGTTGGCGGGTCAAAAGATTGACCCGCCCCGCCCCGCCCCAGGTTGCGGGGTGGGGCGGGGCCGACCCACCCCGGACCCGCCCCATTGCCATCCTTAATGGCAGCTATGCTCATTCACAACATTCACAAGCTTTCATATGTAATAAAAACTACTAACATTTGATAATGTTGAACATTGAGCATCTACCATACTATTGTTATGTTTCATGTAATCAAACTTAAATCATCTCTCAATCAAATATTTGCATAAAGCATATTTAAATTCAGCTACACCTCTCTCGAACCTCTGTCAAATATGAGTGATTACACTTGACCAACTTGATGAAAGTAATGCCCTACTATTTGTTGAAGAACAATACGTAGTTATGGCAGTTCATTCATTTTCGAAAACAGTATCACAATCATGTGGTACTATTTTACAATCAAGTAATACTGTTTTAAAGTCTGAAACACTAATATAACAAATTTCAATTCAAACGCATAAATCAATAAAATCATGTTCCTAAATTCTTCTTCATTCCTTAGAATGCATCTATCATATCTAGGGATAGAATAACGCAATAAAATAGTGTCAACTTTCAATGAAGTCTAATTATCACATAATTTTAGCAAAACACCATTAAAATCTCCACTAGCAGGAACTTTTTATGAGAAGTGTATCTGGAATATATTTACAAAGTAAAATCAAGCCACCTTTCATGATTGAGAAGAAAAACAGCACTGAAAAATCGTGAAATTCTTGAAATAATCACTTGCAAAAACAAAAGAAGGTTTGTAGCTGGTGGCGACTCACAGAATGGCGACTACGAGGTGCGCCAGTGATGTGATCGTCGACGGGGAGATCAGGAGAAGAAAGTTGTTAATGACAGCTTGTGAATGAGAATCATGAATTGATGAAATCTGGTTTCAATTGGTTTAAAAGATTACATGGGTAATTACAGTATTAGATAAATTAATATGACTTATTCAGAATTTTAAAAAGTATTTGGATCTAATTTAGAATAAGTGACCTATAGATGACTTATTGACATTTTTCCCTATTAATTAAAATATGAGTATGACTTAATGCAATTAAAAAGTTGGGTAAATTCACGGCCGGTCACTGTTTGGGCACTTATGGGCTCTAAAGTCATATGCTCAAAACTTAATTCAATTAAAGTCATATTTTAGAGCTAAAAGACCAACATACCCTTAATTGTAAAAAAAACGCTAATTGTGATACTGTTTTGTGGTGATACTGCTTTGTCATGGATTAAACAGTATCATAGATTAAAACTAAGACATTAAAATAGTATCATAGATTAAAACTAAGACATTCAAACTTCACATGTTCAAACTTTGCCATAATTAAACAATATCAAAGATAACATAGATTCAAACAGTATCACAAGATAAAAACAATATCATGGATTAAAACTAAGACATTAAAACAGTATCATGGATTAAAACTAAGACATTCAAACAGTATCACATGTTCAAACCTTGCTATAATTAAATAGTATCATGGATTAAAACTGTATCATATGATTAAAACATGTTTCAAATGATAGTGAAATATTATGACAAAGTTTCAACCTATTAAACCTTGCCATAATTAAACAGTATCATGAAGTAAAACTAAGACATTAAAATAATATCATGGATTAAAACTAAGACATTCAAACAGTTTCACATGTTCAAACCTTGCCATAATTAAACAGTATCATGGATTAAAACTAAGACATTAAAACAGTATCATTGATTAAAACTAAGACATTCAAACAGTATCACAGGTTTAAACCTTGCCATAATTAAACAGTATCATGGATTAAAACAGTATCATATGATTAAAACAGTATCATTGATTAAAACATGTTTTAATATATGATACTATTTTATTTAAGTACTGTGCATTAGTATACTTTGATACTGTTTAATTCATGATACTGTTTTTATTTAGATAATGTACATTGGTAAACTTTAATCCATCAACATATGATACTGTTTGTTTAAAATAATGTTTCAACTATGATACTAATATATCTAACTTTATATCTGACTGGATTCATAGAATTTTTATTAGGTCTTTGTAAATTTTTGTACTTCAGTGTGCTGTAAGTGACACTTATAATTTTTGCATTTTGTTTATTCAATTCATTTATGAGTATGTTTGGTTAAGCTTAAAAGCAGCTTATTTGTGTGTATTTGATCTGATATAACCATCATGACTGTGTTAATTCATTTCTGATTCAATTCATTTCTTCGAGCAACGATTATGATGCACCAACTTCGCCTGTTATCTGTGATAAGAGAATTTGTGATACTGTTTTGAAAAGAAAAATTAAAGATTGTCATTTTAAACTAAAGAAACGACTTCAAACGGGTAAAATTCATCGTACGCAGTGGCCATGCAATTCGTCTTGACCGTCTCGTTGAGATTATTCCGAAAACATATTATAATAAAAATTCTGAGCACGTATACGAATTCTATGTCCATTTATTTTGTGATACTGTTTTGTATAATACAGTATCAAACAACATACCATGACTAAACATTAGATGGTGGAACATTCAAGTTCCTATTTACAGCAATTAGATGGTGGAGCATTCAAGCTCCTATTTACATAAGATATTGGAGTATTCAAGCTCATATTTACAGCATTCAAGCTCATATTTACAGCATTCTATGCCCATTTCTGTTGTAATACTGTTTTGTATAATACAGTATCAAACAACTTTCATGACTAATTAATAACACAAAGAAATAATCTAATGGTCAACTTAATACAATATCAAGTTGCTATTCTATAATACAGTATCAACAACAGATGTTACTTCATTGTTTACATAACTGGAAAATGCTCATTGTTTACATAACTGTTAAAATACTCAACCCAGGTTAATCATATTGGTCAGCCTTTCTTGTAGCATGGATAGATCAATGCTAGCCGTTAGATCACTAGCCTGAAAAAATGATCAAATACAAGAATTAAGATTAAAACAAAGAAATTAATAACAATATTCCTACGTTAATTTGTTACATCAATTTGGATTCTATAAAGTAACTTGTCATTTACTTTTGTAGTTTCACAGCTAACAACATTTAGTCTCCAACTGGAAATTGATTCAAAATCTTCACCAAAAAACTGCCTAAAACCACTCCCAAAACTAGTTTAGCTACACTAAAATCTTTCACAAATCCTTCATTCCTTCCTTCATTCCTTCCATGAATGCTTAGATATCTTCACAATTTCAATGGCACATGGCCCAGATTTTACCATATGGAATTAAAAAGTGACACTGCACCGTAGAAGCACTCGCCGGAGGTCACCGAAGGTGGAGGAAGTTGTCGTCGGAGGTGGAGGAGGTTTGTGGAGTTGGAAGATTGTGCCAATGAAAAATATGGTTAAAATGGGTGATTTTAGAATTAATATAAAATATTGCTGTGAAGTATGATTTAATCACAATTTAAAAAAAAAAATTGATCTAATTTAAAACAAATTATGTAGAGATGGCTTATTGGCAATTTCTCCTAAAAAGTCTAATGACCAAGTTTAAAAAAAGTCATATGTGGCATGTGGGTGAGTTAAAGCCTTATAGGCAATTTTGCGTATGTTTAATGGGCCGAGCTGTGCCCATTTCCACTACACACCCTTTTAGCTTGCCCACAAGCTTTGAATAAAGCCTAACACAAATCCTCCAAACCCTTATTCTTCTGCCGCTGCAAATTCGCTGATTCTCTCCTTCAAAACTCAACAGCAGCAACAATGGCGGGGATTGAGAAAAACCCGAGCAATGAAGTCATGGATTCCACAAAGAAGAAGCGCAAAAGAAATAGAGACAAAAAGAACAAAAAAAACTCCCAACCAGAAAACTCAGAACGTGAAGAAGAGAATAAGGAATACTTGAGACAAGGAGGCGATGATGAAGGCGAAGAAAATGGAGAACAAAAACAACAAGAAGAACAAATTGGAGAAAAGAATAAAAAAAGCAAGAAGAAAATGAGGATGGAGCAAAAAGAGGAGAAGGAAGAAGCGGGAAGTGGCGAAGAAGAGGAGGTGAAGAGAGAGATAACGAGACAAAGTGGGTCCGGGATTATGAGTACGGAAGCATTTACGTCGCTGAATTTATCCGAACCCACCATGAATGCCATCAAGGACATGGGTTTTCAGTACATGACTGAGGTAAAAAAGATGGGGATTAATTGTTACCCTCGCTAATGTTTCTGCACAATCTGTATTTATTGGTTTCAATTTTGTTTGTTTGCGTTAATTTTATCAATTGTCTCTAGTTTTATCCCTGATTATATTGTGAACTTTATTTTGTTCTATTGGTTAATCCCACAACAAGATGTGCTGCATCGGTAGTGCTTAAAATCCACTTTTTAGCTGCTTCCAAGAACAGCAGCTAGAAAGGCTGCTTTTAAGCATGGCCAAACATACTGACAGTCACTTATACTTTTCCTTTTGTATTATAATGTGCATATTTTGCCAAGCATCCTTTTTCTTATTGGGTTTATATTAAGGGAGCAGAAAGAATTTATGTTCCTAAATTAGATTTTCTGTGATTACAGATCCAAGCCCGGGCAATTCCGCCACTTATAGGAGGCGAAGATGTTCTTGGAGCCGCAAGGACAGGTTCTGGGAAAACCCTTGCATTCCTGATACCAGCAGTGGAATTGTTGTATCAAATCAGTTTCAAGCCCCGCAATGGGACTGGGGTTATTGTCCTCTGCCCGACCAGGGAGTTGGCCATACAGGTATATAAGATGTTATTTAACTTCTTCTTGCTATATGAGAATATCTTTTAGCAGTTAACAACTCTACCCAAGCAGTTCTATCCTATCTCGAAGTCCATCTCCATCGTTCTATTTGTGAATATAGTATATAATTTTTGACCTAGGGATTGGCTTCATGGAACCTGACTCCAATTTCCATGGCTTAGGTTGTGTGATCAAATCTCATCAGCTCCTTGTGGCCTACCTCGTAGGCTTTGTTCTGGGGTATGCCTGGTGCATAGCTCTTTTGGGGTGGGCTATGCACCTGGGATCATGTTCAGAGAAGTCTCAATCCTGACCTTGTCACCCCGAAAAGAACATCATTAGCATTCACTTGTAGAGATATAATGGCATTTTGATATTAAACTTATTTCCAACTTGATGATACAGACACATGCTGTGGCAAAAGAACTTCTCAAGTATCACTCACAGACACTTGGGTTAATAATTGGTGGTTCCACACGAAGAGCAGAGGCAGAGCGTATTGTCAAAGGGGTTAATCTCGTAGTAGCAACACCCGGTCGTCTTCTTGACCATCTTAAAAGTACTAAAGGCTTCATATATAAAAGCTTACGGGTATGAAATACATTTTCTTTGCTGAAATTTGATTATCATTCATCAAGTTTCACGACAGACAAGTGACTACTGTTAAATCTTACCTGTCCTCACAGTCATTGATATCACATATATTTTCGTTACAATGGTATGGAGCAAATTCAGTTTATTTATGTTTGGGATCAATAATATGTTATAATGACAAAAATTGATTGTTATTCTCTCTAAGAGATGCTTCTCACAATATTAAAAAGTAGTATAGTTCTTTCTATATAGTTAGAATGGGTCCTTTTATTAGCACCAATTAGCAAAAAGCAGCGATGATTGAAATTTTAGTGGCAACCTTTTGGAGAATGATATCGGACTGGAAAACTAGTTAAAGACATCCAATCACCACTTTAGCTTCTAGGCAGTGAAACTTTGCACTGTGAAGGGGGTTCCCCATAGGATTTGAAATTGTAGTATGAGGAAGGCCAAGATGTTTCACTTAATGGTAAATAATTCTACATTTAACAGTTAAGTATGGTATTGAGTAATGTGTTTTTGCGTATTTTATTTGTTCATTTGTTTTTTATGTATAACAGTTCAGACAATCATATATAAGATAGTAAAAAAGATGCAAAGGTGAAATGTATCGGCAACGAATCCTTTTATAATTAACATTATGGCAGTGAGAAGATCTCTCCAACTCGAGAACACCAAACATGGTAAAGAAGCAGTAGGGATTAGCTTGTGCTTAAACAGATGTATTATACAACACTTGAGCATTCAGGATCCAGACCTTTACTCTTTTCTTCCCTTTGCTTATTTCCAAGTGCTTTAACTTTTAAATTCATTTTGGGACTTGCAGTGCCTAGTGATTGATGAAGCTGATAGGATTTTGGAAGCAAATTTTGAAGACGAAATGAAGCAGATCACTAAAATTTTGCCAAAGGTACTTGCAGCTATAGTTAATGCTCACGAGGCTTATATGTAGTCAAATTTTTGCTTTTGGTTTTTCAGGGTATGCGAAATTTAATATTACCAACCTTCTTTTTCCTTTTTTTTTTCCTGTTGATAAGCTGTATGAAATGGGATTTATAATCTTTTGAGAGTTCCCTGAGGCGGAACTCGAAAGATTTTCAGTTTTATGCGGAGACCCGTTTTGTCATATGTTCAACATTTTGGTAGCATTGAATAAGATGGATCATTGTGCAATTATTGAAGTGGAGGGCTGTACTTGTTATCAAATTCAAGTTAAATCTTGTAACCTATGGATTAGAATTTCCCATATTCACATTAATAAATAAAGGAAATTGTCACTGGAGGTCTCAACCTATTTGAGTCCCAGCTAAGGGATTCTGTCCAAATAACTGTTGATAAGTCACATGTTTTTTGTATGTGATGTTTACTTAAAAAGACAATTATACCCTTGTTTTCAGTTAAAAATTAAATTTAGTAAGGGAAAAACTAAAAGATCTAGAAAAAGGGGGGAAAAATCAGTCATCTTCTACCCCCCACATACCCACACCCGACATAGGTCCCTGCCAATGATTGTGGAGATTGGGCTAACAGTTAGAAAAAGTAGACTTATATATTTTGTGGAAGAAACTTCTAATAGTGATTAATTGGTGAACTTATGAAGAGAAATTAAAGAAACATTCTGCTAAATAGATTTAAGCTTTCTTGATTAAACAGATGATATTGATCTCAAGGGTGATTTAAGCTTTCTTGCGGAAGTTCTCACAGTCACAGGTTGCAGGATATTATTCAATCTGGCAATGCTAATTCATCAGGATTTTGGGGAAGAAGATGACGGGAGCTGTGGGCAGCCAGTTGCTCCGGGTAGGGTGGGGGTGACCGGATGGGGGACGGCAGGGGCGGGGCTGCATTGGTGGGAGGTGGGAGGTGGGAGGTTGGGGAAGAAGTGACTTTTTGCATTTCTCCTATTCCTTTGTATTTTTGGTTGAATTACCCCTGTTGCCCTTGGAATCGTGTGAGATACGTGACATTCTAACGGCTAAATGGACAATCCGTCATTGGGGAACAAGTCCTACAAAAATTTCAGGTTGGGGACCCAAGTGCTGAAAGATTAAGGACTTCTGCTGCTAGTTGCACAAGAAATAATTCCAAATGGAAGTACAAAATTGTTTACTGATATAGGTAGATACAACTGGCTTAATGTGTTGTCTCGAAGATATCTGTTACAAACCCGATTCAATTGGCCTTTAACGAATCCATTTCTGCGTCTATTAAGTATTTCAATTTCCGTCCTTCCTAGTTACGAAATTCTGTGTCCAATGTATGTGCTGAGCAATGTGAATGTTGTATTGCATTACCATTAACTATTTTGAAATGACTAAATGCTACCGGTCATCTTCATTTTTTGTGAATTAATTGAGATGCTACTTATCATGCAGGAGAGACAAACAGCTCTTTTCTCTGCTACACAGACTAAGAAGGTATGAATACAAACCTGATATTTTATACTGATTTGGTGGTATATCCTATATTTTTCTACAGGAGAAAAATATATTTGCTGTTGTTTTTGGAAAATAAGGAACAAAGAGAATGCAAGAAATAAAGAGGAGAATGTATTCTATATGATTTTATTTTCAATTTCTTTTAGCTTCCCAAAATGTACACCTGCATTCTAGAATCTTATGTTCTGATGCTGAAGTGATCTTTTATTTCTTACTATATAGATAATGTAAATTAAAAAAAAAGGACATTCAGTTATTGTTGCCTGGAGGACTTGAAAAAGAAATATATTATCAATTTCAGGTTGAGGATCTTGCACGCTTATCATTTCAGAAAACTCCTGTCTACATTGATGTGGATGATGGAAGGAAGAGGGTACACCGACTGACTGATTTTTCCTTTAGTTGAAACTGATGTTATTGATTGACCTTTTGATTAAATGTTAGCACTGTAGGTCACCAACGAAGGGCTGCAGCAAGGCTACTGTGTTGTCTCAAGTGCCAAAAGATTTATTCTTTTGTATTCCTTCTTGAAGAGGAATCTGTCAAAGAAAGTGATGGTCTTCTTCTCATCATGCAATTCCGTCAAATTTCATTCAGAACTTCTTAGATACATTCAGATTGATTGTGTTGATCTCCATGGAAAGCAAAAGCAGCAGAAACGATCTTCTACCTTTTCTGATTTTTGCAAAGTGGAGAAGGGTATCTTGTTATGTACCGATGTAGCTGCACGTGGTCTTGATATTCGTGCTGTGGTATGCTTCTCCACCTCTATCACACAAACACTGCATCCGCCCTCCAAATGAAAGGAAAAAGAAAAATATTACTTACCTCGGAAATGAGAGGACAAAAGAAAAAGCAGACAGATAATGTATGGAATAAATAAATAGTTAAAGAATGGCCTCACTCTCTCTTTTTCTCTGGCTGAGTCTTTTCCTTTTTTTTCTGAAATGAATTGATTCCAACCAATAGTCACAGAAAGAGCAATGTTATTAAAACCGAACCGGCTGCTTCAACTGGAATAACCGAGAACCGGACGGAAATCCGGTCCTCACATAGTATAAACTGACTATTAAAAAATTGGTAAAATAACTGGTTACCCTGCCGGTTAAGCTGTCAACCGGTGAACCGTCTATTGTTTTGCTGGTTCGTCTTATTGAAAAAGAACAAAAACTAATGAACTGAATTTTTGCCTAAATCCTCATGCACATCAAATGTGAACGCTTAGCTGCTTATTCTTTCAAGGCAGTCACTACAACCTTTTATAAGCTTTTCTGTCGCTCATCCCAACAATAACTATCCGACATCGGAATCATTAAATTTCCTAGCAATGCACTGTGCGCCTATGCCAAAAAAACCATCTTTTTCAATGTATAACCACATTGCGTGGTTGTGAAATATACTCTTTTTTACAATCTAAAATAGTTTATTAGTTTAGACGGATGGGTGTTATTTTTGACTTTTGAGGTGTATAAACAAGTTCCATAATAATAAATTTTACATTTAACAAATATGGATTTGTATTTAGGTGATGTGAAAACTTAGTCACATAGTGTTCTAAATTTTTTATAGTATATATTATTTATTTATATTTTAAATTTTTTCCACCAGTTCAACTCCAGTTGAATCTTTTGACCTTGACCCTTTACCTTTCCCGTGACAATGCCCGGGCTAGGTTTGAAAACATTGAGAAATAGTAGAGATACTTGTATAATAGAAAAGGCACAACCGTTTTATGGTTGATTTATGTCACTTTAGTACAGGACCAAATGTAATTGGCACTGATGTTTCTTTTATTTTGGGTTAGATGTTGGCACACATTGATTTCTTCTCGTTTCCCTTGTAGGATTGGATTGTACAGTACGATCCCCCAGATGAACCAAAGGTGCTGATATCTTTCTAAATGATCTCCTGATTTATAATGTTCGAAATCTCCCTACAACTTGTCATATGTAATTACTTTCAGGAATATATTCATAGAGTTGGTCGAACAGCACGTGGGGAAGGTGCAAAAGGGAATGCCCTGCTTGTCCTTATTCCAGAGGAGTTGCATTTTCTTCGGTACCTCAAGGTAGACAACAAGTATTTTCATGTGAAAGAGCATAATGAAAATATGTTAATAGAAATAATATGGTGTTTTCACTTGGTTACCTTAATTTTTCTCTAATAATGGTTCAATATGGAAAACTTAGCCTTCTTATTCACAAAAAAGGTAGTTTGCTTCTGTATTGGTTGGATACTCGCACAAAAATTAGGGTAGAATTAAGAATTTCCTTAAGCAGACAATTTTGTTTTTTGGTTCTACTAAATTGTGTGGCATCTTCCTTGGACCAATTTTTCTGATTTTTCATGGCTCTCTCGTCGCTAGAGTTGTATTACCAATACCAACATTGTAAGAAAGTGTTCTCTAAATTTAGAAGTTCATGTGTCAGCTTTTTTCTTTTGGCAATGGTCGCTTTTGATTTCAGGCTGCAAAAGTGCCTGTGAAAGAGTATGAATTTGATGATAAGAAGCTCGCAAATGTGCAATCCCACCTGGTAAATTCTTGTTTTGAACTGTTTGATTATATTTCTAAAGTAATTTCTATTTTCGTTGTTTTCACAAGTTTGTGGGAAGTGAATATTATTTATTATATGCACTGGTGCAGGAAAAGCTGGTTTCAAATAATTATTATTTGAATAAGTCGGCTAAAGATGCGTACAGATCTTACATACTAGCATACAATTCACATTCTATGAAGGACATCTTTAATGTTCACCGACTCGACCTGCAGGTACTTAATAATTTTTTTTTTTTTTTTGGAAGTAATGTTTAACCAAAGAAGCATATCTTATACTTATTTTTGCAGTAATTATAATGCAGTATAATTGCAACTGTTGTATATACTCAAACTTACTGGGACGTTATTTGGAGCTCCCAGGAAGTCATTGGTAGTAAAATTTTTCTATATATACACACACACACACACACACACACACACACATATATATATATATATGTATGTAATAAACATTTTTGAAGATAGATCACTATTATTATTATATATAACAGAGCACGTTTGGCTAAGCTTAAAAGAACAAACAAGCTACTTTTGGATGTACTTCTTACTTTTGACTTTCAAGGAAAAAAATTACTTATTTTATAGCTTCTCCAAAATGCTCTCTATTAGTCCAACTTCTTTATTTTTAGAGTCTATACTCTTTTTGAGAAATCCAACTAGCTCTTTATGTCAAAATTAAATAAAGAGTGGATTTGACTCTCCATATATAGAGAGCCAAACCCCACCCTCAACATAAATTTTTTAATGTTTACATTTAGTATTTCACAACTTTCTATGCATTACCTCACTCTATATTAATTATAATTTTAATATTTACTCGTACTTCTTTCATCACTGGTTAAAAAAAGGAGGGAAAATGTTGAGTCAAAAAGCAAAATAAAGAATAAATAAATAGTGTTGTTGGACTTGAATAAAATGTCTTTCGCTATTTTTACAAATTCTTAAAGATGCTCTCTGTATGGACAAATATGCTCTTTAAAATAAAGAGCACTATTGAAGATGCTCTTAGAAAGTAAATACCTTAGCATAAATAACTTATTTCCAGCTGTAACTATTAAAACGAATTATTTTTTAATGATCTTATTTATTATAAGCTTATTAGCTGAACATGCTCTAAGCCACGCAGTTCACGACACTTCATCAAAGATGATGTATTTTCTGAAAGACTCTCTTGTACTTCTCCAATATGATGCAAACTAATACAAAACAAATCAAAAAGGTGAGAGATAAGGACACGCTTCTGAAGGAAAGGAACAAGATTGAAAAACTAAATGGGATTATGGTCTCTCTCTCACTGTATGTGTGTAACGTGCTTATAATGGAGGAGCTGTGCATGAACATTTTGTCCAGCATTAACCAGAGTTTTGATATGAGATGAACAAACATTTTGAGTTTACAGTTTTCATGGTGTCCTGTACCTTTGGTCTCCAACCTATTGCCCCAGTGGCTAGTTGGTCTCCAACCTTTCATTTTTCCAATTCCAATGTCAAACTGTCCGAAATTTCTTTGAAGTCCATGAGCCTTGCATGTCCAATTTTATGAAGCTGTTTTGCTTCTCAACTTGGGCTGGTGCCCAGAAATTGGTAGGGAGGCATGTTTCCACATGGGCCACATGGCACTTTAATGAAGTTTGAGACACTCTGTAATTGGGACTGATTGTGCAACTATAATGGAAAGGTGAGGATGAACTAGCTCATTTGTAAAGGTTATGGACTAACTTGCTGCTGAGGCAATAGGCTGGGGACAAATAGTACAATTCTCTCTAATTAGAACTGCCCTGATATTCCCGCGCCCTTCCTTCCATAATCACTTGATGCCAAGAATCACTTCCCAAAGGATGGGGTACGGCCGTGCGGGGTGTGAAGAGCACTATTGAGGACCGACCATAGTTCTTGAATTCTATCAGAATGTCATTTCATTATTTCATGTGTCATGATACTAATCCGTGCTATTTGCAGGCTGTGGCTGCTTCATTCTGTTTTTCGTCTCCTCCCAAAGTAAACTTAAACTTGGACAGTAACACATCCAAATTCAGGAAAAAAATGAAAAAAGTTGATGGCAGTCGGAATGGGTTCAGCGACAAAAACCCGTATGGTAGGAAAGGCCCAAAGTGAACTTAAGCATAGACAGTAACACATCCAAATTCAGGAAGAAAATGAAAAAAGTTAAAGGCAGTCGGAATGGGTTCAGCAACAAAAATCCTTATGGTAGGAAAGGCGAAGATGGCACAAGACAGTTTGTCAGATACTAGGATGAGGTAATTCGTGGCCAGAGTATACTTTGCTCATCAGTTTTGAAACGAGAGTTTTTAATTTAAGCATGTAATTCTTTGAGACTAGAATCTCAAGTTTTTTACTCAACTGGCAGTATCAACTTTATTAACATAAAAAACAAGAGGCGGATTTTGTTTCGTTTCTTTCACGGTTCCTTTTGTTTGGTACTACTGTATCTACATTTAGTATGCAGTATTATGGATTATACCGACTGTATAATAGATAATATTAACTTATTATGAGTATTGAATACTATCTAATTTACTTTATCAAACATGGTTTTTGACTGTGATTTAAATTGCGTGGTTTTCATGCAAGGCAGTTCGGATTTTAGTATTCTGTAATGCCAGCAATTGAGCTCTCTTCTGATTTTAAACTTGCCCATTATAAACTTTGGACCACAGCATCACCTGGTAGTGGTGTACTATTACGCCCCCCTTGCTGGTCAATACAAACTTTATGCAGCTGGTCGCGGCCAGACACGAGGGACAATGAACTCCATACCCAACGCTACCATCAAGTAATTACCATCCATCTCAACCACTGATTGCCACCTACAACCCACCACCACTGGTACATTGTAATTGTAGTGTCTACTTGGTGCCATGTTGATGGGTGTGACTTGACTTTGTGCCAATTGATGTAAGGTGGCGTTTGTTTTAAAAAACAATAGTTACGGAGTTTAGGAATAACCTTCTACTGACTTGAGCCTGTCTGACAAAATTTAAATCGTAATTTAAGTTGGTTAAATTAGTCAAATATACTTTTTATTTATACATTTTGTTCGACCTATAATTTTCTAATTTATTATTTACACATTTAATAAGATATACAACTTTAAAATTTTTAAAAAATAATTTCAATCGCACCAAACATGTGCTGAACTTGTTGATTAAATAATCAAATGTCCAATCCTAGTATACTTGTCCAATCAAAATTGACAATGAGTGTCCGTTTAATTTTACTAAAAATCAAACTTTTAATAAATTTTAATAAAAATTAATAAAATGTGTAAATAAAAAATTAATAAAAATTGTAGATATCAACTAAAATTAATTGTTAATTTTGACTTCAATATTTTAACAAATTTTTAAATAAAATCAAACAATCTCGAAACGATCAATTAATTGTAAGTTTGATATTGAGTTTGCAAATTATGCGTGCATGTACATTCAAAGTCCAACAAAGTAGTTTCAATTTATATAAATATTCGTTCAATTAATTGAATAAAAAGATCAAGTCCCAGGGGGATGGATTGTCCATAAAGATTTCAATATACAGAAATACATTGGCCTCGAGTATATCCCGACGATCTTTGAAAGTCGTTTTCTTTTTAATGCACTTTATCAATAAAAGCAAGAATGAAAGCTCAAAGATGGACGGACATACCCTCGACTCAAATGTTAAATTATTAATCATAAGTCGCATAAACATTATCATTTCTGGTATGTTAACTCGATAGACCGAGATGGGATGGATTGACCAAATAATAGTCTATAGAGATACGACTGCACCAAACCAGACATAAATTAACGACCCAGCTGGTTCAATACCAAAATATCATGTTCGATTAGGTAGACTAGATGACACATCAATATCTTATCATTATACCATTCAGTAGCATCTAAAATTGTGCACGAAACATGCACCAAGAACCATCATCCAAAGCATTAACTGGGAATGAGCAAAGCAACGCCATCTTGTTTTTAACTTAAAAAATTATCCCTTCTCCAAGATTCATTTGGTGACGTTCCAATTCCTCAATAAATGAAAAACGAACTGTACAGTCTGCACTATTTCCCCGCATCATGCCCATGCACCGAAAGGTGTTTAACTACCGGCGGCTGAGCAAAAACCTATCTCTATTAGTAAGCAGCTAGTTAACACTTCTAACTTTAAAAATAAAAAATGAACGTTGAGAAATCAAAAACCCCAGTCTCCTTCGAACATGGTTGAAAGAATTTGTGAGATTTTTGAGGAGTGTAATGTAAGATCAATCAAAGAAGCAAAAAATTGCTATTTACCCTCACATGGCACTATAGTTCGACTTCATGAAGATTGTCTGAAAAGTTGCCACCATTTGTCGACGAGTGTACTAAAGAAGGGTCGTCATGCACGAATGATGAAGGGTGGACTCCCAATACCTCTTCTAACGGTCTCACTTCAATTGTATTTGGAAGACTGATGGAATCATTAAGGTTTCCACTCCAAGATGCCGTACGCCGTGAGTGCGCAGAAAAAGAACCGTTGTCACTTGTCCCTTTGTTTGAAATACTATCCATGCTTGCATATCTTTGCATGGTCACAGAGGAAGGCGGTCGAGGTGATTGGAATGCATTGCTTGCAGAGGGAGGATTTTCATTATTAGATGAAGTATCTTGCAAAGTATTTGAGGGAGTATCGACCGGCTGCTCTACTGAGGATACTGGTGTGGGCACAAAGAATGTCGGTTTGGCTCCACTTGCTGGTTTAGTCGACACAGTGGAAGGGGACTGGAACAAGTTTGTTGGGTTTCCACCACCTTGGTTAAAGGTGTCAACATACCTGCCAAAAGAAGACAAATGAAATTCATCAAATATGCCAACTCGAAACAAGGAAATGTAAAAAGCATCCCAGGCCGTTCTTGTTTCCCTTTCAGAGGATCATACAGCAGCTACTGTAGTTTGTAGTTTGCTCTAATTGGGGAAATTGCACCATTGATCTCGGACCTATTGTCTGGATTTGGTCCCGAATCAATAAAAATGAGCAAATCCTCAACCTTTCATTATAGTAGCGCAATCAATCCCAATGACAGAAACCATTCAATTCTTTGTTAAATTGTAATGTGATCATGAAAACATGCGTCACTTCAATTTGGCCTCAAGCCGAAGTTGCAAAGCAAAACCTTATTTCGTAAAGTTGGACATGTGTGAGCCATCTAAAGGCTTCAATGGAGATTTGGACTGTTTCTGTTTCTTGGAACTGATGGAGCAACTATAATGAAAGGTTTGGGACCAACTTGCTCCTTTTTAAATGTTAGGGAACTACTTGCTTCATAAGCAATAGGTTGAGGACCAAAGTGCAATTTTTCCCCAATTAATATCATCAAGATATCATTTGAAGCAAGTAACAGTAGTGTAGGATAAGTATAGAATTGCAATTGGCCTTGCCCACGAGCTCTCAAGAAATACGCTCGTCATTTTTGCATGACAAGTACTTGTAACAACGCCAATAGCAACAAATACTGAATGTAAATAAAGGATAAAATTTAATTTCAGAAGTAGACTGCCAAGGTAATACTTCTTTTGGAGAACTACCAATTATACGCCTTCCCAATCTTATCCAAGGGGTGTAAAAATGATCAAGTCTAGCATGACAACTCACAAAAGCGAATGTCTAATTTACCTAGATCGGATCCCCATCCTTCCACGTGCTGAGAACTGATTGGAGGTGGGTGGAAGGGGAGGCATTCCCGAATTGTTATTCAGAGTGCTCGGGGTTTTAATTTCTGGAGTTCCATTGCTGTGAGAAGCTTCACTTTGCAGTGTGTTCCTCAAGTTATAATCTGATGTTCCATTGTTGAAAACAGCAGTTGATGGTGGGGGTGGAAGGGCTGCTTCCTCAACTGGAGCTTCTGAACCTTCCTCCACCCATCTTTTAAGCTTTTCATCATAATAAAACTTATTTGTTTCACCCAATTTTGCCTAAGAAAAAAGTGCAACCATAAGAAAACATCGACGGAAATTATAAACAGAAACTATACATAACAACAAATCATCGAGCCATATTTATCATAAAATGGACCCAAAAAACTACCTGACGGCCTTGACGAGGTTTCATTACTAAACCTACAGTCTTCTGGAATAGCTGGGATCCAAAACTAAAACGCCCAAACCGAGAGGAACTGCCTGATGGTGTTCTGTCTTGCTCACCGGCGGAACTTGCTTCCTTTGATGAATCAACCCGACCCTATACACCAAAATCACAAGCATATTCGAACATGTACCTCAATCAATAAAACAGGTCTCTTGACAGGGAAAAAAGGCACTTAGACAGAAACAAACCTGTCTCGGACTTCTTCCAAAATCAGGTTCGGAGACACTTCTTGTATGCATGGTCATTCTGTTGCTATCAGCTGGCCATTCACTTACATGCTCTGTGGATTGAGAAGGAACTAATGATGACATGGCTAATGCTGATTGACTGGCTGATACCCTAGGTCCCACTGATTGTTGATGATGCTCAGTAACTTGTACAGTGCCATTTGTTGGTGCAGGTGGAGGTAAGCCCCCAACAACACGATGGGCAGTACTATCAAAAAGGTTGAGTAATTTACCAACCAATTTTTTAGGAGCCAAGTTTGTGGAAAATCCTCCCTGCAAAAAGTAGTTCCACTTACAGGCATCTATAAAATATTGAAGAGATACAAATTAGCAGATGAGAAATACCTGTTGGTGAGATTTTATCCTTTCCTCAAGAGATGATACTGATTGTCTCAGTGTCTCCACCTCAGGAGATCGACCAGTTTTAAGTGATTTTAATACTGCTTGACAGTACCTAAATAAAATGATTATGCTGAGAAAACAAATGCAAAACATTTCTTAAACAAACAAAACACAAAGTGGACAAGTATTAACTTTAATGCATCTGATAATCTCCCAACTTCTGCCAACATGTGCGCATATACAAGCTTATATGGTTGAAATGGAAGGAGAACGAACTGCGAGTTTCCAAGCGTCTTTGAATATTCATGTATTTCTGTCCTCTGTCAAAAAAAATGCAAAGGTCAAATATGCCCTTAGGCTCATCAAAGGTTTGCTAAATAATCACAATCATACACTTTGCTGCATAATGACTGCAAGTGAAACAACAATTACAGGTGATTAATCACCTACGCTCACATGCTTGGGCTCAATGCCTGCACTCGTCCAATAAACTATTTTATTTAAATTTTCTATATCATTAACAATATATGGTATTATAAAAAGTTAAAAACCATATACACATACACATAAGTCATGGGGCATTACTGTGCTCTTGTGGGCCTAAAAAACAAGTGAAACATATACAGAGTGCACTCAAACGGTTATATTAATATATACTAAAAAAGACAAAATGGGAGGAATATATAATATAGAATGTAAGAGTAAATTGAAAAACCAGTTCCCTTTCCCACTTTTTCATGTTTCTATTTGATTCTTGTCCTTCATTTTTCTTTCACCACAGGGAAATTTCCCAGAAGGATCTCCTTTTTCATGCTTCTATTTTAATTCTATCCTTTATTTTTTGAACTACATAGCGAAATAATGCATCAATGGTAGAAAAACTTTGTTCAACCTGAATAGCCTCTGGACTGGCATAAGTCCGTGGGAATTTCCAGTGATCTGCACCGACTAGACACAATCTTGCACCATCCGAATACGGCTCAAAGCTTGCTTCCGCAACCAAATAGCATATGTGGGCAGCAATTATCTGAATAAAAATATTCATAAAAGCAAATAATCTAAGATAATGTTTAGATTCAAAGGACTTGTCAAGAACTATATAAATAAAAATTAACCAAAACATACATCACTTCTGTCCTTCCATAAAGAATCTCCAAGATGAATAAGCACAAGTTCATCATCTTTTGTTCTATTTGCAGTTATCACTGCCAAATTCTCTTCCCAGTCATCAAGTATGCCATTGGCACCAAACTGGTGTAAAATTGCCAAATGAAACAGAACAAATTTCATCATTTCAAGCTTGCGATAAAACTGAGCAAAAAAGATTATAAAAGTTGAGAAATAAAGCATGCATGTCAAAAGAATCTTCATAATTTTCCCGCAGTACATAACAGCACCATCAACAATCACTGCATACCATTGACCTCCAAGGGACAAGGGAGCATAACAAGCGATGAAAGAAAGATATTGCACGGATGATCTCAATATAAACATTTCTCCACAAGGAACATTCACTTCATACCTGTGCAGGTTGATGAGGCATATTCAGAGCACCAGACATGTTACTACTAGCCGTGGCATCTGCTGAGAAGACATCAGCTGGTTGACCAGCAATTAGCAGGCATAACGTTCGCAAAGGTGAACCAGCTACCAACTGGCAAAGTGCCATTTGCTTCAGAGTATCGACATAAAACTGCAGTGGGTTATAAATAAAAAGTTAAAGAAAGACGTATGAATGGGGCCAAGAAAAGATTCAAGGTGTTCCATTGGCTCCGCGCGCGCGCACAGAGAGAGAGAGAGAGAGAGCAAATATAATGCCGATGAACCTGATCTCCAAGTTGTGCAGCAACAACAAGGGCAGGGCCCCAAAACTGACCCTCTTGTGCACATTGAAGAGCCTCTTTCTTTCTTCCAGAAACCAAAAGATTTTGAACCTCAGAAGCCGTGACCTAAAACATGAACTAGTAGTTATTAATGGATGAAGATATTGGCCCCACCTCCACCTAGGGGTGGGTAAAAAACCCGCCAACCCGACCGACCTGAACAGACTTGGGTCGGTTTTTGGGCAAATTCGGTTTTGGGTTGGGTATCGGTCTAAAAAAAAAAAAAAAAAAAAGCTGTAATCCGGTTCGGGTCAGTTCGGGTTGGGCCGAAAACCAACCCACGCCCACCCCTACCTCCACCCGCACCACCGCAGATAAAGTTAATTCAGTAAATACCCGCATCTGTGCTTCAGAAGGAATTTGCTGCAAGCAGTTGGTAGCAGCACCATATTGACTAAATTGTGTACCATTCCTTTTGGCAGATGTGAAGAGATTGGCAACTGCTGATTCTGGAGTATCGCTTTCCTATTATGACAAGCAGCCCAACAGAGTACAAAGTCCAAAATTAGTTAAATCAATACTGGGTCAAGGTAGCAAAAATATAGTGACATGTCTTCTAGCAGAGTATAGCAGGATTGTCTGAAGAGAATGATTTCGACTCCCAGGTTGCCACATCATTTATATATAAGTGAACTAGGTTACTAAATAGCTAAATTTGTACATACTTGGGTAACATGGAGTTGTTTAGTTCGATCATATCCTGCTGCAGTCAAGTGGTTGTAGGTGAAATTCCCAGAGAGAATTATGGTGGGCATGTTTTATCTTGATACACAAAAATGTATAGCACAAGTTTGTGACGTTCCTTTATTTATATTCCTTGACATGGAATGTTGAAAGCTCATTACAGAAAATGAAAATTACAGTATGATGTGAACAATCAACAATAACATATCATAAGCAAGAGTTTAAACCTTTGCCTGGCTTCAAAGGTAAACAACCACAAAGGCATTCAAACAGACAAGTGCCATTTTAAAGTAAAAATTTAATATTAACAAGGGCATATGCTGAGGTTGAATATCCACTGTATGCACTGGAAAGATAAGCACTGTACCTTCAGTACAGTCTCCGTGCCAAAAGGAGATCGAAGTTTTCCATAATACTGACAGGCTATTTTTAGAACCGAGAGGAGCAACCTCAGCACTTCACCTTTCCTGTAGTCCATATCAGCAGTCCCCGAGTTTGCTATCCTCTCGTCAATCCATTTGTTCAGCTCTTTAATGCCAACACCTCCACCAGTAAGAGGACCAGGGAAGGATTGCTGGCAGAGAGCTCGGAAATAATTACAAGCACCGATTCCAAGCATAGAAGCATCAACTTTGTCCTTCACAATATCCGCTAAGTTGAGAACAGATATTGAGCCTCCTACAGGATTCTTCACACAGAATACAAAAATATTTTCAAAATTTACAAGTAACAGGAGTCAAGAATACTAGAAGGACAGATACCTCAGAGACTGACCTGACTTCCAAAGTTTGAGCTTTCAGCAGAGCTGCTATCTTTTATCACAATTAGCTTTCCACCAAAACCAAAAGTGACCAAAGCATGTGGAGGACGGCCTGCAGATGACCTCTCCGCAGCAGGAGCATAAGAGAATTGATGGGCACTCTGAATATGTTGCTGCGAAAAGTTAAATAAATTTTGCTTGCTATGGTAATCATTAGAAATTTGTTTGTGGTCATTCTGATTAATTCCAGATTGATTGAACTGCTGATTGAAGTTCACCCCAAGTACAGAATTTTGTGAACCAGCAGGCATACCGAAGCCATTTTGACCTTGACTGACATTTTCATAATACAAACCAGTTTCCCCATGATTAACGGATTTTCCTTCGCTTCCATGAGAGTTCACAGAGAAGTTCTGCCCATAGTAATCTTCCAATTGTCGGTTTCCACTATATTGTGAAGTAGGCTCATTCTTGGCAACGGTTTGAGGTTTCCACATTCTTGAGCCTTGTTGATTATAATTACTGAATGACCCAGCCCAGTTCTGATCTCGGCTTTGGTTACTAAAGCCTTGGGATCCATAGTTATTAACTTGACCATATGCAACGTCTGTCTTATGATCATTGTTTTGAGTGACTGTATCGGTTGAAGCATATCCATTCTGATTCACTTGAGTTTGAGCAGTGGACAAATCAGATGCAGTAAATGATTCCAAAGAGCACCATTCCTGGGCAATAGTATCATAATACCAGCCAGGGTATTGAGGATCAAAAACCACATGCGGTGGGTACCCCCCATTTACTTGGGAATCCTGATTCAATGCAACCGCTGTTGTGTCACTACTTACTTGTGAAACTTGATTCCAATTCGTGGTGCTTTCTGTAGCATCATTTACCTGAGATGCCTGATTCCAATCAGTAACACTCTCAGTTGTACTCGTGGCACCTACAGTCGCCACAACAGTCTGAGCTGTTTGCTGCAAGTAAGAGATATTCGCCTTTCCTTCAGGCATAGAAGTCGAATTAGAGTCAACATTTTCTTGCAAGCTTGCACCTGCATCAAAACCATCTACCTGATACCACAGACCAGTACTCGGATTGTACTTCCAACCTGGATAGAGATTCTCCCAATACTGACTGCTATTCAAATCCTGCCCAGGAGCATCCTGATCCGCAGCTGTACCAAAATTATGCCCTTCTTGATACTGCCCCAAGTCATTAGAATTTACCTCATTCGTATATCCATGTACTTCATTACCAGAGGCAACCTTCGACTCGTTATTCAAACTAACCCCCACATTCCCAAATGCATCACCAGCCTTGTCCTCTTCAACTTCACTGAAAAAATCTGAGTACGATCCAAAATCATTACTATCGTTCTGAGTTGAATCGGCATTAAAGGCACTCCAGTCCACCTCCTTAACTCCAGAACACCCTGATCCTCCACTACCGTTTCTCACTATCACAGTATCGGATGAACCCTCACTGCTACTCTTACTCAATACAGTTGTATCAGACAAATCCTTGGACCCTCCTATCTCATTTTTGGGTTCGTGTATCAGAGTATCAAACTCAAACGAATCAGATGACACTAATGGACCTCTACTCTCCCCCACACTTGCAACCTTCTCAACTTCCCCATTTTCCTTGCTTAATTCATCAACCCGTGTAAAACCACCACTCCTAGCGAAATTATTATCAACCTCACTGTTGTTCTCAACCTCATTGATACTCAAATTCTTCAAGGCCTTAGCCTCATTCGATTCATTCCCGTCAGTGAAACTGAGTCCCGCCAATGCTGATGATGCGGCAGTGACCTTAAAGGCCATATCATCGTCATCATTCACTAACTTATCAAAGAAATCCTCATCAGTATTATCCTCCACCTGGAATGGAAGAGGATTGGAAGCCATCTACTCTCAACCAAATCCTAAGTTCTACACAATCTCCCAATATTTAACAATCACAAACTTTATGACAATCCGACCTAATAACACTCAGATCCAATAATAAAATCCACGGAATTCAACAAAAACCCTAATCCGATGCACATCAAACAAGATCTAGGGGTTTCACCCAAATTTCGCAAGCATTAAATGAATGTCAACACATAAATTATGCGAAACTTTTCAACTCAACTCCAAGGATCTAACAAACAAATGAAAAATTAATGCCGACACTATTTATATACATATCAAAATGAAAAATCTCAAATCAAAATAAAGTTATTAACACATTATAAGAAAGAGAAAGTATAGAAGAGAAGCCTCAATTTCGCACCAGAGTTAGTTGTATGAGACAACCCACCAAAAAACTTGGTTTTTTCCCAATCATATATATATGTGTGTGTGTATATATTTTTATTAATTTTTAAATCTAATAGTCAATATCATTTTACATATTTTTATTTCTTTTTAGTTGTTACTGTTAATAAAAAGTAGATTAATTTAAAAAATAATTAGAACAATTCCGAATTTTACGCACGATTCAATAGAAGTAGTCGACATTAACTCGCTCTATGGGCGAATATTTTGATTATAAGATTTTCAAGATTTTATAATAAATCATCACGACAAAGTGTAAAATAGTCAACACTTACAAGTCTATAGTTTTATTACTTGTAATTTTAGAATTGATATTATAATTTATGTGTTGGTATTTATTTAACATTATTTTTCAATTAACATTTATTTTCGTTTCGTAGAACTCATAATAATCGAGAAATATTAAAGAGTAATAACACGATATATGTGACGATGATCTATAATAGTTTAGGACCAACTTATTAATAACAAATGGGCATTAATTATGTTTTATAATTATGTTTTACAAATTTATCAAAGTCAAATGTAGTAATGACTTGGTAACATATATCATTTATTATGACAAATTGCAAAAATAATATTATGCATTCATGCATCCACATTATACAAACTTAAGATGTAACAACCCAATTTTTGCACATATTTTATAAAATGCAAGAAAATATAAAATCCTATTTTTTGTTTTTTGGGAAATTTAAAAGAGAATTTTAGGAAAATTGGAGCACGTTAAAGAAGATGAACAAAAGACTGCTGATGAGCGCAATTTTGATATACATGTTACTCGCTTATCTTACTTTGTTGTTAGTAATTATTCATTAATAAAAGTACTAATTAATGTCTTATTTAGATTATGATAAATTGTGAACGACTATGAAGATTTGATAACCAAGATAGAAGGTTTTGAAAGTATGAGACCAAGTTTAAAATTTTGGAGCAAAAAAGACTAAATCTGCAAATAAAATTTGAAGTGGGGACTAAATTACAAATTGGGATTGGAACACATTTTAGCCCAATCTTACTGTTTGTCGTGGTTTGACCGTAACAATTTAAAATGTTACTGCAAATGCGGCTCGTCTGGACTTTTTTTGATTTATTTTCAGTTCTAAGTCGAGGTCTTTTCTGTCTTTTTATGTACACGAGTTTCAAAATTGATAAAATATTATATAAAGACCGAATCTAGGTTGAATTGGGAGAGGACGACGGCTAGAAATAAGAGAGAAAAATCATGTGGCGAAAAAGACTTTTGGAAGATTCCTCATCCTTCAATCCATGTCGGGGTTCTATCAAATCTTTTGTTTTTAATATAATTGTGTTCTTCTAATTTTCTTGAGTCAATGTGGACGATGAAACCTTGTGTAAACTAATTGATTATCTTGTTATCTTTTTAATTTCGTTTTCTGGCTTAACTTTTATTATTCGTTTTTGTTGGATTAATTAAATAAAATCTCTTTCATCTTAAATATCACGTATTCTTGATAGTTAGAAATTAATTTTATTAATCCATGCTGGTGTTTGAACTTGTTTTATTAATTTCTTTTGATTTTCCGTTATCTTGTTATCTATTTAGGATACATAGTATGCTTAGGATGGAAAACCTTTGATTCTTTGTTTTCTTTTAATTGAGTTTGATACGGAAAATGTTTAAGTAATTTAAGATCAAAGCAAATGAGAGCCGATATTAGATTTTCTTATTTTGGATTTAATTGATAAATATTTTAAGACGACAATAGATTGATTTTGAGTTGTCGTTTGTTTTTTTAGAATTAATCAATAATTGGATAATTGCTAAGTTAAACAATGGTGGATTCTGAAACTTTGGTACTTTAAACAACTTGAATCTTCAACTTAATTTTTTTAGCATGGTTAATTAGTCTTTAAGTTAAGTTCTTTTAACCAAACTCCTTTTGACCAAACTAGCATAGAATAATAGTTAATTCGGATTAAATAAGACTTTTTTCATTGCAATCCCTATAGAATCGACCTCGTTGCTACTTTTATATATTTCAATAGATTCGTGTACTTGCGATTTATTTAAAATTTGAAAAAAAAAAATTTGGTGCTGTTGCCGGAGAGTACGTCAAAAAGTTAATTTAGTCTTAGTTAATTTTATTCTTTACTAGTTATAATTTATGATTTTAACTTTAAAAAAAACATATATTTAGTGCATGCTTGATCGTAGTTCTCTAGAAATTAAGTTAGAACTTTTAGATAGTGAAATTGAAAAAACTTTTCACTAACGAAAACGAGCTACCACTTTAGATAAATTTGAAGGAATCGAAGTAATAATCGCTATGGGTGATAAAATTGAGGAGAGACCTTTTATGGACTATTTTAGTCCGTTAGCTAATTTGAGCACCTCATGTATACATACCCACAAGTAGCTGCTAGGAATTTTAAGTTAAAATTGAGTGTGCTTAATTGTCTTCCATCTTTCTATGGTCTGGATAGTGAAGAACTCTACAATCATCTAACAGATTTCTATGTTGTATGTGAGACATTTAAATATGAGAATGTTTCTCCTGATAATGTTAAACTTTGTATGTTTCCTTTTTCTCTGAAAGATAAAGCTAGATCATGGTTCAATATATTACCTGCCAATATTATTACATCTTGAAAACAAATGGTTGCTAAATTTTTAAATAAATATTTTCATGTTCATAAGATTAATACTATTTGCACGAAAATTTCAGGGTTTGTGTAGAAAGACGAAGAACCATTTTATTAAACTTAAGAGAGATTTAATGGACTCCTTATGAAATGTCCACATCACAGCTATGAAAAATGGCACTTATGCCAATATTTTTTTGGAGGAATTGCGATAACATATTCAAGAGTGGTTGATTGCCACAAGTGGTGGAGAGCTTAATGTCTAAAAATGCAACAAAAATTTGGAGCTTCTTTCAAAACTAGGCTGACAATTCACAACAGCAGAGTCGATCTTCTCGGACTGAACCAAAGAAAAGAAGAATCTATGAGATTCGAAGTAGTGAACCTAGCTCAGAAATCAAAGAAGTCAAAGGCAAGAAGTCAAAGGCATGATAGAAGATATTTCCCGTCAGTTAACCTCGTTGACAACCAATAATTCTGCTGAGACAGATGTATGCTCTGATCAAGTGAATGCCCTCAACATGATGAAGAAAATACCTTACAATCCTTATTTCAATACATATAATCCAGGATGGAGAGACTATCCCAATTTTTCTTGGTCACATGGTATTCAACGGGATTGTACGGCAAGTCAAGTCCCTCAGCAAAATACCAGACATTCCAATCAAAAAATTTCACAGCCAAAACTATGAGAATATGCAATTCAAAAAATGACAAAAGCTACACAAGCTGCATTAGAGCATCAGAATCACACCATTAATGAGTTTAAAAATGAAGTACAAACTAGCCAAAACTCACAAGCACAATCCATCTCTAATATGAAAAATATGATGGGACAACTAGCCTCATCAATCAAACAGTTGGTAACAACTATTGAGAAATGAAAGTTTCCAAGTCAACCACTTCCTAATCCTAAAGGAGTGCACAATATTGGGACGAATCCAAGCAACCAATAGGAGGAGGCTAAATCCATGATGACTTTGAGACGCGGTAAATTGTTTGACAACCAAGTGGAAATTTTAAAAAGAAATATATCTCAACTAGTTTTCCCTAGGTAATGCACCAATTGATGATTCAGTTCAGGAAGCTCCCAAAGAGAACAATCAGCCATCTTACATTCCAAAAGTCCCATTTTCTTGAAGGCTAACAAAAGTGAAGCAAAGTAGTGCGATCAATGAAATCATGAAAATCTTCATGAAGGTAAGTATAAATATCCCTAGTAGATGCTATTAAGCAAATTCATGCCTATGCTAAGTTCTTGAAGGACTTATATACAAAAAATAGACAATTGCATGTGCGCAAAAAAACCTTTTTAACTGAACATGTTAGCTCTATAATTCAAAGCAATACCCCTCCAAAATTTAAAGATCCAGGTTATCCTACTATCTCATGCATACTAGAAAATCATAAGATTGAGAGGGCTTTACTAGATTTAGGAGCTAGTGTTAATCTTTTTCATTACGCTGTGTATATGCAACTTGGGCTAGGCGAGTTAAAACCAATATCTGTGATTTTACAACTTGCTGATAGATCTGTGAAAGTCCCATGTGGAATTGTAGAGGGTATTTTGATACAGGTTGACAAGTTTTATTTTCATGTTGATTTTATTGTACTTGATACTCAATCGGTACAAGACTACAAAACACATTCTTGTAATTTTAGGTTATCATTTTCTTGCAACATCTAATGCTATTATTAATTGCAGGAATGAAGTTATGCAGCTATCTTTTGGTAACATGACAATAGAATTGAATTTTTTTAATGTCAACAAGCAACCATATGACGATGATCAAGTTGCTGATTCTTTTGGTTTTACTAATTGTGATGATGCTTTAAAGGTTTGCTTAACTCATTTTGGTTCATATTTTGATATTGACAGTGCTATAAATGAATTGAATGTCTTGCTTACGCTAACACCTGTCATGGATACAACTAAGCGAAAACAAAAAATTGAGCCACTTCCAACAAGTGAGAAGAAGAACATCCCATCAGTTGAACAACCACCAAAATTGAGCTTAAAGCATTGCCTAATACTTTGCAATATGCATTCTTGGGAGAGGCCGACACTTTGCCAGTAATTATCTATTCTTCCCTTGATGATGCGCAAAAAAAGTAAGTTGTTAAATGTTTTAACTGAACATAAAGTGGCACTAGGATGAACCATTGCTGATATCAAAGGTAAAATCCAGTAGATTGTATGCATCATATCTATCTTTAGGAAAATTTTATGTCTACCAGAGAGATGCAACGTAGATTAAATCCTAACATGAATGGGATGGTAAGAACTGAAGTGCTTAAATTGTTAGATGCTGGAATTATTTATCCTATTTCTGATAGTACGTGGGTAAGTTCAGTACTCGTTGTCCCAAAAAAATCAGGTATCATAGTAGTTACTAATACTAACAAAAAATTGGATCCAACTAGAGTAACTACAAGTTGGCGTGTTTGCATTGATTACAGAAAGTTGAATTCAATCACTAGAAAAAATCACGTTCCTCTTCCATTCATTGATCAAATGCTTGATAGGCTTGCAAGTCATGATTTTTATTGTTTTTTATATGGTTATTCTGGCTATAATCAAATTTCCATAGTTCCAAAGGATCAAGAGAAAACTACTTTCACTTGTCCTTTTGGAACCTTTGCGTATAGAATAATGTCATTTGGTTTGTGTAATGCACTTCATACATTTGAAAGATGTATGCTTAGTATTTTTTGACATGGTTGAAATGTTTCTTGAAGTGTTCATGGATGATTTTGTTTATGGAGATTCGTTTGATGAATGTTTGCACCATCTAACTTTAGTTTTGTAGAGATATAAGGAAAAGAACTTGGTTTTAAATTGGGATAAATGTCAATTCATGGTAAACAAGGTATTGTTCTTGGTCACATTATCTCTAGTAGCGATATTGAAGTTGACAAGGCCAAAGTGGGTCTTATCTCCAATCTTCCACCTCCAAAATCAGTGAAAGAAGTAAGATCTTAACTTGGGCTTTGCTGATTTTTATAGAAGATTTATTCAAGATTTTAGTAAAATCTTTAGACCCTTATGCAATTTACTTGTTAATGATGTACATTTTGTCTTTAATGATTCTTGTTTAGAAACGTTTGAAAGACTAAAAAAATTGTTGACCACTACACTTATTATTCGACCACCTAATTGGGATTTATCTTTTGAACTCATGTGTGATGCATCTGATTATGTTATAGGAGCAGTTTTAGGACAGAGATTAGATCGGTTGCCTTCTGTTATTTACTATGCTAGTAGGACTCTTAACAATGCCCAATTGAATTATTCTACTACGGAGAAAGAAATGCTAGCAGTTGTATTTGTATTAGATAAATTTCGATCATATCTTGTAGGGTGTAAAATAATTATTTTTTCTAACTATACTGCCCTCAAATATCTTCCCACTAAGAAAGATGCTAAACCAAGGTTGATTCGGTGGACTTTGCTTTTGCAAGAATTTGACATTAAGTTTAGAGATAAAAGGGTTTTTAAAATGTTGTAGCTGACCCTTATCTCGTATTGTGCTTGATTCCATACAGGAAAAACTAACGTTAGATGAGTTGTTTCTAGATGAACAACTTATGAATATTGATATTGTACCCTGGTTTGCTGACATAGTTAATTATTTTGTTATAGGTAAGCTTCTAGAACATTAGATTAAACAAGATAAAACTAAGTTCTTAGCTTAAGTGAAAAACTTCTTTTGGGATGATCCTTATTTGTTTAAATACTCTGCTGATCAAATTATAAAGATATGTGTCTTAGAAAGTGAATTCCAAAGTGTGATATCTTTTTATCGTGACCAAGCTTATGGAGGTCATTTTAGTGCTAAAAAGACTACTGCTAAAATTTTACAATATGGTTTCTATTGGTCTACTCTTTTTCATGACACTTATGCTTTTTTTTCTTTATGTAACAGGTGTCAACGTATGAGAAGCATTTAAAAAAAACATGATGCCACTTAACCCTATTCTTGTAGTTGAGATCTTTGACGTATGGATGATCGATTTCATGGGACTTTTTCTCCCATTATTTGGTTATCTTTACATATTGGTTGGTGTCGATTATGATTCCAAGTGGGTCGAGGCAATTTCTTGTAGGACCAATGATCACAAAAGTGTTGTGGCATTTTTGAAGAGCAACATTCTATCTCACTTTGGTACTCCATGGGCCATAATCAGTGATGGTGGATCTTATTTCTGCAATAAGTATTTTCAAAATCTGTCAGCAAAGTACTCCATCACACACAAGGTTGCAACCACATACCACCCACAAACTAACAGTCAGGTGGAGGTTTCAAATCGAGAGATAAAGCAGATTTTGGAGAAGACAATTTTACCTGATAGGAAGGATTGGTCTCTACGACTTACTGATGCATTGTGGGCATATAGAACAAATTTCAAAACACTCACTGGAATGTACCATTATGGACTGGTGTATGAGAAAGTCGGCACCTACCGGTTGAGCTCGAGCATTGGGCTTATTGGGTTATCAATAAAATTTAATTTTGATTTGCGAGAAGTTAGGTCTAAAAGAAAATTGCAACTGACAGAACTTGAAGAGATTCAGAATGATGCTTATGAGAATGCAAAGATCTACAAACAAAGAATAAAAGTCTTTCATAACAAGCACATAGTAAGAAAATGGTTAACTCCATATCAGAAAGTACTTTTATACAATTCACGTTTGCATATATTTCCAGGTAAGTTACGTTCTAGATGGTTAGGTCTTTTTATTGTTTGTACAATTTATCCCTATGGAGCGATTGAGGTTGAAAACTCCAAAATGGTGATATTTTCAAAGTTAATGGCCAAAGATTAAAACTATATTTGGAGTTCAACTCTTGAGAGGGGGATGAAGAAATTGATTTGAGTGATCCTATCTATCAATTTTTAAAAAAAACTAAAAAAAAAAAATTGAAAAAAAAATTAAAAACATGAAATAAAAAAAAAAACAATTGTGTTTTATCTTAATGTTTTTCTTAGTAGGAGTACGTGGTGGTACAACTGATCCATGTACATTCTTTCCAACTTATTCTCTTCTCTTTTTGTCTCTCTTTATTCCAATATACTGATTATATTTGCATTCACTTAACTGAATTGTATAAATTGGATCATTGAGGACAATGTTTAGAATAAATTTGGGGGTAGGGTGTTTAAAAAATTAAGGCACCGCGCATGATGAAGTAAGATTTTTTTTTTGATTTTAGTACTTATATTACCTTTGGCTTGGAGTATCGTGACACCTTGTTTGTCAGTTTTGCACGTTGATGTTAGTCACAAGTGTGAAAAGAGAAGTTCAACAAGTAAAAGTGATTAATCCATTGAAGAGAATTCACGTGTCAAATCAAAAAATTCAAGTAAGTCTTGAGCCTTAAATCTTCTTGGAGAGAACTCCTTTATTCCTAATTTTTACATTCACTATGGTTGGTTTTTTTTTTTTTTGGTATCACTGCACTTGAAAGCTCGTAAAATTGGTGTCGTTGGATGACTAATTTGCTTTGTAGAAAGTGATAGTAACGTCATCTTTAATACGTTTGAGCTTTTCTAGCTTACCAAATGAACATTAATCCCTAGCAACCAGTTTGAAGCCTTATTTAAAAAAAAGAGTAAAAAGTTTTGAATGTTTATTTGTTAGCCAACTATCCCAACCCTGAGCCAATCCACATACATAATGTAATCTATATTTCATGTCCTTTTTATGATTGCATACGTAGAGATAAATCTATATCAAATGGTGATGCAAAAAAAGAAGAAGGGTGAACTAAGAAGAAGGAGAGGCAGAAAGAATAATAATCAGAAGATAAGAATGAAGGATATGAAGTGAAAGAGATCAACATCAAAAAGTATCTCTTATGAAAAATATATTTTAAAAAAAGAGTTGAAAAATGTGCACTCACTATATATGGTGCACTTACAAAAAAAAAAGAAAAAAGAATGTTATTTGGAAAAGGTTTTTTTTTTTTAAAAAAAAAGTTGGAGAAAATGAATAATAATCTTAGTCTTAAAAAATCTCTATTGTTCTCACTCATACTTTGTTTATCTATTTATCCAGTTATTTGATTAGCGATATCCTGAGCCTACATTACAACCAAATAAAAGTCCATCTTGATTTTAGAGAGCAAATGTCTGAAGTCGATGCTAGCACTATGGGTCGTAGGGAGTAGTGACATTTAATTTTTTTTTTTGACTTTACTTGTCTACTTATATTTGAGAGATTGTACTCACTTCTAAATCGTGGACAAGTTTTCCTTTACATGCATATCTTGGGAGTGAGTGTGTGATACTATTTTTATTCAACGTCGCTCACTTTTATTATGTTATTTGAGCATATACAAATTGGGAACTATTTTCTTCTGAGAGTAATGTTCTTACATAGATATTGTGAGATTTAGGAATTTACATGGTATTCTTAGAAATTGTTTTAGTTATTGTAGCTTTGATAGCTAATCTAATTGTACAAGTTTATTAACTGATATGTGCGAATGATGGATGCGAGAGTGATATTTCTCCAAAACTTTGATAATACTTGTATTTTTATCCATTAGTTGTTATTAATTTGATTGATGAAGTGAATGCAAAGTGCCTTGATAAAAAAGGGGAAAAGAATAAATAATATTTGTATTTCAATTTTTGCTCGAGTACTAGCAAAATCTAGGTTTGGGGGTGTTTGACAAGCACAATTTTAATATACATGTTACCCTCTTATCTTATTTTGTTAGTAATTATTCATTAATAAAAATACTAACTAATGTCTTCTTTAGATTAGGATAAATTGTGAACGACTATGAAGATTTGGAGACCAAGATGGAAGGTTTAGAAAGTATAGGACCAAGTTTAAAGCTTTGGAGCAAAAATGATTAAATCTGCAAATAAAACTTCAAGTGGGGACCAAATTGCAAAATTATTAAAATTTTGAAGACCAAGCGTGCAAATTGGGATTAGAACACATTTTAGCCCAATCTTACTGATTCTGGTAAACTGCGGTATGACCGCGACAATTAAAAATGTTACTATTTGTCGTAGTTGGGCCGTGGCAAGCAAATCGCGGTCCGTCTGGATTTTTTTTTTTATTTTCAGTTTTAAGTCGGGGTATTTTCCGTCTTTTTACGTACATGAGTTTCAAGATTGATAAAATACTATATAAAAACTGAATCTAGGTCGAATTGGGAGAGGGCGATGGCTAAAAATAAGAGAAAAAAATCACGTGGTGAAGAAGACTTTTGGAATATTTCTCCTCCTTCAATCCATGTCGGGTTCTATCAAATCTTTTGTTTTTAATTTAATTATGTTCTTCTAATTTTCTTGAGCCAAGGTAGACCATGAAACCGTTTAAACGAAGTGATTATCTTATTATCATTTTAATTTCTTTTTCGGGCTTTAACTTTCATAGTTCGTTCTTGTTGGATTAATTAAATAAATTTTCTTTCATCTTAAATATCACGTATTCTTGATAGTTAGAAGTTAATTTAATTAATTTGTGCTTGGTGCTTGAACTTGTTGTATTAATTTCTTTTAATTTTTCTTTATCTTATTATATATTTGGGATACATAAAATGCTTATGATGCGAAACATTTGATTTTTTGTTTTGTTTTAACTGAGTTTGATATAGAAAACGTTTAAGTAATTTAAGATCGAAGCAAAGGGAAGCCGACATTAGATTTTCTTCTTTTGGACTTAATTGATAAATATTTTAAGACGACAATAGATTGATTTCGAGTTGTCGTTTGCTTTGAGAATTAATCAATAATTGAATAATTGATAAGTTAAACAATGGTGAATTCCGAAACCTTGGTACTTTAAACAACTTGAATCTTCAACTTAACTTTTTAGTATAATTAATTAGTCTTTAAGTTAAATTCTTTCATCCAAACTCCTTTCGACCCAACTAGCTTAGAATAATAGTTAATTCGGATTAAATTAGACTTTCTTCATTACAGTCCCTGTTGGATCAACCTCGTTACTACTTTTCTATATTTTAATAAATTCATTCACTTGCAAATTATTTAAAATTTGACAACTACTTATTATGATATTTGTTGCAGGTAGTTAGAAATCGCTGAGAATTTTTAAAATATATTATTTGAACTCTTCTAGTAATGTGATCCATTTATATATTTTTAAAGAGTTAATTACACTAATATAATATTGTACTTTATATAATATTCACTTTAGTCTCTATATTTTTAATTATATTTCAGTTAAGTCTTCTAAAAATTACATATTAGGTCCTTAATCTTTTTACATATTTACACTTTGGTCCCTAAATTTTTAATTATCTTTCAGTTAAGTCTTCCAAAAATTGTATCTTAGGTCCTTTAACTTTGTACATTTTCAAACTTTAGTCCCTCAAATCCTTGATTTTAATGGCCAAAATAAGTACAATTTTAGTGGTAAAAATAAGTGCACTTTCAATTAAATCCTTGACTTTATACTCGAATTTTCACCTAAACGAACAAAATAACATAATTAAAAAATATATTACTACTTGATAGAACTCACAAATATCTACTTTTAGTTGTCAAAATAAGTGTAAAACACGCATTTATCACTTAGAGTTGACAAAAATATATATCATTGACAACTCCAAGTGATAAGTGCGGGTTTTACACTTATTTTGACCACTAAAAGTAGACATTTGTAAGTTTTGTCAAGTAGTTTATTATTTAAGTATGTTATTTTGTTTGTTTAGGTGAAAACTTGAGTGTAAAGTCAAGAATTTAATTAAAAGTGCACTTATTTTGGCCACTAAAATCAAGGATTTGGGGGACCAGAATTTGAATATGTAAAAAGTTGAAGGACCTAAGATGCAATTTTTGGAGGACTTAACTGAAAGATAATTAAAAATTTGGAGACCAAAGTGTAAATATGTAAAAAGATTAAGAACCTAAGATGCAATTTTTAGAAGACTAAACTGAAAGATAATTGAAAATATAGGAATTAAAGTGAATATTATATAAAGTACATGGACTACCATGCAATAAATAATGGTATATTGTATGCCACGTCAATATTTCAAATTGGAAATCTAAGGGAGTGATCGTTTGAGAAATGATTATATACCTTAGTGACCCGCGCTGCAACTTTTGAACTTTAGTGACCTTTTAAAAATTTTAAAGTAACTTCAGTGACCGTTAGTGAAATAAACCCAATCATAAATAGTCATAGTTATCAATTTTTTCCCAATACTATGACTATTTAAGGTTACATTTTTGTAACTGACCAAACTTTAAACAAATTGGAAAAATTAGGTAGAAATTGAGAAAATCAAGTTTTCTCTATCCCAAATTGTTTCTCTAGAATTTATTTAAAAATTGTAATTATAAAAAAAGTTATTTAAATAAGAGAAAATATTATGTAACTGAATTTTGAATGTAATCCAAGATAAATATGTGAGATATGTATATACTTATATTTTCATTCACCATTGTCTATCTTAAAATTTCAAATAAAGATAATCTTTGTGACTGGAGAATGACATTGTGACTCGAGTTTAAATATTGTGACTTGCAAGCATAACATGAATTGGGACTGTTTTTCGATCGACTATACGCAGGATGTAGAACACAGATTCTGTGGCTTATATGTGTGTCTGGAAATAAGATTTTTTTTTTAAAAAAAAATGTTGTCCAACATATTTTAAATAATTAGTGTTGTATGTAATAATTTAACTTCGAAATGGACAAATTAGTCTTGGCATAGGTTGATACTTTTTTGAGATGTAATTTTAATAATTGTATTTTATATTATTGTGTCTGATATTACAACAATAGGTGTATGTTGTGACTGTTGTTCTATGGATGTAACTTTGCTATCTAGTAACGTATGACTATATATGTACCAAATCTGATCACGAAAGAGTATTTAGTCTGACTATTCGAATCCGAGTGCTATAATAATTTGTGACTCATGGGAATAATAATTTTTTTTTTGAATATTGTCCAATATGTTTATAAATAATTAATGTTGTATATATTAATTTAACTTCGAAATGGAAAATATTAGTTATGGCCTAGGTTGTCACTTATTTTAGTTGTAGTCTGTATGATTTTATTTTGTATTACTGTGAACAATATTATTAATGTGACAATGAATATATAATGAAAACTTCTTGAAGCTTGGTTTAGACTATTGTGAATAATAATATACGGCTCCGTATGTAATAAATGTGATTACGAAAGAATAAATAATGTGACTAACATAGATAGCATGCAATATTTTTTTGAGACGATTGTTATTCAAATGTTATAATTTTTTGTGCCATATGCGTTTTATAACTTTTTGTTGCTATGTTAAAAATATAATGTGACTTAGATGTGTGGGTGATCATAGTTACATTAAAACTTTAAAATCTAATATTTTAATTCATTAATTTCAAAGTTACCTGATTTTATTAATTATTTTCTAATAAACTAATTTGTAAAAATACATAATTAAAAATAATGTTAAACTTAATTATCTCTGATCAATTTTTCCAAATGTCAAATGGTCGAATTGGGCCGACTTTGGCCATGACAATTATAGGAGCCGAGGCAGGACGACTCTATTTTCAAGGGTCTGGCCCGTATACTCTATAAAATTTTGTATTTTTGTTTTTTAAAAAAATAATAACTTATAAAAAAACCTTGTCATTGTTTGGGGTTTTGGACCGACTGTGATTAAACGTAGACAGAGTTTGAATAAATAGGAAAATAAATGTTTAAATTATTTTATGCATAATTTCTTCACCATTTTTATTTTTATTTTTATTTTTAACCATGTTCAGCCCATGGACGAGCAAGGGTGTTTGCCCCCATCTCAAATATGTACTTTATTTTTTAGAAATAATTATAATATTCTAAACATTGTCATTTAATTTTAAAAATACTGCATATTATTTTATATTTTATAATATATTAAATTAAAGTAGTTTGATGAAAATTAGTTTTATCAACGTTCCTACAATCTAACTCTCAAAATCTAAGATAGATCCTTAAATTGTAGTCATTTTTCTTTTTTTGAATAGAGCCCCAAAACTGCATATGTCTTCAATACAACCGAATTTTTTCCATTGTTGTCTTTATTAGGAGGTTGAAACTTAAAAATCAAAGAAGAAATATTCAGAATTTCCTCCATTGTCGTTTTCGTCAGAATTTCCTTCATTGTCGTCTTCGCCAGCGCATCAACAATTAAACCTCAAAAGAATCCTAAACAATCAAAGGTTTGGTACAAACGAAATCAGACAATTGTTGATTTATGTATTACAATTGATAGTACCATATGCATCATAATGTGTCACAATTGTAGATTTATGTCTTTTAATTGATAGTACCATATGTATTACAAATTGTAACAAACATGTTTATGTGTGATTTCTGATTGTCAAATGATTGTGTAGGACTATTGACATCTTACAACAAATGTTATGTATCATAACGTGCTACAATTGTTATTATCACGAACTGTTACAAATGTGATCTTATTGAGATTTTTGGGTCTTGCCATGTATGTTAAGTAATTGCGTTGTAAGATGAAGTGATACAATTATTATGTATCATGAAGTGTTGTAAGCGTTATTATCAAGAGGACTGTTACAAATGTGATCCTGTTAAGATTTTTCATTGTTGCTATGTTATATTAATTTTTTGCGTTGATGCTTATAATTGGTTAATGACTGATAATTTTTTTTTTCTAAACAGATATATCAAAATTATATTTAGATGATTGAAATAGTATTCCATAATTAAAGATTCTGAAATGTTGGATTACAACGACTCTCTATTAATTAGCTTTCAGTTATGGTATATAATGTAATTAAAAAAATATCATTACTAATTAGAAAAAAAAAGACAGACTCAGTATATTTGGAATTTATGGTACATATATGTTTTATGCAATTATTTTCAAATAGTAGTCTATTTATGTAAATTTCCCTATTTTATGATTGTACTCTTTTTTCATTCGTCTAGGTTTTGTGCCATTGAATGTTTTTTTACAAGATTTTAACGATGTAGCACTTTGGTTAATTATACTATTTTTTCCTTTCGTCTTGATTTTTCTTCCCCGTTAGATTTTTGTCAAATAAAATTTTTAACAAAATAGGTTGTTATGTAAATAAGTCTAAGGAGTGTCGTAAATCAAAGATATTTATGAATGACTAGTCTCTTCATGTAATTTTAATTTTATGTTTAAAATACGAAGAATATAATATACTTTCCACTCCCAATAACCTTTCTTTCTCTCCATTTATTGCAATTATTTGCATTATATTCGAGAAATAAAAAAATTTAAAAGTGAGCTATTATTAAGCTAATAAACATTTCGTTTTAATTATCTAAATTAAATACTCATGCATATCTTTTCTATACCAAATATAAATCTCATCTTATCTTCTTCGGTATTTGGAAGATAAGGCACCTCCGTAGTCTATGAGCACGTTTGACAAAATTTAATTTTTTTTAAATGGGTCAAATATATATTTTTTTATTCATATATTTTATAACATCCACAATTTATTATTCACTTATTATCCACATATTTTATAGGATTTATTGCTTATAAGCACTTAAAAACATAACCAAACAACTATTATATCAACCTGTCACACTTTAAAATAAATTAAGGTGGACAAAAGTACCCAACCGAACTGGACCGAACCAAATCGACATTTTTGTTCTTCTTATGTTTAAGTCGGATAATAGGTATTAGAACTGAAAACCTACCGTTTATGGCTTGATTATCGGTTCTAGATTCGAAACCAAAAAACAGAAATGACCTTATTGATTTTTAATTTTTTATAAACATTTAGCTCGTAACAATAAAATATTTTATTTTTATGTTTGTTATTTTGTATTGAAATGGAAGATTGTGTTCAAAACTTGATATATTGTTCTTTTCTGAATAGATTAATAATTGAAAATTATGATGTTTTAGATTATTGTGTTGTTTCAAACAATGACAATAAAAATAGTTGTTAGAAATATAATCGGTTCGGTTCCGATTTGGTTCCATAATTTAAATTGGAGCAAATGATTCTATTTACAAAATATCCAATTGTTATCGATTCAATTCAATTCCAAACATAATCAAACAACCACATCGGACTGCATCCACATCTAAAATGAATAGGGTTATATTGTGACTCTTCGTAGCATTATATAACTATCATTTATGATTCGAAATTAAACTTACGTTTCTCAAAGTTCATCTAAAGATCACTTATTTACACACTTTAATATAATCTATGTACATGTTTATATTTATTTAACAATAATTTCCAATTAACATTTAATTTTGTTTCATATAATTCTACCGAGAAATATTAAAAAGAAACAACATGATACATTTTGCGACGTTAATCTATAATAGTCTAGGGCCAACTTCAATTTTACAAATTTAGAAAAGTCAAATGTAGTAATGACTTAGTAAGTAATTAAGAAAAACTGCAAAGATAATTTATTGCATTCATGCATCCACATGTATACAAGATTAAGATGTAACATATTTATTAATATTTAAGAAAATATGCAATCATATTTTTCTGAAATTTAAAGAGAAATTTATAGGACATTTGGAAATAAAATGGACCAATAGGAAAATTCCAGCACATAGCTTATTATAATATAATAGTATTTGGGAAGTGCATTGCACGTGTTGTGTTGTAATTGTAATATTGTAAAGTTAGAGATAGAAAAATAAAGGTTGATTTAAATCAAATTTGTTGGTGTTAATTTATTTGAGTTGTGTAAGTATTTTGTTTTATTGTTGAGGCAAGAGGTAGATTTGGTGAACAATTTGTATACGTAATGAAGGATTCATATATTATAGGGAAATTGGCGCAAATGGATTCTAACGTATGTTTCTAGTGCGCGAATAATCTATAACCTTTCATTTTTAGAGGAATGATCCCGAATTTATCCATTTAGGTGCACAATTGGTCATTTTGGACATATTTTATTAAAAAAGTCAGTTAGTTTCGCAAGTGAGTTAAACTCTCATTTTATTTGTCTTTATTGGAGGGGCAAAATCGTCAAGTGCTATTTTTTTTTTCTTTTTTTCATCTTCCTTCCCGCAAACACTACCTAACCTTACCAACCAGTAAATATTGTATTCATACAGAAGTTTCAATATTAATAGACAACATTATTACACAACTTGGTAAACACAGTAGGCTACCCTTTGAGCTAAAAACTTTATTGACAGATCTAAACCATTGTAAACTTTTTCTTGCTTGTCGGTAAAGACAGGTGAACTATTGTTTTGGATTTTTTTCTGGTAAAGGATTATCTACAAAATTTCATAATCTTTGAAAATAGTTGACTTAGTTTTGTCATACGTATAGAAAGTAGGTGGTTGTGTATTGTTTGTGTAGTGTGACCCACCCACTTGCCCTAGATGTAATGATATAATGCCTGGATTGCTGAACTCCAATAGTCAACCGTGAGAAGAAAACAACATATTCCTCAAGAGCAAGAAAAAAGAATTTCTTTGGAAGATTTGGTTTCTGAGTTTTATTTGCGGAGTTGTTGTTATGTGGATGAATGGTTAAGGGTTTGTAATAAATTGTAATGTGTATGTCACCTATGTTATGAATGAATACAAATATTTTTATCTTCTGGTTTTGAAATTGTCCTTGACAATGAACTATAGCGTAATTGGTCCTAATGTAGGTCTCATGTCCTCGATTTCATAATATAACTTGTTTATTTGTTGAGCACAAGTGGTCCTAAACCTTTATAAATAGTAGCGCAAAAGGTCCTAAACCTTTGTATGTTGGTGCGCAAATGGTCCCTACCTTTTTGTTAGTTGTTGCGGAAATGGTCCCTACATTTTTAATAGTTGGTGTGCTAATGATCCCAATGTATTGAAATAGGTTCGGAAATGGTCCCTAACGTATTGAAAAAGTAGCGCGTGTGGAACTCCTGTTCCCAGGTAGTCCTGGTATTCATCCATTCCAACAATTCAACCAACCATGCCAACAATCAGCGATACCAACCATTCAACCTACCTAACAACCATCCAAATGCAATAAAACACGAGATCCAACAAAAAAATACAATAACCAACCAAGAACCAAAACAAAGCACTCAAAGGAAAGTTAGCCATTTATACATCATCAACAAACTCCAAGTCTGATAGAACAAGTTTTCATGCTTAAATTATCATTTCAGATGCAACACATATGATCAGTAGTGATTCAAAAATACACCATTTCCGTCAGTTGTTGTAGCAGAACAGGAGTTAGAGAAATGAAAGAACACCGTGTTGTGAGCAATGTACACATCTACAGAAAACCATACAAACTGCAAAGTGTTCCATTTGAATAAAAACAAAAAAATTGTCCGACACATCTACATGACTGCATCATCAGTCCCTTCTCCTGCTTGTGGTGCTTTGCACGTTCTTTTGTTGTGTCTCTCCTTGCCCTATTTCTGACCCTTTATTACCATTCCGGTTCTTCTACCTTTGCTTGACGAAGTTTGCCCTTCATCTGGTTCTCTCCGCCTTGTTTTTTTTGGACGACCAAGCATCTTCTTTATGTCCATGCTAGCATTGAATTCAAACTCTCTTGATCTCTTGCTACTAGGTAATTCTCCATCGCTATCCAGACTTTTGAGCTCATCGGAAATTTCGAAGTCCATATTAATGTCTTGTAATGCTTCGTCATGCAAGTCATTAAATCCTATGTCGATATTCACATTGGTGTCTCCAGTCGACTGAGTTTCATGTTCATTACCCTCATTCATCTCGTAGCTTGAGTCAACGAGATTATCATTTTCACTTGCTGCAATATTTTCATAAGGTTCTGTTTGTCCACTCCCATTTCCATGTCGTTTTATAGACTTTCTAAGAAGGGACTCTATCGAGTCTTCATCCCACTCCTCCGACCCGTATACTCCATCAAGTAATTCTTTCCAATTTACCCCAGCCCATTCATGCTCTTGATGTTGAGGCACACAAGCATCTTGACTTTCTAATTCAATTGGAGGCTCATCACCACTAAGGGGTTGACTTTTAGGCTGAAAAACCTTTTCCAAATCAGGCTCACTAATAGTTTTCGGCTCTAAAATCTCATCGATTACTATATTGGTCTTCCATTTGATGGTTGGTGACTCCCAAGACAACACAAATGTTCGAGAAGAATGAACCAAGTAACTTCCACCAATTTAGAGCTACCCATCCCACTAAACATTAGCTTCACATCCTCAATATTCTTAATTCGAACCAACCCATTTAGTAGCGACATCCTATCCTCCCTAAACAACACTCCAACTGGTAATTTATATCCAAGATACTTCATAAACCTAGCAACCCTATCCACCGTCAACTTGCTAAAGTCATCAATGTCAACGAAGTCCATATATTCTATCTTACCATGCTTATATTTCAAATTATTCTGCCGCCATAATGCCACGCAATGGTGAAGTGTTTGGATTTTTCACCTACAAGAATAAACAAATTATTGTCAAGCCCTTAGCCACTTTCATGCAACGTAACAGATGATTTAAAACACATCATGCATTAAAGGACACGGTAACATTATACAACACTAAAGGGCCCTATACTACATAAACAATTTTTAAAAATTTTGGGATGAAGTGAAGACAAATGCAGAGCAAAAAAAAAAAAAAAAAACCCAATAAAATCAATACTCTCCACAACTCGAAATCACCTATAACCCATAACAAATGCACCCAAATGATTGAGAAATCCATAGAATTCAAGTAACAGTTTTGAAAACACTAACCATAAATAGGCGCCGGATTGTGTCATCTTAGTTGTGCCCCCATTTTTTCCCAAGTCACATTTTCCTAATTTCTTGAAAATAATAGTACTTCAAACCTCTCAAATCACGTTCCAGTGGAGGTTTCTTCAAATTTTGCAAACAAACGAACCAAATTTTGCAATTCGCACATTGAATACTCATTTACTTTACTAATCCACTACAAAACACCTTCGCAATGCCCACTTTGACGTCTTCAGAATCACAACAACGATTTTTTCCCCTCTTTTTTGGAACTTTTCTTTGCTTTGTGTTTGAGTGGCATTTGGTTTGTCCGGAAGATGAAATAAAGACAAAAAATAGTACTTGACGATTTTGCCTCTCCAATAAAGACAAATAAAATGAGAGTTTAACCTACTCGCGAAACTAACAGACTATTTTAACGAAATCTATCCAAAACGACCAAGTGCGCACCAAAATATATAGGTTCGGGACAACTCCGCCAAAAATGAAAGGTTAGCGACCATTTGCGCATTGGAGGCATATGTTAGCGACCATTTGCGCCAATTTTCCAATATTAGACAATATATATTGTACCTTTCAATTCATATTTGGAAAATTGGTGCAAATAGTCCCTAACATTTGTCTTCAGTTTGGAAAAATGGTCCCTAAAGTTTATTTTTTTACAAAGAAGTCTCCAACCTGTGTTTTGGTGCACAATTGGTCCTTATTTGATAAAAAAGACTAATATACCCTTAATTTTAATATAATTTTATTTTTTAGAAAAAAATAACGAGTTCATTTTTTTTAATTAACATTTTATTGACCAAATTGATAATATACTAAAATTTAAGCTCATAATTATTAACAAACATGGTAAAGAAAATTATTTTTATAATTATTAAGCAATTACATTATTTAAAATTTAAAATTTTATTTTATCGTTACAATATAAAAAGAAAAATAACTTTGTCACAAACTTGATGCTCAAATACTTTTATTTAATTGAATTATTCATTTATTGACTACAAATATTAGAGCTCCGAATGCATTCTTCATATTTTAATTTATCATTCAAAATTAAAGAATGTATAATGTGTAAATTAATTTTTATTACTATTTTTATGTTAAAAACACATAATAAGATCAGTTCAATGCCATAAAATTATATACGATGTTTTGTTATTTATTTAACTTAATTTTTATTCAAAATTTTCACATTACATAGCAATTACATATATTTAAAGTACAATAATATTACATTTTTCCCTTTTGAAAAATTAAATTGACACAACTATAGTAATATATTTAATTTGTTAAATTAAAGATTATTTAATAAATGTACCGGATCAATTTGTATCTTTTACAAATGTTAGGAATCTAATTGTAATTTTCTCTAATTAAAAGTAAGGACATATTTGTCTTTTTCATCAAATAAGGACCAATTGCCCACCAAAACACATAGGTTATGGACTTTTATGTCAAAAACAAACGTTAGGAACCATTTCCACACTGAGAAAAAAGGTTAGGGACCATTTACGCTAATTTTCCTTAATATTTTGTATTTGGATGCTATTAAAGTAAAGTAACGATATTTGGTTGAAAAATGGTGTACTGGCATATATCTTTTATAATCTCATTAACCCAAATGGTTTAAATTCACACATTGATTTTTATATGTTCGAGGATGAGCGTAGTGACATTCTGTACGCAAAAAAGTTATTACTGCAAAAAAGAACCCTACATTACATAGTATTTGGAGATTATCAAAAGAACACATTGGAAGGTATTATATAGACCAATATGTGGAGCTTTAGGAATGGTGGTGTGTGTTATTGCTGTTTTTTCTCCGTGTCTTCATTTCCAGCCTTATCAATTTTCTTTTTGTTTGAAACAGGTGCATCATCATCTTATTGAAATTGTGATTGTTTTGTTGGTGGTGGAGCGTAGAGGTAAGTATCAGAAAGATATGAGCACCCATCATTGTCTATTGTATCTTTACCTTTGTTGTTGACATCGTCTTTGCCTTCAGATACCGCTTCATTAGAATTGAGGATAAGCAACACATCATATTTATAGTTTGATGACTGCAGTTCTTTTTGAACGGGCTTTATGTAGAATACATTTTCCTCATCCATTGTCAAACGTATCAAATCAATCATGCTTGCATTTGGACTGTTTATGTTTTTGAAATTATAAATTGTTAAACTTATACAATGATTTTAGTTTTATAATTTAGATTTACCAATGTTGTGCTCCATCAATGTTTTTGCATTGCATTGCAAGAAGTTTTGTGTTGAATATCCAATAGTTGAAGCATTGATATATCCAGTTGAATCCATTAACTCGAGATACACTTTTGCTCTACAATAACATGAATTTGATAATTTAACAATGTTAGGAAATAATTTGTGTGGTATAGTTAAATATATGTATAAAGTATATTAAAATTGGTAGTTGTAAAGAGAGAATGTAACAAATTTTTTTGTTTTGTTTGACAATTTGAAAAAAAGGACTTAATGTTACCTTAGAATTTCCTTTGCATTGGTAAACTTACAAAATACACACTGATAAGTATTCCCAAAATTTTCACTTGAGACTTTGTTACAATTTTTACAACTCATGTACTAGAACGTTTGTTGAGAATTTTGTAGATGCCTTTGCTTTGATCCAGGAAAAATGTTTCTGATGAAGTAGTAATGTATGAGCAAGTTTGTAGTTGAACTTGTGCATATATGAAGAATGAACAATACAGTAATTGTTGTATAATATATGGAACAAATTTGAATTGGATATAATTTCAAAGCTGAGTATTTTGCCATGTGTTGTGGTCCTTGAATGCTTTTGATTTCTGTGAATTTGCTTTCATTTGGAATAGAGAGCTTGGAAGGTGTCAAGCTTAGGTAATACTTATCTTAAATGATTTCATCATGAGCATTTGTGTTTGCCCTCGAATGGTAGATTATTATATAATATTGAATATGTTAGTGTTCTCTATTGGAATGCATGAAAATGATCTCGATTTATATCATAGACTTTCTATTGTTCAAAATTTGAATATAGTAAATGAAGAATGGAAATTTTGTTAAATACTTACCAAGATTTGAAGTCTTCAACAATCTGAAATAAACCATCAATGAAAAAGGAGCAATTTGCTTTTGTTGAGAGTGAAACACATGTAATGTGAAATATTGTAGTATAAGTGTTTAGCTATTTCATGGATATGCAATGTTTTCCGATAAGAATTGGTTTCTTGGCAATATTTTCAGATATAGCTGCATTCATTGTCAATGAAGGCTTCACACATTGTTAGTGGAACAATTTTTAACCTGCAATAAATGGAAGTTAAGAAAGAGGTATGATGCAGTGTATGTTATGTATAATAATGGATCTACAAGAATTACATCTTGCACTTATTGTGTTCCGTAACGCGTTTGAAGAAGCATTCATGGTCTTATATCAATTACCATTGCAGCAATGCCTACAAGTATATGATGTTAATAAATTAACTACTGAGTTATAATGAAATTCTGAAATAAACAAATTTGAAGGATTGGTTTAATTTACTTATATGAACATTGGAATCCATGTACTTTGGCAGTTCCTCAAAGTTAGTAAAGCTATATGTAAAGATCAGTGTTGTTCTCTTTGATGTGTTGCATCTTGTCCTCCCAGAAATTGTCCACTGCGTGTCTTTAGATTTTGTTCTATATTCTGAATTTGTATGTTTGACTAGTGCATTAAAGATTTCCCCATTAGTAACTCGTCTTGAAATGCAGTGATATTTTGATCATACAATGTCGCGTTCAACGTGGATCCCTATTGGTGAAGTTAAACAATGGATTTCATTGTAAGTATTTGGATGGTTTAATAGAAACACATATTGTTGAAATGAAATACAATTACTAAGTAACAAAATACAAATACTAAGTAACAAAGCAATAAATTTAATAGGTTATCTCAATGTCCATGGGTATCATGTTTTGGTACTTTGTCGGGGATTTTTGAGCATATCTGTTTTAGAACATTCACAAATTAGTTTATATCGGTTGCTCATTTTTCTGTTTAAAATTATTGAACACAAAGTTTGTAAGTATATTTAGCATTCAGATTGAAAAATATATACTTAGTCTATGTGTTATAAGTAATAGCAATCATGATCTTAAATGATTATTAGAAGCAAAAAATTTTAATTTGCATTATTGTTGAAAAGAAATCTTCATAGAAATTGAAAAAGTAAGTAACATGTTTGAAGTAAAGGCAAAGTGTTAATGTCTCGTTGTAATGAAGATGTACATGTAGTAATTATATTAGATTAAAAAAAACCCTGATGTATGTAAACACTCTTGGATGTAGTTGTAGAGAAGAAAGTTGGAGATGAAAGAAAGAAGTTTGAAGTAAAGGAAGAGTGCTAATATCCTTTTATACCGGATGAGTAGTGCTTTTGTATTGTTGTAGGAGAAGTAGATGCTCGTACTTATATTAGACTTTTAGATATGTAAATATATGTAAAATGTAAATATATATATAATGAGATATAGATATGTATTAGTTGCGCGTATATTTGTTTCTACCCACACTACAAGTAATGTAGCTTGAATGATTACCAAAATAAAGTAGCATGAATTACGGAAAAAGTATAAACTTAACTAAAAAAAACGTAATAACTTGTGGAAATAGATATGAGAGCAATTAAGCAAAAAGGATGTACAATCTTTTCAAAAAAGTTGACTAACAGATTGATAATAATTGGGAGTACATAGGACTTAAATTGTGAAAAAGAGAGGGTTAATTGTTAATGTCCAACAATGATAGTTTTACAAGAACTAATATCTCCTAAGAAAACATTCTTATTCACACGAAATCAAACTAGATTAAAAGAAAATTTACCGAATTGATAAACATAATATAAAATAATCTATATTATTGAAATTTTATAAGAAATTTTATATAAACTAGATTAAAAAAACTACAATAATTAAAAAAAAAAATGAAACCAAAAAGGTCCACATTGTAACACCCCAGATTTTCTCAACTCGGAGGGTCACTTAAAAATATTTAAATATCATTTGAGGACTCCAAATAAGCTTTCCCATGCCCTTGAATGGTTTTAGAAATTTAACTATTGCGGAAAGTAACAAGCGAGCAAAGAAAAATGAATTAATCTTCTAAATTCTTAAAGTTTTACCAAAACGGCATTGGGTTTTGCCATAAATTATTTGACCACATAAACGTACATAAAAAATTACTAGATTTGAACTGTAAAAACTTTGGGATCTTAGGCTACAACATATTAAAATTTCAGACCTTAGCCATGTCGTTTGATATGTGAAAAATGTGGCCAAATTTTCTTGAGAAATTGTCGTCACTAATGCAGCCCAGTAAAATTATCATAATAAATTCATACAAAAAGGTTTTTGAGTGATTCCAATTTTTTCTATTAGAACACTCTATCAAACTCTATCAAACGCCATTCATTTGACTTAAAAATTCAAAGCACACAATAAGTTATGATACTTGCAGAATATTTTCAAACATTACTTCACAATTTTTCATCTTTAAATTTCAAAATGTAATCTAAAATATAAATTCAGTTTTTCTAGCACTTTGAATAATTAAATATAATGAATCCAATATTGTACTTAAACTAAGTCTTTCCTTCAAGGTCGTACTTTACATATAATGAATCGAACTATAGACTCGATTATATTGATGCCAAACCATAAAATAAATAAACTAAGTATTTCCTTTAAGGCCGTACTTTATGCCATCGCACCAAGGTCAACCAATTCAATCAGGACATTTAATCATTTTTGGGTGGGTATTTCATAATAAAAAATCAATAGTAAATTATACTAACATGTGAGAAAATATACGAAATTAATATGCAACATGCCAATCGTTTAAACATACATAGGAACAATGTTTTTGGTAACCAGCACCAAATGAACTCATAAGTCATTACCTTCAATCATTAACATACATATGTGATTACCTTCAATCACAATTATAAAGCTTTGACTTTAACATTAAGCATGGCATAATAATTTATATATCATTTACTCAATTAAAAATCGTGGAACTTAACTTAGGTAGCATAAGAAACTACCTTAAAAGGATGTTCACTTGTAGTTGATGGTGGAAAAAGTTGCTACACATCTCAAAGAAAACAAACCTGCAAGCTTTTTTATTAAAATATTATTGTACAAAAAATGTGTGATTTAGAGGAAAGATTGGTGTGGAATAAGAGAGGGAATTGGTCAAAATCTGGGGAAGGAAAAGTATGTTTTTTCTTGCTGTTTGGCACTGAAAAATTGAGAGATAAAAGAGGGATTTCGACTACTAAATTGGCTGAGGAAAATAGAGGGATTTAGAGTGCTTTTTCTAGAACATTGGGGCTGAAAAATTCGTGTGCCAAAAGAAAGGAACCTGCTGGGAATTTCGGCTGAAACTAGGAACAGGATGAGTATCAAGGAACCAAGAGAAAATGTGATCTTACCTAAGGTTTTCGAAGCTGAAAGTTGGGACTCAAAAGGGGTGTTGCTGCAGGGTTTTTTGGTGGTTTAAAAGCAGGAAACATCAGAGGGGGCTGAAATGGAGGAAATTTGAGGTTGGAAAAGTGTGAGTTTCTTGTGGCTGAAAACAATAAGGGAAAAGTACACTTAAGGTCAATTTTTCCTTCAGCAGAACAATGGCAGTTGGACGGTTTTTTGAAGGTTAAATGGAGAGTAATTTAGCTGATAATCTGTTTGTTGGAAGGTGGTAGAAAGTACTGAAAATTAGAAATGAGTAGGCTGCAATATGGAGAGGAAGTGGATGGTTATTTTCTTAGTCATTAGGAGCTGTTTGGAGTTGAAAATTTGCAGGAATTAAGGGGTTGTTTGGTGTGTTTATTGGGTAAGAAATAAGTGACTGTTTGGGATGTGTTTTCTAGCAGAATTGAGGCATGATAAATGAGGTAATTCAAAGTGAAAAATGGATGAGAGATAGGTCAAAACTAAGATGAACAAAAAGACCGAAGATGGGTCGTGAAGGATTTAAATTTCTATTGGTTTTTAATTTAAAAGATTGGTCTACAATTAACCTAAAATTAATTCGAGAAGAATTATTCTAGATAAGAAAATTAAATTAGTCTCTAGGTGATTAATGAAATTTCATGTTCGTCATACAAAATTAAAAAGCAAGCATGTGTAAAAATTAACGCGACTAAAATATTTTAAATCGTACTCGAAAGTTCTTAGCAACGCTGAAAATTAAAATTTTATTTCTTTGAAATTAAAAGACGAAACTTTTTTTGATCGCTACACACATAATTCTTTCAAATTGAATTCCTCAATCAAAGAAATGAATTTAGCATTACACAACCTTTTTAGTTAAGAAGAGAGCATAAAATTGTTACCTCTGTTCGATACTTATAGACAAACCAAAAGGAAGTAGTTGACGGAAAGTGCTTTGCCATGAGATACTCGAGAAAAAATGATACCTCCTTTAATTTAATCAAGATCAAAGTTAGCAATATAAACAAATCAAAGAAAAGCATATCACAAAATTGAAGAAATAAACACCCAAGCTTCAAATATATATCTAGTTACTTATAATTTGTATATTCTATGGATGGAACTCTGTTGTATCTGTAACTCCCCGGACTTTCTCAATCTGGAGGGTCACTAAGATAATTTTTAAAATATATTGGACGAATCTAAATAATATTTATCGTGCCTTTGAATGGTTTTAAAAATATAACTTTTGCGGAAGAAAACAAGCGCGCAAGAGAAAAATGATTTTTCTTTAAGTTCCTATGGTTTTGTCTATACTGTGATAGGTGCGCCACAAATTATTTGACCATTCCAAAAAATTCCAAAATTTGAACTGTAGATACTAGGGAATACATACTACAATGTGGTAAAATTTCAAACCTTAACTACATCTTTTGGTAGGTGAAAATGATAGCCGAAGTTGCTTAAAAAATTGTGTTGAGTGCCTTAAGGTAGCCCGCTAAAACATTCATAATAAATTCATAAAATAGAATTTTTGAGTGATTCTAATTGATATTATTAAACCACATATATGGATTTCCATATCCATTGATTTCACTCAAAAACTCCAACCGTAGCATAAGTTATGATTTTTCAAAGTAGGGACAGTAAGCTGGAAATTTCAGAAAAATGAAACTAGGCACTTCTAACTTGAAACTTTTAACGGCAAACGAACGGACATCTCATTTTCTAGAAAAATTACATAATTAAATACTAATCAAAGACTTAAAAATATCGTATTTACATCATAATTGACTCGATCATCTCGACGTCAAAACATAAACTAGAAAGAAAATTCCATGACAAGCTCGCTAGCATACCGCCATCGCAACAACGCCAATCAATTCAATCTAAAAATTTGTTTATTTTGGGGGTGAGTATTTCATAAGAAACACTCAGTAGAAATATATACAACATGTGGAAAAATTATACGTAAACATAAATGTGACATGCCATCATTTTTAAACATGCATAAGAACATAAAAATTGGTAGCCGGCACCACATAACGTCTTCAATCACTAACATATTAAAGTGATTACCTTCAATCACTATTATAAAGTTCCTTTGTAATTAGGTTTGTATGGCATTTATATCACATCATAATTTTTCAAACAGCATTTAAAAATCGCAGTAAAAGTAGTAAGTAAAACTACCTTAAAAAATAGTTTTCGGTTGAAGTTGTGATGTAGAAAATTTATTTCTGCAGCTTTCAAAAAATCAAAACCCGCACGCTATATATAGATGTATATATAAGGAAATTTTGTGAAGGTTAAAACAAAGTTAAACCCCTTTTTCTGCTGGCTGAAATCTGGACAAAAATGAAGGTAATTGCTGAAAAATTGGTGACTAAAATGGCAGAAAATGGAGACTATGTGCTGGCCAAAAATATGAAGGAAAAGATGGATAAATGCTAAAATATTTTTGGTGATTGAGACTAAGGTTTCAAGGCTTCTTGTTGCACGAAATTGAAGGGAAGAAGGAATGATTTTTGTTGGAGTTTTACAGCTTGAAAAAAAAATGAAGAAGAAGCAAGACTAATTCCTACTACTGGGGTCGAATTCTTGTTGTTGGAAGGACGTTTTGCTTTGGGAGTTGTGGAGGGCAGTTTGCTAGAACAGAAAGAGAAGAAGAATACCAGGATGAAGGGCTGAAATCTTCATTAAAATGGCAGAAGTGTTGGACCTTTTTTTTGCTTTAAAATGGAAGGAAAGAGAGACTGTGCTGGCTGAATTTTGGGACCTAATTTGGGGGGGGGGGGGAATTGGTTAACAAGTGAGAGTAATTGGTGTAGAAAAAAAAATTGGAAGTGGGCATCTAGGTGGGGCGGGTTTTGCTAGATCATGGAGGTGGTTTCTTATTGTGCATGAGGGTTGTTTGGTTGATAAAAAATGTTAGAGGTTAATGGGTTGTTTGGTTAAGTATTTTGGTGGTTTTTAGGGTGTTGTTTGGGTGGAATTTTCGGCTAAATTTTGGAGTCGAAAAGTAAATCGATTTTGGCTAAGAAATCGAAAGTAAAATGGCCAGGATTTTTAGATAGAACCGGAGAACAAATTTTAAAAATTTAGACTAGATATAAATTATTTTTTGTTCAACTTGAAATTCAAAACTTACCAAATAAAAATAGAACAAGGTTCGTTTTCAAATTAATTCCATAGTCGTTGACTAAAAAAAGTTGAAGCGAACACGCGCAAAATTTTAATGCGACCAAATATTTAAAATGAACCATGAGGTACAAAGTGACGTTGAAAGTAATAAATTTTATTTACTTGAAATTAAAAAGCAAAAAATTTTGATTGTTACAGTATCTCTTTAAAGTGCACTTCGGTGTTTGTTGTCTAATTACAACTGCACAATACAATCATTTTACTCTCCAGCAAGTTGATTGGATTAATCACAATTAAAGGTAGAAATATAAACAAAAATTACCTCATTGCATCATTCTTCTTCAGTTAAACGACTTCAAACTTCAAATTTGTAGAACAATTCTTTCAAACCCTTTTGCCAAGAGTTCAGCCCAACACAACAGCGAAAGCTCGATCAAATTATACAAATCAATGTCATAATAAAACTATATCAATTTTATCGAACAAGGATCCTAAATGAAACAGCATAAACATGTTTTTGTTTAGTGTATTCAAACATGAAATACATGAATAAACAAAAACAAATTTTGATGAGGACGAGACCGACGTCGTTGGGGCATTCTCGCATCGATGTAGTACAATATTGCACCTAGTGAATGAAAATGTCGATGTTTCCATGAAAAAGGTTAACTTGAAATGAAGTATAACCAAATGAAGTAAATTCAGCCTCGTCACTAAGGTCTTCATATGTTCTTTCCATAGATGAGGTGTCAAATATCAAAACTTCAAATGTTGAATTTCTCTTGTACTCGAACACAATGAAATAATCATTTTATAGAGCATGATGATGAAATAAATGTTCTACCCATTGCCGAGGAATACTCTCTTATCTACCATTTGTAATCGAATATTCCAAATTATGTCGCTACAGTGTATTAACCGAATTGTATCACCAAGTTCATGTGCATATCAATCAGCAAAAGCTTGAGGAAGTGGTTGTACAATAAATTGCATGTTTTGGGAATAAAATATTTAAAGTTTGTGTTGAATACTTTTTTGCGATTTTAGACAGTGATTCAATTTGTTGTGCGATGGAGTTCTTAATAATATTAGAACACATTGAAATAGTAAAGTTTGTTGAAACTAACCAAACAACATTGTGATTCTGTGACATGCACATAGGCTGGAAGAAATTTCTTGATACTTCATCCCCACTTGACATTTTCCTTTGTTTTTTGCATGAACTCCAAACAATTAGATATAAAAATATACTACAAATGTACCAAAGCTAAAATATCTTTGTAAACAATATTTTTTGTACATCTAAAGATTCTAGAAGATATAAATTAACTAAATCTAGAGTTTGACCCTGAGCTTTATTTATTGTCATTGCAAAACATAAACGAATGAAAAATTGTGTTCTTTTAAAAGAGAGATTTTTTTTAATCATTTTGAAGGGGTATAAATAGAATTCTAGGTAAAAACAAATTTGATTGCCACGATATTCTCTAATAGTTATTTCTGCACGAGAGACAGATTAATCTTGCACCATTGTATAATCCTTCTGGAGGGTTAATGTTTTTAAGTAATATAACATGACAATTTTTTTAATACAAGTTCACGTGGTGTAATACCATTTAAGGAGCCAAAGTGTTTAAAAAATCTTAATGTATACTTTGTTCAATTTTTTCTAATGTTTCGTTATAACTATAATATATAAAATTTCTCCTAGGATTTGTTTGAGTAAGATATTATTTATTTTATCTGTGTATTCATTTTTTGGAGTTAAAATTACTCTATTAATTTCATCATGTCTAAATTTGTAACATAATGTTTTAAATTTGGGAAGACAATATTGATTAATGTTTTCAAAGACTTGAATTCCTCTTCAAATGTTATGGTTATTTCAGTTGAAAGTGTAATCATGTTACATGTATGTTCTACCTCAATCCCATCGACAATACTAAATAGCATTTGAGAAAATAGGGGATGCAATCGAGCTTTCATACTTTGAACTAATTTAAATTGGGTAAAATGTGGCCGTAGGCTAGAATAAAATAAACATGCTAGAATTATTTGTTCCTTTTTTCTTTTTTTGAATAACTGGCAAAACTCGTTTAAAATCTCTACTTAGAAAAACAACTTCTCAACATAAATCACATTCATTAACACCTCTCAACATTTTGTCTACAGCTTCAATGGTATAACTATGTACTGATAAGTGTTATTTTACACTTATCTAGACCATTAAAAGTGGACTATTGTAAGTGCTTTTAAGTGATTTTTTTACTTAATTATATGTTGATTTAATTATTTCAGGTCAAAACCCAAGATCGGATGGAATTGGAGAAAAACAAAGCAAAATGGGTGAAAAGGACTGAAAGTGTACGAAAACTTGGAGATGGGGATCAACTTGCAAACCTCCAAAAGTTTAAGGACATGGGTTGCAAATAAAAGAGGACTAAAGTGAAATAAAAGAATAACTCAGAGGACTAAAATGACTACAATCAAAAGTTGAAGGACCAAAGGCGCAGAATGGACAAATTTGGAGCTGGGCGAACGCCCGAGCTCGATCGCCCAGCTGAAGCAACAGGTGACTGAGGCGAATTTGCATGCCTGGGCGTTCGCCCGGAACATGCCTGGGCGTTCGCCCAGGCCAATTTCTGGCATGCGATTTTTCTTTTATTTTATTTCCTTTTTTGAGTTCTAAAGCAATTAGGAAATATGTAACCCACGATTTTTAGGGATCTTTTAGGGCTTATTGAGGGAACTATAAATATGAGTTATACACTCATAATTAGGGGTCGTTAAATCTTGTAAAAATCATATTGAGAGAGAGAGATACCAAGAGATGAAGAACAAAGGCGGAATTGAAGATTGGAGCTTGAAGACAAAGAGTTCTTGGTGCAAGATATTCAACGTTTCTTCATCTATTATTTTCAACATCCGGTTATGTCTTTCCTTCTCTTCATCTTTTCTTTCTCCCGAGTCATGAATAGCTAGATTTAATGTTTGGATGAACGATGTAGCCTAAGTTTAATTCTTTAATTTCGAATCTCAAGTTTTTAATATATAAATTGTTTATGTATTTGATTTTACTTCTTTTCTTAATGCTTGAAATAATTGGCCATTATTTGTCATTGATTTGTGGATTGTAATGAACCGAGAGGTAAATTATTAATCTAGACCACGTAGTAAAATCTGGCAATTGGATAAAAGGTAGAGATACGCTTTTGTTATTGTCACGGTCTTGAATTCTTAGGAGATTTAATGCATCTAATTAAGGACCATTCTGACTGTCTAAGTTGACTTAATTAGATAGGACTAATTTGAACTCGAGAGAGGTAAATTAGGTTAAATTTGTGAATTCGACCGAATACAACTTTAGAAAACGAATCTTGAGAGGAGGAGTTAGAGATGACAACTAGGTGAATTCGTTCGTCCAAACCCTTTAACCATCATATTTTATTAATTCTTGATTTTTTCTTTATTATTACTTTCGAAAAATCCAAAGTTTTAGCTTAAATCTTTCAACTCAATTGATTTTACATTGTTGTCAATAGACTAGCACTTTAATTAATTTAACTAGTATCTAAATAAGATAGTCTTCGTGGGAACGATAATCCGGACTCAAAAAGTCCACTTTATTACTTGTTAACGATATTGTGCACTTGCAATCACGTTATTTTCACAACAAGTTTTTGGCGCCGTTGCCGGGGACTATTCTTATTTAATATTAGTTTAGATTAATCGTTAGTGTTAGTTTTATTTTATTTTATGTTATTTATTTATTATTACTATTATTATTATTATTAATTTCTTTTATTACTATCTTCTTTCTTGGTTATTTCTTATTTATTATCAGTCTTAAATTAATAGTTAAGTTGTTTTTATCTTGATACGCTTTTCCTTTTTTTTTTTCCACTACAGAAAAGGGTGTTTGTTGCATGCTCCGTACGCAAGGCGGGAATCTTGAGACTTTTGATCCCAAGATTGAACGTACTTTCAGACGAAGACGCAAAGAAAACAACCAAAAACAGAAAGACCAGCAACAAAATCAGATGACAGATGCACAAATAAGACGAGAGTTTGAACAAGAGGCTGCAAGAGCAGCCGCTGTAGAAGTAGCCCGAATGGCAGCTCAGCAAATTCAACAACATGAAGAACAGGAAGAAGATGACGATGGAAACATGCCAATGGCTCAGTTCCTAACTCCAGCAGCAGCTCCTGATCGTTCAAGCATTATTTATCCAGCTTTTGGTCGGAACGACTTCCAACTAAGAGCCGATATGATTAATCTTTTCAGCAACAACCTGCAGTTCTATGGAAAGGCGACTGAAAACCCTAATACTCATCTCTCCAGATTCCTACGTATGCTCCATAATTTTCAGTTTCACGGAGTAAATGACGATGCCATTAGACTCCGGTTATTTCCCTACACTTTGAGGGATGGGGCTTTGGAATGGTTAGACTCAGAACCACATGCTAGTATCACAACCTGGGATGACTTGGCCAGAAAATTCTGTAATAAATACTTTTCACCAGCTAAAGTAGCAAAGATGAAGTTGGAAATTTCTACTTTTCAACAACTGGAGGGCGAAAGGTATCATGAAGCTTGGGACAGATTCAAGGAATTGCTCAGAAAATGTCCAAATCATGGCATTAAAAAAGGGCAACAGGCTCAATATTTTTATTCTGGGCTATCTACTCAGTCTAAATCGACAGTGGACTCCTCTGCAAACGGGTCCATTGCGAATAAAAATGTCAACGAAGCATGGGATCTCTATGAGCTGATTGCAAACACACAGACCATGTTTTCATCTGATCATACCACTCCAAGAAAAGTAGCAGGCATACATGAGATTGATGGTCTGTCAGCTACCAATGCACAACTTGCTACATTGACAAAGCAGGTGGAGCTCTTGGTCAGAACACAAATGCAAGGAGTGAATGCAATCCAAGCAACCATCATGTGCGAGAATTGTGGAGCTAACCATTCGACATCTGATTGTATGTTATTGGCCTCTCCAAAACAGGTCAATTTTGTGCAGAATAATACACATCAGCAGTACAATCCATATTCACAAACATACAATCCAGGTTGGAAGCAACACCCCAATTTTAGATGGTCTGAGAATCAACAAAGTGGTAATGCATATAATGCTCAGCAAGAAAGAGGACCGAGTTTAGGAGAGATGTTCCAACAGTATATGCAGAAAACTGATAAAGCATTAGAGCGATTGGACATCAACAGTCAAAATCAACAAGCGTCTATCAGAAAAATGGAGACTCAGATTGGTCAGTTAGCCCTACAATTGTCAGATAGAAAACCAGGCACTTTACCCAGCACTACAGAAACAAATCCAAGAGAACAGGTAAATGCAATCACTACTAGGAGCGGGGTACAACTGCCAGAGATTTACGTGAAAAGACCAGAGAAAAATGATGGACGGTTGGTAAATGAGGAAGATGAATCTGAACAAAAACAGGCGAAATCAAAAGAAGAAGTTTCAAAAGAATCTACTGAATCATCAAAAGTGAGGGCGCCAATTCCTGTCAAAGCTTATGTGCCACCAATTCCATTTCCTCAGAGGCTGAATAAGAACAAGCTCGACAAGCAGTTTGAAAAATTTCTTGAAGTTTTTAAGAAATTGCATATCAACATTCCTTTTGCCGACGCATTAGCTCAAATGCCATTGTATTTGAAATTTATGAAAGAAATGTTGTCCAAGAAGAGAAAACCAGATGAAAACGAGACAGTGGCTTTAACTGAGGAATGTAGTGCTATTCTGCTAAATAAGTTGCCTCCGAAGTTAAAAGATCCAGGGAGTTTTAAATTACCTTGCACAATTGGAGAATTTTATAATTTTAATGCTTTATGTGATTTAGGTGCAAGTGTAAATTTAATGCCTCTTTCTGTCTACAGGAGATTAGGGTTGGGAAAAGTAAAAGCAACAAGTATATCTCTATAGCTTGCTGATAGATCGATCAAGTACCCACGGGGTGTGGTTGAGGACGTACTCATCAAGGTGGAAAAGTTTTTCTTTCCAGTTGATTTTATTGTCCTTGACATCGAAGAGGATCGCAATATGCCAGTCATTTTGGGACGACCATTCTTAGCAACGAGTCGGGCTCTTATTGATGTTGAAAAAGGTGAGCTAGTCTTGAGGGTACAAGATGAACGAGCAGTATTCAGTATGTACACCATACCCGAGCAACCAATCTACCTCGAGGAGTGCTTTAGAGTTGATGAAGGGGTAACAATTGGCCAAGAAAACTGCAAACCGGATACAGGTGGACTAGTTGCACCAATTAAAGATGAAAATGGTCGATTTAAAATATGGAGAGCAAAGGAAAAAGCGTGCAAAGCTGGCAATTGCAAGCAATGCAAGACTTCCAAAGATCAATTCAAGCCTCCATAACTGATACTTGCAAAAAAGTCGAGCTCTAGACTATAACTCAAGCGCTTAATGGGAGGCAACCCATTTTCTATCTTTTTTTATAATTATTGCATTGCATGTAAAATTTTAGGACTGCATTAGGAAGTAGAGCACGTTTCTCTTTTTTTTTAGTGATTAAGTATATTTAATCATTATTGTTTTTCATATTTCAGGTTGCACATCGTCATTCCAATCCAATGCGTACTGATGAGCTAAAAGTCCGATTGTTATCTCCGCGCCTTTTGATTCAGGTTGTCTCTTTCCTTATTTCTTATTTACTTTGCTTTCTTTTGTCACATTGAGGACAATGTGAACTTTAAGTTTGGGGGTGACTTTGAGTTTATTTTTGTGTTATTTAAAAAAAAACAAAAAATAAAAAATAAAAAATTGTGTGCTTGTATGTTGGATAGCCTTGCCGGCCTATGATGATATTATTTGAAACTGATATCAATTCATGAATTATGACTAGGTTATGCTACTTATGCTTGTTTTATAGACTTTACTTATCCATGTGAGATACGATTAAGTGTGATTTATGGTCATGAATTTCACTACGCTAGGTTGGTATATTGAAAAGAATACAGTGAAAGAGTAGTGGATCTTAGTTGAGAAAACCAAAACTACAAATTGACAACTCAATTACCTGACCAGTTGAGAAAATAGTTTGGGGGTGGTTAAACCAATGCAGAAGTTGTTTAGATATGGGTTGATTCCGTGCTTGAGTAATATATGTGTGGAGTGTACTTTGGTTACCAAGTGGAATCTAGGTATTGACCGGATGCTAGGAATCTAATCCCCACTTCTTTATCTTGCAAAAAAAAAAAAAAAAAAAAAAAAAAAAAAATTGAAAAGCATGGCACATGCATTATCTTATACCTCTCTTCGTAGCCTAGTTGACTCGAGTGATAAAGTCCATTGGAGTTCTCAAAACTCGGTGCCCTAAGGTTTAACAGACCTGGGAGCCATCGGCCTAAAGCTCGCTACAAGGGTCATCTAGAAAGCTTAAGGGAGTGAGGTCTTACACATAAGACATATATCCAAAAAAAAAAAAAAAAAAGCAAGATTGAACCATTGTGCGCATAACTTGGAAATATAGATGACTAGTGGGTTTGACTTACCTAGTGGACGCTTGATGGCCAAATCATTCGATAAAAGGAGAATCATCACAGATCTAGATAGCAATTGTATTGGCTAGACCTAACCAACTTTTGAGTGATAAAAGAATAAGTATTTTGAGAGTCAGTCTAGAGCTAATACCCAGGGTGAGAAAATTGAATATCGGTTGGGGGGTGTGTATTCTTACGAGCGAGAAAGGAAATATTTGACCATTGGGGCATAATATCACCAACCTAAAGGCTTATGGTGATTGAAGTGACTATGCGTACACACTGATATATGTCAAGCATCGGATAAGTCAAAATGATTGATTTTGGAGCATGATTTAGAAGTTTTATTATGAATTGTGTGATTGTTTCAAAAACATGAGGCAAATGCGGCAAGATATCCACTATAGTATTTTTTTAATATTATTTGTTTGTTTGTTTAAGTGATTAGTTATGTTCGAGGACGAACAAATGTTCAAGTTTGGGAGTATTTGATAAGTGTTATTTTACACTTATCTAGACCATTAAAAGTGGACTATTGTAAGTGCTTTTAAGTGATTTTTTTACTTAATTATATGTTGATTTAATTATTTCAGGTCAAAACCCAAGATCGGATGGAATTGGAGAAAAACAAAGCAAAATAGGTGAAAAGGACTGAAAGTGTACGAAAACTTGGAGATGGGGATCAACTTGCAAACCTCCAAAAGTTTAAGGACCTGGGTTGCAAATAAAAGAGGACTAAAGTGAAATAAAAGAATAACTCAGAGGACTAAAATGACTACAATCAAAAGTTGAAAGACCAAAGGCGCAGAATGGACAAATTTGGTGCTGGGCGAACGCCCGAGCGCAAAGCTGGGCGATCGCCCAGCTGAAGCAACAGGTGACTGAGGCGAATTTGCATGCCTGGGCGTTCGCCCGGAACATGGCCCAGGCCAATTTCTGGCATGCGATTTTTCTTTTATTTTATTTCCTTTTTTGAGTTCTAAAGCAATTAGGAAATATGTAACCCACGATTTTTAGGGATCTTTTAGGGCTTATTGGGGGAACTATAAATATGAGTTATACACTCATAATTAGGGGTCGTTAAATCTTGTAAAAATCATATTGAGAGAGAGAGATACCAAGAGATGAAGAACAAAGGCGGAATTGAAGATTGGAGCTTGAAGACAAAGAGTTCTTGGTGCAAGATATTCAACGTTTCTTCATCTATTATTTTCAACATCCGGTTATGTCTTTCCTTCTCTTCATCTTTTCTTTCTCCCGAGTCATGAATAGCTAGATTTAATGTTTGGATGAACGATGTAGCCTAAGTTTAATTCTTTAATTTCGAATCTCAAGTTTTTAATATATAAATTGTTTATGTATTTGATTTTACTTCTTTTCTTAATGCTTGAAATAATTGGCCATTATTTGTCATTGATTTGTGGATTGTAATGAACCGAGAGGTAAATTATTAATCTAGACCACGTAGTAAAATCTGGCAATTGGATAAAAGGTAGAGATACGCTTTTGTTATTGTCACGGTCTTGAATTGAATTCTTAGGAGATTTAATGCATCTAATTAAGGACCATTCTGACTGTCTAAGTTGACTTAATTAGATATGACTAATTTGAACTCGAGAGAGGTAAATTAGGTTAAATTTGTGAATTCGACCGAATACACCTTTAGAAAACGAATCTTGAGAGGAGGAATTAGAGATGACAACTAGGTGAATTCGTTCATCCAAACGCTTTAACCATCATATTTTATTAATTCTTGATTTTTTCTTTATTATTACTTTCGAAAAATTCAAAGTTTTAGCTTAAATCTTTCAACTCAATTGATTTTACATTGTTGTCAATAGACTAGCACTTTAATTAATTTAACTAGTATCTAAATAAGATAGTCTTCGTGGGAACGATAATCCGGACTCAAAAAGTCCACTTTATTACTTGTTAACGATATTGTGCACTTACAATCACGTTATTTTCACAACATGTACCATTGGTGCTTCGTCCAAAATAATGAGTTATGTCATTCTAAATAGACTTTTTAATGTAGATTGCATAGTAACTGAACGAGTAATGTTGATTTCTAAGGGAATTCTAAACCTTGAATCGACAGTCTTGCTTCAGGTAACACTGAAGATGTGCAACTTCCGATGAAGCGGTAGCTAATGCTATATGATTTTTGGATCTAACAACTGCAAGTATTAATTTATAGAAATATGTTTTACCGGTTCCACTTGGCCCAACTATAAAAATTTTTCATGGTGTATCACTAAATACTTCTAAAATTTTATCGTATGATATTTTTTGTTGTTGTTGTTGTTCATTTAGTGTACTTGTACATGAAGTATCAGCTTCAGTTACAATATTTCTCATTTCTTCATTAATTATATTAGCTAATCTTTATATTTTTACCACTTGATTCTAATAGACGATTATTATCATGCAACACTTTAATTTATGCACTTATAATAGACATACCATTATTTATGTAATCTTCACATATGAGATTTTGAAATTTAATACATAATGATATTGGATCATTAGGTCCATACAACGTTAGTATAATAGCAAATAAATGATGTAGAGAACAAGACATTTGATAAGTAATAGCTTCTCCTAAACAAAGCTCACAATAATTATCACTACTTAACAAAACATGTAAAATAGCTGCTTCACGAAAAAATGACACACAAATACCATTTACTAATTTTAAATTTTCATAGAATGTTGGTCCTCTTATGTGATTTAGCAAGAGCCTTAAGTACTATATTTATCTCTCAGCTATATTCGTTGCAACTACTCTTCCAAGTACATTTCCGCATTTTCTTTTGGTCCACACTCTACTTTGTCCTTCCCATATAAAATATTGAGAAAAATCTCTATATAACAATGTTTTGTCTATTCATTTGCGACATTCATCTTAAAGAATTTAGGTAACATTATTTGTTGTCTATAATAAGTATTAAAAATTGTTGACAAATTTTCAGAATTCTTATATGTAACTAAGTGATATTTTCAAGGTGTAATTACAATGATGTAACTGATGGAGATATTTTTGATAAAATAAATCCATATATTCTTCATATTGCTTTAGGTGGAGAAATCTACCTAGCAGACTGATATGTTTCAATTTCATCAACTTCTTAATTTATCATTATTTATAGAAAAGCTTACTCTGTCATGTCATGTGTAGATATATGTGTATAAATATTTAACAGTTTTTACACTAGAACAAATTTTCATATTGAAATAACAATCATATTTAGGAGATAGATAGAGATCATAAGGGACAACTCACTTATTATCTAATAAAGACCCCGTAACACTAACTGATTGATTATCATTGCAGCGTCTATAATTTAAGTAAGAATTATCGGCAAGAAAAGTTTTAATAGTAACTTCTTTTGAATATTTATTTTTACACTCTTCCTTTTTATTCATACAAACATTGTTTCGAATTTAATATACCACAAGGACCCTGCATTATATGTTTCACTACAATTGAATGTAAATGAAGGTGATTTTTTTTTTTTGGTATTTCACAAGAAACAATTAAATCAATATTATTAACTTTAAAACATGTCTTCAAAATTAACAAAAAGTGGACATGCGGAAGACCTCTTTTTTGAAAATTATATTACAAAAATATAGACAGCAACTTGTCCAAAGATTTGTCTTTGTATTAAATCAACTTTCAATTTTTCTAATTTAGCTCTAAATACACGAGAAATTAAATCGGGTCTATTTTGACATATATCGTTATATTTTAATTCATTTTTTTATGTCATCCCAATTAGGATTACAAGTCATAGTTAGAAATATATCCGATTTACTAAATCTTTGAACTAAGTTCATTGCATCCATGTATCTTTTTTTCATATCTCTAAGATCGCCTATAAAAGAAGATGGTAAAATAATCTTCCTTCTGATTTTATAACTTTTATTTTCACCATTTTCCATGCTATCAATAATTCCCTAATAAAGTTCCACATGTATTATTTTGATTTTTGTGAAAATAATTCAATTTACTTGTTTCAATCTTAACATACATATTAACCACATATTGTTGGAAAAGTCTACCAGCATGAAGCAAAATACAATTGTTGGTAGTTCTTACCTATAATTTATAAGATTAATATTCACGACAAGAAACTTGTGATATCTTTTTTGTCCTTTTCAAAATACATAGAAATCGAAAAACAAGTAAATATTAAGAACAACTTTGAACATGAAACAATAGGATTACAAAAACTAACGTACTAACAATAATAATATGTCTTATCTTTTTCAATTAGATCATTTGCAGAATTGATAACATTTATATCTAACAAATTATCTAATAACAAATTATCTAATGTATTGCAATTATCAACTTTATCTTGTTTAGATTTTTCAATATCTTCGTGCCATTCAGATTCACCAAAAGGAAATAACAATGGACATTGAAGTGGATCATAATAACCAAAATAATAATGTATTCCATGTAAACTATTAAAGTGGCAATATATTGATATATCAAGAACTCTAATATCTGTAGATGGATCTCCATCAACCCAAACTGTAGTAACATGTGACACAGAAAGTGTGTTATATACTCTTTGATCGAGTCTTGGGTAACACCTAATGGATATTTTACACATTTTTAAATAATTGATATCTCTTAAAAAAAACGAAAGAATGTTGAGTATTGATTTAATTTTAATTATCTATTAATTTGTACTACATAAATTTATCAGATTTTTGTAGTATCATAAAAGTACAACTCTAAATAAGATAGATTATTACCAACTCGAAAAAATTGAATTTATGTAATTATATACTTGTCTTTGAATCTTAAATGTGTAGATACCTTTATATTTTGTAAACAAATTTTTATCATATTTAACACCAAATGAAGTAAACGCAAAATAATTATTATAATTGCGAGTGTTATTTTTAATATGTATTGCTTTAGTAGAATCGGTAGTATATAACTCGTACAATTTGATAGGTACACTATTCATCGGTAGTTTCATTTTTCCATCACAACAACAAAATTATTTACTTTTCTTCTCAAACTTTCTAGCATTGCAATAATTACAATAGTTGGTCTTTGTAATACATACATTTGAGTAGGAATATTTGTTATATCAATTTTTGTACCATATTGATTCTGTTGGAATTCATTGTTTTTTTATATGAATCTTCCTTTGATTCTCTTCACATGAATCGTGATTCTCTAAACCATCATCAAATGTATCTTTCTCTGTATATAGAAGAATCTTTCATCAACACATACTTCAACTACAATAAAAAAAAAAAGCTTAATTTTAAATACCTATGAAATAAGTGTTACTAATTCAGTATAGCTTATATTCTGGTTCAAAATAATAATAATTCTCACCGGCTACTTTTGAACTAATACTTAAATGATTGAAATTAAGCTCTACATTATCGAAATGTTGAAGTCCTTTTCTATATACTGCCTTTTCGGAACAGCGTTTTTTTGTGCTTAGCGCACCACTCTCTTCGTCGTTTTTTTGTTTTTGTTTTTTTTTTCAATTGTCTTCGGTGTTGATCTACATTAAATTACAACCAAACAATAATAATTAATCTGCTATCCACATTTTTATCCAAATCACAAGGAAATAAAAATTAAAAGGATCACAATATTCATATGTGTTATTAATCTAAAATTAAAATATATAACATCAAACAACAACCCAAACAAAAAATAAAAGCAACCAATCCAAACAACCCTACAAGTCAAACAATTTATTCTTTAAGACAATAAAAAACTTTATATAATGAATAAAATACATTACATATAATCTCATACAACTATTAATGAAACAATCCAAAATTTATGAAATCAGAAAATAGAAAATATGAAAACGAGCACAAAATATCTACAATTATCATGTCCAACAAAATATCATATACAACACAATAGAAGTAATATATCCAAAAAATAATAGATAAAATTGTATTATTATTCAAACATAGCTTAGCACAAATGGTTGAAAAAAAAAAGCCAAACACCAAAGAAAATAGCACACAAAATACTAATATTGCATAAACATACATGTAACCCATGGAAAACAAGCAAAGCAGTTGACATAAATAGGCCAAGCACCCAGAACCTGAACAACAAACTACAGTGAAAACAAAAACCAAAAAGTAAAAAACAACAAAAAACAATATAAAGTGCAAGAACAAAAATGCCACAACATTAAACGAACAACTTTTCAACAGATTTTACTAACATACCTGTAAATCGAGAAAAATGATCCAAGCAATGGAATAGTATGGACAAAATCGCTGAAAATCAAACCACGTCATCCACAAACACCCTGTAGTCAAAAAAGTAACAAAAAAAATAGTTAGAATGGATCTACGAAATTGAGCATAACAAAACCCAAATAATAACCCAATGAACCAAAAAAAAAATTGAAAAATAAAGAGAAATGGCAAATATGAGATCTGTGTTATGCAAGAACAAAAATACCATAACGTTAAACTAACCACTTCACAAAATTTCAACAGATTTTACGCTAGCATACCAATAAATTGAAGAAAATTATCCAAGCAATGGAATACAATGAACAAAATAGACTAAAAACGAACCACAACCTTGACGTACGCCGTGCAATTGACAAAATAACAAAAAAGATGAAATAGTTTGAATAGATATGTGAAAATGTTTTTCTTATTTCAAACGACCAGAACAAAAAATAAATAACAATCCAACATGCAAAAAGCAATTTAAATAAATAAATCCGAATGACGAATTTGAGGTTTGTGTTATTTCAACACATTATACACTTATATACTTGCAAATTGGGAAAAATGGTCCAACCAAAGGAAGACAGTGGACAAAATGAACGAAGATCAAACGACAGCCTCCACGAACGCTCCGGAGTCAATGAGGTGACACGAAAAATGAAATAGCTTAAATTGATCAGTGGTAGCCAAGAATTTCTAATATGTATTATTTGAACTCTTCGAATAATGTAAATATAAATTTTTAATTTTAATATTTTATTGTGATCATAACAATTATTATATTAGTTTTATTTCTATATTGAATTTTTTCTGTATAGACACATTATTAACATCATTTTTGAATTAATAATGGAAATATTGTCTATAAGTCAACCGCATGTAACTTGTTCCAAATTATGTCAAGACACTTTTTAAAAATTGTCATTAAGTCACTCTTCAGCCATATTTCATATTAATTCCAAAATTACCCATGTGATCCATATTTGTCACCCCTATTGCTCTCGACGCTGCTCCCACCATCTCTTCCAACATCACCATCACCATCACCATCACCTCTTTCTGCCCCACCTCCAATTGTGTCCCATCCATCACCATCAGTGGGTTTCTCTCCCAAAGAATCCCCTGCTCCTTGCAAGACACCGCGTCCTCCCCTTCTAGTTGTTGCTCCCTCTCCTCCCCTACCAATAATAGTTGGTAAGGACTAACTATAATACAGTGCTTCAGTTAGCAAGAGGCTCGTATTTGTCATTACGGAATTATGTATAAACTAGGATTTGGTAGACACATAAATGTAAATTTTTGCATTTTTTTTCAAGTATCTTTAGTTCCAAGTACTTAGCATCATGATACTATAAAGCTGCTCTTCATCTCATGATCTGTTAATCATGACAAACATATCGTATGCTTGGGACGGTCAACTCTTTCTACTTTTCGATATCTCCATATTCATCGTTCCTATTGCCCCAGTATTCAACTTAACTAGCCAGAAGTGCTTTGACAAACAATTTTATTTACTCACCAGAGCATGGTGGCATAGGCACTTCAAGGTCATGGTTCACATATGATGAATCATCCGGGGCAACAAATGGGTTTTCAACAAATAATCTTCTGTGAGAAGGTGGGTTTGGTTGTGTTTAAAAAGGAGTTCTGGCAGATGAAAAAGAAGTTATTTTCAAACAACTGAAGCTAGTGGTGGACAAGGAGAGCGCGAGTTCAGAGCTGAAGTGGAGATAATCAGCTGAGTACATCATAGGCATTTAGTTTCGCTTGTCAGCTAGTGCATCTTTGAGCATCAAAGATTGCTTGTCTATGACTATGTGCCAAATGACACCCTTCATTACCATCTTCATGGAAAGACATAAGTTCAAGTGGAAAAGATTAATTAATTTGAGCTCATCAATTGCGTGTTATGTTTATGTCTTGCCAACATAAATTGCAATTTAGAATTGAGATATGGTACTCTCATTTTTATTATTATAGAAAACAGTATCTTATTAGGAATAATATCTCACAATACAGTATCACAAAACAATATTTTATTAAGAACAGTATCTTAATATTTCAGTATTAGAAGCACATTATTATTTTAATATAACAAGCATATTAGTATCAGTATCTTTGTAAACAATGACAGTATTACAAAATAGAAAATTCCAACCCAACAAAAAATAGTATCATAATAAAAATATCTTAATAAAACAGTATCATAGAAGACGTATTAGAAACACATTTGTATCAATATCATAATAACAATATCGTATAGTTAAAGATATCAATATAAAAAGTACATTAATATCAAGTACACTCTTAGGTGAGCACAAATATTATGTTTTAACAGAAAACCATAGCATAGTATCTAAATAAAATAATATCTTAATAAAACAGTATCATAAATAAAACAGTATCTTAATAATACATTATCATAGATAAAAGTATCTTAATATACTAGTATACCGCTTCTACGCTGTGGGATCTGATCGTAGGATCTATGAGATTGAATCACTAAGATTTGAATCCTTTTGTTCCTGATAGAGTTTTGATGGGCGCGGATCACATTCTAAGTTGCGGTGATTATAATTTTAGGATTAAGGTAGTGAGTAGAGTAAGGAGAAGATTGTTTAAGGGAGAGTGAAGACGTAGTGACACACGGACATATATATTCTTTTTTTCTTCCAATAGCAGAGAAAACTCCATACGGTCGTGATCAGTATTATACATGAAAGTATTTTAATAAAACAATATCACACACACAAACTACAACCCAATAGAAGAATAGTATCATTGATTGAAATAGTATCAATCATTTTAAATGAAAAGAATGTCAATGATCTTGTACTACTAACGAAGCATTTTGAACGATATCATTACTTCAACCATAACACATTTAATTTTGAATGTGTGTTTGTTTGGTGAAGTTTAAAAGTAGTGTTTTTTTTATATTTTGAAAAAATTTAGTGAAATGTGTGGTTGAAAAGTTGATAAAATTTGTGGATCCATTGAAATATATGGTTGAAAATAAGTTTAGAAAAAAAAAAGAGTTAGTAAACCTGGTTAAACATGTTATAATGTAACGAAAACTAGTGTATAATATTAAAAGTAAAAAAATATCAAGCATTTTTTGTAAAAAATGTATTAATAAAACAATATCATAGAAAACATCACCATAATAAAACAGTATCATAGAAAACAATATGGTGTTTGAATTAGCACTTTTTACAATTACAGGGACACATTGGTCTTTTAGTGCTAAAATGTGATTTTAATTGAATTAAGTTTGGACCATATGACTTAAGAATCCATAAACGCATGAACCATGACCGACCCTGATTTACCTTTAATAAAATCTAGGAAAATTGGCCCAAATTGTCCCTAATGTATGACAATAGTGCGCAAATAGTCCCTAACCTGTCATTTTTGGTGGAGTGGTCTCTAACCTATCTATTTAGGTGCACAATTGGTCCTTTTGGACAGATTCCGTTTAAAAGTTTCGTTAGTTGTGCGAGTGAGTTAATGGAAAATAGAAGTTCTCTCCTACCAACACTACCTACACTTACCCGCCAATATATATTGTAGTCATACAGAAGTTCCAAGAAAACGTTATTGCAGAATTTGGTAGAGAAAATGGATAACAACATTTGTCGCTGTGGGCTACCTTTGGAGCTAAAGACTTCGTGGACAGATCTGAACTCTGGTAGACGTTTTCTTGCTTGCCAGCGAAGACGGGTGAGCTATTGTTCGAGATTTGTTTTTGGTAAAGGATTATCTTAAAAATTTCCTGATCTTTGAAAATAGTTGATTTAGTTTTGTCATATATACAAGAAGTAGATGGTTGTGGGTTGTTTGTGTGGTGTAACCCACCCACTTGCCCCAGATATAAGGATACAATGTCTGAATTACTGAACTCCAACAGCAGGCTGCGAGAAGAAAACATGTTCCTCAAGAGCAAGAACCAAGAATTTTCTTGGAAGATTTGGTTTCTAGGTTTTATTTGCGAAGTTGTTGTTATGTGGATAAAGGTTTAAGGGTTTGTAATGTATTGTAATGTGTATGTGCACCTATATTATGAATGAATAGAAATATTTTCATCTTCTGGTTTTGAAATTGACCTGGAGTATAATGAAATTGGTCATAATCTGGGTCTCATATAATTGGTTTCACAATACAACTTGTTTATTTGTTGAGCGCTAGTTGTCCTAAACCTTTGTAAATAGTAGCGCAAAAGGTCCTAAACCTTTGTTAGATGTTACGTAAATGGTCCCTACCTTGTTATTAAGTGGTGCACAATTGGTCCCAAACGTATTGGAAAAAGGTGCAATAATGGTCCCTAACCTATTGGATAAGGTGCAAAATTAGTCCCTAACGTATTGAAAATGAATCATGCGTGGGACCACTATTTACAGCCAGTCCTAGGACTCAAACAACCATGCCAACAATCAGTCATACCAAATATTCAACCTCCAAGTGTAATACAAAAAAACAATAACAAACGAATAACCAAAACAATGCACTAAACACAAAGTCAAACATTTATACATCATTAACAACCTCCAAGTTTGATACACAGGTAATCAATATTGATTCAAAAATACACATTTTCATCAGTTGTTGTAGCAGAACAGGAGGTAGAGAATTGAAAGAACACCAAGTTTTGAGCAATGTACACATGTACAGAAAACAATTAAAACTGCAAGGTGTTCATTTTCAATCAAAAAACAAAAAAAAAATGTCCATTTTTTTCCAAGGTCTCCTGCTTGTGATTCTTTGCATGTTCTTTTGTTGTGTCTCTCCTTACCACACTTTTGACATTTCATTATCATCCCGGTTTTTCTAACTTTGCTTGATGACGCATGTCCTTCATCTGTCTCTTTTCACCTTGTTTTCTTTGGACGACCAGGCATATTTTTGATCGGATGTGGTGTCAACGAATGTTGACCAGAGTTCGGCCATAGCTCTTGTTTTGTCATTGGGAATATAGATGGTGAATATGTCCTCAAGTAAGCCTCATTCTTGTAGCAGTTGCTAACATACGACATCAAATTGCTCGACATTCCTCTTGATTCCAGACTACAAATCACGTGCTCACATTGTAATCTTGCTTCACTGTATCCCAAAATCATCTCATTCGTAAATCAAGGTCAATCCTGAATGCCGACGCATACTTTTTTTTCCATATAACTCAAACTAAACCTCTTATTGTTGAACACTGATGGGCAAGTATGATCGTCTAAGAAACTTTTAATTTCAAAACTTGTTTTGTCTCTCCGCATTGTTGCAAACAGTAGAAATGGACATCCCGTATGCTTGCAAATTTTTCTAAATCTCTGTTTGTCATTTTTTTCCATCTGAGTGCTCTATTGTTTACAACATAATAGTTACTAACTACCTCAATCAATGTCCGCTTCGTTTCAAAGACAAGACCTGCAATGAATGAGCAAATAAATTTCAAACATTTTACACTTCAATTTCAGCTAACTGCATTAATTGTAAGATGTACCTTTTTTGAATTGTAGATTGGCCATATCGACGTTAGCATTGAATTGAAACTCACTAGATCTCTTGGAATTAGATAATTCTTCATCGCTTCCAAGACTTTTGAGTTCATCAGAATTGCCGTAATCCATATCACTTTCTTGTAATGCTTCGTCATGCAAGTCGCCTAAACCTATGTCGATATTCACATTGGAAGCTCTAGTAGGCTAACTTTCATGTTTGTTACCCTCATTCGTCTCGTAGTCCAAATCAACGAGATTGTCATTTTCACTTGCTCCAATGTGGTCTGCATGTTCTATTCGTCCACTCCCATCGCCCTAGTCTTCACATTCCAGCCTCAACTCTTCGTTTCCTGACCTTTGAACAAAAGACTATCAATTCTTCATCTCACTGCCCCAAATTGTAAACTCCATCAAGTAATTCTTCCCAATTTACACCCCTCATTCATCCTCTTGACGTTGAGGCACATAAGCATCTTAACTTTCTAATTCAATTGGAGGCTCATCACCACTAAGGGGCTGACTTTTAGGCTACATAACCTTCTCCAAATCAGGCTTCCTAATACTATCCAACTCTAAAATCTCTTCGATTACTACATTGGTCTTCCATTTCACAATTGGTGACTCCCAAGACAACACAAATGTTCAAGAATGAGAAACTAAGTACACTTCCACCAACTTAGAGCTCCCTATCCCATTCAACATTATCTTCATGTCCTCCATATTCTTAATTCTAACCAACCCATTTAATAGCGACGTCCTACGCCTCTTGTACAAAACTCCAACCGGTAATTTGTAGCCAAGATACTTCATAAACCTAGCAACCCTATCCACCGTCAACTTGCTAAAGTCATCAATGTCAATAAAGTCCATATATTCCACCCTACCATGCTCATATTTCAAATTATTCGACGTCAGAAAGAATCTGCCGCCATAATGCCATGTAATGGTGAACTGTTTGATGTTTTCTCCTACAAGAATAAACAAAATATTATCAACCCCTTAGCCAAGTCACAGATAATGTAAAGCACATCATGCAGTAAAGGACACAATAGCATTATACAACACCAAAATGACCCCACACTATATAAATAATATTTACAACTTTTGGAGCGGAGTGAAGACACATGCAAAGCAAATAAAAATTTTTGAATTCCATAGCGAGGAATCACCTATTACCCATAACAAAATCACACAAATGAGTTACTCTGGGCAAAATACTTACCATACATTAGCGCCGGATGTTGTCATCTTAGTCGTGCAACCATTTTTTCCCAACTTACAATACCCTGATTTTTTGAAAATAAATATGCTTCAAACCTCTCAAATCACGTTCCAATGGCGGTTTCTTCAAATTTCGCAACAAAACCAACCAAATATTGCAATTGGGTCACTGAATAGATAGATACAATACTAACCCACTCCAAAACACCTCTGTACCACTTTCAGTTCTTCAGATTCACAACAATGGTTTTTTTCCCCTTTTTTCGCACTTTCCTTTGGTTTCTTTTGGAGTGACGTTTGGTTTCTCCAGACGTTGGAAGAAAGAAATGAATTTTCACTTGCCAATTTTACCCCCACCCATAAAGACAAAAAATATGAGAGTTTAACTCACTCGCGCAACTGACGGAACTTTTAAACGGAATCTATCCAAAAGGACCAATTGTCCACTTAAATTAGTAGGTTAGGAATCACTCCACCAAAAATGAAAGGTTAGGGACCATTTGCGCACTATTATCATACGTTATGGACCATTTGCGCTAATTTCCCTAAAATCTAATACATTAGTGTTGACAAATGGGCTCATCTCAAAGTTAACAATTGTGGGCTGCAAAGGTTTACAGCCCTGAGCTGTAATTGGAATATTTTTGCAACATTCTAAAATTTTAACATTCTGCAGTTTTCTTTTTGGTTTTAACAAGATTTCTTCTTTGATAAAATCGCATGAAGTCTCATGCAAGAGTGTACTCAAGAAATGACGAAAGTCCTAAGCCTAACTTTCAATTTCTCGTCTTCTTTGTGATTTTTCAAAGTGTACTTCACGGTAAATGCAATGTTTTTTAATCGCGGAAGAAATTTATAAGATGTTTGATAAAAGAAATTAATAGACAATTGTGTGATAATTTCAGAAAATAATTTATAAAATAATACTTGGTCATAATCTATTATTAGATCTTCCCTTTTCATTGACAAACTATCCTAAATGCAAGCAGAACCTCCCATGTATGTCTGTCTTAAGAAGAAGACACCTTAAAATTCTGTGGTGTCCGAGGTATTTTAGGCTTTCCTCAACATCAATATAACATCCTCCTTTTCCCCAGGATTCATATGTACTATAAGCGGCCTTGGGGTTGTCCTAGGGAGTTTTAACAATATGGCAAACCCGATGGCCTGTGGCTGCTTTCTCTTCATTTCCCTGCTCTCGTTTTTTTCGTTGTCTCTTGCGTTAACTGATGGTGAGGTCGCGTATATTGTGCGACGCCAGCTTTTGACTCTCCCCGAGGATGGTGACCTTACCGGTGATATGACATTTGAGGTCGATGTTCATATCAAGTTTGAGAATTCTAGGCTCAAACGAGCTTATATTGGCCTTCAGGCGTGGAAGAAAGCTATCTATTCTGATCCACAAAATTTTACGGCAAATTGGGATGGACCCGATGTCTGTGCCTACAACGGTGTATTCTGTGCACCAGCACTAGACGATCCCAAAACAACTGTCGTTGCCGGTGTTGATTTGAATCATGCGGATATTGCAGGACATCTACCGGTGGAGATCGGGCTTTTGACCGATGTTAGCCTTCTTCACATGAATTCCAACAGGTTTTGTGGAATAATTCCGAAGAGCTTGTCTAAACTAACCATTCTTTACGAGCTTGACCTTAGTAACAATCGCTTCGTTGGACCTTTCCCTAAGGTTGTCTTGGATTTACCCACCCTCAAGTACCTCGATATAAGGTACAATGATTTTGAAGGGTCGTTGCCTCCGGAACTCTTCCACAAGGACCTTGATGCTATTTTTGTGAACGACAACCGGTTTCACTCCACCATTCCCGAAAGCTTTGGCAATTCCCCAGCTTCGGTAATTGTGATTGCCAATAACAAGTTCACCGGATGCATTCCAACCAGCATTGGCAAAATGGGAAACACATTGGAGGAGGTTCTTTTCACGAACAATGGTTTCTCTGGTTGCTTGCCGGAGGAAATTACCCTGTTGAATGGCACAAACGTTATCGACTTAAGCAGCAACAAGCTGATTGGAGACCTGCCTGAAGGTCTGGAATACCTGCAGCAAGTAGAAACCTTAGAAATTGCAAACAACATGTTCAGAGGACAAGTCCCTGAGACTGTTTGCAGTTTACCAAATTTGAAGAATTTCACATTCTCTTCCAACTACTTTGTGGCCAAGGATCCAATGTGCGAACCCAAGGCAGTGCAAGGTCTTTGCGTCGACGACAAAAATAATTGTTTTCCTGGAAAGAACCAAAGATTGGAAAAGGCCTGCAAGGCTGTCTTGAGTAAGCCTGTGAATTGCACTGCTACAGGCTGCAGACCTTCAAACCCAGGCGTTGGTTCAAAGCACCCGCACCAACCTACTCCATCACCAAAGCATAAGCCCGTCCCACCACAGGAGAATCCTCATTCCAGCCCATCGACCCCAAAATCAGAGCCACCAAAGGCTTCTTCTCCACCTCCCACAACCAAACCCCCACCAGTTGCCTCACCCCCTCCACCCTCACCAAGTCCAAAACCCGCTCCAGTACCAGCTCCAACACCAAAACCTTCTAACTCTTCTCCCTTACCGGCACCTTCTCCTAAGTCGGTGAAACAGACTCCACCACCAACAAAGTCCACACCATCACCCCAACCACCTGTTCAATCACCATCTCCATCACCAGTTGCCCCCTCAACAAGTCCAACTCCTGTACCAGCTCCAACGCCCAAACCTTCTAAGCCATATCCCTCACCAGCATCTGCTCCTGAACCAGTGAATTCAACGCCACCACCACAGAAATCCACCCCATCGTCCTCACCACCTGTTCAGACGCCACCACCTTCACCACCAGTTGCCTCACCCCCTCCACCAGTTTCCTCCCCACCACCACCAGTTCACTCACCCCCTCCACCAGTTTCCTCCCCACCACCACCAGTCCACTCACCACCCCCGCCTGTTCCCTCCTCACCACCTCATGTCCACTCACCAAGTCCAACTCCAGTACCAGCTCCAACACCCAAACCTTCTAAGCCGTATTCCTCACCAGCACCTGCTCCTGACCTAGTGAATTCAGCTCCACCACCACAGAAATCCACCCCATCGCCCTCACCACCACCTCCTGTCCACTCGCCCCCTCCACCAGTTTCCTCCCCACCACCACCAGTACATTCACCACCTCCGCCAGTTTTCTCCCCACCACCTCCACCAGTACATTCACCACCTCCGCCAGTTTCCTCCCCACCACCTCCACCAGTTTTCTCCCCACCACCTCCAGTCCACTCACCCCCTCCTCCAGTTTCCTCCCCACCACCACCACCTCCACCGGTACATTCACCACCTCCGCCAGTTTCCTCCCCGCCACCACCGGTACATTTACCACCTCCGCCAGTTTCCTCCCCGCCACCTCCTGTCCACTCACCCCCTCCTCCAGTTTCCTCCCCACCTCCACCAGTCCACTCACCACCTCCACCAATTTCCTCCCCACCACCACCGGTACATTCACCCCCTCCACCAGTTTTCTCTCCACCACCACCGGCGCATTCACCCCCACCACCAACTCCCGTCATCTCTCCACCACCACCAGTCTTGTCTCCGCCACTACCAGCTCCTGTGCAGTCGCCGCCGCCATCACCCACATTTGAGGACATCCCGCTCCCGCCAAACTTGGGCTTCCAGTATGCATCCCCACCGCCACCAATTTTCCCAGGCTATTAAAGTGAATGCTGTCATCTTTTTTTTTTTGTAGTATTTTTTATTCATCATTAGTAGTAGTAGTGCAAAAACCGAAAATGTAGAAACATTATACTTTGTAAATTTCTCATCACAATTGTTTCTGTCTGAATTCATATCTTGATAAAATAAATTTGATCTTATGATCCTTGTGTATGTCAAAAATATTATTGACGTTTTAAAATGGTACGAGAGTTTAATAAGTTGAAATGAACAATTCAATACAATTAAAATTCAAAGGAATGCAAGAATTTCAAGATTAGTGTTAAAAAAGCTACTATCTTAGATTAGTGTTAAAAAAGCTACTATCTTAAAGAGTAAATCTCACATTAGTTAATTATTAAAATATTAATTAATATAAGGATTAGTGCTACTCAAGTTAACAAGATTGACATTTTAGATAGAACTTCAAGTTAATAATTTACTAAACACATGTTTATGTTTTCGAAATATCACATGTAGAGTTTTTTGAGGGAGAATCACTCGGTGCGGGGCCTCCCGTGTGAGGTCAGGTATAGTAAGTTCTATATGTTGTGGATTTGTTTTATTTTTATTCAATATGAAATTTATCTTTTTACATGCCTCACAAGATGATGGTTCGTTTGAAATCATCAAACTCTTATATATTGTTTATTTATTTCATCTTTATTTGATATGGGATTTTACCTTTAACATGCCACGCAAGATGGTAAATCGTTTGAGAAGACCAATCTTGAAATCTATATGTTTTTTGAGTCTTAATCGAATCAAATTACTTGTTTGAACTTAATAAACTCTAATATCATATTAAGACTTGTTGTTTAATCTTAACAGTCCAACATTGTTAAAGAGAGAAATTCAAATCTTTATACATTAATTAATAATTCCTGTGTTATGCAACATATCATCATATCCGTCCATGTCTAGTATAAAGAGCATGATTTAGTTGCAAGATAAATCTTTTGCATTCTTACCTATTTGTAAGGAATTGCATTGCATTTCAATCTGCCACAAGCAATCAATTTTTTAGTTTTGTTGTTAACATGTATATCATATATATTACATAAGGTGTTTTCAATTCAGATTTTTATTGGTTTTTAAATATTTATAAATTCTTATAGATTTCATAAAATATAAAATTTGACAAGCTTCATAAGATTTCAATGGATTTCTATATTATAAATTTTAATAGATTTGTATGGATTTCATTGGATTTGTGGTTTTTTTTTTATTAAAAATTATATTTTTATCTCATCAAATATTAAAAGCAATTTGTCAACCGTAACTTTTGAAAAAACTTTAAGATTTCACCGTACCATTTCAAATCTAACTTTTTTTCTTTTCAAACTAAATTATATCTTGACAAGAAACTTGCTCTAAAATTAATTTGACAAGTCAACTCTCCATAAAAGCACACAATTTTCTTTTTTAAAAAACTAGACTAATGGGGAAAAAAATAACTAATTCATGATATATTAATACATTTTAAATATTAAAAATGAGTAACAAGACGTTTTTACTTTTAACATAATTCTAAAATATAGAAGTTAATGGAATTCGTAGGTGATTTTTTTTTTTTTTTTTTACTTTAATCACTCATTGTGCACAAACGGAATATGATTTTGAAAGAAACTACTAAGAAAATGGTATAGCATCTAACTAGATCACTCAAAAAAATTCTAATATTGTTATTAGAAAATAAAATCAATAACATTATCGTACATTAAAAGAAACTCCTAACTTTGTCATTTTAAATTAAAAAATTCATAAAGTTGAAAATACGGGCAGCATTTAGAGGTGGGGAAGAATAAATACATGAATAATTACAAATTGGTACAAAAGAATTTCCAGTAAAATGTGAGATGTTTGAGAGGGAGGGGGAAAGAAGTCAATTGATTATTGATACAAAAGGATTTCACCAAAATCATATGTGAAAGGTAGTAGGTTTGAGAAGGAGGGAAAAAAAGAAAGAGAGAAGCCAATTAAAATTTTGAGTTTTGGAGTAAGAATTGTTAAAATTTTTAGTAGTTATAATTATAATTTCAAATTTATTAAAATTTGTTACAATCCATCAATTAATGAAATCTTTAGAAATTCACTAGTTTTGTGGACACTTAAATTTTTAAAAAATCTATTTAAATATGAATTGAGGACACCTAAATTTCTATAAAATCTATTAAAATATGAGTTGGATACATCTCTTATGATAATTGAATTGTAGTATTAAGATGGAATGCATGGAATGGACTCAAATTCAAACACAAGAATACTTAACTCTGGTTTGATTTTACTAAAAATTATTTTTTAAACAGATTTTGCAAAAAAGTTGATGAAATATGTAATTGAAAGGTTGATAAAAATTATGGGTCTATGTTGTTAAATTTAATTATTGACTTTGATTTCAACATTTTAATAAATTTTTAAGTAAAATCGAACAAAATTCGACACTATATGAAACTGGATTTCCTTGTTTGATTTTGCTTCCATTTGATTTTCTTTATAAGTGACATATATCTCAAAAAACAGTGATCATACAATCTATTTGTTAGTTGAGATGTTCATACTTATTGTATTTATATATTACATAAAAGTGACATGTTTTGTCACTTTTTAAGTAAAAAGTGACAAACATCTCCAAAAAGTGACAAACATCTTCAAAAAGTGGCATACATCTCTTCAAAATGATATATATCTAAAAATGTGACAGTAGATCTCTTTAAAAGTAACATACATCTCAAAAAACAGTGATCATACAATTTATTTATTAATTTGGATGTTCATACTTATTGTATTTATATATTATATAAAAGTGACATGATCTGTCACTTTTTACTTAAAAAGTGACATGTTCTGTCACTTTTTACTTAAAAAGTAACAAATATCTTCAAAAAGTGGCATACATCTCTTCAAAATGATATAGATCTAAAAATGTGGTATTCATCTCTTTTAAAGTGACATATATCTACAACAACAGTGATCATAAAGTCTATTTACTAGTTTGCACATTCAAACTTATTGTACATATATAAATAAAAAATGACAAACATCTCTTAAAAGTGACGTAGATCTCTTTAAAAGTGACATATATCTCAAAAAACAGTGATCATACAATCTATTTATTAGTTTGGATGTTCATACTTATTGTATTTATATATTACATAAAAGTGACATGATATGTCACTTTTATGCTCTGTCACTTTTTAAGTAAAAAGTAACAAACATCTCCAAAAAGTGACATACATCTCTTCAAAATGATATAGATCTAAAAATGTGACAGTAGATCTCTTTAAAAGTGACATACATCTCAAAAAACAGTGATCATACAATCTATTTGTTAGTTTGGATGTTCATATTTATTGTATTTATATATTACATAAAAGTGACATGTTTTGTCACTTTTTAAGTAAAAAGTGACAAATATCTCCAAAAAGTGACATAGATCTCTTTAAAAGTGATATACATTTTAAAAAATAGTGATCATACAATCTATTTGTTAGTTTGAATGTTCAAACTTATTGCATTAATATATTAGATGAAAGTGGAATGCTTTGTAACTTTTTAAGTAAACATCTCCAAAAAGTGACAAACATATCAAAAAGTTGCATACAGTTCTAAAAACATTGATCATACCATCAATTTTTTATTTTGCATGTTTAAACTTATTGCATTTGGAATATAAACTAACATATCAAACGAGAAGGGACATATTTTCATATAGGATATATTCAAAAAACAGGTTGGTGAAATTGAATACCATCAAATAACACTTTAATCTTATTTTGGTATATCATTGATTTGGCAATGGTTTCAATGTGTTATTGGATTCCTAAACGCACCATCATCAACCAGTTGATCATTGAAAACAGAAATACAATTTTACAGAACAAAAAATCCATCAAAATGTAAAAATTTCACACATCAACCATTGTCACTGATTTTCACATAAAGGCAACATCATAAATTGAATAATAATGGAAAACATAAATTCGATTTCACAAAGCAAAAAATATCTTAAAATGTAAAAATTAAAGCAATCGAAAAAATATAGAAATAAAGAATAAACGGACAATATTTTTCATCTTTTTTGAAGATCCTTCGGCTGAACTACACTTTCTCTTCATCCTTGAAGATTCTGCAACGATTATTTCGCCTTCTTCAACCATGTTGAACAATATAGTGTTAAAATATAAAAGAAACGGACATAAACTATGGATTAGTGAAAGAATTTGAAGAATTTTCGCCAGAAATCGCAGAGAAAAAACGAGAGGTAGGGTTTAAGGCATTGTAGTAATTAATTTTCTATTTTTACCCTTCCATATTCTGATATATTAAAGAAGTCTATTTTTCAATTTTTTTTGAAAAATAAAGGGGCCTAATTTCCACTTTTAACTTTCTAAAGTTTGAATTTCAATTTGAGCTGCTTTATAAATTTTTTTGAATTGCTTGGTGAAATTTGGACTTTATATATATTTTATATATATATATATATATATATATATAATTTGGGCCAAAAAAATTTGGGCAACCATGGGCTCAAGACTGCCCCTACATCCGCCCTTGAGTGTACTTGTATGATCCCTATGAAATATTGGAATGCTAGTTTGAATATCTCAAGTGATATTTCTATTACGGAGAGTAAATATGAGCCGCATTCTTTTTTCCTTGATCAAAGTTGTCTCACTGGATTTCCCTTGTAAAGTTTTGAATAAAGCAACTTTTGTTTTCGTACTTATTTTTCTTCCATATAACTTTTCGCACTTAGGATTTTCCTAGTAAAATTTTAGCAAAGCATATCTCCGTGAACAGACATCCAAGTGTCTATAGCCTATTAGCCTACTTGTTAAATCCCATAATGGTACCCATAACCTCCAACTTAATTCTATATCCATTACTCTTACTTGTAACCTATATGAGTTACTATTGTATAATTTATTTTCTTGTAACTGATAAAGGATTGTAATAAGTTTAAATATACATGTTATACAAGGATGAAGAGCAAATTTTCTTCTCTATTTTTCTTTGTGCATATTCTCTTGTTTTTTTAGTCAATTTCATTATTTAGTTCACAAAATTTAATTATAATTCAAATAATGTTAGAAATTTTGATGATTGTTGATAAATATTATTTTACATTTATCTATACTGTCAAAAGTAGATCATTGTGAGTGATTTTGAGTGTAAACTTCCTTAATTATGTGTTAATTTTGTTATTGTAAGTCAAAACTTGAGCTTGATGGAGTTTGGAGCAAAATTGGCAAAAAAAAAAAAACTAAATTAAAATAAAAGTAAAAGTGTGGAGACCATCTTGCAAATATCTAAAAATTTAAAGACATGAAATGCCAATATATAAGAGCATAATATAAATAAAATTGACAAAATAATTGGAACTTTGGTGAGCAATGGTAGATTCGAGGTTCTAGTACATTTTATGATTGGATTAATTTCAAATTTTGTATAATTATAATTACTTATTTTAGTATATAATTAGATTTAGTTAGAATTGAGTATAAATAATTGATTGTGTTATTTCTTGAATTAGAGCTAGTATTAATGAGAAAAACTTCAGTAGAACACTCATATAAACGTCTAACTATTTAAATGATGACATGTGGCTTCTGTATCCTATTTGATTTTTCTCTATTTACTTTATTCTAACTCACCCACTCAAATGATGACACTTGTCAATTGTGTAAAATTTAATTTACTTTATTTTTTTCTCTTAATTCTTAATATTATGTTAGTCTTATTTTTTTATTCTAATATTATTTGAACATCAAGTTCTCACTAAGGATTTCAGTTGAACACCTAAATTACGTTTAAAATGTCTAAACTTAATATTCAATAAATTAATGATTTTAGATATTAATAAATTTCTTCAAAGTCAAATATAATAATTCAATACTCATTATTTTTTTTATTTTTTATTTTTTAAGATCAAAGAAAATTTATTAGTGTCAATACAAAACAATAAAACCTCAAATACTTGAACATAAAAGCATAACCTCATTATGAGAAAATGAAATATGTCACACGGTAGCTCACAATAGAATATGTTCTCGTAAGGTCCTGTATTTTTACAATGCCCACAAAATTTTAAAATTTACACATTTTGACATATGGTTTTTATGTTACGATCCGTTTTAAATTAGTCAAAGTCAAATTTTGTTTAGTCAAAGTCAATAAAATTTTGGGTCAAGTCTAAGTGAAATAGTCAAAGTTGGACTTTAATTAAGTAAATAAATTGTTTTAGGCTATTTTATGAATTATGGGTACTTAAGGATTTAAATGTCACTATGTATATTAAGTTGGGGACTAAGTGTGCAAAAAGTCTTTAATTGAAATTGAATTGGGGATCCATTTTCACGCAGAGGCAGAGAGAGAAGGAAACGCGGCCAGCGAGAAAGAAAAGAAAGAAAGGGAGAAAGAAAAAGGAAAAGGGAAAAGGGAAGGAGAAGAAGAAAGGTGCCCGCCGGATTTTCGAGTTGGTCGGAAAAATCTACCTTAAAGCTTGGGTTCTCCATTTCTTCTCCATTTTCAAGAGGTAAGCAACAACCCACTTATTTTAGAAAATGAGGTTAAAAATTAGGATTTTTGCTTATGGGTTTAAATGTGAATGTTATGAAAGGATATGAGTTATTTTTAGTGTTATGAGCTATATTATATGTTAAATGAAGGATTTAATGGATGAAATTTTAGGGTTCTTGACTTAGTGGGTTTATTTAGATATTTAAGCTATTTTGAGGATATTAAGGCTATTGTTGGTTTATTTATGTTATAAGTTTGGATTGATGATTTTAGTAAACCCTAGAATTTCTATTTGAGTCCTTTAAGTGAATGTGATGTAAAAGAGATTATTTGAGGGCCTTATGGAAGATTAGAGAATGTTGAGAATGTTAAGGAGAATTATATGTTATTGAGTTAATAGAAATGGGTTCTAGCTTGATGACCTTACTAAGAAAGTTAAAAAAATTTATTCTTAGTGTTTCTTGAGATGGTTATTTATTGATTCAAGCAAAAATATTTTATTTCAGGAGGTGACGAGGAGGTTTGTGCCGCGTACCGACCAATCTAATTCTAGTCAAAAATTTTGTGAGTGGAAAAAACTTATTTTTCAGAAATAAGCATTTTATTATATTATATTAGTTAGTAAAGTTATATGAATTGTTTCATTATTTCAGTGCTTCAAATAAGTTACGTAAATTGCAAAAATGAATTATTTTTCAAGTGTTTGACAAGCATGATTTTTAGTACAAGTTAGCTTTTATAAATGAGAATTTCAGTAAAAGTTTATTTTAAAACCACCAAAAAATACCCAGGTAACTTTTACCCGCTCTGTACTGGTGTGAATGTGTTTCCACAGTGTATGACCAGATATGGTGATTTTACCTGCTCTGCACTGGTGAGAATGTGTTTCTACAGTGTATGACCAGATATGGTGATTTTACCCGCTCTGCACTGGTGAGAATGTGTTTCCACAGTGTATGACCAGTTATGGTGATTTACCCGCTCTGCACTGGTGTGAATCTGTTTCCACAGTGTATGACCAGATTATTAGGTCTTTGGAACCCATTCTCGTACACGTAAGCTTTGGGCCGTGTACCGGGGTGCTTAGTCCTTTGGGGGCAGCTCTGCGCGCGTATGATCAGATTACAGATTACAGATTACAGATTATCAGTTATTTAGGGTACTTTTTTGGTATGGTATTATATAATTCAGAATAATCAGTATATAGATTTCAGACATCAGATATCAGATTTCAAATAATAGATCATACAGTTTCAGACTTTAAATTACAGCTTACAGTTTAATCAGATTACGTTTTATTTGTAAACTAACCTTTACTGCTTACAAGTATTATAGAACATTTCAGAATTTCAGTAAATATTTCTAAACAGGAAAAAGTATAATTATTTGCAAACTCTCCACTCACTGAGTTATAAACTCACGTATTTCATCACTCTTTTCTTATTAGGACGCAGTTGATCTTTTGAGCAGCTTTTGAGAGATTCTGCAAGAGCCACAACCACTTGATCTATTTAATTGTATGATTGCATTTTGTTAAGCAATGCATTATCATGCATTTGTCTCATGCCCACCAGTTTAGTATATTTTATTTTGGTATTATTGGTGGCAGATAGAAGTTAGATGGGCTTGCCGCCTTTTGATGTAATTATTATATTTTGAGCTGTTTTGTACTTGATAGTAGAGTTGATCGAGTTGGCTATACTTTATATTTTTTTATTGATTCATATTTGAGGCAGATGGACCCCAATTGATTTTGTATATACCTTGTGTTTGAGAAATTATTGCTTTTCAGGTTTGGTTTTGCTCAATTTACAAGGGGAACTCTGCCAAAAATTTTATAAAATCTTTTTAGTCCAAGAAAGTCAATAAGTTATAGAAAAGTCTAAGTAGCCTTAATGGTGGATCCGGTATCTAGTTGGCATCTATCATCGGCGCACAACACGTCTTGGGTCCACTAGGGTGATTCAGGATGGGTCGTGTCAAGTTGGTATCAGAGCATAGTCACATGTCCATAGACTTGCATTGCATGCACCCTAAACTTGTTTTAAGACACATTATTCCTATTTTATAGGTCATGGCTCGTGGCGGAAGAACTCGCAGACTCTCAAATTTAGTGCCTCAAACTCAAAATACTCCTGATGAGGGAGATAACAGAGAGGCTAGCAGAGCTGATGAGTCAATTCATCAAACTGCTCAAAACCCGAGAAATAGAAATGAGGCTGTAAATAACCCTTATGCTGAGAGACTCGTTGAAACTCTTGATGCCTTATTGCAAAGGCAGCAGAACACAGATAGATTCAGTATAGAGCGAGCAAAGAGGTTGGGGGCGAGCGTCTTCAATGGTAAAGGTGACCCTTTAGATGCAAATAATTGGATGACCCAGCTGGAGAGAGTTTTTGATGTTATGGAGTGCCCAGAGGAGAAGAAATTGCGCTTGGCTACTTTCTTACTAGTGGAAGGGGCGTATGATTGGTGGCTGACAATTCAGGGTCGATATGCAGACCCCAGTGTTGTTACTTGGGCAGACTTCAAGGATGTTTTTAATAAGTCATTCTATCATCAGGTCTATAAAGATGCCAAGCAAGATGAGTTCTTGCATTTAGTTCAGAGGTCTATGACAGTGGTTGATTATCAGAAGAGGTTTATGGAGCTATCAAAATACGCTGCATTGTTGATAGCTAATGAAGCTGACAGGTGTAGGAGGTTTGAAGGTGGTTTGAGGAGTGAGATTAGAATAGTAGTGACAGGTGGAGATTATAAAGACTTTGACAAATTCGTTGAAGCTGCTTCGAGAGTTGAGCAATGCATTTTAGATACTCGAGGTTACAAAGAGCAGATGACAGCTAGAGGCAGTGGTAGTCAGTCAGGGACTTGGACTTCTAGGGGCACGTCATCTCAGAAGAATAGACGTGGGTTTTGGCCTGGTGTCGCCAATACCGGAAGTTTCAAGACCAAGTCTAGAGGGGGCCAGAGTTCAGGGTGCAGCCATGATTCAGTCCAGCAGTCAGTACATCGTCGCTCTCATACTAAGGGTTCTTCTCAGAGTCCAAGTCAGAGACCAGTTACTTCTACACAGGGTGGAAGTTTCAGTCACGCTAGATTTCCACAGTGTTAGTTGTGTGGTCATTCGGGCGAGTGCCTTAGAGGAGTTGGTGTTTGCTATCAGTGCGGTCAGGGTGGGCACATGAAGAGAGACTGTCCAGATCGACCTCAGGGAAGTGGTGCACCTCAGGTGCAGTCGGGTATTAGTGCTGCTAGGCAGGCTCAGAATCAAAATCAGAATACTAGCGTAAGTGGAGCAGGTATTTCCAGTGGAGCACAGGTGAACATTGCTAGTAGTAGTGGTGTTCGACAGAAGGGCCAGGCAGGACGTCCCAGGACCCAGGGAAGAGTTTTTGCAGTAACTCAGCAGGATGCCGAGGAGTCACCAGATGTAGTTATGGGTACGTTGTCTATTTTTGGCAGAAATGCTCGTTGTTTAATTGATTCTGGTGCCACACATTCATTTATTTCTTATGCACTTGCTATCTATGCGGATTGTATGTTGGAACCATTAGACAACGATTTAGTTGTGGCAACCCCAATAGGAGATTCACTTTTAGCTAACAGTGTGTATAAGGACTGTGTGATTAAAGTGAATGATCAGGAGTTGAAGGCTAATCTGATTCCTCTCGATATTCATGACTTTGATGTTATTTTGGGCATGGACTTTTTAGCTGCAAATCGTGCTTCAGTTGATTGCTTTCGTAAGGAAGTTGTGTTCCGAAGGCCAGGAGAGCCTCAAATTGTTCTTAGTGGTGAACGGAGAATTTTACCGTCTTGTATAATATCTGCACTTGATGCTAGGAAATTTCTTAAAAAGGGGTGTCAGGCATATTTGGCTTATGTGATTGACAGTCAGATTTCTAAGCTGAATTTGGATGATATTCCTATTGTACGAGATTTTCCTGATGTATTCCCAGAAGATCTTCCAGGATTACCGCCAGACAGAAAAATCGAGTTCACTATCGATTTGACTCCATGGACAACTCCTATCTCTCAGGCACCTTACAGAATGGCCCCAATAGAGCTAAAAGAATTGAAAGTACAGTTGTAAGAACTAGTCAATAAGGATTTTATTAGACCCAGTGTATCCCCGTGGGGAGCACCAGTTTTGTTTGTGAAGAAGAAAGATAGCACAATGAGATTATGTATCGACTACAAGCAGTTGAACAAAGTGACAATTCGCAATAAGTACCTTCTACCTCGTATTGATAACTTGTTTGATCAACTTCGGGGTGCTACTGTATTTTCTAAGATCGACTTGCGTTCGGGGTATCATCAGCTTAAGATCAGAGATGTCGACGTACCAAAGACTGCTTTCAGGTCTCGGTATGGCCATTATGAGTTCCTTGTGATGCCCTTTGGGCTAACTAATGCTCCAGCAGCATTTATGGATTTGATGAACAGGGTGCTTCATCCATACTTGGATAGATTTGTGATTGTCTTTATTGATGATATATTAGTTTATTCTCGCAGTCGTGAAGAGCATGCCGAGCATTTGAAGACTATTTTACAGACTTTGCAAGATAGACGATTGTATGATAAGTTCAGCAAATGTGAATTCTGGCTTGACAAAGTGGTATTTCTGGGCCATGTCATTTCAGCAGAAGGCATTTATGTAGATCCCATCAAGACTGAGGCAGTAATGAAATGGGAAAGCCCTACAAATGTGACGGAAGTTCGGAGTTTTCTTAGACTGGCAGGTTATTATCGCAGGTTCGTGGAAGGATTCTCCAAAATTGCACTACCTTTGACTAGTCTGACTCGAAAGAACTCTAAATTCGTGTGGAGTGAAGAATGTGATGAGAGTTTTCGAGAGTTGAATAATAGACTAGTTTCTGCTCCCATACTTACTCTTCCATCTCCAGGTGAAGAGTTTGTGATATATAGTGATGCTTCTCGACAGGGCTTGGGTTGTGTTCTGATGCAGAATGGAAAAGTTATAGCTTATGCTTCGAGACAATTAAAGAAGCATGAGTTAAACTACCCAACACATGACTTAGAGTTGGCTGCAGTGGTGTTAGCATTGAAGATTTGGAAGCATTACCTATATGGTGAGAAATGCCAAATTTTCACCGACCACAAAAGTTTGAAGTACATTTTCGATCAGAAGGACTTGAATTTTAGGCAAAGGAGATGGTTAGAGTTGATAAAGGATTATATTGCAGAATTGATTACCATCCAGGAAAGCTAATGTAGTTGCTGACTCTCTCAGTAGAAAGACTAGCAGTTCTTCAACTCAATCCAGTGCAGTATGTGCTTCTTTGTTTTGTGAATTCAGAAAACTGCATGCCCAGTTGTCAGCTACTACCTCGGGGGCGATTTTAGCTCATTTTCAGGTGAGACCTACTTTGATTGACAGGGTTAGAGAAACCCAATCTCGAGATCTGACGCTTAGATTACTAAAAGAAGAAGTTAATGCTGGTTTGCCGACAGATTATGCAATTCGAGATGATGATGCTTTGGTTATGGAAAGTCGTTTGTGTGTTCCCGACGTTTCAGAATTGAAGAAAGAAATTTTAGAAGAGGCACACAGTTCAGCTTATGCGATGCACCCAGACAGTACTAAAATGTATCACATATTGAAAGAGCAATACTAGTGGCCAGGTATGAAGAAGGAAATAGCGGAGTTTGTATCCAAATGTCTCATTTGTCAGCAGGTAAAGCCAGTTCGTCAGAAGGCAGCTGGACTTTTGCAACCATTGCCTATTTCAGAATGGAAGTGGGAGCATATTACCATGGACTTCTTGTTCGGCCTTCCTCGTACTCAGAATGGTCATGATGGTGTTTGGGTTATTGTGGATCGTTTGACCAAGGTTGCGAGGTTCTTACCGATCAAAGCTACTTACACTTTAAACAAGTTGGCAAAGTTGTATGTAGATGAGATAGTCAGCTTATACGGTGCTCCAGTGTCTATTGTGTCAGATAGAGATCCGCTGTTTACATCTAAATTTTGGCCTAGTTTGCAGACAGCTATGGGCACTAAGCTACATTTCAGCACAGCTTTTCACCCTCAGACAGATGGTCAATCAGAGAGAACCATACAGACTTTAGAAGATATGTTGCGAGCTTGTGTTCTACAGTTCAAAGGTAATTGGGATACTCATTTGTCTTTGATGGAGTTTGCTTATAATAACAGTTACCACTCCAGTATTGAGATGGCTCCTTTTGAAGCACTACACGGTAGAAAATGCAGAACGCCAGTTTGTTGAAATGAGGTTGGAGAAAGGAAGTTAGTAGGTCCTGAAATGGTTCAAATTACTTCGGATAATGTGAAAGTGATTAAAGAAAAATTGGAGGTAGCACAAGATAGGCAGAAGAGTTATGCAGACAAGATGAGAAGAGATCTCGAATTCGAAGTTGGGGATAAAGTTTTCCTAAAATTATCTCCATGGAAGGGTGTTTTGAGATTTGGCCAGCGGGGAAAGTTGAGTCCACGGTATATTGGGCGTTATGAAATCATTGAGCGGATTGGGCCAGTGGCTTATCGTTTAGCCTTGCCAGTTGAGTTATCCAGGATTCACGATGTATTCCATGTCTCTATGCTTCGGAAATATATTTCAGATCCTTCACATATTTTAGAATCTCAGCCAGTGCAATTGAAGGAAAAACTTGACCTATGAAGAGGAACCAATTCAGATCTTAGATACAAAGGAGCAAGTTCAGCGAGACAAGATCGTTTTGCTAGTTAAGGTCCTTTGGAAGAATCATTCGACAGAGGAGGCTACATGGGAGAATGAAGATCAGATGCGTGCTCAATTTCCTCAATTGTTTCAATGCATTGTTCAACTCTCAAAGCAGCTTCAACGAGTTTGCCAAAGTCTTTATAATCTCCATTTGTCACTACTACTCTAATCTCACTCCTCAAACCACCTTCAAACCTCCTACACCTGTCAGCTTCATTAGCTATCAACAATGCAGCGTATTTTAATAGCTCCATAAACCTCTTCTGATAATCAACCACTGTCATAGACCCCTGAACTAAATGCAAGAACTCATCTTGCTTGGCATCTTTATAGGCCTGAGGATAGTATGACTTATTAAAAACATCCTTGAAGTCTGCCCAAGTAACAACACTGGGGTCTGCATATTGACCCTGAACTGTCAGCCACCAATCATACGCCCCTTCCACTAGTAAGAAAGTAGCCAAGCGCAATTTCTTCTTCTCTGGGCAGTCCATAACATCAAAAACTCTCTCCAGCTGGGTCATCCAATTATCTGCATCTAAAGGGTCACCCTTACCATTGAAGACGCTCGCCCCCAACCTCTTTGCTCGCTCTATACTAAATCTATCTGCGTTCTGCTGCCTTTGCAATAAGGCATCAAGAGTTTCAGCGAGTCTCCCAGCATAGGGGTCATTTACAGCCTCATTTCTATTTCTCGGGTTTTGAGCAATTTGATGAATTGACTCATCAGCTCTGCTAGCCTCTCTGTTATCTCCCTCATCAGGAGTATTTTGAGTTTGAGGCACTAAATTTGGGAGTCTGCGAGTTCTTCCGCCACGAGCCATGACCTATAAAATGGGAATAATGTGTCTTAAAACAAGTTTATGATGCATGCAATGCAAGTCTATGGACATGTGACAATGCTCTGATACCAATTTGACACGACCCATCCTGAATCACCCTAGTGGACCCAAGACGTGTCGTGCGCCGATGATAGATGCCAACTAGATACCGGACCCACCATTAAGGCTAATTAGACTTTTCTATAACTTATTGACTTTCTTGGACTAAAAAGATTTTATAAAATTTTTGGCAGAATTCCTCTTGTAAATTGAGCAAAACCAAACCAGAAAATAAATAATTTCTCAAACACAAGGTATATACAAAATCAATTGGGGTCCATCTGCCTCAAATATGAATCAATAAAAAAATATAAAGTATAGCCAACTCGATCAACTTTACTATCAAGTACAAAACAGCCCAAAATATAATAATTACATCAAAAGGCGGCAAGCCCATCTAACTTCTACATGCCACCAATAATACCAAAATAAAATATACTAAACTGGTGGACATGAGACAAATGCATGATAATGCCTTGCTTAACAAAATGCAATCATACAATTAAATAGATCAAGTGGTTGTGGCTCTTGCAGAATCTCTCAAAAGCTGCTCAAAAGATCAACTGCGTCCTAATAAGAAAAGAGTGATGAAATACGTGAGTTTATAACTCAGTGAGTGGAGAGTTTGCAAATAATTATACTTTTTCCTGTTTAGAAATATTTACTGAAATTCTGAAATGTTCTATAATACTTATAAGCAGTAAAGGTTAGTTTACAAATAAAACGTAGTCTGATTAAACTGTAAGCTGTAATTTAAAGTCTGAAACTGTATGATCTATCATCTGATGTCTGAAATCTATATACTGATTATTCTGAATTATATAATACCACACCAAAAAGGTACCTTGAATAACTGATAATCTGTAATATGGTCATACGCGCGCAGAGCTGCCCCCAAAGGGCTAAGCACCCCGGTACACGGCCCAAAGCCTATGTGTACGAGAGTAGGTTCCAAAGACCTAATAATCTGGTCATACACTGTGGAAACAGATTCACACCAGTGCAGAGCGGGTAAATCACCATAACTGGTCATACACTGTGGAAACACATTCACACCAGTGCAGAGCGGGTAAAAGTCACTTGGGTACTTTTTGGTGGTTTTAAAATAAACTTTTACTGAAATTCTCATTTATAAAAGCTAACTTGTACTAAAAATCATGCTTGTCAAACACTTGAAAAATAATTCATTTTTGCAATTTACGTAACTTATTTGAAGCACTGAAATAATGAAACAATTCATATAACTTTACTAACTAATATAATATAATAAAATGCTTATTTCTGAAAAATAAGTTTTTTTCACTCACAGAGTTTTTGACTAGAACTAGATTGGTCGGTACGCGGCACCAACCTCCTCGTCACCTCCTGAAATAAAATATATTTGCTTGAATCAATAAATAACCATCTCAAGAAACACTAAGAATAAATTTTTTTAACTTTCTTAGTAAGGCCATCAAACTAGAATCCATTTCTATTAACTCAATAACATATAATTCTCTTTAACATTCTCAACATTCTCTAATCTTCCATAAGGCTCTCAAATAATTTCCTTTACATCACATTTACTTAAAGGACTCAAATAGAAATTCTAGGGTTTACTAAAATCATCAATCCAAGCTTATAATATAAATAAACCAACAATAGCCTTAATATCCTCAAAATAGCTTAAATATCTAAATAAACCCACTAAGTTAAGAACCCTAAAATTTCATCCATTAAATCCTTCATTTAACATATAATATAGCTCATAACACTAAAAATAACTCATATCCTTTCATAACATTCACATTTAAATCCATAAGCAAAAATCTTAATTTTTAACCTCATTTTCTAAAATAAGTGGGTTCTTGCTTACCTCTTGAAAATGAAGAAGAAATGGAGAACCCAAGCTTTAAGGTTGATTTTTCCGACCAACTCGAAAATCCGGCCGGCACCTTTCTTCTTTCCCTTCCCTTTTCCCTTTTCCTTTTTCTTTCTCCCTTTCTTTCTTTTCTTTCTCGCTGGCCACGTTTCCTTCTCTCTCTGCCTCTGCGTGAAAATGGATCCCCAATTCAATTTCAATTAAAGACTTTTTGCACACTTAGTCCCCAACTTAATATACATAGTGACATTTAAATCCTTAAGTACCCATAATTCATAAAATAGCCTAAAACAATTTATTTACTTAATTAAAGTCCAACTTTGACTATTTCACTTAGACTTAACCCAAAATTTTATTGACTTTGACTAAACAAAATTTGACTTTGACTAATTTAAAACGGATCGTAACATTACATATGTACGAACCAACTCTATTACATCGTGACATATTTCACTTTTTCATAATGAGGTTCTAGTTTTATATTCAAGTATTTGTGAATTTACTGTTTTGTATTAATACTAATAATTTTCTTTTAGCTTAAAAAAGAAAAAATAATAATTGGTATTGAATTATTAAATTTGACATTGAACAATGTTATTAATATCTAAAATTATTAATTTTATTGAATATTAAGTTTAGAGCTTTCAAACGTAATTTAAGTGTTCAACTGAAATTTTTAGCAAGAACTTGATGCCAAAATAACTTTCAAATAAAAAATAAGAGTCAGATAATATTAAAAATTAAATTTGAAAAAAAAAATTAAGAGAAAAAAATAAATTAAATTAAATTTTACCCAAATGACAAGTGTCATAATTTGAGTGGGTATGTTGAAAAAAAGTAAATAAAAAAAAATATGACATAAAAGTAATATGTCATCGTTTAAGTGGTTATAGCATACCACATATGACTATATAAACGTCATACCAAAGTTCTTCTCAGTATTAATTAAGGTAAATTCTTAGGAAATTTAATCCTCGTAAATTTGAAATTCTACGTATTATATTACTTGTTAAATAATTACGTTCATCAAGCTTTACATAAGTTCATGTTACAAATAACTTGTTCGATAGATAATAAAAGCTTGTAAGTGTTTGATTATGCTAGGAAGATAAAATATATAAAAAGTGATCTAATTTTAAGCTCATAAATCATTTCATTTTAATTATTTGAACTAATATAATACTCGTAGATATGTTTTCTATTCTATTATTTAGATTAAGTTGCTTAAGCATTGTCGAGCTTGGCTTAACAAAAACATGTATTAGAGTAAAAATTAAAGAAGTTTATTCCTTAACCAAGGTTGAGTCAAGAAATTAGGGGCATGTTCTCTTTTTTATTTTTTATTTTTAGTTTTATAAAACACTCAAAAACTTATTTGGTATGCTATTTTTGAAAATGTATTTTTAAAAACAAAGTTAAACTTATAACATAAAACTCATAACATGTTTTTTTACGTTTTTAGTGTTTTATGTGAAAAACACCAAAACCCTCAAAATAGAGGAAATAAGTGTTTAAATAAAAAAATTATTTAAAAAATTCTTAAAAAATTAAAATTAAAAAAAATTAAATCCTAAAAAAAAAATTCTAAAAAAGTAAAAATAGTTCAAGCCGTTATTGGTTATTTAAATTTTAAAAGAAAAGATTAAAATTCTCACTCCACGTCATTAATTTTTATTTTTTTATTTCCTATTTTATCAATTTTTTATTTGTTTGTATTTTATTTTTGTAGGGAAAATAATACTGTAAGATTCGCCAACTTTAAAATACATATAGTACTTGATAATATATTAGCATAAATTTGTTCTATTTTATTGAATAATCAAATTCATTGAATAAACTGTCGTAAAATAATTTCTCAAAATTTTAAACAAAATGTGTTTTCTACTTTTCTGTTTTGTGAAATAGTTTTTCAAAATGATAAATCAAACGCTTTTTTAGCAATTTTAAAACAGACTCTCAAAGCTGAAAACTGAAAATGAATTCAAAACTAAAAAGTGAAACATAAAGAGGTCTTTTAAATTGCCTACCTTTGTAATAAAACTTTAAAATCGAAGGAACTTTAGAAGGACAAAAAAATAAGCATGACACATTTGGAAACAAAAAAAGTTATTTAAAAATAAAATTTAAAGAAGGGAAATACCATTAAATGACCTTTGCACACAAAATATTTTGGTAAATGACCTTTGACCAGAAATAAACAAATAAAATTAATGTCAAAAATTGAATAATAGGTAAATTACATAAATCTCCTCTTCCAAATATATGTATTGACCTTTGTCTCTCCATTTTGCAAACGATTTTCATTTCTTTCTTCCAGATTCTCTCTCTCTTTTCTGCTCCGGTTGAAGCTTCTTCATCCATCAAGCTCTTCCATCCATCAAGCTCTTCATCCACTCATCAAACTCGCCACCGGTTCCGCCACAAAAGTCTGAGAACCCAAACCCAGTCGAGTGCTGCTCCAGGTTGGGAAACTGAATCTCGCCGCCAAACAGCTGTTCAATCTCTCTTCTCTACAAATATTAAGTTCTCTCTGAAAATTTCATAAGGTGAGCTGATAACATTGTAAAAATTGCACTTTATTCATCATTTTCTCGCTGCTTTTGATGGATTTTGCTGAAATTTCTGTCTAATTCCTACAGATATGAAATTTTCTCGCTGCAATTTTTACAATACGAAATTTCTGTCTAAAAATTGCACTTTATTCATCATTTTCTCACTGCTTTTGATGGATTTTGCTGAAATTTATGTCTAATTCCTACAGATATGAAATTTTCTCGATGCAATTTTCTCGCTGCAATTTTTACAATACGAAATTTCTGTCTAAAAATTGCACTTTATTCAATATTTTCTCGCTGCTTTTGATGGATTTTGCACAAAAGGTAAAGGAATCTGAGATCACAGAGCACGACTTTGAAATTGCACTTTATTTCATATTGTAAAAATTGCACTTTATTTCATATTTGAGAAGTTGAAAAGGGAAGACGGCTTTTGGAGTCGTGGTTCACCGTTGATTGCCAATGTGGGATGATGGGATTTTGAAATGTGATTCAATGCAAGTCACTCATGAGGCCTGAGAACTTAAGCTGAAAATTTATGTTCTAAATAATCTAGTGTCTGAATAAATGCATGCAAGTTGAGCTTGGCTGTATTTTCCGTAATTTAGTAATATGCTTGGTGCTTTATTTGAATTCGATTTCCTTTGCTTTTAATTTTTTGATTTATCAAATCGGTAAAGGTATTTAGACAAATGAATTTTATCATTTATATTCTTGCATTTTAAGAAAACAATATTAGAAGATGATAAAATATATTGAAAAGATTATTGACTTGATATTCAATGCAGTGACTTTGAATATGTTAAAAGATTCTCACAAGGATTTTCTACTACATGTTTTATTGACTTATTTAGAAGTTAATGGTGCATCATTTTTTGGGCATAAAGAGTAGCTCGTTTTATGAATTATTTCCTTTTGTTTTATTATTAATTAGGATCTTCAAGGTTGGAGAACGAAGTTGGACACTCAAGTTAAGTCTACCGGGATGTAAGTATTAGCTGTTTCTTTGACGTGTTTTATTTTATAGAGGTTGTTTGCATATTTTGATGTCCTCAAAATGGTTAATTTGTCATCTTATCGATTCTATTGTGGTACTAATATGTTGAGTAATATCTAATGCACAAGTCAAGCAAACTTTTTATGCACAAGTGGCTTAAAATTTTGTCACACAATACGAGTGGCTAAATAAATTTTACTTGATGCACTTTAAAGAGGTCTTTAGCTATGCAGGTAGGAGCCTTGATTCTTTTATCAAATATCAAATATGAAAGAAACATGCAATAAACAAAGACAACTAGAATCCTATATAATTTCAGCTAAAGGCATGGTTTCTGTTTTTCCATAATCAATATAAAATTTGATGTTAAAGATTGTAAGTAGGCGTTAGAAAACTTTTGTGGACATGGTATAAGTATTATTATGGTTGGCCTCTCCTCCCGCATCCTACTTAACCCCCTCGGGGGGGATCATTGAGCTGTCTAAGAAGCTTTGGCATCACTTGGGAGTCGGGACACTGATTCTTTAAAAGGTTTGGACTTGAACATGTCATTCTAAACTGTAATGAAAAGAGAGGGCCTTTGATTGGAAATTTGGTATTGAACTTTGGAGTTCTACAAAAAGAGTAAACGTCACATCCAAAACTCTTATTCCGACATTCCGATTCTCTTATTCATTTTATTTTTATTTTTTTCCTACTGAGCTACTTCCAAAATTGAAAAATGAAAGTTTTGATACTTCCAACAAATAACTATATTTCATATTTGAGTTAGAGTAAAACATTGTTTATTTTTATATTGAAATTTGACGTCTTAGTTCACTTGTATTGATTGTGCCCCCGTAGCTATAGAATAACGGCTGATATACAAAGATATTTTCGACCGAAGACCTATGAAGTAATACAACCACCATAATTATTTAATACCTATTATCCTGTGAGAATTGGTTATTATGACATCAGTATGAAAACACAATTATTGTGTGCTGTATGTATCAAGTGGTAAATGACCTAAATATCCTCATATCAACAATCCTTAAATGAATTTAGTCCCTCATTTTATTCATTTTACAGCATTCCTTTTCACCCAATTTCACTCCTCTTCCTTTTTCCTACAGTGTGCGGATGGCTATGAAATTTTGAAATCAAATGCGAGCCAAAAAATTGTCGTCGGTTCCTTCTTCCTCCAAACAGTGGCTATGAAATTTTGAAATCAATTTCGAGCCCAAAAATTGCCGTCGGTTCTTTCTTCCTTTAAACAGTGTCGCCGGCTCCTATATATATGTATGTATGTATGAATTTACTTCCTTCATGTATTGGGTTTTGGTTTGCAAAGAAATGACCAGTGTGGGATTATCCGGTACTCGAGTATTAGGAATTTAACCCACCTTTATTTGCTCTTCATCCTCACAAATTTGCATGCATATTCCCAAACTAGTTAACGGTAATATGTTTACATCCTTGGCAAACATTTTCCTTCTGTACAATTTATCATATCATGGATAACAATTACACTTCTTGCCAATTATTAGTATGTTATAATTCAACTTGCCTCGCTTTATTTTTGCAGATTGACTTTGAAATGGAGTATTTTATTGATGTTGAAGAAAGGGTTCGAGGAAAAATCAGTAATAGATGTAAACTTGAAATTATCAATGAGGTGTATTATGCTTTAGATTCCAATCATCAAAAAAAATTTACAGATTCGTGTTTTGGCCACCTTCTTTCTGTTGCGGAGATTAAAATTTCTCTTCAAATCGTTCACCAATGCATTGTTAGAACAGTGAGGACATTGAAAGAGAATGAAGTTTGGTGCAAGTTTGGAAACAAGATTGCTAGGTTTGGGTTAGAAGAATTTGTATTAGTCACAGGCCTAAAAGCTGGAGAGTTGGAATCGGAGGATGAGAACTTAAGCCTAAAAAGTGATCTTATCCAAAAATACTTCAAGAAGAGCAAAGGAAAAGTGGCAAGAAGACAATTGTTGAATGCATTCCGAAGGTGTGGTAACCAGCCAGACAAGTTCAAGATGGGCCTTCTCTTAATTTTGGCATATGTTTTGTTGAGTGCGGAAGAGAATACGAATCTGAACTTGTGGTGGTTTAATTTGGTTGATAATTTTGGACGATTCAACAACTATGCTTGGGGAAAGAGATCGTATGAGTACACAATTGGGATATTCAATCAAATAAAAGGAGAAACAGTGAAGAAATATGAAAAAAATGAACGATATCCCTACAACTTTCATGGATTTCCTCTTGCATTCATGGTAAATGTTAAATTATTTTCATTGTTTGTATAATATTCCAATTTATGAACTGACTAGCAATGTTTTGCTTTCTACAGATTTGGGCGTTTGAAGCGATACCCGGTCTAAGGAAGCAGTTTGCTCACAGGCTGGAAGGTGACAGAATTCCAAGAATGTTGGGGTGGGATTTTCAACAGACGAAGGTGGACGGAGAAAGTGTGAGCACATTCTTGGATACTAAAATTCAAATCATGCAGCTTAGGGTGAAGCGCACATTAGTTCCTTCACAGGAAGAAGCCGAAGAAGAATTCTATCAGGGAATGACACCACTTGATGATGTAGAAGACTCCAGAGTGGATAATAGCTTGGATGAAGATGGAGTAGAGGAGTCTAAGGAAGACGAACCACCTGTTTCCATGCACCAGATGCCACGCGATAGATCATCTTCCTCTCATAACAACAATGTATTAGAGGTAGTTAGACAAGAAATGAGAGAACTTGAGTGCAGGCTGGTGCGTGTGATAAATGGTCGATGTGATCACATTGAGACCAAACTTGATAGGTTGCTGAAGTTGGTTGGAAGTGGTGTATCCCAACCACGAGGAGATGAGTTTTAGCCAGACAATGGTAGGTTTCAGTCAGAAACGAGGAGATTTGACACCTGTTCACCTCATCATGAGGACAATATCCAGGAAGAGAATAAGGGGCGGGAGGAAGATTGTGTTTTCGAGGCTGCAGTTGAAAATTCTGTTAATGTAGAAGATTGCACAAACGAAGAGGAACAAGTCACGCCAATACAAGGTGAAGGGCGAAGGAGTGCTACTTGTCAAGGTTGGTTATTTTGTGGTGATTTTTTATTTTTAGTTCCATAATGAGCTGAGATTAATGAGGTTTCTATTGACCTCCATTCATAGGCATGCTATCGAACCCTTCAACTGCCATAGTCGTGTACCGAGAAATGCCTTGGATATCAATCCCAGATTCTAAGCAACGCTTGGGAGAACATGAAAATGCTGACGTTGTGATGTCAAATCAACCGGAGCAATCTGCAGAAAGCTGTCCTGAAGGTATATAATCTGTAGATTGAATACAAAAATGTTGACATTCTGTGTAGAATGATTGTTGATTGAATACTGATTGAATCTATTTTTAGATCAAGTCGGAGAATCTTCTGCTATTTTGCTTGAGGATGAGACAGATGAGGAATCACCTAAAGGTAGAGGGCAAAGGAAAAGGAGGAAAGGAAAAGCATTGCGTACTCCGTGGACCAATCCCTTAAAGAGGAGGAAGTTCAAGAATGTCACTGTATATGACCCATTTCGAGAAGTGGATCCTGCAAAATTAAGTGACCTGAATGCGTGGATGGAAAAAACGTCACCAAGGTAATTTGTTCTCTTCCTTTACCTGCATCTAGTGTGTTATCTTCCTTCAATGTAAAGCTGATTTTTTTGGTGGTGCCACCTGAATGTATAGGGATGCAGTTGCATTGGCAATCAGTGATGCCGGAGGACATTTTTTGAGGATCTTCGTGATCAGAGTCGGTGGCTCACTGGTGACGTAAGTAAAAATCTTATCAGCTTTCAATATTACTAGGTCATTTCAACTTATTAACTGCATGTTTACGTGCAGCATATTGACTCGGCATTATTTCATATCAGAGAGCGAGCAGTTAAATATCCAAACCTCTTTCGACAAGACTGTGTCGTTCTCAACTCTAATTTCTGGCAACTTGTTGAAAATGCCTTCGAAGATAGTGTAAAGACTGGCCACAATAACTCAGACGAAGCGTTTGCAAAGATGTTGGTGCATTATGTTGAAGGGGCAGCTCCCAATCTGGGAAAACCTTGGAAGATTTGTCGCTATCTTTATCTTCCGTACTGTGTCCCGAATTTAAATTAGTTTGCAGTCGAGATTGACTTGGAAGAGAGACGAATCAACATCTTCGATAGCTTGACGAGTATGGTGCGTGAAAGCAACCTTGGCAAACGCTTGAAACCCTTAAAGGTGGTCGTACCACGTCTCATGAAAAAATACGTCAATAAAAACTATAGCACATCAATGTTCACGCATCACAGGGTCAAGAAGCTTCTCGTACAAGATAATGGGTAAGTTTTTTTAGTTAAAGAATGGCTTCAATATGTTGATAATTGGACTAAAACCTCAAATATTATATTTTTTTTCAGATCTGATTGTGGACTTTATACGGTCAAGTTCATCGAATTTTCTTTAGCCAGTCTTGACCTGAATCTTGTTCAACCCAAGCATATGCTAATGTGGAGACAGAAAATGGCAGCTGTGATTTTTGCAGGAGAATTTGACCCTTAGAATGAGTTTATGTAATTCATTTAGCATTGTTATGCCCATGTGATATTATTCTGTAGTCATTTACTGTAATTTTGGTATGGAGGTCAGGCATAGCAAAGCAGTTTATATATTTTGTAACTCTGTGTCATTTTTTGTTTCTAGTATGGAAATTTATAGTGTAAATGTAAAGGATAATGTAGGAAAAATTGGAGGAAAGAAATGGAAATTAAGTCGTTTTAGTTGAATCCTTGTCAACGATGGCTGTTCATTTTGTCAATAATTTAATTGCTTGGTGCCAGAATGAAAGTTTTCTTCTGTTACGTCTTCTTATGTCAGCAGGTTTGGAAGACTGTTTTGTAAAAGATATTAGAATGGGTCGAGTTAGCTATACTTTATTTTTGATTGGCTCATATTTGATACAGGTGGATCTCAGTTAATTTTGTATATATTGTGTTTGAGAAATTTATTTTCAACCACATATTTCATGATTCAGAACTTTTATCAACATTCAACCACACAGTGGGGTGTTTGAGAGCCTCGGACTAGAGAAACACACTTGTGTAGTTTTCCATAACGGCAGGCATGCCGTTCTACATATATCGTAACGGCATGCATGGCGTTATGCCTATAAATGAACCCGCACATGTTCTAACCTCTTAAAGTATTCAATTTAAGTACATTTAAGTAGCACTAAGATGTTTGAGAGGCTCAGAATAGAGAAACACTTATGTAGTTTCCATAACGGCATGCATGCCGTTATAGTGATACAGTAACGGCATGCATGGCGTTATGCCTATAAATGAACCCGCACATGTTCTAACATCTTAAAGTATTCAATTTAAGTACATTTAAGTAACACTAAGATGTTTGAGAGGCTCAGAATAGAGAAACACTTATGTAGTTTCCATAACGGCATGCATGCCGTTATAGTGATACAGTAACGGCATGCATGGCGTTATGCCTATAAATGAACCCGTTATTGACTATTTCCAAAAGCTTAGTTTATCAATTTTATATACATTTCTAAATTCCCACGAGGATGAGAGTCTCACAAAAGTAAACATATACATTATTGACTATTTCCAAAGACCATATATAATGCACAAACTGGCTACGGAGCAATCATAATTCATCTTGAGTTGGCAAAATGTAGACTTTCTTACACAAAGGATGATGGAAAATTTGTTTTTTCTTATTTGTTAACATAAAGCATTCAACTTAATACAATTTGAACATCACTACCCAATTTACTTGTACTCAATTGATACCGAATTTTCACCCACCCCCAATACACAAAACGAAGAAGTCCCAATCATTGGGGAGGCGGCAGTGGGTAGAGACTGAAATAGCCAAGGAGCTGCGTCAGCTGGGTGGATAACGCATCGTGCTCCCGTCGGCGGGATTCGGCCTCTTGAACTTGGGCCTCCCAAATCTCCCGAATCTGTGCTTCGAGTTCCACCTGCGAGGTACGCCATTGAAGAATCTCATGAGAAATAGATGCCAATGTTGGTTCAATGACCGTTTCATGGAGGTCCTCGGCCATTGGATCATCATTTGCAGGCTCGGTTTGAAGCGGTACATTACCCTGGCCACCAATGGGACCCTGTGTGCTTCGCTCCAGATTGCGAGTCATGTGTAGTTCAGAACTACGTATCCCCATTCTATCTATCTGTATTGTACGCTTCACCTGGGTGACCTCATGGGAGAGGTCAATGCCGTACATTTCACAAAGTCCAGTAATTAGCGATGGGAACGCCAAACATCTCCGGTTGTTTCGAATATGCAAGACATTGAAAAATATATAGGTACCGATATTGAGGGTCTTATTCTAGAGCCAGTAAAGTAGGCGTGCTCGCTCCATAGTGACCGTAGAAGTATGTGTCGTAGGGAGAAGATTGGCGCTCACTATTTTGTCTAATGTGCGTACTTGAGGAGTAAGACATTTATAGTGTAATGTGCTGCTTCCAACAGGCCAATGATCCATTTCCTCAGCAATGGAGACGACTACTTCATTAAGATTACTAGTGGCGGCTTGATAATTGTCGTTCTCCGTGTTGTCAAGTTCGTAGTAGCGGAGAATGGCTAAGGGGGAGAATGGAATATATTGTCCTCTCATGTATACTTGATGATACTTAGGATGATCAGGGTTATCGATGTCATCATGGATATTGGCGTAGAATTCTTTGACGATTTCTACATAGGCAACCCGCAGAGTGGCTACAAATGTTTCCCACTGATTCCTCGCAATAACTTGACCGAGCAATTCATTTTCGAAATCCGATATTAACACCCTTCGCTGCGGTATAATATTGCGTTGGCTTGTGTCCTTTGTATAGATAATCCAAGCTGCCTCAGTCTCAGTCTCAAATTTCATATCATCATAAGTTATCGGTTGTTTGGATGTCTTCTTTGATGGAGGGTTTTTCTTTCCCGAGCTTGAGCCCACATCTTGCGTTGGTTTCTTTGCTCTCGGCATTATATCTAACATGCAACAAATCAAAAAAACTAATGTTGCAAACAATACGAATTCACAACGGAAAAGATGCGTGGTAATTGGTGTTTGCATGGTTGATCGGGGTGGATGCCGTGTTTGTGTAGAGTGTGATCGTATGTAAAGAGTGCCATTGGAGTGAAAAAGTATGGTAACCAGCCTAGGATATGAGCAAATGTGCTAAGGAAACAAAAATGATGAAAATATTGGATGAGTCATTTCTTCAAACACTTGGTGGGTGTATGGTAATTCAATGTTAATTGCCCAACATTGAAATGGCAATAAACCCAAAATTTTGAGATCATCAACACCCAAACCAACCACAACACATTAATCCAAAAGAAATTCTTCATTGCCCAACCTCCAAATTCAAAAAAAAAAACATACTAAAAATACAATTGATATCAACATTTATAACTTCAAAGCAAAGTTAGCCATGGTACCTTGATTGATTGTAGGTTGGAGAAATGTGGTATATGATGAGATGGGAACAATACTAAACCCTTGACTTGATTTTGTATAGGCCAATATTGTAGTGTAGTGGTGATGTGAAGAGGAGGGAGAAACAGAGGTTGAGTACAACTTGTGATTTTATGGGGAGGATATGTTACCCGTGGGGTTTTAAACCCCACGGGTGCTGTCCGCTCGAGCGGACAGCTTGAGCCCATTTTGGGCGAGCGGACAGCCAGCCCAATTTGGACAGTTGCTGTCCGCTCGAGCGGACAGCAAGCCCATTTTGGGCTGTGGCTGTCCGCTCGAGCCCATTATGGGCGCTTGCTGTCCGCTCAGCGGTCCGCTCGAGCGGACAGCAGCAAGCCCATTCTGGGCTGTTGGCTGTCCGCTAGAGCGGACAGCATGCATATGTTGGGCTTTTTGCGACTGTAGTCCTTCGACTTTTGATTGTAGTCATTTTAGTCCTCTAATTTAGTCTTTTATTTCAAGTTAGTCCTATTTTATTTGCAATACAGGTCCTTCAACTTTACTATGTTTGCGTGTTGATCCCCATCTCCAATTTTTCGTACACTTTCAGTCCTTTTCGCCTATTTTACTTTGTTTTTCTCAAATTCTATCCGATCTTGGATGTTGACCTGAAAAAAATAAATCAACACATTATGAAGTAGAAAATCACTTAAGATAATTATACTTATTCTATGACATCTTATCTATCCATGCGTCTATTGTATTAAAGTACTGAAGTTGTTGCTAACAAATCAACTAAACTAAGCATCGTTGAGGTCATCTTCACAAATAAGGCACATATTAGCTTATGCGTTAAAAAATAACATTGTTATGGCCGAATTATGCGATAAGTTAGTTTTTGAGGAAGATAACGGCAAGCCTGGCGTTATAGTGTACCCATAACGGCATACCTGCCGTTATGTTTTTATACTATTCGAAATGAATTCAAAGTTGATACACTAAGCTTTTAGAGTAATTTTATCAAAAATAACATGTTTAATGCCGAAGTAAATTATAGATAAGATATTTTAGGGCCATAACGGCAAACCTGCCGTTTTAGTGTACCTATAACGGCATCGATGCCGTTATGTTTTTAAACGGTTCAAAATGAATTCAAGATTGATACACTAACTTTTTAGAGTGATTTTATAAAAAATAACATGTTTAAAATCGAAGTAATTAGAACTTGAGAAATTACAGTGTACCCATAACGACAAGCCTGGCGTTATAGTGTACCCATAACGGCATATCTGCCGTTATGTTTTTATACTATTCGAAATGAATTCAAAGTTGATACACTAATCTTTTAGAGTAATTTTATCAAAAATAACATGTTTAATGCCGAAGTAAATTATAGATAAGACATTTTAGGGCCATAACGGCAAACCTGCCGTTTTAGTGTACCTATAACGGCATCGATGCCGTTATGTTTTTAAACTGTTCAAAATAAATTCAAGGTTGATACACTAACTTTTTAGAGTGATTTTATAAAAAATAACATGTTTAAAATCGAAGTAATTAGAACTTGAGAAATTATAGTGTACTCATAACAGCAAGCATGCCGTTATAGTGTACCCATAACGGCATTGCTGCCGTTACGTTTTTAAACTATTCGAAATGAATTAGAAGTTGATACACTAAGCTTTTAGAGTAATTTTATCAAAAATAACATGTTTAATACCAAAGTAAATTATAGATAAGACATTTTAGGACCATAACGGCAAACCTGCCGTTTTAGTGTACCTATAACGGCATCGATGCCGTTATGTTTTTAAACTGTTCAAAATGAATTCAAGGTTGATACACTAACTTTTTAGAGTGATTTTATAAAAAATAACATGTTTAAAATTGAAGTAATTATAACTTGAGAAATTATAGTGTACCCATAACGGCAAGCTTGCCGTTATAGTGTACCCATAACGGTATTGCTGTCGTTATGTTTTTAAACTGTTCGAAATGAATTCGAAGTTGAAACACTAAGCATTTAGAGTAATTTTATCAAAAATAACTTGTTTAATGCTGAAGTAAATAATAGATAAGACATTTTAGGGCTATAACGGCAAACCTTCCGTTTTAGTGTACCTATAACGGCATCGCTGCCGTTATGCTGCCTGTTACAAGTTGAACTCCCTGGTACATATCTTTTTCACTCCCTGTCAAATATTGAATTTACTGCAACATACATTACAATAAACACCACCACAATAAATCAATAAAACTTTAACCATAACATACATGGAAATAACATCAATTTTGCAGTTTTGAGAATGAAAAAATATATTACAATTCTGATATGCAAATTGCATACTTATCAAAAAAGGATGTTGGATTACAAAACTATGTTCAGTTCTTTGTAGCCGGCAAAGCATTTGTACAAGTAGTCCGATTATGACCAGTCTTCAAACACCTACCACATTTACGGAGCATGCGTGCCTCTCCAATTGATTTTTTTCGTTGTTTCGGTGGACGTCCAGCAGGTCTTTTTGTTAATGGACACAAGACCATTCTTGATCTAACTTCATCAGGAATTTGCCACTCATCCTCATTCGGTAATGGGTATATGAATTCTGAATACGCTTGTCGCCAACAAAATGTGGTATAGAAAGGAGAGCAAAGGCTATAACCATCAGGACCATCCTGCCTTGCGGCGACAATTGCATGTTGGCAAGGAAATTTATCTAGATCAAATTGCTTACAAGTACACATGTATTCTTCCAAGTTAACAATGTATGATTCCAAATTTTTAACTACCTGAAACTCATTTTCGGATATCCGAATTGCGTTCCAGCCATGTGACTCGTTATACTTTAAGCACATCTTCTCTTCCATAGGTGGGGTGAGTTGGGTAGTGCACTTTCCTGCTTCTATATGCCTTTCATAATACCATTTCTGCAACACCTGGCGAATATACTCAATCAAACCAACTACAGGAAAATCTCGGGCCTCCTTCAAAGCGGAATTCACAGATTCTGCGTTGTTTGTTGTCATGATATTGTATCGAACTCCTTTGAAATGTGCTCTACTCCAAAAATGGAAACCACCAACATCCTTTTCCAAGTACTCTCTGATGCCTTCTTTTTTACCGCAAAGCACTGCCATGTATGCCTCAAAATCTGTTGTGGTATAGGCCTCTGCCGCCTTTCTGAACAATGAGGATAAATCAACTCTTGGAAATTTAACCTTCAAGTTATTATTCAAGTGCCATATACAATTCACATAATGTGCAAACTGGTAGACATTTTTAAATGCATGAGGAATGCTTTTGCCACGGTCTGAAATAATCACTAAATCCTCGGAGTCACCAGTTATTTTCCACAAGTTACAAAAGAACCAAGTCCAGGAAGCCTCATTCTCTGAGTCAACTATACCCCATGCAAGCGGATAAATTTGAATATTTGCATCTTGGCAGGTAGCCACAAGTAGAGTTCCTCGATATCTGCATGTCATGAATGTTCCATCTACACAAATTACTCGTCGCATTGAAGTTTGATATTCACGTATACTCTGTCCTAGAGCCATGAAAAAGTACTTGAAACGCATGTTATCATCAGTTTCAATGACCGTCAATGTGCCAGGATTTTTTTCCTTCAAAACATGGCAATACGAAGGTAATTTGGCATAACTTTCATCAGGTGTCCCTCGGACCAGTCTATAAGCAAAAGACTTTGCCGTATATGCTTTATTATAGGTTATAGTTATGCCAAACTCTTCGTGAACATCATTGATGATGTTTCTCGGTCTGTAAATCCTTCTGGCATCTTCAAACTTGGAGGCAATGTAAGTTCCAATAAGTGAATAGCTAGCATGTCGATGATCTCGACGACTAGGGGTGGGCAAAAAAACCGAAAAACCGACTAACCGAACCGAACCGAACCGACTCGGGTCGGTTCGGGTTGGTTTTTGGGCCCGGTCGGGTCGGTTTCGGGTTGGGTTTACCCAACCCGAAACCGACTCGGTTTTAAAAAAAAAAATTTTTTTTTTTTTTTTTTTTTGTTCTTGAACCCGACCGAAACCGAAAACCCGAACCGACCCGAGTCGGTTTCGGGTTGGGTTCCAAAAAAATTTTTTTTTTTTCGGTTTGGATTTCTCCAAACCGATTTTAAATCGGTTCGGGTCGGGTTGGGCCCAAAACCGACCCAACCCGACCCACGCCCACCCCTATCGACGACGAACACTCATGGAGCATGTGTGATGGCTATAGTAGGTTCGAACTTGAAACATAACAGATTCTTTCATCTTTATTGCCCGGATACGCAACTTACAATTTTTCTCCAAACAAACAACTACATAAACAGATTTATTTGACTTCTTCACTTTAAACTCGAAGTGATACCTCAGTGCAAGCAAGTACAACTTTGATAACAAAGCTTTTTTGGTAGGGAACAATTGTTTCACTTGCAAATCCACATTTTCAGGAATCCTCGATGATGGCCCACAGGGGATTGAACTTATATCTGCCGTTAAATTCTCAATGTTGTTGTAGATAACAACTTCACGTGGACAATGCGCAACCGTCATAGGAGATTTTTCGTGTAAATTTTCTCTTCTAGGGCTATTTGGAATTATATTCAAACCATCCCAATCCACAAAGTTTCCATCAGCAATTTCATCTCCTATATTTCCCTCATCCTGCACATAATTTAATTCTCGATTCATGTCTCCACATGTACCATCTTCTGTTTGCATTTCACTCAATGAGTCACCATGTGATACAATAGTAGCATGTTCTTGGTTCTCTCTTAAACCATCATTTTCTTCATACTCCTCAACACCTTTCGTCAAAAGTGTAACACAAAGAGGAACTTCTCTATAAACAGAGAGATACCACTTCACGCTGTTGTCACAATTAATCTTCATTGGAGGAACTGGAACGTTAGACATTCGAGGGACAACGGTTGCCATCTCTATATCATTTAACATACAATCAACCCCCAAAACTTCGAACTTTATCGCACAACTCCGCATAGGTAGTGGTATTTGAAACAAGAACGGGAGTCACATTTGCTTGACAATTGCCTATATACTTCCATGTCCATCCACCGCCTTCTTTTTTCACAAACTCAACGAAATAAAAAACTGATATCCACACTTTGTCCAACGCATCTATGACTGCAATTCATCATAAAACAAATAGATTTCAGTTGATCATATCACAAAATGCTACATTATACAAGTCAAAGTGCATATCAATAAATTTTACAACCAATACATTATGAGTGCTAACTATTGACCTACGTCCAATAGCAGTAAACTAGTCTATACATTCAAAGCCAATTATCAAACACAAAGCTAGGTAGATGGTAATAGTCAGACATTAGATAACGCCACTATGTCCGGTTATACATTGTGAATAACGGCATACTTGTCTTTATTTTAAATTTTTACTGTACTCACATATTAACTCACTAAAACAAATATATATTTAATGAAAGTTATCACATTAAAGGTTATATGCGCACTGAACGTGAAAAAATAAGATAACGGCATGGGTGCCGTTATAGATCACTGATAACGGCATATATGACGTTATGGTGTATTCTTAGGCAAATGCATATATCATCAACAATGCTATAAATGCCCATGGTTATATACATGATGGCAGTGGAAAAATAAGATAATGGCATGGATGCCGTTATAGATGACAGATAACGACATATATGACGTTATGACACATTCTTGTGCAAAATGCATATATCAGCACAATGCTGTAAACCAGAATGAAAATGGATGAAAAAAATTGCAGAAATTGATATTAGTATGTACCTATTACCTTATGCAATTACAAATCTCAAATGTGGATTATTTAACAAGTTTCACACCACTCAAAACTACAATGGACAAAGAGAGAGGACAAAAATAAATATTTTTGGAAATTCTTGATCAACTGCAATGAATATGGTGATGAGAGAGAGAGATGGCTGCCATTTTCATAGAGAGAGAAATGTGAGATCGTTGGGATGAAAATGAAAAAATAAGGGTATTTTTTGCTTTAACCACCTTGGGGGCATTTTGGATATTGTCTAATATTTTTTATACTTTATTTAATGGAGGAGACTATTTACCAAAACATTGTGGAATGGGAGTTATTTTACTAAATTCATTGTTTGACAAGGTCTTTTAACTCAAAAACCCTTTAAAGAAAGATTGTATAAAGAGAATCTGAAGGGAGCTCTCGACCTGTCATTCCTAAGTTCGATGAATGAATGTAGTGAGGGTTTTACCTTTCATTTTTGAACTCTTTTCCGACCCAACTATTCCTAACAAAAAAAAGGAATGTAGTAATGGTCTACATTTTCATTTCCTTAGTATCTCTCTGCTATTTCTATTATTAAAAATAGAGTAAGGACGTTCCGATCCTGAACCAATGAGGTATTGTCTTTGAGCTACTGAACTCTTCATATTAGAGAGTTAACTCCTTATTTTATGCCTCCTAAAGCCCTTAAAAACGACTTTTTAAGCTTCTATTACCTATTCAATTTTCTAATTTACTAATACGTTTGGTTAATTTTAAAAATTACTTTTAAGCAGATTTATTTTTTATTTTTGACTTAGCCAAACACGAGCATCATATGACAATCATTTATGATTTTAAATTTAACTTATATAGTTATATTAACCAATGTTCAGCTAAAGAACACTCATTTATACATTTAGAGCATTTCCAAAAGACTCTTTATGTATAAAGATCATCTTTTGTATTTTAGATAGTATAATTTTCGAAGTATTCCAACCGCCTCTTCATTTTTAACATTTTATTGTACTTCTACTAATAATAAGTATTTATTATTTTTCTCTATCTTTTATTTTGATATACTTCCATCCTAATTATTATATAATTTTCTTCTATTTTTCTCTATTTTATTTTGTATATACTATTTAATTTAGTCAATATATGAGTATTAAAAATTGAAATTCTTGGAGTGCATTTAATTGTAGGGAGTGGATTTGTCAAACTCACTCTATATTTTAAAAAGTTAATTTAGAGATCGTCTTTTAGAATATAATTTTAAGTGTTGTCCCTTTAAAATAGAAAGCATATTATGTTTAAAGAGTTTATTGAAAATGCTCTTAAATTAAGTATTAATACATGCTTTAATATAATCATTAATCACATGAACAAAATAATATAATCAAACAATCTTGAGGTCAGTCCCAATCTCCAACCCATAAACTATACGAAATTATAAATTAAATTAACTTAGCTTTACCATACTAAAATTACTATGACATTATATTATTTCTTTATATATTACAAATATATTATCAAAAGCAGTGTTCTAAAAAACGTAAAACGTGGTTAAGTGTGAAGGCCGAGTTTCAAGTTTTTCGGACCTAAGTGAGGCCTAGGCGAAGGCAAGACAAAGGTGATGCGAGGGCGAAACATGAAGTGTGAGTAGGCGTCGAGATCGAACTTCAAGTTTAGACCATACGAGTTTTTTTAGAACAGTGATCAAAAGCCAACAAGTTTGACAACATCATTTCATATTGAATTACTCTTTTTAACATGTCAATACAATGAATCAAATATAATTAAATAAGACAGACACATAAATATTTTGTCTATGCATTTTTTCTTTAATTTTAACTAATTTAGCGTACCAAATATATCGTTTATGTATTATCACGATCGTAGAGAGTTTTCTCCTCTACGAGAAGAAAAAAATACTTAAGCATCTGTGTGTCATTACGTCTTCAATTTTTCTCCTCATAAAATTATCTCCTTCAAAATTTGCTGACTACTTCAATCTATCTCCCTGATTCGATCATCTCCCTCAACCGATCATCTCCAAAATCTACTCACCTCCTCAATCCATCTCCCTCAATTGATCATCTCCCTTTACCAATCATCTTCAAAATATGTGCACTGTCTCAATCCATTATCATAATAGAGCCTACGGTCGGATCTCACCGCAAAGAAGCGGTATACTAATCTTAGTTTATGTTAATACACCATTGGGGAAGAAGGGAATTTTATTTTATGGTAAATTGCAGCTAGTGTTTCCAACTTTTAACTTTATTTGCACTTGTATCCTCAGTATTTAATTCTTGACATCTATCATCCCAACCTTGTATATAATTAGTAGTCAATGTCCTCATATCCTTATATAATTAGCAACCAATGCCCTCATGTGTGGGCATTGACTGCTAATTATATAAAAAGTTGGGGTGATGAATGCCAAATACTGATGATACAAGTGTAAATAAAGTTAAAGATTGGAGACATTAGCTGCAATTTACCCTTTATTTTATTCTATTTTGAAAATCATAAAAGGTATTTTTGTTTTCTTTAGGAAATTAGGATCATGTTGAAAACAAAAAAAAAAAAAAAAAAAAAAAAAAAAAAAAAAAAAAAACCTCTTTATTATTTTTATCTCTTTTTTAAAGTGAAAATTAGAAAATACGCCTATTTATATTAAAAAATTGAAATACACTGATAAATTTTAATATTTTGAAATATATTGGATAATCTATAAAATGATTGATAATTACTAGAAATATAAATTTTAAATATTTTTTATTATCACATCAATTCTAAAATAAAAGCAACAGTTAATAGAAAAACCATTATATCGAGGATCATTATGCAACCTACCATATTAATTCGTGCTTTCTTAACCATAAAAAACTTCAAGCTTGGTCTAATTTTCATTTACAATAAATCGGATTGAGGATTTAGATAGGGGAAAAACCTAACAACATCGTACAAGTTTGAGGTTTTAGAGAGGGGTGGGGGTGGGGGTGGGGGTGGGGGTGGTATTTTCGAACTTTGAGCTGCAAAATTATGAAGATCGTGTGGATGGCGCAAAAAGGGAGAAGAACTCATAATTAATCATGGGAAGGATGAAAGCAAAAATTGTTGTGAGATTCATGATGTTAAAATTAGTTGAAAAGCCTACAACTGTAATGTTTAATTAGTGTTTTTAAAGTATGATTTGTTCTCTCTATTGATTTTTAGAACAAGGTATGAATTTTTTTTCCATCTCTTTGTGCCCTAGTGGAAAAATAAAAAAATAGCAGTGGATCCTAAAAGATTTGAATTGACACAAATAATTAAACTAGAACTACAAGAATACTTTATTTAATTCATTTTAATTTTATTCTTTTTAGTTTTTAGAGAGAGTGAGAGAGCCGGCTGAGAAACCACATAGCCACCACCATGAGGCTACTACCAAAAATCGTGATGCAGAAATCCATCTCACGAATGAAAGACCCGACCCGAAAACTTATGGCAAATGTCAATTGATTTTTAGTTAGAAAATAATAATGTGCAAGAAAAATTATGTTTTTTCTTTTTTTTTCTTTTTTTTTTGTAGTAGAGAATTGTAAATTGATAAGTAGTTGTTTGATTATACTTATGATAATAGCAAATGATTCTTTCGGTTGTTTGTTAAAAGATTGTGTAGCAATCTCTTTTTACTCTTTTGTGGCAAATGTTATTCCATTTTGTGAAGCTTCTACTGTGAAAAATATGTTTTCGTTTTATGACTTCTTTTCTTGAATTCTCAGTTGGAATGTAGCTCTAAATTGTTCCTGCATTTGTTTTTTCTTTACAAACAATATTTGTTACTACAAACTGTTACTGTTAATGGAGGAATTGTTATTGGAAATTGTTACTGCAAATGAACTATAATTTTGGGCTGCATATCAACAATTCAGTATTCTTGCATATTTTTAAGTTGCCAGTAAAATTGAAATTAATAGGCAATACTAGTATACATATGTTGTTAAAACATTCTCATCTTCTTTACAACTATATCATATTCTTGCATATTTTTAAGTTGCCCAGTAAAATTGAAATTAATAGGCAATACTAGTATACAAATGTTGTTAAAACATTCTCATCTTCTTTACAACTATATCATATTCTACAGCAACCCTTACCCTTACTCATCGCCTATTCTTACACATCTAGTTCACATGGAGCCCATGTGTGCGTCGTCTAAATGTTAGGATTAGAAAATTTAGACCTTACGTAACATTTTTGAAATATTTGGGACATTCGTTGTAAATTTTTCTTTTATAATTTGGTTGTTGTTGTTGTTTTAGTTTATTTAAGTTAGAGGACAAAATTGTCAAAAAAGATTATCTGCCTGCCCAAATTACTGGAAAGTTGGAGATGATATGTGCGAATAAAATTGAATAAAAACGAAATTAAAACAACTTTCAAAAGTTGAGGACCCTAAGCGTAATTTACCCAATAGTTATATTAATTAACTTAGCTTTATCATACTAAAATTACTGTGACATGATATTATTTATTTATATATTACAAATATGCTATCAAAAGCCAACAAGTTTGCCAACATCATGCTATACTGAACTATCCTTTTTGACATATCAATACACTAAATCATATATAATTAGATAAGGCAATACATATGCGGCTCTTTTCTTTAATTTTAACTAATTTAGCGTACCAAATACTTTTTTAATGTATGAATTCAAATTAACACGATGTTGTAATTGATGCAATCACATATCAGTATGTAAATCGTTGATAACTATACAAGCATTTTAGAATGTTGATTGTGACTTGTGAGCGATGCTACACATTATATGATCGGTCTTCAAGATAATTCGACTACTTATTTTTTTTAAAAAAATTGTAACAATTCATGTTTAAATTATACAATAATATTACGCTTTATCTATGGTTCTATTTTGAATGAAGTTATATATACTTTATACATTTGATGAGCCAATAATGAGAAACCCCACACAAAAAATAAGCTTTTTCACATATATAAGCATGTGTATGTAGGTGTAAATGAGTGAAGTTGAGAGGCTTGACTACAACCACAATGCTTAGAAAAAATCTCTCCACCACTTAAACAAGCCTTCCACTTGTCACACACTTTAACTTTCACTCCCCTCCCTTGCTCTCCCTCAGTCTATCCCTCTCATCCACAAGCAACTAAATTCAACTAAAAACTAGGAATTTTCACAAAATACAACCACAAAATTACTCAACTCTACACCTACTATATATAACCACTCCCTACCCACCCCATCTCTTGCAAACTACAAACCACTCATCACTGACAAACAAGTCCTTTTTTTCTTGTCGTTTAAGTTTCGTCCACTCAAAAGGTGTAACTGTCTGAGAGAGAGGCTCGGTATTGAGGGCACATATGGAAATGGTAGGGAATTTTGATGGTGGTGAAGAGGAGAAGCAAGAAAGGAGTGAGAGACACTATTGTAAGGTATGTAATAAGGGATTTGGGTGTGGTGGAGCTCTAGGAGGACACATGAGAGCCCATGTTACTGGAGATATTAATAATGATGAAGAAGAAACCTCCAAGAATAAGCTGTCTAAAGGCAATTACAAGCATCCATACTATCTTCGAGCCAAAACGAGTCGTTTTGTGGGTTATCGAGTAAGTGAAGAAGATAGATACAAGAATACGTCGATGGCGTTGATCAAGATGGACAATGATTGTGATGATCATGATCGATATTCGGCTTCAAGTGAAGAAGAAGATCTTGCCAATTGCTTGGTCATGTTGTCTAACAAATCTTGTGCATTGTCTAATAAGGAGGAAATAATAAAGGCTAAACAAGTGGAGATAAAAGGTATGTTCCAATGCAAATCTTGTAAGAAAATCTTCAATTCCCACCAAGCATTAGGGGGACATAGAGCGAGTCACAAGAAGGTAAAAGGATGTTTTGCTGCAAAATTTGATAACCCCAATAATAATATTATTGAACAAGATTTGATTGCTGATGTGGAAGATGACGAGGTATTGACCACATTAGAATCCCGTCGTTCCTATTCGAAAAAGAGATCTAAGGTACACGAATGTTCAGTATGTCGTAGGGTTTTCTCGTCCGGACAAGCTTTAGGAGGGCACAAGAGGTGCCATTGGCTCACCTCAGCTTCAGTAGACAATGCTTTCATTCCAAATTTCCATGAATTTCAATATGATCATAGCCAACAACTCTACAAGAAACCCGCCCTCGACCCCGTCCCCGTCCCCGCCCACGCCTCCATCCCATGCCAACTTGATCTCAACTTACCGCCTCGCCTACTCGATAATATTGCTTCTGATAACACAATTAGTAGATATGATGATTCAACAAGATTGTATCTACAACAATGGGGTAACGTGGAAGTTCTCAACAGTATTACAAATCAAAACCAACACAAAATCCAAGGCACGAATCCAGTTTCGATCCCCGATGGCCGGAACAGTGAAATCAAGCTTAGTGATTTAAGAGATATGAATTTGGATGGAGGGTCTTCTAGTTGGTTGCAGGTGGGGATTGCTTCAACTAGTGATATATATTAACAATGCCCACCCATAAAGGGACTCGAGTGATCAATCTTAACATGAATTTGTAACATTAATATTGTTTTTTCATCAAATACAATTGATGATTATATTTCTTTTTTACTTTTACAATGTAATTCAATTAATTAATGTGATTTCTTCATAGGAGTATATGCATTCTTTATATGAATAAAATAAACTTTTCACTCAAGAGTGAAGAAACAAAAAATAAGATGTTTTCCTTTAGGGCTCGCTTGGGAGTTTTTTTTCACCGATTTTGACCGATTTTGGATGGTATCGTTTATGAAGGATTGAAAACATCGGTACTTGTTAGTTTTTTTGAACATCGTTTTTTGTCGGTTTTAGAACCGCCCAAAAAATGGTGTAGTGTAATTTGGAGTCTATCTCTCAACCCCCCAAATCAAAGGTTTTTTGCCGTTCTTCAAAATTTCTTCCAATTTTATCCTCTCTCAAACAATTATTTTCAAACTTCCCTAAATTTAATATTTGTAAAAATAAAACATATGCACATATAAAAAAAAAAAAAAAAACATGCAAAAACATAAATTTAATTTTATATTTTCAATGATAGGTCGATATATAACATTTTAAAATTAATTTGTTTTAATACATAGGCATATATGTAATTTGATTCTTTTAAAAAAAATCTTTAGAACCACTGAATAATATCGTTTCAAAAGCCGCTACTAAAACCATCCAAAGCCGCTCAACTCATAAACGCTCAAAATCGGTACTTTAAAAAACCCTCATATCTGGTACCCTAAAACTCTCAAGCAGACTCTTAAGAAAATAGACTTTTTTTAAGGGATAATTGCAGTATTAATCTCCAACCTATGCACTTAGTAGCAAATGAGTCCCAATTCTATATTTTTGGCATTTGAGTCCCCAACCTATCGTTTTAATTGCACCGAGTCCTCAATTACAAAATCTATCCAATTATATATTTGAAAATACTTATAAGTATTTATAAGCTGGTCAGACGTCATTTTTATCACACATTCTGTAAAAATCTATAAAAAGCTTTACCAAACAAGTTTGACTAATTTATTGAATATGCCCCAATACTCTATAAATGCTACACAATTTGTGCAACACACTAGTGTTACTAATTCATGTTGGCAAAGATATGCTCAAACTGTTCGTCTATTCTTACAATCAACATACGCCTAGTGAACCAAAAATATGTCAGCAGAAATTTTCGATTAATTCCAGGAGAAGACTCCTTAACATGGACCAATCTCATATCATCCCTGGTCCAGGGTGTCATAAATTCAGAAACCGCCTTAACAAGAGCTTCTCTGTTATACAATTCTGGTTCCAAGCCTAATGCCTATACTCTAGTTCATTTGACCCGTGCTTGTACCAATACTGGTGGGTTTTCACATGGACAGCAGCTACATTCCCACGTTCTGAAATCTGGGTTTGATTCATATGTTTTTGTATCAACAGCTTTGATCCATTTTTATGTGATGTTTGAGGAATTAAATGATGCCCACAATTTGTTTGCTGAAATTCCTGAACCAAGTGTGGTTACCTGGAATTCTTTGATATCTGGATATGTTCGTTCCGGGCAGTTCAGAAAAGCATTGAATTTGTTTGTTCAGATGGAAAACTCTGGTGTTTCGGCAGATTCGTACTCTCTTACAGCCGCTTTATCGGCTTGTGGGCAGCTGAGGTTAGTACAGGTTGGAAAATCAATACATTCTAAGATTGTGAAACTTGGTGTTGAATCTAGTATTGTTGTTTCCAATTGCTTGATTGATGTGTATGGAAAATGTGGTTTCCCTGCAGATGCAATATGCATTTTTGATGATATGATTGTTAAGGATACCATCTCTTGGAATTCCTTTCTAGCTGCAAATGCAAGAAATGGGAAGCTCGAACGAGCATTTAGCATTTTTAGTCAAATGCCCAACGCCGATACAATCTCATACAATGAGCTTATTAATGGCATTGCACAATTTGGAAACATAGAAGATGGGATTGGTGTTTTATCAAGAATGCCTAATCCTAATTCATCTTCATGGAATTCATTAATAACAGGGTATGTGAACAGAGGTAGAGTCCGAGAAGCTCTCAAATTGTTCAATAAAATGCACTTTAGTGGACTTAATATGGATGAGTTCACATTTTCAAGTATGTTGAGTGGTGTTGCCAGTGCATCGGTTATTACGTGGGGGTGTTTGATACATTGTTGCGCAGTGAAGCGTGGTTTGAACGAATATGTTGTTGTTGGGAGTGCTCTCATCGACATGTACTTCAAGTGTGGGCAAATAAAGGAAGCCGAAGAATTGTTTCATTCAATGCACGGAAAGAATTTAGTCACTTGGAACGCCATGATCTCTGGATATGTTCACAATGGTGATTGCAACAAGGTGATTCAGCTATTTGAGCAGTTAAAAACGATAAAGGAATTAGATCCCGATGAAATTACATTTCTCAATGTTTTATCAGCCTGTTGGCATGGTAGGGTTCCCTTGAACATTGCGAACCAATACTTCGAATCTATGATCAACGATTATAGGATTGAACCAACGCCCGAGCATTGTTCTTGCATGATCAGACTCATGGGACAAGAAGGTGAATTATACAAGGCGGACAAGATGATAAATGAACTAGGATTTGAATCTTGTGGATTGGTTTGGAAGGCATTGCTTAGCGCATGTGCAGTAACTTGTGGGGACATAGAATTGGCTGAGAAGGCAGCAACGAAGGTGATAGAATTGGAAAGCGATAAGGAGTTTGTTTATGTAATGATGTCTAATATTTACGCACGACATGGAAGATGGGAAGATGTTGGTGGCATCAGAGAGCTGATGAAGAAGAGAGAGGTGAGGAAAGAGGCTGGGTTCAGCTGGATTGAAGTTGAACATTCCCCCATTTCCATGATATGATGCAAATGGAAGTTGACAATCAATAGAGAATTTTGTGTCTTTGGGAGGTCCGTCTTGGAAAGGTTAAAATTTGTTGGCACGTGTAGTAAGGTAGATTGGATAAGAGAGCAAATAACATGAAATCTTGTTTGTTATAGTGTCAAATGTCAAGTCCTAATCTAGAACATTAGCAAAGCCATCACTCTTTTGGATTTGATGGGTGGAAAGGGAAAATTGACGAGCATTGAGGGCTGTAATCAAAGAAAAATTTTGCATACAGAATAACATATACATGACTACTTGACAAGACAATTCACCGCAAAACTAGCTTGGCTCATTATTCTCGAGATAATGGCTTACATTTTCACATTTACCGTGCAATGTTATTGATCACTATTTTCATCAAAACAAATCCCAAGGACTGATTTACAGATGAAAATCGACTAATAAATTTCAATTTAAACTAAATCCAAAATCTCAGACAAAAAGACAACCTCCAGAACATGGATAACAAGGCTACTTCCAGCAATTTAAATGGGACAATTTGTTTATTAATAATACAATCAAACTCAATTCTGATGCTATGGAAACTCCAAGAAAATTTTAAGAAATTGAAGGTATATGCTGGAATAAATAGAACCACCCTTTTTCCATTCACATGAAGATGACTCTCTTGACTGTCTGCTAACAAAGTCACCTTGGAACTGACAGGCCTAGCTCTAATTCAAGAAACAAAAAGTTCGTATCAGAAAACAATACAAGCAAAAAACCTGCTTGAGGAAAATAAAAACGAGGATGTTCCTTATGCATTAACAAATAAAAAAAAATAACAAGATACAAATTATTGATGCTTCAAAAACTATCTAATCTCAGTTTATTAACTTTCCATCCATGTCATTGTACAAATAGCTAAAGTAGTCAATAGAAATCAAAGAGGCTAATTCGGCCAGGTTGATGGTTGATTCGTTGATGAGAAACATAGTATATAAGTAGCGTAAATATTCTTGAGACTAACTTCCAAGCAGATGACGGAGAGCCCCTTGGGAAAAATGTTTCACGTTCCATCAATTTCATCTGGGGAAAAGGAGAACTGATTGTCACCAGACTTATCAAACTAATGCATTATGCACAATCACTCAAGTAGAACACGCTGACAGCAAATTCATGTGCTTTGGAATTTGGTGCTATTGCCTCACTTTCCTCTCTTCCTAGACCATTTTTAAAAAGATATATAAATCCCATCTCGAGATAGAAGGAATGAGGCAATTGGAATTTTGGTGAACTACTTCAGACCGGGTGATCTGCCAAGACGTCAAAAGATTTCGAAGCATAAAAATTATCACATGGATTTCTTTTAACTGATCTTTACTAAAATTTAGAAAGAAAAAAAGGTACAGAGACTTTATGGGATAAGTTTCAAAATAAAATAATTTTGACTAAGACTTTATGGGATAAGTTTCATAATAAACTGATTTTGACTAAGTGGCAGCCTAATTTTTCAGCCGCGCATATGGTTCCATCAATTTTGCTGCAAAGAATTATTCTTTCCACAAATTTTGTGTTATTTAGGGACCAAACTAATTCAAAGTCAAAGCAGAGTACCTAAATTCAACACATGTCCATTAACAAACAAATCTCCAATTACATTTATCAGATAGATAAAAAAAATTGATATGCATGAAATGAAAATCAAAAGCTAGGGGTTATATATAACATTCAAAACCAGCAATAAATAAGATGACTGCAGAAATTTCAATAATCCACCAAAAAGCAGCCAAATGCCTCTGTGTTCACAAATTTCTTAAATATACAGAAAGAAAGATGAGCATTTATTGTCCTCTGTATCCATTCAAATATAAGTATAAAACTAGGTTTCATAAGATTGTTAACCAAGCCTTAATCATGAGCATAACACACTGAACCATTATAGAGACCTTGTAAAATTCTGGTATTTCTTTCAAGCATTTGGAAACTCATGTGCCTGCAGGAACCAAATATTCCAGTCAGATAGCTTCAATGCCTACTACCCCAAAACATATGCCTAAAATGTTCATTAAGGACGTTGGTTAGGAGATAGGGTAACAACCATAACTAAAAAAAATTAAAGCAATTAAGCAACTTGAAGTCATGGCGTGTTTCTGGAATGAAAAAGCAGCTTACTCAAGAATGAGGTAGATTCATTTAAAAAAACAATTTGATACCAAGATTGAGGTAATACAAAACCATTTAAGTTTGCCTCTTCTCATATGATTTAAACTGCCTTAACTGTAACGGTTAGAAGATTGCAAGTTAATTCCTATCATCCTAAAATCAGTATTCTCACTCTTTCTCCACCTACACACACATTCCAAACTCACACGAAAAGTATGTGTCTATTGAGGTACTATTGAAACACCTGGATAACGAAAGGTGCTATCAGTGACTCACGCAATTAATCGAGGCATTCCATGAATCAAATAAACACAAAAGAGTAATTTGGGATTATAAGGGCCAAGAATTTTCCTCCTTAAATGTATATAATGAAGAGTGTGGGAGTGCATGAGAACACTATACACTTACATTGGAGAAAGTCAGGTGAATGCCAATGAACATAAACAAGGACATCAAATGGATGGAAAGTTAAGGTATTAACAAAATCCAAAAGCTCAATAATTTCTATTGCAATTGAGAAGCTACAAGTATATCACACCCCCAACGGAGCATTGCTTATTAAACTTTTCATCGATAGATCAGGGGAGTGCTTTCTCCGAGTACATATCCATGTAATCACATGTCACGCAATGCAATGTGAACTGATAATCCGTTACAATCCATATCAAATGAACTAGAAGGTATTAGCAATACCAAGACAATGAGTCCATTTCTACTATTCAATTGGAAAGTGAAATCAAATGTTAACTAGATACACATGAAAGTGCATGAAACAGATAGGCTAGCAAAAACTACTTCGCACACAAGTCAATGATTTTAACACCCCCCCCCCCCCCCCCCTTCTTTTTCAAAATGATCCCATTAACCCTAAAAATATAGAACAATAAGATTGACAGTGGAATTATAATCAAGTCTGAAATAGCCTCTGTAAATTCTTTCCTTAAAGTGTATAAAGTAGTTCCATGAGTACATGACATACAAAGACATAAATTCATGTGTCAGAGTATTATGTCCTTGTCTATGGAACAAGTACAAGATAGACTTGAAAGAACATCTAGACATAAGAGACTACGAAGAGAACTCAAAACCCAATACAGAAAAAGGTAATTTAGCAATTGCTATCTACCAATAGCTACCTATGAACGGTCTCCCATGTAAGGTGTGTCAATTTAATCTCAGGCAGAAAAAATTATCAGGTCCAAGGTAAAGAAGGTCGTGCGTGAGAATACGCAGCATATACAAGGCACTAGCAGTAACTGGTGACATAACAGGTCTCCTATCATGACACATAATTATATTCAAAGAAAAAATAAAATAAAGGTATTGTCAAATATGATGGCGCACTTCGACACAAATTTAATCCTAATGGTTTTAAAGGACCTGTGAAATTCAACAGTCTAGGAGGTGTGTAATTTCAACATACAATTTTGCATTACTGTCAAAACTTATAGAGCACCTCTCTTATGTTATCTACTTCTTCTTTTTTTCAATCAAAAAACCCCCTTGTATCAAAGAATGCGTCATTTGAATGAGGTAAAGTAAAAAACAAACCTATGGGACGGAAATAAATAGATCCACTTCACTGAATTATATTTGTTTGATACACTGTTGTCCAAACAGAGAACTAGTAAATATTTTTTACAATTTAACATTAACATTTCCCAAGAATGCAGAGAAATTCACAAGTAACATCATAAAGGCACATACTAGAGATCTGGAGAAGTGCAGCAGAGTGTACCCTGAGAAAGAGCCCTGCAACTCCTCGATGTTGAGCTCAGGCATGACGTCATCCTAGCCGTAGCAACCGCGCTATGCAGCGGCAGCATTGACGCCACGCATCCCAGCTCGGCCGGACACCTAATAAATCCGTAGATACGTAAAATCAACCACACAACAAAAATAATAGTAACGTAATCTTCATTATAGGGTAGGTACCTCCAGAGTGAGGGGGCAGGTTTTGAAGCGAGAGATGGTTTAGGAGATGACGTCGTGGAGGTTCTGGGAAGACAATAAGGGGGATTTGATTTCTTGAAGGCGGATCTGAGGGTTGAAATGGAAGCTCTGTTGATGATTCGGCTGCATTTCGAAGCCATTGCTGAACGTGGCTCCGAGAAAATGTGGAGAATGGGAGAGGATAGAGGGTATGGCGCCTTTAGTGACTGGAATGAAAACTAGGGTTTAGGGTTTTGAGGGATTGAAAAAGTTTAGTCACAACTAGGCCAAAAAATTTCAAAAGAGTAATACAGTGTTTGGATGGAATTTTTTGAAGTCTAAAAACACTTAGGTTGTGTTTGATTGCGAGCAAGGCAAATGGGTGGAAAGAAAACATTTTCCATGGAAAAGATTTGCCAAGAAAATATTTTCCTGGCAATTGGAAATGTAGTGTGTTTGATTGGATTAAAATTCGTCCTAGAAAATGTAGTCTTTTTCTTGCTTTTGGTGTTTGATTGTCTTTATTTTCCATGGAAAATGTAGTATTTTTCAACTTTTGTTATTTGATAGCAACTATTTTCTAGGGAAATTATCACATTTTCCATGACTAAAATATTGGAGAGAAAAATTGAACTTTTACTATTGACAATTGTTAAATTATAATTTACCATTTTTTATGCATATTTCCACCATACATTTTATATAATCTAATACAAATTTTGAAAAAATTCTATTGTACGTTGAATTACCACAAGCATATGGATTTGTTAAAAAGTAACTAAAAGTGAGTTAAATAGTAGCATTCTCATGAGGCCTACGATTTACACTTACGTAAATTAAAATAAAATGTCCTATATTTTGAATAAACACAATGGACTAACTTAGTTAACTACATTAAATTTACTTAATGATTTAGAGCAACTTAAATTTGCTTAAAAATTAATAATTTTGCCAACTTAAAAATTATTAATTTTGCTTAAAATTATTAATTTTAAGCAAAATTAATAATTTGCTTAAAAATTAGAGCAACTTAATGATTTAGAGCATTTTATATAATTTGCTTAAAAATTAATAATTTTGCTAAGACATTATTTTGCCAACTTAAAAATTATTATTTTAAGCAAAATTATTAATTTGCTTAAAAATTAGAGCAACTTAATGATTTAGAGCATTTTATATAATTTGCTTAAAAATTAATAAAGGCTTCTTAATTTAAGGAAATTCCCTTCTTGCCAATTTTAATTTGCCATGGAAAATTGATTCTACTCATTTGGCAAGAAAATATTTTCATCATTTTCATGGAAAATGGGTCACGTGCATGGAAAATGGAAAAAGTTTGCCATGGAAAATTTTGTGAATCAAACAACCCAAAATGTGGAAAATGGGTGGAAAATTTGCATTTTCCATGGCAAATTTGGTGTATCAAACACAACCTTAGGGTGTGTTTGATTCACAAATTTTCCATGGAAAATGTCACTTCCATGGAAAATCTTGTCAAATCAATGTGTTTTATTTTTCCACTTTTGTGTTTGATTGGCACATAGAAAATAGAAAATATTTTCAAGGTACAATTGTCTAAAGCACACATTTGACCACTTCGTTGGAAAATTTTTTCTCACCCATTTGGTGGAATTTCTTTTCCAACTTACATGGAAAATATTTGCATTTTCCATGGAAAGCTATCAAACACACCCTTATATCAAAAAAAGGATATTAATTTATTTATTACATTAATTACTTATATCAAATTGTCACTTCATATATTTATATAAATTGAATAAAAAATATTAGTGTGTTAAATAATATAATACAAATTATACATAATATGTTTGATTTAAATAATTAATTACTATTTAATCAAATATACTAAAATAATCATGTTATTATAATTAAATTAATATATTAATTTTAATAGTTATTATAGGATATAAAAATATATAATTTCTTTTAAAATAATAATACTAATTATACAATAGTTAATTATTGTTTAGTCAAATAATAAAATAATCGTGTTATTATAATTAAATTAATATATTAATTTTAATAGTTATTATAGGATATAAAATAATTATTTAATTTAAAACAAATAATATGAGATATATAATAAATAATTACTGTTTAATTAAATCTATATCTATACTATTTCTAAAAGGTCTTAAAAGGGAGAAACAATTTTGGACTATTTTACCCTCTCATATTACATATTTGGACTATTTTACCCTCACATATTAAATTAAAAAATTCAAAAAAAATTCTCTCCCACCATTATTGAACAAAATAAGAGATTGTTTGGAACTTTTGTCGTCAGTTCTTTTTATGCGGAATACAAAAGGTCATATGATAATTATGTAATTCATAAATATGTATTTAGGATGATAAAAATAGATTTTATGAATTGAAAAGTTACAAGACATTTCATTGTCAATATTGATATCAAAAGTTATCATTTTTTTTCTCTAGAAAATCCTTGTGATGGTCGAGTCATTCTCCTCTTTATCTATATCTATACTATTTCTAAAAAACCCTAAAAGGGAGAAATAATTTTATATTATTTTACCCTCCCTTATTAAATTAAAAAATCCAAAACTTTTTCTCTCTTACCATTATTAAACAAAAAAATTCCGAATTTTTGAACTTTGTGTCGATGAAAATCCAAATCTTTGATTTCTAACACCTAGAATCTCAAATCTTTCAAACATTTGTGCCTGAGGTCCCTTTGTGACAGAAAATGCTAGTTTGACCGTTAAATGGTCAAATTTATATTGAAATGACATTTGTACCCTTTATTTAATTTAGGATAAATAGCACTGTGAGTCATTAACCTTTAAACTTTGAAACAATGAAGTTTCGAATATTTGATTTTTAACACCCGAGATACCAAACAATTCAAACGTATGCATCTAGGGTCTTTTTATGACATAAAACGTTATTTGACCGTTAAAAAGAAAAGAAAAAAATGAAATCATCACCCCCACCCCTTCAAATCAATAATTTCATCATTAATTTGAAAATACAAATCAATTATCATGACATACGCTGCCGCAAGGGTTGGGGATTGATAGTTTAGAATTGAGGAAGATGATTATTTGTTTGTTTTTCTTTTTGCTTTTGTTTCTTCATTTTTTTTATTTAATTCAAAATTAAATATGAGTATACTAATTATTTTACTTAAATTTGATCTTTAAACAGTTAAATTGACATTTTTCACAAAAAGACTATCATTTTCAAGAAATTATCCAGCGCGAGGCTCCTATTTACTCCCCGAGGCTTAGCGCAGGCGAATCCCAAGTAAGTATTAGTTTTGACTATCTATAGCAGCAAAGAGTTCACATCTGGTCAGTCTTTTTGAAAACTTTGACTGTTAGGAGGATATTGGGATCCCTCAACTCTGTATTTTTCTCTTTCATGTTTAATCCCATGACATTAAAGAGTACATTATTCATGAGACAGTCTTAGTAATTGAATCTTTACTCGCCCTTTGGGCATTCACCCTAGTATCTTTGGTCGGACCACCTTCAGCAGGTTTTGATCTGCCTTTTCTTTTGCCCTTCTGTCCTCCCCCTTGATTCATAAATAGAGCTTTTCACTTTCCACTCCTCATTTTCTTTCACCAAAACAGCCCTCCTCACACTTATTGAATGAACTTTTTCTATGGCACATGCATTTTAAAGATTTAGAATCTTGTGTGATAGAAATCAAAGTTTTCTGGACTTCATTGTCATAAAGTTTAAATATTATGGATTTTTAGTACTATTTACATTAAATTAAAATAAAGTTATATTTACACTAAATTAAAATAAAGACAGGACTGTCATTTCAATAAAAAATTATCATTTAACGGTCAAAATGACGTTTTTCGTCACAAAATGACCTCAAACATAAAAGTTTAACAAGTTTAATATCTTGGTTTCTAGACATCAAAGTTTTAAAATTTCATGGTCATAAAGTTCAAAAACTTCTTACCTCTAGTAGTATTTATTCCTACTAGTTAGACACGCGTGCGTTGCACGTGCTTTTGTAATCATACTGTTAATTTTTAATATTTTCAATTTTTTTATTTTTTAATTGTTAATATTTAAAATATTAAAGTAACAATTGCAATAAAAATAAAAAAAAATATGGTTGTTGATCACATGTTGTTTTGTATTGTTCGATGTTGATATTTTATTTACATTCATAGAAGTACAATTGCAATTAAAGATGAGTTTTATATAGTAGTAATACAAATAATCATTTGAATTCAGTAAAGAGCTTTTGGTGATTTGAACTTTGATGATTGACGAACCATTGATATCAAATCGTATGAAATGAATGATGTATTAATAGGATCTTCAAGGTTATATTTTACGAAAAAAAAATTAATAATTATAGATTTTATTGGAGAGAATGTAATAATCTATATAATATTGTACATTTGTTAGAGTAATGACTCCTTGTAAACAATATTTTTTTGTGTATGTTCTTTTTTTATTAAGCGTATCTAATTTGACGATGTAAATGAAAATAAGATAAATGTAAGTAAGAAACAAAAACTAAAAAATTGTCAGCGTTTTCCTCTCTCTCTCTCTCTCTCTCTCTCATAAAAGAGCCAAACTTTTTTACTATTTATTTCACCACGTGTCGACTTCACATGTGGCTGTCTTCCTCTTCTTCTTCTTTTTCCCTTTTTTGTTCTTTTTTTCCCCTTTTTTGTTTGAGTAATTATATTTAAACTACACTTTTTTTAACTACACCACATTTTATATAATTGTAATAAAAGTCCTTAACAATATCTAATTTTCACATTTATGTTCCTAATTATTTGTTATCACATTTTTTATCATCAACCTATTAATTAGTACATCTTATCTTTGTCTTTGATGATAATTTCTGTTCAAAAAATTAATTAAGGAGACGTAAAAATATTTTTTTGTCTATCATATTTTTAAATAATTAAACAAAATAAATAACAAATACAAAAGTTTGACAAAATATTTGTCCCTCATTTTAATGCACATTAAAGTCCTCAACAATATCTAATTTTTACATTTATGTCCCTAACTATTTGTTATCACATTTTTTATCATTAACCTATTAATTAGTACATCTTATCTTTGTCTTTGATGATGATTTCTGTTCAAAAAATCAGGACCCACAATTTACAACCCACTTTTTATCCATACATTCACTCACAACTTATAATATAAGCACTTAAAAAATAAATTTAGCACTACCAAACATATGCTTAGTATTTCTCAATTTCTACTATTTTGCTTAGTAAACAATTTGAAAACAGTTATGCAATCAACCACAAGTTCTTCTAGGTTGTAAATTGTGGTTTCATCAAATAACTGTTTGCTTATTATATTTATATTTAAGAAATGTGTCTTTTGATTATCTATATTATATTTGTTGAGTGCTAATTTTTTAAAACCATTTGCTGCAAATTATACTCGAAGTATTTTATATCTGTATAGATTACAAATTAAAATACAATAACATAAGTATCCTACGAACCACCTTATGTGCATCGCACGTCCTAGAACTAGTATTTATAAAAGAAACAAAAACTAAAAGAATTGTCAACTCTCTCTCTCTCCAATGTATTGAAAACAATCTTTTTATCTCTATGATTTAAATTTTAATCCGATAATAAAAAAAATTTACAATTTTCCCATTCATTTTTTTTAAAATCTATTTCTCATTTATTTCATCTATGTAAGGCAAAAAAAAAATTTGAGATCGTCTTTTCACCTTCATATTTAATTTAATTTATTAAATTTTTACAAATTTTAAATGTACATTTAATAAATTGTTAAAAATTTAATATACGATAATAATGAACAATAAAAGAGTAATAAATAAATATTAAAAGATAATTGCATTAATTTAAGTATAATTACAATTAGATATGAGTTTTATATGGTGATAATATCAATAATAATTTGAACTCATTTAAGACCTTTGGGTGATTTAAACTTTGATGATTGGCGAACTATTGATGTCAAATCTTATAATATTAACGATCTCCAGGACTGCATTTTACGAAGAATAAAATTAATAATTACTAATTTTATTGAGAAAATGTAATGATTGACTACATAATATTGTACATTTGTTGGAATAGTAGTTCCTTGTGAACAATATTCTTTGTGTATATTCTCTTTTTATTATACGTATTTGATTTGACAACGTAAATGAAACATCATAAATGTGAGTAATAAACAAAAATTAAAGAAGTGTCAATACTTATCTATGTTATAAGAATATTGTTGACGGACAAGGTAAGAATATTATTGACGGACAGAACTAAGATGAGTAGAACGTTATATATATATATATATATATATATATATATATATATATATATATATATATATATATATATATATATATATATATATATACTAGTCTTGGCACGTGCATTGCACGTATTGTGGCTATCGTTGAATTTGTAATTGTCATTAGATCGAATAAATGAAGTATTGATAATTAAAATTTGTGCGTATACCATATGAGATTGAAATAATAGAGAATAGATAGATTAAAATAACACATAAGTATCCCCAACATCATTCATGTGCATATACAAAATGTGCCTAGAATTCTCACAGCGGTTGTCTTATTACAATACAAAAGAACCGAATATGTAATGAGAAATGTGCAAGTGAAATTGTCTTCCTATTCTGAAATTAGTAAGAGTTTGATGTTGGAGTGAACAAAGAACTATTGAAGTTGCTAAAAACCACTTGGTGAATTCTTCAAATAGAGTAGACATGCTTCCTTTCTTTACGTCCATGGATCTTTCCTGCTGCTTGCTTCTAGGTTAGGTTAAAAGAAACTAACCTCCTGGCCTTAGCACTCTGCCAACTTCAATAAGAATCAACACATCTAACAGATAAAATCATTATTAATATAGTGCAATGAATAGATCTAAAATCAAATTTCTTTGGTGTCTTAAAAACGGAACCCCATTTCACCAACACCCCAGCCTAACCTACACATAAAATGGAAAAAAAACAAAATCACGTATATATAGTCAACATACAGTACCTAGAGTACTTCCAATGCTGAGCTGTATTGTGGCCTCATCATTGTTAGTTTAATAAGCACAGAGAAATTTTATACATGTAAATCCACAATCCTAAATGATTTCCCACAGAATAAGAATGAGAATAAAAGACAAATCTTATGAAGCCTCAAATAAATAGAGCTAATATTTATTTCTAATTCAAATCAGGACACCGACATTTGAATAAATCTCGTAATTAAACCAAACATGATTCGAAAAATTAAAATATATCGATAACAAATTAAAAGTTAAAACATACATGCAAAAATTAATCATAAGTCATGTTTACTTCAAATATAAATCTAATTGATATACTATATACACAAACAAGTTGAGACAGTCCATCAACAAAAACCAATTGAACATAATAACAATCATAAAGAAATAATCAAACCAAAAATAGACCAATCACATACACATCTAAAAACTAATCAAAACCATATATCAGCAACTAATTCACTGAAATCAACAAAGAAAAAGTGGTTAGTGAAAATTTACTGGGTAAATCTTCTAGGTCCCACTTGTAAACATCGGTTTCTCCGATGACTATGAAGACGGTGTCGTCTCCTCCGGATTTTCCTCTTCAAATAGTAGAGCACAAACTCTTCATCCGTTGAATAGAATTTGAATCCCGGAGGAAAAAACTCTGTCTTGGAAACACCTAGAACCAAATTCTGGAGTCACCTTCATGTTTTTCAAAACTATTGTAGAAAGTATAATAAAATTATTTGGTTTTTTTGAAATGAGGGAGAGGATTTTTGGGTGTTGCTATAGGGTAATAGGAAAAACCTAGTCAATGAAAATATGTGGAATAATGGATTTTTTTTTTCTTTTTTTGTGCTTTGATAACTATTCCGTTTAACAAGCTGATAAGTTTTCTTGATTTATAATGTTGAGAAAACATAAACCACACAATTGGAAATAGGATGACAAACTTAAGATATAGCTAACGATAGAATTTTGAACTCCATGGGCATCTAAGAATTTAATGCCTCGTAGACATATCTTCCAGTAATCTCAAAACATTTAAAAGCTGAAAAATAGAATTTTTCACTGAAAGTAAGGAAGAAATAATTACAATAGAACAAGCTCATATAGTTAAAGAAAAATATTCTACATCTTTGCAATGTTTGAAGTTGACTTCTTGTAGAGTTTAAAGTTATCCTAATGATGTAGATGAAAAGATATTGAAAACAAATGAATGGTCTCATGATGCATATTGGAGGAATGAGAGTATATTCATATTCATCAGAAAACAAGAAATACCAAACAAAACTTCATACTAATCATCTTTAGGGCATTTTCTCGAGTTTATATATCTGCTCTTGAAAATAATTTTAAAAAAATTATTTTTACGAACATCGTACCCATAAAAAGCTATTAAAAAAATTCAAATTCTAGTTCATAAGTAGAAATCAAAATTACCAAAATAAAGCTCTCCAAAACATCTCCTTCCAATCTTTCTCCTAGCCTTAAACCTGTCTCTAATAATTATTTTCCCACAAATACTTAGATCTTTCTCTATTTTACATTGTACCACCCAATACGAACAATATTACACAATTGTTTAAAATGACAACCAAAGTCTTCAATTTCAAACAATGTCATTCGAATCCATTTGAAACCCATTGCACAAAATTATACAGGATAATAGAAAGTAAAATTACCACCAAAAATCTCTAATGCCAAATATTTATTTTGTAAATGCAATTTGAAATCTATATATTATAGGAGAAAAAGGTATATAGATTGATTGTTTTTATTAATGATACGATGGTTGAAAACTAAGAATGGCATTGAATGAAAGAAATAGAAGAAACCCAAGAAAACGAAAATTCTAAATATTTGTATATAAAAAATTAACATCTGAATGGAGGAGAATAATAGAAAATCCTAGTTTTGTTTTTGCTTTGGGTGACTATGTACACCTATTAAATTCAAAAGTCATCATGATGCACCTAGACAAACCTTTTCCCAGCTAACTTGTATCATATTTTGTCTAGCTCCAATATTAAAGTAGAACTCCATCATGGCGTTATCAGACTAAAGAATCCCACATGCTTTCATTTCATTTTCTGAAATCCTCAAAAAACAAATCAAATAACTCAAATTTTTAGACACCAGATTTGTACTTCCGCTGCTTTCATTGCAAAGATCAACTCAATTGGCTAGCTATCTTGAATTATTTGCAGGTAAAAATGTATATATAACTATCTTAAAATGGATTAATCCATTAAATAGCAGGCTCTAATGACTCTAAAATATCAAAATTAATGTTGCACACATTCTTGTCTTTATATTTTGACACATCTAAAAGCATTGCATTTAGATTAAATAAGGAAGTATCATGATCGATTTGACCTAGACTTCTTTTAACCTAGACGTTAAAAGAGTAGTTCAATTTTCTTAACAAACTTCAATTATTTGAATGGCCCAAAAAATGTAGGACACAAATGTTTGCATTATTCTGAATATGTTCCACTTGTACATATCAAATATTTTTATTGGTCAACAATATTTAATTAATAACCCAACTTTAGTTCAGAAATAAATGATAATACCAACTTCGTAAAATAGAAGCTCCAAATAGAACTCCTCAAAGTTTAAACATACACATAATTTCAAATTTTCAAAATATTCTATTTTCTTCATTTTAAGGTTTATTATACTCTAGAATCCTATCATTGATATACTATTTGTTGTGGTTAAGATTGAAAGCCGTAAAAAGCCAAGAAATTAAATACCCATAAAGCAGCAACCCAATAATCAATCACGTAATCAAAAATTTAGACGCAGATTATTATTAACAATGAGAAATTTGTAGTCATAATAAATATTTATGAACAAAAAAATCAGAAAAACAGTTACCCAATCCATATTTCCACAAATAAAAAAATTAAATAGATAAATAAGAACTCAAAGGAACAAAGTATTTTTGAAGAACATGCTACAACAAATCTTGAAAACAGATAACCTAAAAAAAAATTTGCACGTGGGACTTACCTCAGAACTCACGCCTGCTTCAAATCAAATCTTTTCATTAACAACTGGAAGAAGACAACACAGAAGGAACACCATTTGTAAGGGAAAAGAGAGAAAAAGTTGAAAGAACGAATGGTATGCATGTAGAGCTTTAACATACTAACATGTTGAAAGCTCGTCTCATGAGATAAGCCTTTGAAGCTTGCTTAGAGAAAATAACCTGAAAAAATTTATGGATCATATATAACTATCAATAAAGCTCTATTTAGTTGAATATATTTAGTGAGTTAACAATTTAATTACCTAACAAAAATATAATTTAGCAAAAATGGTAAACAAGTTTCTATATGCAAAACCTAATGGTATGTTAGGCTAAAAATAATAAGTTATTTTGAAGTTCGTCGATTGAAAGAAAGCTCACATTTGGTGTCATTTTGCACGAAACGGAAGTGAAATGAGAGTTAGACGAGACTTACACTTGAATGGTCAAAATTCAAAAGCTTCCATTATTCCATTTCATGTACATTGAAGTGAGAGTTATCTTACTCCAGTTTCCTCCTCAATTTCTCTTACAGCTCCTATATAGATTTCCTCGGACTTATCAATAAAATAACAATAAATAAGATACAACTATTATTCTTGGATACCTCTGGGAACATTTTAGTAAAATTTCGATTGACATTCTTGTACTACGAGCACCTGTATGGTTACAGATGCAACAATCAAAACAAGCTCTCCAAATCTCTTTACAAAGAACAATCATACACAAAAATATAATGTACAACATCAGTGAAGTCCCTTATCTAGCCTAAATGAAAAGGCAAAACACGAAAAAAAAAAATTAATTGAATCATAAGGTGGTCGGTGACTTTAGTTAAAATAGAGTTTGATACATAAGATAGGTTCAATTTTCCAAGCAGCCTTCTAAGGAGGCTAATAATAACCTTATTGGAAAAAACTGTTATTTTCTAGCACAAGGAGGTCAATAACTTTAATTAAGTGAGATTGAATGTTTAGAAATAGCTTTGAGCAATCTGCCTCTGTATTAAGGGTTTCGGGAACAGGTGTTTAAATGTGAAGCATCACTCATTCTTATTGATTCATGAGGGAGAATTGTAGTAAACATCAAAATAAATATACCATCTAGTGCATGTATTATATATATAATTAGACAACCTTCTTGTTGACCTATGGTTAACTTTAAACCTTAATGTTTTGATTATTACAAACAAATTGGTTATGTTTTCTAACATTCTATTTTCAAGCAAAATTCAAAGCGCTACAAATCGAACTCCCATGCAATGACAAGTTCAAATTCAAAATCAATACAAGAGTTCAACAATCTCAAGATCCACCGAAATTCAAGATTCGAAGATCAAGATTGAAGAATAGATTTTTAGATAAAATTGTAAAGGTATTAACTCTTTAATCCTTAGCAATTAAATAAACGAAAGCTCAAAAATATGTTTTATCACTTGCATAAAAAAAAAAAAAATTAGTTTGATCAAAGCCAAAAATCAGATTTTCAAAACTGTGGAAACGGACAATCCGTTTGGTAAACCGATTGATCCGGTCGATCGTTTAACTTGAACCGGTCGACCATTTGAAACGTCTTTTTTCAAAAAGTGTCCGTTCTGATTTTTTGCAGTTCAACGGCTAGTTCTGACCAATCTGACCGGTCGACCGTTTGGTCATCCGTTTGGTCAGAAAGTGACGAAAATTCATCTCTATAAATACCACTTCATTTACTATCATTCAACAACACTTACAAGAGCATTTATAGAGAGAATCATATTGAAAAACATCATTCAAAGCTTCATTGCATTTATATCATCAATATCTCTATTTGAAAAACTTTGTTTGATTAAATCAAACTTTTGGTTCATCTTTCTCAACAAAGTTTTCTTCTAACACTTGAGCTTTCCTCATCCACTGCTATTCATTAGAGTGTTAGTCTCTCTTAGAACTAAACTTGTATATATCATTCATCTAGAGAGAAATACTCAAATCAATCTCCTTACTTATTTGGGTCATATTGAGGTCCCTTGAAAAGCTCAATATTGTATAAGGATCGGTGCTCCTTACTTGTAAGTCACCGGATACATTGTAAGGATTTGAATTGCACCATAAGTCAATCAAAATAGTAGAAAGGTCGTGCTCATGTTGGAGAGCTTGGTAACGGGGGACGTAGATCATTGGTTGGATCGAACCTCCATAAAAATCGTTTGCACTCTCTCTTCTCTTTTATTTACTTATATTGTGCTTATATTTTTGTGAATCTATTTTTATCTCTTAAATATCATTTTTGATAATATTTTTCGAAAAAGTTTGAGAAAACCAATTCACCCCCCCCCCCCCCCCTCTTGGTTAGTTATTCTTGGGCTATCAATTGGTATCAGAGCAAGGTGCTCATTTTTTTTTATTACACAATCTTGAGTAATGGCTAACCAAAATTTTCAAAACCTTGAGGGACACTCTACAAATCGTCCTCCCTTCTTTAATGGCTCCCACTACAATTATTGGAAAACTAGAATGATGATTTATATTCAATCAATTGATTATAACATTTGGGAAGTCATCGAGTTTGGTCCATATGTGCCTACAAAAATTGTCAAAGTTGATGATAAACCGGACCAAACTATGTCTAAGCCTAGAAAAGAATATGATGAAGAGGACAAAAGAAAATTGTCTTTAAATGCTAGAACCAAAAAATTTACTTTATTGTGCTTTAGACAAAAATGAGTTTAATCGTATTAGCACATGTGATTCCGCATATGATATTTGGCATGCATTAGAGATAACTCACTTAGGTACCAACAAGGTTAAAGAAACCAAAATAAATCTTTTGACAAAAGATTTTGAAAATTTCTTTATGAAACAAAATGAACCTATTGTTGATATGATTACTCGTTTCACCGATATTATTAATGGCCTTAAGGGCTTTGATCGAAAATTTACTAACGGTGAACTTGTGAGCAAAATGCTTAGGTCTTTATCGGAAGATTGGAACTCTTTGAGGATGTTGATAGAGAATACAAAAGATATCAACACTTATCCATTGGAGGAGCTATATGGAACATTGATGACATATGAGCTCAATAATACCGAAACAAAGGAGAAAACAATGAGAAGCAAAGAAGAGATGAAGGAGCTTCCCAAGAAGCAAATTGCTTTGAAATCAACAAATGATGAAGGATCATCCAACACAAACATGAGTGATGAAGAACTTGATGACTTAGTTCTTCTTGTCAAGAAATGGAGAGGATTTCTAAACAATAGGCGATTTCAAAAGAAAGAAGACAAAAGTGAAGAAAAGAACAAAAAGATCATATGCTATGATTGTGACAAACCCGGTCACAAGAGGACCGAATGCCCAAACAAGAAGAAGTTCAACAAAAAGAAGGCACTTCAAGCTACATGGGATGATAGTGATGAAGATGATGAAGAAGATGATGAAATTCAAGAGGAAATTGCTAATATGTGCTTCATGGCTATTGAGGATGAGGTAAGTACAAACAACAATGACTCTTACATTGACTTATCTACCTCTTATGATGAAATTCTTGAAGAATTTGAGAAACTTATGTCAAAATACTCTATTATTAACAATAAACACTCTTTGTTGAAAAAGGTAGTCAAAAAGCTTTTTATTGCATAAAAGGAATTTGAAAAAGAAAAAGATGATCATAAGTCCTTGATTAAAGAAAATGTTTTATTGAAAGAAAAAGTGGTTGATTTAACAAGCATTATTCACAAATTCACCCAAGAAAAGAAAAACTTTGAATTAATGCTTGGTGAGCAAAAATGTGTGTTTAACAAAGGGGGAATTGGATATAAACCTCTCTTGAAACAAAAATTCCTTGAAACCATTTTTGTTAAATCATCCAACTTTTCTCAACAAAACATCACATGTAGTTTTTACAAGAAAGATGGTCATGTTGCTTACAATTATTTGACTAAAAAGAAACTATACTTTGAAAAGAAACACAAGTGGATAAAAGAATCCACAAACACTAACTATCAAGGACCCAAACTTATGTGGGTACCAAAAATCAAAAATTAAAATTATTTTTGTAGGTACCACAAAAGGTCAAAAGCAATTGGTTCTTGGATAGTGGTTGTTCGAAACATATGACGGGAGATCGATCTTTACTATCAAATTTCAAAAGAAAAGATGGAGGTCATGTGACTTTTGGAGACAATGCCAAAGGAAAAATCATAGGCATTGGAAATATTGGTATCGTTCTTCTCCCTCCATTGAAAATATTTTATTAGTTGATAACCTCAAACATAACTTACTTAGTATAAGTCAATTGTGTGATAAAGGTTATCTCATTAAATTTGATTCTTCCAATTGCCTCATTGAGGATGCTATATCTAAAGAAGTATTGTTCATGGAGAGCCGAAGCAAAGATGTTTACATCATATCTATTGAATTTGAACTTGAAAAAGAAATAAAATGTTTTTCAAGTATAAAGGATGATTCTTGACTATGGCATAGGAGATTAGGTCATGTTAGCATGGACTTACTTTCAAAAATCTCCAAAAATAACTTTGTGAAAGGGTTGCCAAATATAAAGTTTGAAAAAGATAAAATTTGTGATGCTTGTCAATTTGGAAAACAAGTAAAGAGTTCTTTCAAACTTAAACAACACTCTTCTACTTCAAGACCTTTACAACTTCTCCACATGGACTTATTTGGACCCTCTAGAACTGCTAGTTTAAGTGGAAAACATTATGCATTTGTTATTGTTGATGGTTTTTCAAGATTTACTTGGGTCATTTTCTTGAATTTAAAAGATGAAGCCTTAAATGCATTTAAACATTTTTGCAAAAGAGTCCAAAATGAAAAAGGATACACCATTACCACAATTAGGAGTGATCATGGTGGAGAATTTGAAAATATAGCCTTTGATGAGTTTTGCAAATCCAATGGATATGAACATAATTTTTCGGCTCCTAGAACTCCTCAATAAAATGGTGTAGTAGAAAGGAAGAATCGAACATTGCAAGAAATGGCTCGGACCATGTTAAATGAAAACAATTTACCAAAATATTTTTGGGCCGAAGCCGTAAACACTTCATGTTATATCTTAAATAGAGTTTTGGTAAGTCGAAAGAAAACCAAAACTCCATATTACTTTGGAAAAATAGAATTCCCAATATCGGATATTTTAAAATTTTTGGTTGCAAGTGCTTTATTTTAAACACAAAAGAAAATTTGGAAAAATTTGATCCAAAATCCGCTATTAGAATTTTTCTTGGATATTCATCTACTAGTAAAGCTTTTAGAGTTTTCAACAAAAGAACTCTAGTAGTTGAAGAATCTATGCATGTTGTTTTTGATGAAACTAACTCCTCTATACAAGAAAAAGTTATTGATGATGAAGATTTGGAAATCCCATTTGAACAACTAAGTGTTCAAAATCAAGACAAATGGAATCCAAATAACATTGAAAGTCAACATGAGGAGGAAACAAGTATGCAACAAAATGATGAAGAACCTCATGAAGATCTCAACACTTCATCATTACCAAAAGAATGAAGGTTTGTCCCATCTCACCCAAAAGATCTCATCATTGGTGATCCATCAAAAGGGGTAAGCACAAGAAATTCTTCTAGAAATTTTCATAACAATTGTGCATTTCTTTCACAAATTGAGCCAAAGAACTTTAAAGAAGCCGAGTTTGATGAATTTTGGATCCTAGCTATGCAAGATGAACTAAATCAATTTGAAAGAAATCATGTTTGGGATTTAGTTGCTAGACCAAATTCACAAACCGTAATTGGCACAAAATGGGTTTTTCGAAACAAACGAGATGAAAATGGTATAATTGTGCGTAACAAAGCTAGATTAGTGGCTCAAGGTTACAATCAAGAAGAAGGCATTGATTTCGAAGAAACTTTTGCCCCGGTTGCTAGATTAGAATCAATTCGCATGCTTTTTGCTTTTGCTTGTCATAAGAATTTTACTTTATTTCAAATAGATGTCAAAAGTGCATTCTTGAATGGAGTCATTCAAGAAGAAGTTTTTGTTGAGCAACCACCCGGTTTTAAAAATCATAAGTATCCGGACAAAGTTTTCAAACTTAGAAAAGCTCTTTACGGTTTAAAACAAGCTCCTAGAGCATGGTATGAGAGATTGAGTAAATTTCTCTTATCAAATGGTTTTTTAATGGGTAAAGCGGATACTAAATTATTTATAAAAACCAAAAAAAATGATATGATAGTTGTTCAAATTTATGTTGACGATATCATTTTTGGTGCTACTAACATTTCCCTATGTGAAGAATTTTCTAAGTGCATGAGTAGGGAATTTGAGATGAGCATGATGGGTGAACTCAAGTTCTTTCTTAGTCTCCAAATCAAACAAACCAATGATGGAATATTCATTAGTCAAACTAAGTATATCTTGGATATGCTCAAAAAGTTTGAAATGGAAGAGTTGAAGCCAATGAACACTCCAATGAGCTCATCAATCAAGCTAGATAAAGACGAGCAAGGTACTTCCGTTGATGTAACAAAATATCGAGGTATGATCGGATCCATTCTTTATTTAACCGGTAGTAGACCCGATATTATGTTTAGTGTATGCTTATGTGCTAGATATCAATCTAATCCTAAGAATTCCCATCTTAGTGCCGTAAAACGCATTTTCCGTTATATTAGTGGAACTAGATCTTTAGGTCTTTGGTGTCCCAAAGAAACTCATTTTGATTTACTTAGCTATTCGGAGCCGATTGGGCCGGTTGCACAATTGATCGTAAAAGTACTAGTGGAACGTGCCATTTTCTAGGCTTTGCTTTAGTTTCATGGTTTAGTAAGAAACAAAATTCCGTTGCCTTGTCAACCGCCGAAGCCGAGTATATCTCCGCCGCTAGTTGTTGTGCTCAAATCCTATGGATGAAGCAAACTCTAAATGATTATCACATCTCATTTGACAAAGTTCCTATTATGTGTGATAATACTAGTGCGATCAACTTATCAAAAAATCCTGTTTTGCATTCTCGTACCAAACACATCGAGATTAGACATCACTTTTTACGAGACCATGCACAAAAGGGAGATATAACTTTGGAGTTTGTAAACACCGAAAAACAATTGGCCGATATTCTCACAAAACCATTAGCTCTTGAAAGATTTTCATACATTCGACGAAGTTTAGGTATAATTGATGAATGTGAAATATGTGACTAAATCTTTATGTTTCCTATGATTGATTGCTTTATATGTGACAAACATGTTTTAAAATTATCTGTCAAAAGACAAAATCATTGCTTTCGGTAAATTTTTGCAAAATTTTCAAACCGGACGACCGTTTCCCCAACTGGACGTCCGTTTCATATCAAACGGATGAACCACTGCTCAATCCGTTTGATCATCCGTCTGAGCAGAAACTTTTGCCAAAATTAAAAAGTTTAACCGGTTGACCGTCTCACTTAAACGGACGTCCGTATGATTTTAAACGGACGACCGTATATCATCCGTCTGATCATTCGTCTGAACAAAGAATTTGAACATCAAAAATTCAGTCCAAACGGTCGACCGTCTCAGTGTTCCGGTCGTCCGTCTTAGCGAAAATCAGGGTTTTAAGTTGGAAATTTTTCAAATTTCTTCATTCCAACTTCGTGCGAACTTACGGTTTTCACTCCCAATCTCTTCCCATTCACCAATCCTCCTAAAATCTTTCCAATTTACACTCAAAATCACAAAACCCATATCTTTTTACACCAAAAAACCGAAAAATCCCCAATTTTTGTCCATAAATTCTACCCATTCCACCCAAACGGACGATCTCTAAGCCCTAGATTCAACTCATCCGTTTTCAACACAATGCCTCGGGTTAAAATGGCTGCCAAGCGTCCTAGAAGGGAAAGGCAACCTTCTCCACCATTTTCCTCCTCCGAAGAAGACCCTCAATCCAAACAAATCGATGGGTGTCCCGTCCTCATTGGTAAGAATGTCGATCTTGCTTCTTTCACACACGAGGCACCATCATTCAACATAGAAAATCTTTTTATGGGTATGGGGTGGGTTCCTCTTCTTACTCTCAATGATAATGTTTACCCCCCCATTGTCAAAGAATTTTATAAAAACATGGTTTATTCTCCGGGGTCGGGTATTTCATCCTTCGTTCGGGACAAATGAATTAAGATCACTCAAGATCTTATTCGTTCCATTCTTCATCTTGAGAATGGTGGTATGCGTCTTTATACCACCAAGACAATTCCTCACACCGACGAGTATGATCCGGTCGAAGCATGTTGTCGCGTCACCGGTAAGCATTTTGAGGCTGCCGTACGTCTTAGCTCAAATCAACTTACTCTTCCTTGTCATGTCCTCCATAACATCATTGCCCACATAATTGTCCCTCGAAAGGGTCATTTGGATGAAGTTAACCATTTTGATGTTTTTGTGCTCGACTCTATCCTCCGAGGGCGGAAGCTCGACTTTTCTTACATAATGATCCAACACATGCACTGCGTTCTTAGCGGCACTAGAGCTAAGGCACTTCCCTATGGAATGATTCTTACCAAAAATTTTCAACACTTTGATATTTCTTTTCGGGATTCGATAACCCTCCTTCCTAAAGCCACCGACACCATCAATGTTCTTACGCTCAAGCGAATGAAAATTGTAAAGGAAAACGGTCAATGGGTAGCAAAGTCAAAGGGGTTTGATGAAGAATCGGGACCCTCCACTCTACCTTTCGAGGAGAAAGATATTGACGAAGATGCTCCTCCGTCCCCACCGCGGCAAAGATCACAAAGGCCGTCGTCCTCCACCTCCGGCCACAACGAGGACCAATTCACTTTGTTACATGGACGGATCGACTCACTTACTTCTTCGGTCGAGAGTCTACACCATACCATGGGGACTCTCCAAAATTCGGTTGCCGACATGACGACATTGCTCCGAGATCTTCATTCCCGTCTAGATGCCGTGCTTCCTCCGCAGCCACCCCCGGAGCCTTAGTTTATTTCCTTTATTTTTGTTGTTTTTGTATCTATGTTTTGGAAACGAATTCTATGTTCTAGCATTCCTTTATGGAACTATGCTTGTTTTTAACTTTTAAGTTTATCAATGAATGGCATATGTTGTTTCATTTAGGGGGAATATATCTTTTTTAAACCTTAATGTTTTATCTTTTGCCTTTTTGTTTATGCCAAAAGGGAAAAAATAAATATGTGATGACATATGTGATGTATGTGGAATTTGAAAATATATGTGATGTGTATGTATGTAGAATTTGAAAATATATGTGATGTGATGAAATTGGCAAATCAAATGAAATTGATATCATGTAATACAAATTCATCAAATCATGTTTACTTGAATTTGGAAATGGGGAATATACATGATTAATTCTATTTCATTATTCTATATTCTCACATTGTTTGTCATAATCAAAAAGGGAGAAATTGTTGACCTATGGTTAACTTTAAACCTTAATGTTTTGATTATTACAAACAAATTGGTTATGTTTTCTAACATTCTATTTTCAAGCAAAATTCAAAGCGATATAAATCGAACTCCCATGCAATGACAAGTTCAAATTCAAAATCAATACAAGAGTTCAACAATCTCAAGATCCACCGAAATTCAAGATTCGAAGATCAAGATTGAAGAATAGATTTTTAGATAAAATTGTAAAGGTATTAACTCTTTAATCCTTATCAATTAAATGAACGAAAGCTCAAAAATATGTTTTATCACTTGCATAAAAAAAAAATTAGTTTGATCAAAGCCAAAAATCAGATTTTCAAAACTGTAGAAATGGACAATCCGTTTGGTAAACTGGTTGATCCGGTCGACCGTTTACCTTGAACCGGTCGACTGTTTGAAACGTCTTTTTTTAAAAAGTGTCCGTTCTAATTTTTTGCAGTTCAACGGCTAGTTCTGACCAATCTGATCGGTCGACCGTTTGGTCATCCGTTTGGTCAGAAAGTGACGAAAATTCATCTCTATAAATACCACTTCATTTACTATCATTCAACAACACTTACAAGAGCATTTATAGAGAGAATCATATTAAAAAACATCATTCAAAGCTTCATTGCATTTATATCTTCAATATCTCTATTTGAAAAACTTTGTTTGATTAAATCAAACTTTTGGTTCATCTTTCTCAACAAAGTTTTCTTCTAACACTTGAGCTTTTCTCATCCATTGCTATTCATTAAAGTGTTAGTCTCTCTTAGAACTAAACTTGTATCTATCATTCATCTAGAGAGAAATACTCAAATCAATCTCCTTACTTATTTGGGTCATATTGAGGTCCCTTGAAAAGCTCAATATTGTATAAGGATCGGTGCTCCTTGCTTGTAAGTCACCGGATACATTGTAAGGGTTTGGATTGCACCATAAGTCAATCAAAATAGTGGAAAGGCCGTGCTCGTGTTGGAGAGCTTGGTAACGGGGGACGTAGATCATTGGTTGGATCGAACCTCCATAAAAATCGTTTGCACTCTCTCTTCTCTTTTATTTACTTATATTGTGCTTATATTTTTGTGAATCTATTTTTATCTCTTAAATATCATTTTTGAGAATATTTTTCTAAAAAGTTTGAGAAAACCAATTCACCCCCCTCTTGGTTAGTTATTCTTGGGCTATCAATTCTCGTCCGGAGCCATTAATGCTTAGCTTGTAGTCATCTTATAGTCTTCACAGTGTTGGAATTTATTTTAGAGTAACAAATATACCTCATTTCTTTCATTGGTCACAAGACCTTAGAAGGAAGCTAAGGTCCGTCGAGAATCTAGTAAGTCATCATGACATACGATCTTCCCTCATGGTGGTACTATAATCCTTCCTACAATAGGCAATTGACTTATAAATGACATAAATATATAGTTAGATGCAGAACGCATTTTATGCATCTGAGTGTAAAACATAAGGATGAGATTGATGCAATATTAACTTCTATTTGTAATTATTTTCAAGAAATTCATACAGATTCTAAATGAAAATTAATCCTCATGAACACAAAAATATAGCAAGGCACAAAATTTCATCTTCTAATGATGCAATATTAACTTATATTTGTAATTATTTTTCAAAATAAATCATAAAACACAGAAATACTACAATGGATCAATACCAGGTTCCACAGTTCAACAAAAATCAAGAAATTTAATTGCCATATAAGATTAGACAAAAGGACATGAATTTATTTAACAAATTGCACGAATAACAAAAAGCATTAATTGCAGATTAATGGTAAAGCATTGCTCATTGTTCAGATTTGCTTCATACAAAAGTTGTGACATTAACATATAACTGAAAAAATGGGCCTATTTTTATTTGCAGTACTTGAAGAATGACCAAAATGAAGAAAACTAAAAAACTGAAAAATGCTACCTTGGGGAACAACTATGTCGCTCTTAAGCCCGTTGGTTAAGTCAGAAGGCTAAAGCTCGATTCTATGAGAACTATTTTTTTAATAATTAAAAGATTCTTAAAAAGAAAATATAGCTTAAAATCAAAAGAAACCCAACAAAAGTATGGAATGAGTTTGACACTCTGCCCTGAGTTGAGAAAAGAGCTTGAAAGCATCATATTTGTTCCAACAAATAATGACTTTAAGTTAAACAATTTAAGCTCCAATAAATAGTACAAAAACTTAAAAATTGCGGTTGAAATATAATCCACAAGAAAACTAATACATGGATGAACATTGAGCAAATACAAAAAATATTCAAACTTTGTATGAATAACATCTTACATACCCATTGGACATAACCATCAAAAAAAAAAAAAAACAGAACTCATGAAACCATCTCTTCACTGGCCACGATTGTCTTGATTGTATTGGTAAGTAGCCTACCCAATTTTGGAGTATTTTTCTAGACCAGCAACAGCCACCAAAAGAAAACAAAATCAACAATAACAATACAATTTTATCCCAAAACATAAATAACAATGCACAAACGTGCACTAAACCACATATCACACAAAAAAAAAAAGCATAACTTATAATAAACAATCCCATACGCAAACCAAAAATTTCATATATGTACAGATGAAAAAAAAAACAAAAATTAATTATAAACAATTAAAAAGAGTAAAAACAAAAATATCATAACCTAAAAATAACTACTTAATAAAATTTCATTTTATTCGTATTTTCAGTCAAATTAAAGTAATATATCTTAACAAAAACATAAGTAGGCTCACTTTGCAATACTCAAGAAACAATTCGGACATCTTTAAATAGATCAATTCTACACTTTCTCTTTAACAACGAATTAAAGAATAGTTCTTGTTTCCAATAAAACAATCCCCAAAATAAAACTCACTATACATCAATAAATCCATAATATATCCATTTCATCAATAACTAACTAAATGATTCCACCAGACATGGATTAGAAATCGTCTTCTATTCCCAAAAAATACTCAAAATCCTAGAAAACTCACCAACAAAGTCTCCCATAAAGAAGTAATTGGTGTCAAGAGCGTTGCTGCCTATCCGAAAAAAGCTTGATCAGATCATAGAACTGGCCATGGATATCACCTCACACAATAACATTAACATTTCACAGGTTGAACATTCCATTCCTCCACCAAACATCTATCTAAGTAATAAAGCAACATTGCCCCCAGGGGCATAGGCGAGTTGGTAAGGCTTGAGGTGACGTGGGAAGAAATCCTCCTGCAACGCAAGTTCAATTCCCGTGTGGGGCAGATTTTCACTGAAATATTGTGGGGGTCTGTCCTGGGGGTTGGTCTGTTGGCTCTCTCCCTCAGGTCCCTGCCACTCGTGCACATCCCTCGATTTACAACTCGCCTGGTCAAGGAGCCTCTGACACAGGTGGGGGGCTTCGCCTTCGGGACTTTCTCCTCATCAGAAGTAATAAAGCAACATGAAATAATATTTAATAATAAACGAATAAGCTTTCATGTGGTACAAAAGAGTAATTTTACATTTATTTTGTTTTCAGGCCAAATATATATTTATTTATAGACTGATGAGTATGAATTTAGGAGATGAAATAATTAAAGAAAATTAGGTAAGGTAAATTCATCTAGTAATGAAAATAGGATGAATCTATAAAAATTGCATTGTTAAAGAAGTAAATGTTTTACCTTAACAACCTAAATCTGAGAGCTCTAAACCTTAATTTTTGTTTAGAAAATCAATCTTTCAAAAAACGATTACAACATTGCGAGAACTACTCATATCCAGATCTTGCTTCCTCAAAAGATAGCTACATATGCATGTAATATAAATAACTGAGCACCAAATTGATTGTGAAACAATAGAAATCTGCCAATGGTCAACAAACCATTATTTCCAAATTTCTTCTTTTTCGAAATAAAGGATAGTATATCAGAGCTCGTACTCTAAAGTTAATACATTTAATTTCAAAGGATTGATGATTTACACCACACATTTCCAAATCAATGTTTTAAAAAAAGAGAACACAGGTGTTGAACTATCAGATTCTTCCATGGAGTACATATTTCTGTCAAATAAAAGGCAACTTCCCAAATAATTTTAAAATGCCAAAAACTCATTGTGGATTCCAACTTATGCTGAAGACACATGCAGTGGTTTGTAAAGCTTCAATTAAGCCTCTCGTGGTTTTAATAATTCTGCTAGTGGATCCAGCTAATTTCTGAGTAAATTCATGAAGACTAATACACAACTCACTTCAAGGAATATTGATTCTATACTGGTAATTTCAGAAGTCCGAAAATCTAAAAACCCGATTCAGGGACAACAATTGTTTAAGAAAACTTAACAATAACAACAACAACAACAGAATCTAATGCGAGCCAACTTGAATACCCATGTTCAATGTCAACAAATGACCCAAAAAAATGTACATAGAAGACTAAAACATTATCATATCCAGGAGAAGTAAAGCAGAAATTGGTACTTTACCTGAATTTCAAGAGCCCACCTACCCCAATATGTTCTCCACAAAAACAAAAATGTTGTGGCCACGACACTGCAATAATATAAGGAAGAAAAATATAAGAAGTTTGAAACTCAAATAAACGAAAAAGCAAGGAAACCAAATTAAAATCAAACATACCCAAAAGCTTATGTGGGCTTTTTAGAACAGTGGTTGCAAAACTTTAGCCACTTTTACAACATTACAAGATTCTTCTAAATGCAGTGTTGTGTGTGAATTCATGTGATGACACCGTGCATGATTATCGTGTCCCCATATAAAAAACCACTCAAATCCTATCATCAATTTAATCTTAAACCTTTGAAAAGACCAAGATTCAACTCATCGGACGGTCAAAAATAGAGACATGTAAAGCATTGTCCTAAAAGAAACAATTTCCAATTAATAAAACGCATACAAAAACCACAAAACCGGTGGATTTCATAGCCAGTTGAGAAATTCATATCTTTGCCCCCACCCCACCCCACCCCACCCCACCCCACCACACCACTTAACCCAGCCTCTCTATCTCTATATGTATATGTGTGTGTGTATACACTTTCATTTAGTTTCTATCTCTAAAACTAAACAACAGCTTATAGCCCTTTCATATAATGACAAGAATTTCAATCTAATAGCTTCAAATTGAAAATCTCATCATCCACCCGCCCCCCAGCCCCCCTTCTCCTTCCATCTCTCTTTCTCTCTCTAAAATCTTTTTCGGTTCTAAATGCTGAATATTTTTCAAAGAATCATACATATTTTAGGTGAAAGTATACATATTTTAGGTGAAAGTGTCTACACGCATGTATGTATGTATGTCTCCGAATGGTATATGTGTTTTCAGGGGGAAAAAAAACAAAACAACAACCACCCAAATATACAACCCCTTGATTCCGGTCAGATCTGGGTCGAGAGATCGGCTGGGTAGAAAGAACATATGCAAGTCCAACAAATGATGTTGTGTAAAAAATTAGGCACCAGAAAATTAAGAAAAATGAAAGGAAAATGAAGGAAATTTTCTGATTTTCAAAAATCACCAAAACAACACAGCATCCCAACGAACAAACTTCGATTCTAGTTTCTATGTAGGCGATTCTATGATTTATGTGTTCGAAGAAATATGAAATTAGCATGAAAATTGCAGGAGAAAAGAAATCTTACCATATGCTTGGGAGAAAACGAAGGAGACGGATTTAGGGTTTCAGAAAATGGCAAGAGGGTGGGCGCCGGGACGGAACGAAGACGCAGTAGGGTTTCTGGCAAATGATTTTTTTTATATAAAAAAAAAAAAACCAAAACGAAGCCGTTTTGGTTGAATGCGTGAACAGTAAACATGTCATACACACTTATATTATAGTTGGGATATATATATATATATATATATATATATATACACACACACTAATATAGTCTGAAAATAAATAGTATAAATGTAAATTACTTGTAAACAATACAAATTTTTTTCTATGTAATCTAAAACAAAACTCTAAACTTGATGTAAATTACTTGTAAACAATACAAATTTCTTTCTATGTAATCTAAAACAAAACTCTAAACTTGATCTTAGTCTAAGTAGCTTTATAGATTTAGAATACTTATAAGAAATTGGACATCTCATATAAGTTAGACTAAGTTGGAAAACTAAGAATACGTAAACTAGACTAAAAGTGTGTAATAAATGTAGCAATTAAGTCTTGTGATAAGTCAATTCTATGTAAATTATGACAAGTCTTTATATATATATATATATATATATATATATATATATATATATATATATATATATATATATATATATATTGAACAAAATCTTTGAACAAATACGTAAATAACTAAGCTAATAAAGTAGGATAAATCTATGTATATTTATGATACCATTTAATGCTAAAACTTTATCTACCAATTTAATATAAGTCTTTGTCTTTTTATGGTAATTACGTAATAAAGATTGAACTATTATGAGTATTATTCTTTGTCTTTTTGTGATATATATATATATCTTAATTTAGTCTTTTTATGTTTTTCTACAGGATTTTTAATCAAGAAGCTCCAACGTTGAGAGATAGAGTTCTCAACAATTTGCAACTTGATCTGTTAAGAGGAGTCACCTCTATTTCTATCTAATAATAAACAGATAATGAAAAACTTTCAAATTAAACAATTAAGCATATATATGAAGTCCAATTGCATAAATAAGAAATCTTAAAACAATATTGATGTAATGGCCTTAATTCGAGTACTTTACCGTTCAGCAAAATTAATTTTCTTCAATTTTCGGTTTTTTTTTTTTTTTTTTGAATCTTTTTCTTGACCTTCCTAAAAGGCTTAAGACTATAGCTAAAAATGAAATTTCATCATGTTTAAATAGGTTTTGAATAAATTCCCATTCTCGGGATAATAAACAACATTTCTTAACTCAGATGATTACTTTTTCATTTTAGCCATGGAATCCAGAAAAAGAAGTTAAGTTGGAAAATAAAATTCTTGAAATATAAAGACAATATTTTTGAAGGAATTAATTGCTTACTAAGTATTTCCTCTTTTAGGCCTTTCCCGAAAATATAATAAAGTAACAAATAATTAAATAAGAAGAGATTAAGAACTTACTTTTATTGAATATGTCTACGAAAATCTTTACAATTGAGAGCAATACAAGAGTATGTAAATCTGTGTGTGTTCTATTTTCTGAGTATTTTTGCGTGTGTGCACTGTATGCTATGAACAAAGGTATTTATGGACAAGGGAAATAATAAAATAATCTTACAATCTTTACAAGTGTAAGCTTAAGAAAAGAAAGAAGAAAAATCCAAAACTTTCTCTGCACACTTTACTGTTTACTATGAATGCTTGCACTGTACACTTTTTGACGTAGCAGCATGCATTTCCTTCCATTATTGATATTTTATGTAACCTGTTTGACCTTTCTCTTAGTATTATCGCCAATGTGCTTAATTATTGTCTTTGTGCTGAATTATTGTCCATGTACTGTCACATCTCTTTATTATCTGTCCATCATTTCAATATAGGCTTCTTCTATATCAGTATCCATTTCATTGTCTGCTCCGTCTGAGATATTTTCTGTATCTGAATGTTTCTCTGATGCTTCACAGTAGCTTTCAATACAATAATTTTCTTGAAAAGTCATCAGATATAAATCTTTTTGATGAGTATTTAGAACAGATAATCTTTCTACCTTGATATTTCTTGCTAGAAATTCTTCACAAAATATTATTCCATTATTCCATTGCGCCACAAGTCTGTAGTGGGTCCTTTGCATTTCTATGAGAGCAGCTGTTTCTGAAATTCTTCTTTCATAATCAATCTGTCTAACTTTAACCTTGATATCAGTCTTTGAAGAAGGCCTGAATTTTCTGGAACCTTCAAAAATTTTAATAAAATGGTATGCTAGGATAATAATACCATTATTTACAATTGGTGGTCTGGAAATAAATTGAATCATTAAAGGGTGTTGTTTAAGCTGATTAAGAATCTTTTTAAGAGAATGTGGAAAAAAGTTAAAAGGTCTGTTTAAGATATATACTGTGTCAATCATGCCGTATTGTAAAGCTAAATAAAATATATCGTCTTCTTCTTGAGAAACTGTATAATCAAATGAAATTGTATGGTAATTGTGTCTAAGAAAGGCAGAGTTGTGGATAGCTGTTTTATAGAGAGGGCAATATTGAAGGAAATATTGATTCTCATTATGATAATATTGTAGAGTTTGGGAGAAATCAATAATTTCTTGGATAAGTGAATTTTTTATAGAATTTCGAACAATGTTGGCACAATCTCCAATACTTTGTTGTAGATCAAAAAGAGTTTTTTCTTGCCCTGTAGCTGTAGAATCTGTTAGTTCAATAAGTCTTTCTATTTTAGGCGGATATTTTCTACTAGAAAAAGTAATGATATTTTTTGAATAATTTTCTTCATCAGTATTAAATCTTTCTAGGGTCTCATGTAATTTAAATATTTCATCTTGGTATTTAGTTATTTCTTGTTGATGAGAAGATACCTGGTCTTCTAAAATTTCTAGTTTTACTTCTAAAGTATGCTTTTTATAGTTAAGATCTCTAACTACTCTAGTCATAGTTTCACAGCTATTACACAGTTGCAAAGATGAAGATGATGTTTGAGAAGAAGAAGGTGATGGTTGAAAAGTAGATGCATGAATTGTCTGTCTAACTTTTTCAACTTTTTCAGATATATAAAAATTAAATCCGATGGTCTGTCTACAATGATTTAAAGCTTCTTCAAGAGAGTAAAATCCTATAAAAAGAGGTTCTGGAAATCTGTCTATCTGTTCAATTACTTCTGGCCAGTAGTTATAAACTCCTGGTTGACTTCTTTTGATTACTACGAAGAAACTAAAATTTTTACTTTGTGTTTGATTATGGGTCTGTCTAAAATAATTAGCTAAAGCATTAATGCTGTCTAATTTCTGTCTAGAGTCTCTTGCCATCCAGAGATTATCTAGTAGGCACCTTTCTTTTTCTGGAAGTCTTTCTAAATTATTTCCTCTTAATCGAAGATTAGATCCTTCAAGGACCACTCTTAAAGTGATATTCCCAAAGTTCATCATCCTTTGATCCATCTGCAATATGAACAAAATTGGTCAGAAAGTCAATAACTTATCTACTTAAATTATCGGCTAAAACGTTATTTTTTCCATCAATGTGTTCAATTCTTACCTTATAGCTATTTAAAATTTCATACAATTTTAACCACTTTTTATGTCTAATTTTATCAAAATTGGTCTTTTTAATAAATTTAACAATTGCTTCACAATCTGTTCTAATAGTAAATTCGATATTTAAAAATAATTTAAAACTTTCTATACTATGAATTATAGCCATTATTTCATAATCAAGGCTGGTTAAGTATTTTCCTTTTATTTTATATTTACCGCTAGCATATCTACAAATTTTTTCTTCTTTTTTATCACTATATTTATTTGGTTTAGAATATAAAATTCCTCCCCATCCTAATTCACATCCGTCTGTTTCTACTACTTGATATTCACTATCTAAAGGCAATTCTAAAAGTGGTAGTTGTTGGACTTCATTTTTTATTTGTCTTACTAATTCTATGTCTGTTTGGTTAAAATACTTTTGACCTTTGCTTGATAATTTATTATATAAAGGTCCAATCTTTTTACCTAAATCTTTAATAAAACTTCTAGCATAATTTAATATTCCTAAAAAGGCTTGTAATTTTTTAGTTTCTTCTATTTTATCTGGAAATTGTAAAATAGTCTTTACTATATGGGGTTGAAGTTGAATTTTTCCTTCTCCTATGATTATTCCTAGAAATTCTATTTTTTGTTTATTTATTTCTATTTTCTTTTTACTAATAATTAAACCATTTTCTATAAATTTATTTAAAACAATTTCTAAATGCTTTATATGCTCTTTATGATTTTTGCTATGTACCAAAATATCATCAATATATACACAAACAAATGGTAAAGAATTAAAAATAGAATCCATTTTTCTTTGAAATATAGATAGAGCATTCTTTAAACCAAATGGCATAACAATCCACTCAAAATGACCTTGCGGTGTTGTAAAAGTTGTCCATGGAATAGAATCTTTATGCATTTTAATTTGCCAAAATCCTGATTTACAGTCAAATTTTGAAAAGATCTTGCTATTTTGTATTTTATTTAAAATCATGTCTTTATCTGGTATTTTATATCCGTCTTCTACAGTATTATCATTTAGTCTTTTATAATTTATAACCATTCTAGTTTTTCCTCGTTCGATTTCACTATGATTTCTAACCATAAAAACTGCTGATCTATGCTGACTAGTAGAAGGTCTTATTACTTTTAACTCTAATAATTCTTTAATCTGAATTTTAAAGTCTTCTATATCTTGATTAGTATGTTTTATCTCTGTTGTCCTAATCTTTATATTTTCATTTATGATTTTTATTTTAGCTTCTATTTTATTTCTATCCCAATGTTTTAGAGGGTCTTCTCCTATTATTTGGGTTTGTTCTGCTAATTGTAAAATCTTATCTATATTTTCTACATGGTCTATGTTTTTATTAAAAACAATTAAGTCTTTTGCTCTTGCTACAAGATCTGTTTTTAAAGTTTGTAAAGATAAATAATCTAAAAATTCTAAATTCTCTAAGTCTTCTTCATCATTTTGTGTTTTTGATGGTAAAGGTCCACCGCGCTTAGCTCGCAACTCTGAAGTTTCTATAGTCTGTATAATAGATGTATCTTTCCCAAGAATTATCGCATCATTTGTAATAGTTAAACTTCCATTTCTACTTAATAAGAATTTTATTCCTATAACAAATTCATCTTTAATTAACTGACTTACTAAAGTAGTTGTTAAGCTATACTGTCTTTCTTGAAATCTAATTTTACAATCGTCAAAAAGTCTTTCTTCAAACTCTATTTTACTGCCATCCATTTGACTTCCTCTTATTTCATATTCTAATTTTTGTCTACAATCTTCTGGGACTAAGTCTTTTCTAATTATGTTAAATGTACATCCTGTATCGACTAAAGCTATTAAATTTAATTTAATCATCTTATTAATTTGTACTTCTATAGGTATTCTAATACTTTTGGTGGGCTTTATTCTAGATATTTGGCATATTATTTCTTCTTGATTTTCTGTTTCTAAATAATTATTTTCAGTATAGCTTTCTACGGATTGCTTTCCTTTTTCTAGATTTATAAGTCTATAATGTATTTCTCCTAAAGCTTCATGTATTTTATCAATTCTATTATTAGTGTTGGTTACTCTATCTTCTAATTTTTCTATAGTTTCACTATAGTCTTTGGGTTTATTATGATGCTCATCTTGGATTCCTAAGCAATTATTACATTGAATTTCTAAACAATTTTTACACTGATTTCTGTTTCTATGTCTTGGATATACTCTACATATTGTGCATTTGTCTATCATAGATCCTTGTCCTCTAATCCATTCGTGAATGCATTCTTGCTCTATGTTCATCATTTTTATATCAAGAATTGAGAAATCTAAATCTTCTGTACTACTATTGTTTTCATCAGAACTTTCTACAATTTCTAAATTGTCTAACTCGTCATCTGTGTATATACTATATACTGAACTACAAGATTTATTGTCTGATAACTCTGTGATATGACACTGTATTTCTTCTATTATTATAGATTTATTTAACGTTTCTCTATTTTTATTTTTATTTGGGCATTTATTAGCAAAATGTCTAGGATCTCCACAAATATAGCATTTACAATCTTTTCTATTTTTTGGTCTTTTAACGTATCTATTATAATTAGGCTTCCTATTTTTATAGTATGTTCTACTTGGTCTAATATTGTATCTTTTTCTATTTTGATATTGTCTTTTATATTTATATCTTTTATCTTTTCTATACACTTTTTTCTTTTTCTTTCTATAATCATAACTTTGAGGTGTGTATAAATCTGAACAAAAAGAGTAATTTAATTTCTTTAATTGCTTTCTAGCTACTTCTTCTATACAATATTCTTTTAATTTATCTGTTATAAATTTTATGGTAGCGCTAATAGTTGTTCCTCTTCCATTCCAGTTTTCTATCTCATTTTTAATTTTATCATTCCATAGTGGTGGAATCTTTCTATATAGTCTATCTAATACATTTACATCCAAAGCTAATCCTGCTGTGCTAACTAGTCTTTCAAAATCTAATAAAAACGGTTGTATGTACTTCATATTATTTAAACTTAGTTTTTCTAGTTCTTCTAAGGCTTTATTTTGTTCATAAACATTGTCTCTACTTGGGTCAGTTCCTATAATTATTTCTCGAATAAAACTAGTGAAGTTTCTAGGATTTTCTCCTCCAGCCATTCTTAATCTTATTTCATCTGGTTTTAGTCTTTTGGCTGTAACATAAATATCTAAAGCTGTTTTTCCTAAATATGTCTCTAAATAAGCCCACATTTCTTCTACTGTCATTTGTATAGGTAAACTATTACATGCTCCAATTACAAAATTTTCCCATTTAGTTAAAGTGCTAGGTCTGTCTTGGGGTTTGCAATTATTTAATTCTAATATTAATCCTCTATCACTTGCTACTGGTAGACTACATCCTTCTTCTGTTTGTCTTTTTCCTATGCTTCTATATTTTTTGTCTTCCCAATCATACAAACGAGAAGGGGGAAAAGGGTATTTTCCTCCAATATCGTATTCTTTGTTCATGGGGTCTTTTCTTTTTCCAAACTCTTGGTCTGTTTCTGCTTTAGGCTTTTTACTACTGCTTTCTTCCATTTTAATTTCTATGTTTGGTTGATCTTTTTCTTCTAATAGAGTCTTAATTTCTGCTTCTCTCGTTCTCCTAAGATTTTTGTAATATTCCATGTCTATATACCCAAATTCTTTATCATCGTCTTCACTTTCATCTTCACTTTCTTCATCTAAAGCATTAATTTCTTCTTCACTTTCATAGTCTTCTATTTCGATATATCTACAACTTTCTTCTTCATTTTCGTCGTCTTGCTTTGTTTCTTCTGCTTGATAATTGTAATTTCCAAATCTAATACTTAAAGTTCCATTGCTATTTTTATACATAATATTATCTTCTGGTATTAAAATTGGCTTTTCTAAAAAGTTTACTAAATTCCAGTCTAATCCTGCATTTGTTTCTGAAGAAAATTTCTTTGCTGGGATTGCTTTTATACCTTTTTGTCCTAATAAAGTGATGATTTGATCATTTTCTAATTTATATTTAGTGGTGCTATTTTCGCTAAGTTTTCCTACAAATCCTGTGCATATTAATAGATTTTCTTCATTTCTTTTCATTTGGTATCCCCTAGTCTTTATTCCTATTTTAATATCATTATAAAAATTCTTTGTTCTGACTAAATAATCGGGTGTGAAATAAACTATACCTCCTTTGTTATTCATGTCTAATTCTATGCTTCCTAATAATTCCTGTTCTATGTCTGTAAATCTATTATCATATAAACATATTAATGTCTTGGCTCTTAAATTTTCTCTATGTAATCCTTTTTACTCCTACCATTATTAGTCCTAGATGTGTCTGTTGAAGGTTTTTATTTGTTATTTCTTTATAAGAATCTTTTTCTAATAAATCTAAAGATATGAACTGATCTTTGTGTGTACAAGAAATATATCTTTCTCTATAATGTTGGTATATCAAAGATTTACTAAAAAGATTTCCTTTTTTATATATGTCTAAAACTTCTATTAATTTTAATTTATTTTGTCTAAACATTTCTATTTGTTCTTCTATATCTATTAAAGATTCTAATCTGGTTTCTGATTCCATTCTTCTAGTTGAAGATCTCATTAAAGGATTTCCTAAAATTCTACTACTACTAGCTACAACTTGTTTATCTTTATTCATTATGTATATACCCACTTAGTTTTTTTAAATTTACTTGTTTCTTTAGTTTTTCCTAGATCTAGCTTTTCTAATTTACCAATTAATTTATTCAAATCTTATTTAGGATTTTTTACTGATTTAACTTTTTCTAAAGCTGATATTCTACTTTCTAAGTTAATATTTTCTATGTCTTTATTATAACAAAACTTCTTTAATATTTCACTATTTTGATTTTTAATATATTCTATATTATTTTCTAAAAATTTTATGCTTTTATTAAAATTTTCTAAAACTACTTCTATTTTTCTATTATTTGCAGAAATATTTCTTTCTAGATTTTCGCTTAAATTGACTATTAAATCTACTATACTATTTAATTGCTTATCTTCTGAATGTAAAAGATGTTTAAAGCTTTTATCAAAATTACAAACTAAAATTGCTTTGTCTAAATTATCTTTTCTCTTTAAATTTCCTAAAAGCTCTAAAGTTTATATATATATATATATATATATATATATATATATATATATATATATATTAAATTAAATTAAATTAAATTAAATTAAAAATGAAAAAAGTTTCACACGTTAATTCTAAACTATAGTATATGTTTGGTGCGGGTTAAAGATTTTGAAAAAAATTGGTAAAATGTGTGGTTGAAAAGTTGATAAAAGTTGTAGGTCCCACAAAATTTGAAGTTGAAAATGAATTTAAGAAAAAAAGAACTGAAAGAAAAATGCTCGTAATCACCGTAATCTAATGTATTAAAAATAATCTTTTTATCTCCATTTCAGTTTTGACAACTATGATTTGAATTTTAATGCGGTAATAAACAAAGTTACAATTTTCTCATTCATTTTTTTTAAACTCATTTCTCATTCCTTTTATCTACTTAATACCAACAAAAAAAAAAAAGATCATATTTTCACCTTTATATATAATTTAATAGACTAAATATTTAAAAAAATTAATTGTATATTTAGTAAAATATTGAAAATTTAATGTACAATAAAAATGAACAATAAAAGAGTAATAAATAAAATATTAACAAATAATTATACATTAATAAATACTAAAGGTGAACATGGAATTTTAAAAAAATTGTAAGAATATAATAGTCTAAAAATATTTATCTATTTAAGCCACTTTTAGATGATGTATAGATAATATATATTTAAATCACACCAACAAAAGTGGGACGTACTTCAACAAGCGTTACCAATGTACTATTGTATACAAAGTTTTGTAAGTGCCAATAAAATTGAAATGTACTTTAACTATACTCATTAGGAGTGTATTGTTAAATCATCTTCAAAATTCTCTTTATTTTTAATGAGCACAATACACTTATGTTGGCTTTTCATTTTACATTTTTCAATAAACATACATTTCTTTCCTCATTTTTTATTTAATATATTTCTTTTACAAGCAAATGAAACACTAATGACTAAAATATTCAACTATTACTTAAATCATCAAAGAAGTTGAATATTAAAACTTACAATTCATTAAATACATTCATTATAAAATACAATTAGAATGTGAATTTGACTCTCCAAATGTAAAGAGCAAAATCGGCTGTATTTTAAAAAGTTAAAATAAAATAAAATGCGGGTTCAAACTTTAATTTAAATATTCACTCTAAAGTAAAATACATCTTACTTTTTTTTTTTTTTTAAGTCTCTTAAAGATGTTCTTATTTTATTTATGATTATGTTCATTATTTTCTAGTCGTCAATTAATTTTGAAAAATCCCGCAAATGAGAGATCAAATTTCTAGTTTAATAAACTTAACATATAAAATCTTTTGATAAATGAGTGGTTCAATCAAGACCGACCCATTTGACATCCACTGTCCATCTTTAGATTCCTGAAAAGATTGAAAAGGGTTAGAACACTAATGACTACTAAATTTGTCATTCAACTCGAACCATAAAAGCCATCTTGTAGCGACTTGATTCGAATGGGATAAAGATTTATCGGCTTTTTTGCACAAATGGTCCCTATCGTTTGCTCTTAATGCGGATTGAGGATCTGTCCTTCTATTTTTGACAATAACGTCCATATTTCAACTTTTTTTAGCGCAAATAATCCTTTCTGTTTATTTCCGTTCAAATCCTCCGTTAAAGTAGTGTGTGAAATCCCAATTTCTTCCTGGAACAATTTTGGGCAGAAAATAATAAAGAAAAATTTATAGCAATGGTCCAAAATTTTTCAAAAATATATCAAAGTCCCAAATCTTCTAATCCTAACACATATGACTCAAATCTTTAAATAAATGTACGTCCAAAGAACCTCTTGACGAATTTTATCCAAATGTTCGTTAGTTAACCAAAAGTCAATAGTTCGACCTTAACTTGACTGACTTTAGAGCATATTTGAATTATTTTCTTTGAACTCTTTTTTTTTTTCTAAACTCATTTTCAACCACATATTTTATGAGACTCACAACTTTTATCAACTTTTCAACCATATATTTTACCAATTTTTTTAAAAAAATCTCGTGAAAACTACTTTTACTTTTAAACTCCATCAAGCATGCACTAAATAAAGAAAAAAATAATCTTTTCATAATTCCTTATTTCAAACAATTAAAATATAAGAAACAAAATCAAAAATACAAGAATTGTGCAATGACATATATGACATATTTGGTACATTAGATTCAAGACTATTTAATACGTACTGTACAGAAAGCTGTATCAAGAGAAAAGATTTGGACCCCGAATCGGGGTCCAAGTCATTTCCCCCGAAATCCAAAAAGGACCCCCCCCCCCCCCCAGCTCCCTCCTGCAAAAAGACCCCCCACCCCCCCCCACCCCCTATGCAAATAAAATCTCCCCAACCCCCCTTTTTTAATCCCACTCCTACTTTAATAACCCCCAATCCATTTATTTTCTTGAACCTCTTACCTATTTATGTACCAATAAATTTATATCCACATTATTGATATAATTAAATTTATTAAATTAAAAATAAATATTTATCATTATTATATTCATTGTATTTGTTTTTAAAATATATATATATAATAATATTTATTGAGTTAAATATTATTTATATCATATAATAAATAATATAGTTAACGTTAATTTTATCTGAGACTAATGAATTAGTTTATATTTGAGTAACAAATTAAATTTTGCTTAAAAAATAAAAATAAATAAAGTGCGCATAATAAATTTGATCCGGACCCACAATACGCATATCATGCTCCAGACCTACGATACTCGATCACAGGCAGTAACAATTCATCGTATTCCCTAGGCCTATGGGAATATGATGCACGATTTAACCCTCGTCACTAATTTATTACTTATAATGTATCTTCGTATTCTCTAGATCCATGGGAATATGATGCACGATTTAATCTTCATCACTAATTTATTACTTGTAATGTAATATTATTATTTTTTTATATGTGTAAATTATCAATTGGAGCAAATTTATATGCACGCTTTATTTATTTTTATTTATTAAACAAAATTTAATTTATTATTCAAATATAAACTAATTAATTAGTTTCAATGTAATATTAATAATAAAATTAACGTTAACTACATTATTTATTATATGATATAAATAATATTTAACTTAATAAATATTATTATATATTATATTTTTTAAAAACAAATACAATGAATATAATAATAATAAATATTTATTTTTAATTTAATAAATTTAATTATATTAATAATATAGATATAAATTTAGTGGTACATAAATATTTAAAGAATTGAAGAAATCCAGATGGAGGTGGTTAAAGTAGGGGTGGGATTAAATAGGGAGGGAGGGATTTGCAGAGGGGGGAGGGGGGGGTTACTTTTTGCAGGAGGGAGGGGGGGTTACTTTGGGAAATGTTGCGCGTTTGACACGTTGAATTTCGGGAAAATGATTTGGACCCTGAATCGGGGTCCAAATCTTTTCTCCTGTATCAAACATGTTATTAAAGTAGCTCTATATGTCTATTGGCTCTAAGTACAATCACACAATCAATGATATAATAGCCTGTCAAATAAATATAGCAAAACAACTAATGCATATATAATTCAAAATGTTATGAAATAAATAAAACCGATAATAACACATCCTATTTATCCAGGCAAAGAGAATTCATTTTCATTCATAAGCTATGCTAGAATCATATCCACAAGCATTGGTAAAAAGGGTCGAGACACTACAAAATAATCTACTTTAAACTACACCGAAGAGGTCACAGTGCTTTTGGCTAAGCCTAAAAAAATACCAGTGCGTTTGGCTAAACCTTAAAAAGTACGAAGTTACTTTTTTGCAACTTCTTGTTTCTCAACATGTTTGTCTATGGTACATTTTCTTACTTTTATTTAAAAATGTTACTTTTAATGACAATTAAGTAACTTATTCCAACTTTGACCCCCCAAAAAAAATGATTTATTTTAGATCGTACATAAATTTTTTAGCTTAGCCAACTAGCCAAGCATGCTCATTGCCCTCCAATTCTATCTCACATAATCCACACAACACATAAACAAGTATTACAACATGGCTCAGATCAAAAAAAGTATTACAACATGACACTCCAAAGTCGAGGATTACCAATTAAGAGACTGTCCTGCAATGCTTTCCAACTAAAATAGAAATTTCATATACAGCCTATCCCAAGTGAAACGAGAACACAATGTTGATTCTGTAAGCAACTAAATCAATATAAACATCTAGTACCTAAATTTTACAGCAGGAACGCACAAGGAAGCGAGAATTTCCATTCCCAGATTCAACCTCTATGATAATAAATAAACAGAAAACAGATGCAGTCGAGGTCTATCCAACGGCCACAAAGAGATCATTTTGATAGCACTCCTGTCACCCATGATTATTATTCCCTGCCATGATCAAGCCAGCTGTCAGCTTCATGATCCAATGGAAAATATTAAGCAATTCAAGCTCAAGAAAAGTTGTTGGTCTTACCTTCTAGATGTGCCCTTGCTGAAGTTTCTGTGAATTTTGTCTTGGGAAGAAGCCGGAACCTTTGAGATAATCAGTGAGCTTTGCAGCCCTTCCAATAGCTGAAATCAGAAAAGAATTGGATGGTGAGGCGCAGAAACTTGAACAAAACTACGATAATAGAAAATTTCATCCCATGATATAGTAGCTCATGTTCCGAAGATAACAGAGGAAGAGAACCCTGTCCAGGATAGTGTGGGTTAACTTATTGTATTTTGTTAAACCACATCATCTAAAAACTGAGGCAGTTAGAGAGAACACGTATATTTATTTAAATTTACTCTTTAACCCGCCCTCTCATGTACAGGTTGGATTCATTTTTTCATGAAAAGGTTTGATAGTAATACGATTTTCATAAATGGATGGTGACGAGGCTTGAACCCAATATCTTGCTCCAATACCATGTTAAACCATCCTAATCTAAAAACTTAAACTGTTAGAGCGAGCACACATTTATTTATTTAAATACAGGCTTCAACAGATTCTGGTATTCTACAATTTGTTTGCACAGTTGTTCTGGAGTTTGTGACTTTTGTTTAGGTTTTGGGCGGTAGGTGGGCAGTGGTTGAGAGACGATTTTCCCTTGGTATATTGTAATCCAGCAGGTATCTTTCCACTTGTGTAAATATTAGAATGAGAAAGTTTCTTCCTCGATCCAATATGGAATTGGATTATAAGCACAACAGTCTTTCTATTCTAAGCAAGGACACAAGAAACAGAGTAACAAAATTCATTCAAAAAAAGAAAAAAGGAAAAAGAAAGAGGTTAACAGAATGACTTACCCTCGATGTTGGTTGAATTCGACGATTTGATCGACGGGGTTCAACTACTTCAGGAACGGAGTCGTCATTAGCATCATTGTTTGCTGGCTTCCTACCAGAAGGAACGAGTTTTCCTTTGTTGGGTCGGTCAGACTTGGTACTTGCTGCTGGTGCTCTCCTACGAGTCTCTTGGGAGGAAGCTTGAGAAGAAAATACAATGGGTCCTTCAGCTGTCTCTTTAACATTAGAAAAGGATCCAAATGCAGTCAGATTTTTCTCACCTGATTCATTCTCATCTTTTAAATAGGTCGAGTCATCCTTATGAGATAACATTCTACTTGGAATGGGCGGTTTTCCAGAATTGAGAGCTTTGGATTTAGACTCAGCTGCTTGTTTCTCCTTCGAATCAATTTTAGAACTATTTTTCCATCCGCGGGATCTTGATCCTTGAGGCATTAAATAATTAGCTAATTTCACGGAATCGCTGGGCACGTTAGATTTGGTGCTCTTATCTGAAACATAATGCTTACTAACGTCCATGAACTTCCTCTTCTTTCCAGGTTTAGGGACACCAAATATAACTCTCGATCCATCTTTCTGCAAACCAGACCTCATAGTTCTCGTCCCGTCTGGCTTATTCTCGTCCCTAGTAGTGCCAATACTAAAAACTTTCTCATTAGCAGATAACGGAAGCAACCTTGATTCTTCTTGTGTCCCGGGTTCCACAAATTCAACTACTTTTGACATCTTCCCCTTCCCTTTCGATTCAATAGCAGTGCTTCCTCGCTTTAACCTTTTCTCCTGAGGTGTATCTCCCTGAAATTTGGATGTACAGCTAAGTAAGTATCTTGCGCACCTTCATGAAACAAGATGCTAACGTATAAACGAGAAAATACACCTGTGAAGAGCCATCCTGTCTTGATCTGGACCATTCAATCCATTGGCCATCACTCCAAATTAGAGTTGGCCTGAGATTCCATGCTTTGACAAGAGATCTCTCTCCTTGAGCTACAACCACAACCAAGTTTTTATTTCTCAAAGCAACACAATAAAGTAGCTTGCAACAATTTTTGGCAGCTATAATCAGAAGTACCTGGGAAATGGACGCTTAAACTGGTTTCATCTTTTTCATTTTTCTCTGTAATCACACCTTCACGCCAGCTGAGGAACATGAAAAATGAGATGAGATCCATGAAGAGCGAAGTAGAGCTCAAAGCAAAATAAACAAAAGATGAATCAGGAAAATCTTGAAGTATCCATCCATAGCTTAAAAGACAGGCTGAAGACAAAGTTCTTAAAGCATTCTAAATGCTATAGCAGACCCAGGCAAGTAAGGTTTCAAAGACAAGAAATGGGCTGTCCTGGTGGAGTCAGATGAACTAAAGGAATGTTCTATGGACATTTCAAAAATAAAACATCTTACTCTTCATTCATTTTGGTTCAAAATCTTTCGTCAAGAAATATTCCCCATAGAACAGCTTTTACATGACTAAGAGATAAATCATTTCAGTCAGTAGTTCGTGAAATGCAAAAGTACCCAAGTGTAAAAACAAAAAACATAACTTATTTCTAAAATAACAACAGATCTCTATGCTGCCAACCATCACATACAAAACATGTATTTGAGATGCTTAATGCTGTGGCATCACAAATATGTAGGATGCATATATAAAATTAGCAAACACTGGAAGGTCCACAAGTGTGAAGTGATGAAAAAATTCCCACTGGAAAAACAAAAGGGAAAATTGCATCGGGTCCAGAAACCTTTTCGAAAAGTGCAAATGGGTCCCTAACTTTTACTTTTTGGCACCGCCATCTCTAATCTTTGGGTAATGTTGCAGCGCAAGTCATTTTGAACGGAAACCGTCCAAATGGCTGTTTAATACGCACGTGACTAGCACATGCTCAACTTTTTTAAGGGTAAAAAGGTCCTCACACATAATCTCAAAAGAAATAAAAAGAAGTCCTTTTGAACGGAAACCGTGTTTAATACGCGCGTGACTAACACATGCTCAACTTTTTTAAGGGTAAAAAGGTCCTCACACACAATCTCAAAATCTCAAAAGAAATAAAAAGAACAAAAAAGAAAAGAAAAAACACTCAATCTTCCCCAATCCTACCCACTCCTGCTCAAACCCCCCAACCACCACCAACAACCAGCAGCCTCCCTAAGCCCAGGCGACCACCACCAAAACAAATCACTGGCAGTCCCCGCTACCATCTCACACGACTCAAATGTCTGCTCTTCAATGTCCTTTCAACTCCTCCGTGCACCGAGAACGAAGCACCTCTGTTCCCCGCTGAATACTCATTGAGACGGTACTCTGCCGTCATCTTCATCTTCACCGTGATTTTTCTACTCTTCACAAAGGATCTTCGGCCAATCCGGTACATTCACTGGCAACAATTTCACAGCAGGGGCTGGCATTTCATCAATGCAGATGCTGTCTTATTGGCTTGCAAAGACAGCTCGGGGTTAATTTAATCAATTTCTGGGACAACTTAATCTGTGGGCCAGGAGCAAATCTCGTGGAATTCTTGATTTCCAATTCACAAAAATTTCTTGAACATGAGCAGATGGAAGTGGTGGTGCTGGTGAGGGTGGGGGTGTGTTTGGGGGTGGAGGTTACCAGGGTTGGTGGTGGTGACATTATTGGTGGTGGAATGTGACTACCGGCTGGGCTTTGGTGGTCATTTGGTGGCCACCCGCGTTTGGGTCTGAATCTCCATCTTGATTTTGGATATTGTGTTATCGATAGTAGCTGTTTGTGGCAACGGTGGCGGCAGTTCGTACTGTAGTGGGTTTGAAATGGGAATGGGGGTAATGGTGGCGGTGCCGGCAGCAGCGATTGGGCAGTGATGGTGGCAACCGGAGAATGTCCAGCGAGGGGTGGGTGGGAGTTGGCATGGGGCTTTTGGAGAAGATGGGTTGTTTGTGCCCATTGGAGGTCAGGCTCGACCCCCCCTCCATAGGGCAGTGTACATTCTGTTTTTATTAATAGATACTCCATCTCTAGTGGTGGTATAAAAAGACAATTAAAAAAACACCCGATTTAAGCATTTATCCGGAAGAAGACAAAAGGTCTGAACCAGCAAATATCAATGAGATAATAAGATAAAGCAAATAGGAAAAGACGCATCTGATTACCAGTCTTGCATCCATGCATCGACTCTATCTCCAACAGTCCAAGCATAATCCTTGACGGCCGCTCTGCTTCTCTTCCTTGTCCCTTCAAGTTGCACAAAGGTCATAGGATGTGGAATGCGAATTATCGGTGCTTTACCACCTTCTGCTGCCAGAGGTATCCACTCCTTCAGCTGTTCCGACCCTAAACATAGGATCACATCATGAATAATTTGAGACAACAAACATAAAAAAAGCTTATGAATAAGACAAATGTACAAGTAAGAAAGCATGCCGAACTCACACTAGTGTGCATTGCACCTCTAAACACTAAGAGAACATACTTTGTTTTATGAGTAACCTACTATATACTTTATTTTTTCCTGAACTTATCAGTTTTGTTCACATCGTGACATTATCTTATCAGTTTTCACATCAAAAACCCTTTAATTCCTGACAGGAGCATAGTTGGCATTGCCTCTCCAGTTGGCAAACAACGGTAAAAGGTCAGTTTACACTTTACATAAAGTAACTCTTTAAGTTCGGTAGCTTAGGTGGTCTTCTGAATGGAACTAGTGGTTCCCAGCAAACCCCTACAGACAACTAGTTGGTCACTTACCTTCATCAGATTGGAGTTTGGTGTAATGAACTAAGGCTTCTCCATCCTTCAAACTCAATACATTGGCTGAGAACCAGACTTTATTTAAATCACCACGATCTTTAAGAACCTGTAATGCCAAGCAGTTGATCCCACGAATGAAAAGGATGGCAATATACACAATGCATTTGAACACAAAACAGCAAAAGAACCATTCGACAATGACTCACAATCTAAAATGAAAAACTCAAGAATGAATGTAAAAATTCACAAACCTCAACAAGGGAACCTTCTCTTATGATTGCTGTACTTCCATTTGGATCATGAATGGGAGACTTAGATCTTGATTCAATATCTGATTCAGAAACTATGCCAATGGTTTTAGTAGAGTCAGATGCTAGACGATCCTTTTGAGCTTTTGAATTATTCTCCCTGTACTTGACGGAGGTGACCAAACTATCTTCTGCCATTATTTGATCATCTGTTATATTTCTTGTTAATGCTCTTTGAACCACCATCTCCTTATCAGGTCCCTCACGTTGGTTCACATTATTGTTGTTAGATTCATTTCTATTCATGTCATTTGGTTCTGAAACCTGCAAAGAAGGTGCATGCAAGACCTTCCAATAACCATCTGGACCAGCTTCTGCCAATTCAATCAAAGGCAAAGGATCACCCATAGCTACAACTTTTCCTGCTTGTGATATTGCTTCAGCTGCCAATTCTGCAGCCTTGACAATTGCATCTAAATTTTCTGCATGCCTCGTCGCAGCTGAAGCAACCTCAACCTTTTTCCTAGCAGCTTCCCTAGCTGCAGATATGATTGAACTAGAACCACCATTTCCATCCCCACCCTTCAAAATGGATGCAGGAGTTGCATTCCCCAGATTGTTCACAAACATGGGAAGAGAAACAATATTGTTTCTGGTAGCATTGGCAGTGCCATACTTGGTCACTGCATCATCGGCCATTTGTTTTGCTTGCACTGCAGCTTTTGAAGCAATCTTAGCAGCTGCAGCTGCAGCCTTTGCAACAGAAGCAGCAGCGGCTATGGTAACAGCAGCAGAAGCTAATTTAGCCTCACCATCTGACGTCAAGCCAGCATTCTTTAGCTTATCCAACTGGCTCCACACACCTTGGCAGTGACTGATGGCAGTGGCCGCATGAGAAGCAGCCACCTCCGCTTGAAGCATTGCCTCCTCAACCTTATTAAAATCCTCCAGATTTACTACCCTCTTCTCCATATTTAACTCCCCTCTATTTGGATTATCACTAGAAATTGAGGGAGATGCAGCAACAAAAAATTTATCGGAATTGCTTTTCGGCATGAAAGTAGAAGGGGTTGTTACGGTAACAGATGTAGAATAATGACTACTGACATTAGGAGCAGACACTGATTCTGCCTGACTTCGAGCAAGCAGAGAGAATTGGTTAAGATCCTCTACTACAGGAGACTTCTTTGACAAATGACTATTTAATAAAGGTGCAGAAACTAGATCCCTCTGAGTAGCTGAGGCGGAACTCAGTACAGGATCCTCAGCACCAGAAGCACCAGAAGTCTTTTTCCTCTTTCGAGTCTTTGTATCAATTGAATTCTGTCCTGATGATACTGAAGCCTTTTTCGTGTCAACCAGGGAAAAAGGCACTGCTAAGGCACTAGAAGCCCCAGAATGTGCAACCGGAATGGGAGATGCATGCTTTGCACCAGATGAAATAGGCATGGATAATTCTTTAACTGGGGTTAATTTTACTGGTTCTGTGACAGGAAATGCAGAATATTGAGTACCAATATCAAAGGCAGAACCTTGTGAAGAAGCCACCCACGGTCCAGGAAAGGGAGCTTGCGACGGCCATGAGGTGGTAGGAGAAACAAAGTTTCGAATGGGTGTAGTCTGATAAGGATGCAAAGGAGAAACAGTCTGATAATCAAAAATAGCAGATCTGCCCACGTTGCTTGATGGCAGACCATCACATGATGGGGTAGGTATGTTCCATAGGGGTGATGAAAGAGGGATCAAGGGATTAACTGCCGGTAAAAGGGAAGCCTTGCTGCTAGCTCGACCGGCAGATGGGGTAACAATTTTACTTTGAGGCAGACCCTGTTTACTGGCTTGATCTGGAGCTTTGGCACCTGAAATGCTCAATTCAGATACACCATTAGCCAATGGTAAAACATACTGGTTACTAGACAAGACTCAAAAGAGTATGAGGCACCTGAACGTGATTGTACGGGTGTTTCAGAAATATTTCCCTGAGATTTTTGACTATGAATCCTTTCTACACAAGCACGCCATGAAGGCTCCCAGATGCTTCTCCCTCCATCTGTCATTACAAGACAAAGTAAAGATATTACCTTGGCCAGGGTTTATTTATTAGGAGACAAAAAGAAGCAAAGCCATACGAACCAGACGTACCAAAGGCTGACACCATACAAGCCTCATCAGGTGCTGCTCCTTGTCTGCAACAACCACCATTACAAACATAATCAGACCAAAAATATAAATGACAGACAGGGTAGGTGAAGATTTTTATCAATGAAACCCAACATGTTCAACAATAAAAAATTTAACAGCAATCACAGCCTTCCCATATCAATCTTCCATGTGGTATTTATTGTCTTTACACTATTAAGATTAGAGTTCAGACGACAACATCATATGAATCAGTATCTAATGGTATCACAAAAGGAAACTTGCATGAGCACCCAACCAAAATATGAGAAATGAAAATATAAGACCATAACTCACATAAGCGATCCATAAACAAAGATCTGTGCTCGCAGTTGCACTTGCTGTAAATCTGTAAAAGGCTGGTGAAAGAGTGCAGATGCAGGAGCAGAAGTGTTCAGATCTGGCAGGTATGAGGTAGGTACAGAGACAATCCCACTTGGCTTTGTGGCACTGCGTTCAACATTTCCAGTTTCAAATTGCATGAGTTGACCAGTCACAGATGGGCTCAAAGACACACGCGACTTATCTCCCCTCTCGTTCTGTTTCAGTGTTGTTTCCTTCACTCCCTTTTTTCCACTTTCTTTCAGAGATTTACCACTACCACGCCTTGCTTTACGCTCAGAGGATCCTTTAAGACCTCCAGGGGGGACCCTCCCATCAAGTGCTAGTGGATCAAGCGCTAGTGGACTTCCATGAGAAATTTCTGGCACTACCTTGGCATTTACTTGACGGTTACTAGATGTAGGAGGGGATCCCTTCACAGCCTTCAATAGATATTAGGGACAGATCATTAGAAAAGATTCAGCAATGAAAGCAAAACAAAGTCTTGCATCATCAAGAAATTCTCAAGCCATAGCCAAAAGAAGGAATACCAGAGATATTCTGTGAGCTTGAATAGTGGAAAATGATTGTGAGCTCTCGCCAGGTTCTCCCTTAGATTGACGTGCCAGTGGTCCGACATCAAAAGTAAAGGTCCCCTCTTCGTTGGAGACGTCGTTTGATCCTGGATGAGTGGGTGTTTCGCCACCAGATTTGTGAACATTCTCAGGCACAGGCCCTTTAAGGCTCTCCTGTTCACCTCTTTCACTTTGTGCATGCCCAGGGAAACTAATGCCACCAGACGAAACCTGGTTAAATTGATCAGTTTCCGCAGAACCACCTGTAACTGCAGTCATGCCAACAGCAAAATTTAAGAGACATCAGAAAGACTCAACAATGGAAACACTCTCTTGCAAAGAAGTAACTCAAAATTAAGCTGGTACAATTAACAGATTATTTGACCACAAAGAAATATTTTTTGAGAAAAACATTTCGTAACCACGAACATAATCCAAACATAAGCTGCAAATTTAAAAGCCAAAATATGATGCCATTTTCTTCTGAATTAAACAAGTCTTCTGTCAACAATTATTCCATCTCTGCTGAGCCAGTCATCAGTCCAAATTGAAAATCTCACGTCAAGATCAAGTCCCCAAGAATTTCAGTGTCATGTCAACATGCAGCGACGACTCATATTTCAAAGCTAAACAGCTATCTCTTGACAGTTGTTTACCCTTCCAGGTTACAAACTCAGAGGCATGAGAATGTCAAATCATTCACTATATTGAAGCCTTTCGTCACAATATTGGGTGCTTATTTTGTATGCCAGCACTATCAAGGTTTGGGGTTACTAGGTCCTTGCATCCAGAGGCAAGGGTTCCGTAGTTCAGCGGGTAGAAGAGATCAGCATGTTGGCACTGCTGAACTGCCTACACCACACCATTAAGAAGGGGTTCTGACTGGAAACCCTACTACTGAAATAATTGGCAATGTATTCACCAACCTTGGTGAATATACAATGGGATATACATCACATACTAGTCAAATCATTTCTCTTCAACCATCTTTTCAATGAAAATAGCAGTAATCATCCATAAAATATGGTAAATGACAATAACAGCATTTGTGTAGGTCATACATGATCTGATGGGACTCAATAACAAGAATAAGGGAAAATTTGAAAAGGAGAAACAGAACGATTTGAATCTTTGGAAAAATTTAAACTTAAGTTTCACCGTAAAAAAATGAATATATGCATAAAACACTATTATTAAAAAAAAAAAAAAAAGCTCTCTGCGGGAAATAGACAATCCTTAGGAATACAAGCAATAACACACAAATACGAAGGAGAAACAACTTGTCACAAATACAAAAATAAACCAGGAGAAAGAACGAAGTATATATTCATTAACATTGAAAATAAGCAACAATTAGTTAAAAAGAACGCAGATTTTCTCCTTCCTTTCTGGTGGGTCAATGGAAGAGACAGAACGAATGTTTAAAAAGGCAAAAATAGGTACTGAGGTTTGTGAGCGAGGTGTAAGTCTCACTACAAACTAAAAAATTAATCAAAAAACTGTAAATTAGTATAAATATAGTCAATTTCACCAATAAAGATAACCTCAATTGAAATTTCTTACTTATTCTTACTTAAAAAGACTATCAAAAATATGATCTATTTGCCGACAAATTTTACTCTTTCGGCAATGAAAAAAGCTTAAACTAACAAAATTTAGAATATTGTGATCTAATTATCATCAGTAGCATCTTCCATGGAATCATCATCATATCTAATTCTCCTATCATCGTCTTCATCTTCACTGGCAATTTATATTCAATCTTCTTCCTCATCCACTAATTGCAAATAGGGTGCCTAGTTGACATGGATGACGTTAGATATTTTTGTGTTTTTTATTTGTAAAAAGTGTCCAAATGTTTGTTTTTATATTTTATATTTTATGTCCAAACTTTTGACAAGTTCAGAAAAAAGAGCCCAATTAAAAGCCCTATTAAAAATTCATTTTTAAAAAAAAAAAATAACAAATATTCAGTGACATGTGACATGTGACATGTGAGGCATGAATCGTGAGGCGTACGCCTCACAGAATGAGCCTCAACCTTAAAAAGCACCACAATTAGCGCCTCAGTTCCACCTTTTTAAACCATGGACAGAACATGACAACTAGAAGATCCAAGTGTAGAACAAGGGATCTATATCTACAAACCACATATGCGTTTTCATTTCTACCTAGGCCACATAATATCCGGAATGCAAGTATTAATTCACCTGGATCCATCAAAGAAGTTGCTCCATGGTTTCTTTCAATCTTTTCGTCCATTGGCTTTTCAACTGGTGCCGGTTCAGCACCATCACCTTCTTGTACAATCATTTCACGGACAGGACATGATTCCAAATTTTCAGATAACTCTTGACTGGCTTTATCACGAGTTGAAGCATCAGCAGTCTCCATTACTGGAGTAGATTGATCAATTCTCTTTAATCCTGCTTCCACAGCAGAGTCACAAGGTGCAGCCTTTTGAGGTTCAGAAACAGGGGCTAGCTTATCTGCAATTTCCAAGGACTCCCCCAAAATTGATGTCCTTAGTTCTTCAGGGACTTCCAATCCAGTTTCTTCATTCTCATCTATGTGCACTGACCCCATATCATTTACCGGTGAATTGAGCTCCTCATTGTGATCCCCAGCTTCTGATGCCAAGTTTGTATCTTCCACCTCAGTGTTCAGTACTGTGAGGCAATGCAAAGAATCACCAGGATTAGGATACGATGATGATTTAAATGATACAATACTAAGAAAGATGGGTGGGGGTGGGGGTGGGGGTGGGGGTGGGGGTGGGGAGGGAGGAACACACACAACACATGTATATACATACCTGGATGTTCCCCAATGCGAGTTTTGGATTCTGAGCCATGAACTAAGTCAGCATTTTCTTTAACTCCCTCACCCGAAACACTGGATCCTACCTCTTTCTCATCGTTACCACTACCCATATCATTCCCCACAAAATTTGACTTCTCATCTCCTTTCTGACCTGCAGAAAGATCCCGATCACATTTGAGAGAATCTGATTGCATAGTGGGATTGGTTTCTCCATGCATTTGCACGGATCCAGACAGAAGAGATGAGCCATCAGGATCTTCATCATTTAAGCCCACTGTATGCATCCCAGCAACATCACTGGCATCTTTCATTTCCCCAACACATGCACTAGCAAGGGATGCATCTGTCATATTACCACGGCTATTTGCAGGATTAATGTGGGTTTCATTATCTTGTTCAGAAGGATTGCCTTGTACCTCGGATAACGTGGATGCCTCAAAAGTGGTAGGTGGAGACTCCGTCATGTTGTTACTTCCATGATAAATATCCTTTTTATCAATGGAACTCCTCTGTCCATCTGACGATTGAATAGAAGAACCCATCTTCAGCTCAGAATTGGAGCAGATTTCAAGGGAATCAGCAGTTCTGCCTTCTGTGGCATGCTCAATATGGTCCTCTGCTTGAATGGCAACAGATGACCCCTCGTCTAACTTATTTTCACCAGAAACCTGCTGTTTAATCTCTGTGACTACAGAGAGGGCCACAGATGCACATTTGCTACCATCCCCAGGCTCAACAATATCCTCCTCGCACCGTTCTAATGTCGGCAACAAAGAGTCTCCCTTCTCCGGTACACTGGATGGATCCCCAAATTTACTGATGCTGATTTCAACTGCATGCTCTTCTGCACATTCCATCTTTGATGCGACCCCAAAAGCAGAACCCAATTTTGAGTTAACAGTTTCAGCATTACTTCCACCCAACATTTCATCATCCGTATTCAACTCTTTCTTCTCTTCCTCAACTCTCATACAAATATCTTTATCTAAACCACTTACATTATCCAGATCATTCAACTCCCCAACACTCACAGTAACTTTCTGCAAAGAGCTCTCTGTATTATCATTTTGTATCCCGGAAACAGATAAATTTTCTTGCATTTTATCCCTAAATGATTCATTAGCAGAAGTACTGGGTTCCCCTTTACTATAATTAATGTACTCTGTGTCACTATGCAAATTTTCCCTAGTCTCACCTAAACTAGTGTTTTCACTATTAACATCTAAACTACCATCAGCAGCAACTTTTACCCCTTCAGCTGGTAGGGTACATTCCATATGAACACCTTGGACTCCTGCACTCTGATTCAACACAGAAACATTTCTGTGAGGTTCATCTGGCTTTATTGTCGAATTGGGATCCTTGACATCATCAATTTTGTCATCCTGCTTCAGGCTAGTTTCCATTGGTTCCATCGTGCCACAAAACTGATCACCTGGGTCTGTTTCCTCTACTATAGCTTCACCTGGGACCATCTCTTCCTGCCCAACCGCCTTCAATAACATTTCAACAGATTCAGATGATGTTGCCTCAGACCAGACATTGTTGCGCCTTGGCAACGAACAAGATTCTGCTGCACTGGAGCGGAACTCAATTCCACTGCTTCCCCGAGAAAAATCCTCAATCCACTGAGTGTCTTCCTGACTTGCAATGCCAAGAAAAACTTCGTTTTCAACCAAACTGTCAAATCTTAAATGCCCCTGGAGACTGTCGTCAAAATCAAACTTAGGAAGAGCATATGGACACAAAACAGAAGATACTTTGGAGCTCTCTTCACCAGCTAAATGAAGATTCTGGCCTTCATAGTCATTGTCATTATAATCCATCTGTATATCCCTACAAGGGAAAAACCCAGCGAGAAAGGGAAATCAGAATTGGAGGAAAATTTACTTGTGTTACATAGATTCCATGGCCAACCTTACCATTGTATGATCTCAACAGGGTAAATAACGATCTGAGCAAAATTATTAAACAACAGGTGTATATCATCCTGTTTTCAAAAGTCAGCATTCCAATGTTCCAATAAACCAAAAATCTCCCTAAAATTATGCCATTCATGTGGCAAAAGCTCCCACAAGAAGGAAGTCATCATTAAGGTGTCCATTTAAAAGTTTCCAATTCCAGCTAACATGTAATACCTTCAATTCAGTTCCAATAAATTTACTTACCATGTCTACAGGTAAGTTTTTAAAGGAAAAAACTAGCTAGTAACCACAAAGTCATGCCTAGACACGACCAATGTTTAAAAAGGCATAACCGGGTACTGAGGCATTTTTACTTCGTGGAGGGGTAAGCCTCACCATAAAACGAAAAAAGTCAAAGAATTATACAATGCAAAATAAGCAAATAGTAAATCATAAAGGTAATAAAAGAGAAAATATTACTTTTGTTGGTGGGGCCATAGACTATTCCCAAAGTGGGTTTACGAGAAACACATTTTTTTAATATTTTAGTGGGGCAGTGGGCTATTCCGAAAGTGGGTCAATCAGTATTTTTAATGTTTTGTTGGCCGTCTCTAGTGTTTAAAAAGGAATAATCGGGTAGCGGAGCGTTTTCAGTGTGAGGCTAAGCATAAGCCTCTAAACACTTTGAGGCGCAAACTCTCAAGATAGGCTAATAAATAATTCAATAGAAATACAAAAATATACTCATAATAATAAATCGTACATGATCTTAAAAAAATTCATAATAAAACAAATGAACAATATTAAAAGTTTGGCTTGCAAACAATTATAAAAATAAATCAATAAAATAAAGTAAAATATCCCAAAGGCCAATAATAGAATATCCAGATGCAAGACAAATGGACAAACATCTTAGTCATCTTGAGCGAGATTCAAAGCGTTTTATAAAAACCTCAAGTGAGGCGGGATTTGAGGCGTAAGCCTCAAATGGTTTTTTTAAATAGCTGTTGGCACACACGTAAAGCAAAGTAAATAAGTCTAAAAAATTAAGGTGTGCACGCCTCACACCCCTTTCCTACCGTTAAATTTAACTTTGTGTTAAACACCACCTGATCAAGAATATTTAAACGTAGGCCCATGTTTATATAGCAATGTCTAAATGAAAAACAATAATTATGATCTCATGATCTCATCTTCCTAACTTGTGAACAAAGGCAATAATTCCTTTTTTCTTCCTGACATAACTGTGAAACACAGCAAAAGAACCTAAAATATAAAAATGCATCATAATTAAAAGATTTCATATAATATTCCACATTCAAACACCATGAACCTGCACACAACCAAACTTAGAACAAAAAAACACAAATCTTCCAACATAAGAATCAAAGACAAGCATAGCACAAATATATAGCCACGAGGTACCAGAAAATTAACATTATAGGCAAAACCCTAACTGAACTGAAGGTTAAAAACAATAATTGCTGAACAACTAACTAATTCGACTGAAGGATAAAAACCATCTTTGCTGAACAACTAAAGTGCGTGCTCATTTTTTTCTAAAAGAAGGCGGTGGTGGTGGAGATGAGCCATAAATTCTCAATACATCTACTTTTCATTCAAATCACAGGGAAAATGTGTTTTCCCAAAACACAACTCACCATTTGGACACAAATATACAAACAAGGCCGAATTTTGAGCTTCATGACACCTCTGTTTTCAACCAACATACGAGTAGATAGAATTGAAGAATTAGGGTTCTATGAAGAACATCGAGAAAACGAGGAGAGAGAAACTAAAGTGAAATAATTCTGGAGACTGGATTAATGGAAATTAATTGAAGGAATGAGAAAAAAGCATATCTTCAAACAATCTGAAATCAGCCTATTAAATTACAAGTATGCCATCCAGAATTACAAAGCACTGCAGTAATACACAATTGCATCAGGGGCGTGTTTGTAATTCAAAAAAGGGCTCAAATTCGTAACTGAGTTTAACACTCAACATTTACAAATGCATACGCATAGACGAGTGACTGAAGGAAATGAAGAGTACCAGAAGAAGTAAGTCTAGAGACGCTACCTCCCTCCATCCGGAGAAGAAATCCACACCGTTGATCTCTCAACTCAGCCCCAATCGTACGTCCACTAGTTCCTTCATAACCCTAGTCCTCTCAAAACTCTCAGACCAAAAACCCTAGCTCCAAAACGATGTCGTCTAGCTAACTAATAACACCAGCGCGGATATACATACAGATTGGTATATACTCACTGCATAAATATATATATATATAGATAGATATTATATAGATAGATAGATAGATATAGAGAGAGAGAGTGTATTCAGATGTCAGGCGATGCGAGTTTGCAGTTTGCACTAGAGAGAAATGTGCGAACGCGATGGAGTTTTGAAAAAGGAGTTGCGGGGCTATTTTCGGAAAATGATGGAAAATCTGAACGAAAATTGTGACGTGGCGTTTTCTAAATGGTTGGAGAGGAAAAGGAGCCAATGGGTTCTTTTCGAGGTTTTCCAAGAGAATACAGGGTTTTCTCAGGTTACATGGCGGTGAGATTATAAAGACGACGGCCTTCCAAGTCAGGGCATGAATTTTCTGAGAAATTAGCATTTTCAAATTTCAACTGAGAGCATTTGCGGTTCATAAATCATAAGTTCACCCTATTTTTTGAAAATATTTTCAAGAAATAAATTAGGTTAATTTTAATGGCGCTCAATAAAATTTCAGTAAAATTACAAAATAATCAATAAAGTTATAAAGTTTCAATATTGATCACTGAAGTATATTAATAAGTTCCCCAACAGTTACTCTGTTAAATTTCCAGCGCAAATTAATAACGTTTCATTGTTAAGTGTCCACGTGGTATATAATCAATCGACATTTAGAAAAAATTGATACCATGTGGACTTAATATATTAATAACAATAAATTCGGATCACAAATGATGCACATAAAATATAAGAACATAACTGCAATTTCTAGATAATATCTAAATCAGATCCTCAAATCATTTGCACAACTCGATTTTTTCCAAAAACGATCACAAACCCTAATTCCCCCCTCCCCAACCCAATTGGTTAAATCTAGTTGTGCAAATGGTTTAGGGATTTGATTTAGATATTGTACAAAAAATTGCAGCTAGGTTCTCATGTTTTAGGTGCGTTATTTGTGGTCCGAATTTATTTCTATTAGTACATTAACTTCATGGCGTCAATTTTTGTCAAATATCCACTAATTGAGTGCCATGTGGATACTTAACAGCGACACGTCATCAATTTACGCTTGAAATTTAACAAAGTGAACATTGGTGAACACATTAATATATACTTAAGTAACTAACACTGAAACTTTGAAATTTCAGTGATTGTTTTGTAATTTTGCTCAACTTCAATGATTGTCGATGAAATTAACCCAATAAATTATGAACAACGTCAAAAATTGAAGAAGAATTCCATTTGAAAAGTTTTACCTTTTTTTGTTAAAAAAATTATTTTAATGAAAAGTTAATTTTAACTTTAATAAAAATATGTTTTATTCTTCATTATTATTTACATACGTAATTCCTCTTACATTCACCTTATATCTCTTATTCTCTCGCCCCGCACCATACATCCAGAAATGGAGGTGATGGGGGTCTATAGGGATATCCGGATCTCCAACTATCTGGAATTTATTTTTTTATTTTTTATTTTTTTAATTTATTAAAATGCAATTTAATAGCAAATAATTTTGACCGATGTCAATTGAATAGAAGACAATTTGACTCATTGACCTAATATAAGTAATAATACAAAATTATAAATGATTAGTCAATTCTTCAATTCCAGTGCACGTCTACCTATCTAAAATTTGATCACACATTTCCCCTCACCGTTTTTTACATGGAATAAAATATAAGTTATATTACAACATTCCAATATCTACAAATTTCCACCCCCCAAATCACTCAACAAATCACCATATATTAATTTCTCCCAAAATTTTAAACCAAATCCTTAAATTTTACCATAAAATCTTCCATTGATAAACTACAGAAAAACGTATGAGACTCTAAAGCATGTAACAAATTTCAAGCTCGTCACTCTACTAACAATTTCTTCAAGGTAAAATGAATACTAAAAACAACTAATCTTTTTATAAATAAAAATTAATAAAGACACTTTGTTAGTGAATGCATATCGTGTGTACTGAGTCATTATATTTTGGAGGATAATTTTTGTAGAAGATAACGTAAATAATAAGAGTTTGATATTTGTTTCTTTTGTGGGCTTATTTTAGACATTGCACATTAGTAGTCTACGTCATATGTTTATAAGAAAAACTAACATATTGATATGGAATCAGGGTCAAACAATGATGTGAGTGAGTTTGTTTATCTGTTTGTGTATATACTATAGTATAAAAATAAAATAAAATATGAGAACTCGTAATAAATGTTTTGTAATAAGATATAAAAAAAAAAGTCATCACTATTATGTTGTTTAAAATTTTTTACATATTAATTTGGGGACATTCAACTCAAAATGTCGAGCTCCGCTAATGCTTGCATCCCCGCTCATAGGTTGTTCCCACCCCATTGTGTCCACTTTTTTTTTTTCCTTTTTGTGTAAACTTGAGACTCTCTAAAAAGCCTTGAAGAGCAACTTTAGAGCTTGTTTGACAAAGATTATAAACCCATTTTGGTTTATTTCAGCCGTAATTTTTGACTTTTCAACCAATTTTTAACATGAAAAGTCAATAATTTCAACTCAAATAAATCAATATTGGTCAAATAAATCAAAAATTAGTTTATAAACTAGTTTATAATCTCTGTCAAACGGGCTCTTAGAAAGTACCAAGGTCGCAGCTATAAGAAAAGGGAGGAGCGGAATTGCAATGCCTAAATCTTTGGGAGGGTAAAGAATGACGAAAAAATGGTCGCATATTTTGAGAAGCAGCAAAATGTGGCTTCTCAAAATTTACTATTAGCTTCTCGAATTAGCTATAATTAAAATATTAATTAATTCGTTTTCTATTATATGGACTATGTTTTTATCTTGCATTTTATAAATTTTTAGATTTAATATATATTAATTTTTAATTTTAAAATAACTATACGAATACATTGTTTTATAAAAATATTTAATAATATTATATATTGTGATAAAAGTAAAAATTAATTTTACTACAGCACCGTACCAATCATAACAATAATAAAAAAGACATCACTATATTTAATGTGAATTTTAGAAATTGTACACACTCATAGTAATAAAATCATATTTGTTTCCTAAACGCTAAAATGCTAATTTTGTAAAATACAAAAAAATTAAAACAAAAGTCAATTCTTCTCGTAACTGATTATTTCTTTAACACAACAATACTAAATCAAGTCATAGAACCATGTAAGTTGTGCTAAGTTAATAAATAGTTAGGTCATTTCAAGCACATTCATTTTAAAAATTTGTGTAATTAGACTTAAATGCTTTTTTGTTTATGCTTAAATTATAATTTAAGTTAGTCAAACTAACCAAATATATGTTTTATCAACACATTTTGTTGGATTCACAACCTACTCATTTATTATATTTGTAATACATATAATTTATAAAATACTTAAAATAAAAAATTTAGCATTACCAAACATACGCTAAAACTGCACATAATCTATACCATTTGGTTGGCCATTGAATTAAAGTAGAATATTACAGCGAACCAATGGTTACACAAACAAAATGTGACTTAAATACAAGTCGGTGTCAATACTTCTATAGAAAAAGTTCCAAATGCATGCCCATGCATATTTCAAGTGTTAATACACTCGTGTAGTGTATTGCCATCACTTAGTGCTATCATATAGACATGTCACTAAACAGAAGGTAGAGGAGCCTATAAATCCTAAGGTCAATTACTCCACCAGAAATGCAATCACTTCTTGAATACGTGAATGATACTAGTGTAAAGAGAAAATAAAAAAAACAAAGTATCTTTTTTTTTTTTTTTCTTTCTTCCTTTTTTTATTAAGAGCTTGTTCGGTAGAGTTTTTTTTTGGGAAAAAATGAATTTTTTTGGTTACTTTTTGACTTTTTAAATTTTTTTGTAGAGTAAAAAGAGTTGAAAAGTCAAAATTTATAAGCAAAAAAATAGATTTTTTTGAGAAAAACATCCACCGAACATGACCTAAATTAATACTATTTAACTTTATAGTTGGCTGGGATGGGGTTTGAACACGAGGTGTCCCCCCCTCCCCCCTATTTTTTTTAAAAAAAAAAAGGAAAAAAAAGGTTGAGTTAATTAGCTAAAATACACCTCAAAATAATATGATGGAAGAATTGAAGGTTTCCATTCAAAATAAATCCATTTGCACCAAACATGAAAAGAAAACTTAGGGCTTGTTCCGTACAGATTGTTTTTCATAAAATGAATTTTTTTGCCCACTCTTTTTGATTATTCAAACTTTGTTATTGTGTAAAAAATTTGAATAGTCAAAAAAAGTAGGCATTAAATTGGTTTTTTTTAAAAAAAAAATTAGAATCGAACAAGCCATTAAATACTTAAAATTTTTGATAGGTGCTTGTATCAAAGATTAGAGATTGCTACCGTAGTTTTCCCGTTGATTTAAGAGGTTTTAGACACTTTTAAATAGATCATAGTTCACAACAACTTGCACATTATAATTTTCTACCATGTAATTCACTATTGTATCTTATATATACCTTTATTTAATATTTATGAGCAAGAATGTCGCTTTAAAATAGAGCTTTTTTTAAAACTAAAATATTTACAGAATTCTTTATAGATAGTGTATAGTGTATGCAATGTAATTTTTCTTTCAAGTACAATCATAGTCTATGTATTACATGTGTGTCGTTAATTCATCACAATGACTTACCAATTTCTCCAATTATTTAAAATATATTTTGTACCTTAAATTAGACAATACTATACATAAATGTATTTACCACCTATGTGTATTTTTCTTAAGCCATATGTGACTCCCTCAAGTCAATTGTTTTATTAGAATGTATAGGCACAATCTACCCATTTTTGTTGGTTTTCTTAAAGAAGAACAAAAATATAAGTTTATAAGGATTAAGTTATAAATAGTGTCTTTGTGGGGGATAGGTCACTAAACTTTTACAACATTAACTTAAATTGCATAAAACTAAAGAACATGTTTGGAAGAATTTTTTTTTTCAAACTTATTTTTAACCACATATTTTATCAGACTTACAATTGTTATCAACTTTTCAATATCACATATCACCAACTTTTTTTAAAATTTCTTAAAAACTACTTTTAAACTCTGTCAAACAAACACTAAATCTTTTTACATATTTACTTCTCGGTATTATTTTATTATTTTTAAATTGATAGTCCAAAAATAATCTAGATTAGTAAAAAAAATCTCAATCTGAATCAAGTAAAAGGCCCTAAGTATATTTTAAATTTAGAAGTCCAAAATATGTTATTTAATGTTAATAGCTCATTCTCTTCTTCTCCCTACCATTCTTTATAATCAACTTTACTCAATAGTCAAATTAAGGCGTTGACTTACACGAGATGAAAAAATAATAATAATTTTGCCTTTAAATACATTTTCATTAAACTACACTCGTAAACATAAACATAAAAATTAGAAGCAAACATAGATCAATGAGCGTCTTCAATTCATATTTTAATGAATTTTAAAAATCTATATAAATTGAGGTGTGCTCAACTCAAATTTTAGTAAAATCAATTAAAACTTAAGTGTATTCAACTTGGATTTTAATATACTCTTTAGAAATTTAGATGTCATCAATAACTAACAGATTTCGAAGAATTTCATTGATTAAATTTGATGAATTTTAATAGATTTTAATAGATTTAGAACCATAAGTATAAATACCAATTTTTTTTAACAATTATAGTCTCAAACCTCAAAATTTCAATTGTTCTCTCTTTTTTTAATTCTTCTCACGAACCTCTCACCTATCACATATGATTTTACTGGAAAGCCTTTTGTACTAATTGGCTTCTCTCTCTAGTCTATATCCTCTTTATTTGTTGTACTAATACGATTTTGCTAGAACTCCTTGTGCAAAATCTATATATATATAAACAGAAGTGTCGTCAAAATCTATTTTTTCGTCCAAAATACCTTCCTATTTAGAATATTTGTTTTTTTTTCTAGTTTTCGAAAATGAATTTTTTTAATAGTCATTAAATGTTCATTCCTAATACTATATTTAATAGCCGCCTGATTTTTATTTTTCCAATTGGAGTCCCTCCATCTACCTTCTAATTTAGTTATCATTGCAAAAACTAATTTAATTTTGTTATCATTAAAAAAATTAATTAACCAATGTTAATTTAATTATCTATATTTAAAATATTAAATTAATTTAATTAATTAATCTTATCTTTGTTTTGGTAAAAAAAATGCATGGATTTTTCAATACTAATTAAGATTTAAGAGATCGCATTTTCAAGATTATTTTCAAGATTATTATGTAAAACAATCAATACACATTGAAAGAAAAATAAGTCCAAATCTATATTTTTAAATGCATTTTAATTTAATTATCTATATTTTAAATACTTAAATAATTTAATTTAATTAATTAATCTTATCTTCATTTTGATGAAAATATGCATGAGTTTTTCAATGCTAATTAAGATTTAACATATCACATTTAAGATATTGCATTTTCAAGATTATTATGGAAGACAATAAGGGTGTGTTTGATTGGTAGCATGGAAAAAGGGTGGAAAATGAAAATATTTTCTATGGAAGTGGGAAAATAAATTCCACTATCTACGTAAGAAAATTTTTTCCAAGAAAGAAGGCAAATCCATGCTTTAAATGCTTGTACCTAGAAAATGTATTTGCTTTTCCATGTGCCAATCAAACAACAAAGTGGAAAAATAAAAGTGTTTGATTTGACAAGATTTTTCATGGAAGTGACATTTTCCATGGAAAATGTTTGAATCAAACACACTCTAAATGCAAAGTGAAAGAAAAATAAGTCAAAATTCATATTTTTAAAGTTTTGTTATCATTGCAAAAATTAATTTTTTAATGCATTTTAATAATTATCTATATTTTAAATACTTAATTAAATTAATTAATTAATCATATCTTTGATTTGGTCAACGTTTGCATGAGTTTATTATTAATTAAGATTTTGTGTTTAATTTTACTATAATTAATTAACTTTTATAGATAACTATCGAAATTATTTTTTGTGATTACACCTCCCGTGCATCGCACGAGTACAAGTGTACAACACTAGTAAGTAGTTAAAGTGAAAAAAAAAAGCACAAATATATTGTACGAAACTCCATTAACTTTTATAATTTAGAATTCTATTAAAAGTAATAAACGTCACGCTATTCATTTATAATATTTAAAAAATAATTCATATATATGAATAGATCATGATTTAGTTGTCTATTTCTTTTTTCTTTTTTAGCTATTAGTCTAAATTTTTAACAAAGAAAATGGTGCAATTTTATGGAAAGTAAAGTTGAGTTGTCAACATTAATTTTATAACAATTTGTTCGTTTAGACATAATTTAATTTGAAAAGAAAAATAAAATTAAAATAGCATAGTGGAATTTTAAAATTTTCTTCAAAGTTCCAATTGACAAGTTGCTTTTAGCAATTGAAGAAATAAAATTATAATTTTTAATAAAATTGCCACAAATCCATTAGAATCAATAAAATTCATGAGAATCTATTAAAATCTATAATCTATAATATATAAATCTATTGAAAACTTATAAGATATGTCAAATTCTATTAAAATCTGAGTCAATGGCACCTGTTGTTTGGATGGCCACTTCTTGTAGAAAGTTCTCATCATCTTTCTTTACCGTCAAGTTAAGTTAAGATTTCATCAAGAAAATTTAATCAAAACGAATTGAACCAGGATACTGAGTCCTTCTAAAGTTTTCAACAAATTTTCAGGAGTAACCAACAAACATGGACATCCATAATAATGTAATATAGAACATAAAGAGAACAGAAAAAATTAAAACTTCTTACAACCTGTGCTGTTCATAATGCACAAAAATCCCATTGGCTTTCTTCCTATCTTCATCTACAATTGGACCATTCAATGTTTTCTACCCACTTTGACACGATCAGCAAATTCAGTGGTTTCACATTCTTGTCCCATCAATTACACATACAAAATATACATACATGTTTATGCATGTATCTGTCTCGCGTCCAAGGCCAGTGTTTACCATAACAGAAAGAGGTATAAATGTACCAAAAGATTGTGTAAATTGAACGTATAATATTGAATGGTTTTGATGCCTAATATTTCCTTGAAGTGAATTGCACTACACAGCACAGCACAGCACATCGCCGAGAAAATTACAAGAGCTAAAATCTTGTCTAGAATATCAAACACGCTCGATTGGGAGTAATGTTGACGAGTGAAGCAACTTTTTTCTTTATGAAATCGACAGAGTATATTTATTTGCACTCACAACCATCCTTACATAACTTCTTGTTAAAAGAGCTCGGGACGTATTTTGACATTCAACAAAAAGTTTTGAGAAGAATATTACAGCCGAGATAAATCCTTATTTTCAAAAGAAATTTCCATGATTTACAAAAGAGAATTCTAAAAATTGGGAAGGTGGATGCCTTCACCACTACATCCGGCCTACTATTTATTCCTAAGGTCGGCTGCCCTCCCATCACGGGCCATGTTGAGCCTCTTTTTTCCTATTGAGGCGGCTCTGGAGTCTGGACAGCCCACAAGTGAGCCAACATTTACTACTATAACTGACAGTTATCACAGCCATAAATCGTACTCCTAAAATGTGCACTATTCAATCCTGATTCTTCAGTGACTACTTAACACGGGTGTTCCTTATCCCTACATACAATCAAGAAAATAAACCCTCATTTGTAAAGAAGAGTACAGAATTCATCAAATAAGTTTTTATATATTTAGATTCTGATGCATAAATCTGTATTGAATTTGACATGTAATCAAGTATTATCAACCTCAATACAGAAATTGCTACTTCTGAAATGTAGAATTTGTTCAGTTACATCTCCTGTATTGCCATCAAAAGTTGGAAACAGTTTAATATAATCTTGCTATGATATCATATCAGGATCAAGAGTTACTTATTACAGCAAAGAAATTTAAGAACTAGATAGACCACAATGGCATCATAAGTCATTAGTTTTAACACCAAAATTTGTTAAAAACATCAGTAGAGAAACCTACTTAAAAGAAGTCAACGCCCGTGAGCAACGAACGCAAGAGAAACAGCAGCCAAAAGTGTGGTAACTGAAGACAATACAGTCCAAAAGCTCTTCTTCTTATGTGCCTCAGCCACCGAATTCTGCAGGAATTCAATTTGTCTCTTCATGTTTTCGAATTTAGTTTCTTTATTCATAAAAGCATTCCTTATCGTCTCCAATTCCACCACGTGTGTCTTTGTTTCTTCACCATTAATCTGTTTCCCACCAAGCAAATCACCATCCACAGCATCCATTTCATCCTTTGAACAAAAAGCTGCTGTGTCTCTCAACATATTCATAACTAGACCAGTGTTGGCATCTGCCACTTCCACTTTACCCCGCATGGCATCAAGTCCATTTTGCGCCTCACCAAGTGATTTTTCAAGACAGGCTATAGCCTTTTTCAACACATCACATTGGCTTTCCAATTCTATCTTCTCTCCAAGTATGGTGAGATTATCAGCCTTCACTTCCCCAGTGGCACTCTCGCTTTCTTCAATTCTTTTCTCCATTTCCTCAATCTTCTCCTTCAGTCCTATAGCATTCTGTTTCTCTTCATCCAAAAACTTTCCAACATCATCCCTCTCACCTTTAATCTGCTCAATCTCATATTTATAACCACTTATTTCAGATTCTAACATCTTAATTTTCCCTATCTTATCCCGGCCAGACACTTCCAATTCTAAAACAACACCTTGGAATTTAGCCACTTCATTTTGCAAGGAAACAACTTCACTTGCAAGTCTCTCTTTAGCATTCACCAACACAATCTTCTCATTAACCAATTTGTCAATTTTCCGACTATGCTCATTTAATTGATTCAACTGTTCGTTCATATTCTTCTCAACAAGATTCTTCTCTTCAATTAATCCCTCACGGATCTTCTCATTCAGCTTCTTTTCGTCCATCAATTCATCAATCTCCCTTACCATATCCTTTTCCCTCTCCACACCTTCAACGCAATTCTTCTCCAACTCGGCTACATTTGCACGCAACTTTTCCTCCTCCTTTTGCAAACTGATCACCTTCTCATTCAGTCCACTCACCACACTCTCCAACTCACTTCTCTTCATCATTTCCATTTTTTTCTCTTCTTCAATTCTCTGTTTTTCCTTAATAACCTCCTTAATTTCTTTCTTCATTTCCTCAATCAACTTATTTGACTCAACTAAACTCCTCTGGAGAAAATTTTTATCGCTCATCATCACTTCTATTTTCCTCTCCCTCTCTTGTTTTTCCACCACCACACGATTGTATTCAGCCCGTAATTTCTCTATCTCTTGCTCGATCACTTTTTTTCCTTCCTCCAGTTCAATCAAATTCGCCCTCAATCCATTGGCCTCCTCTATCTGCACATCAATTTTTCCCTTCATTTCATCCCTCTCTTCAATAACCCTTCTCGAACTCTGTCGCTCAGATTCCAATTCTGTTCCACTCTCAATCAATTTCTCATTCAACAACCCGATTGTGCGTTTCGCTTCGTCAACCACCCTTAACAAATCCTTTATTTTACTCTCCAGTCCCTTAGTTTTCTCCTCAACCACCTCAGCCAGGTGACCAACCTGCAAACCAACAAACACAGACACAACACTCCTTTCCAGTTCCAAATTCACAACGCTCTCACTCACCTGAGTCAACTCGTGTCGCAACACATCTAACTCGGAGTTACACCGAGTCAGATCCGATTCCAGAGACCCTTTCGAGCGCATGAGCGATTCCACCTCTTTGCGGCGCTCCATTGCCTCCTTAAGAAGCCTCTGGTTCAGAGACTTGAGGCTCTCGAGCTTCACTGAGGCCTCATTTTCCATGGCTACCGAATCTTGTTGCGGTGCCTGGACGGGTTCCTCTTGCTTTTGATGCGTTTTCTCTTGGTGGGAGTGGGACACTTTCTTCTTGGCCATTGCTTTTATGGGTCTGCTCTGCCTTGGCTTCCTTTAACTTCCTTGGTATTTTTTGGTGGTAGACGAGAGGATGGAAGATATGAGGTTTAGAGTTTTCTGGGTATTTTTTGTATGGCTGAGGAAAATGGGAAATGCGCAACTAAACACGAATGAGATAAGGGTGAACGCAGGAGGCAGATAGAGAAAAGAAACGAAAGCGATAGTTTATTAGGGTTTTTTCGAATTCAAATTTAGGAGGGCTCGGGATAGGAGGGTGTTTAATGTGGATATTAGACTATTTTTTTCCATCTTCCAACTTTATTGAAAGTTAAAGAGTATAATAGAAGTTGCACATTTTACATATAGTTCAAACAAATAACAGAGTGTTATATATATTGAAATAAGATAAATTAGCGCAAATAGTCTCTAAAATATGCCTCGAATGTACAAATGGTCATAACCTTTCATTTTTAACGGAGTGGTCCCGAACCTACCCATTTATGTACGCAATTGATCTTTTTGGACAGATTCTAAAAGTTTGTTTGTTTCGCGAGTGGGTTAAACTTTCCCTTTATTTGTCTTTATTGGAGGGATAAAATCGTCAAGTGTTATTTTTTTAACGGAGAATTTATTAGGACAAAAAAGATTAGCTCCTTCAACCCCAAGCGAATCTCATTTTATCATAGTGTGAGTCACTGATGTCATCTCTCCATGGCCTCGGTGCTCGAGACCCATCTGACCTATTCTCTCTGGTGAGTTCTGGAGCTAGTGATGGAGTTCCCATTTTCTATACTACATGGTGTAGGAGATGGTATTTTACTTATATCATCGAAACCTACAGGAGTATCCCTTGGAGATGGAACCTCAATCATAGAGCTTCGTTTGAAAAGGGGCGTCGGAGAAAGAACTCTAGTCATATTGGTATTTGGAGCTTCTAGTCACGATTTCTATCTCTATGTTTGATGCTTTGGCTAGCAACCACTCTATTGAAATCTGCAAGTTCTAGAGTAGATGCTCAGGTACTGAACTGGGAAGTCAAATTTTCTGTACCGAAAGCATATGCAGAGGGAGATCAGATTGAAATTAGTAAAGCCCCATATCAAATAGACAAGGCTACATAGAAGCAAGTGCATGCATTGTTGTTGATTAAATCTTTTGGAAGCCATCAAAACGTATCAGTTCCAAGTCCTGGTTTGAAATCTACTCAAATAATGTTGGATTGTGAGAGTTATCTTCATTTGACTACAATTGAGAAGAATAAATCTGAAATGATATTATAAAAATCGAGCATTGTAAAAAGCAAGATGAAAGAAAGAAAAAAAATAACATTCGATGATTTTACCCATTCAATAAAAACAAATAAAGAGATAGTTTAACCTACTCATTAACCAAACAGATTTGTTTAACGCAATCTGTCCAAAATGACCAGTTGCGCTCCTAAATAGATAGGTTCGGAACCACTCCGCCAAAAATGAAAGGTTGGGGACTATTTACGCACTAAAGACATACGTTAGGGACAATTTGCGCCAATTTTCTTTAAAATAATTGTGACACGATAATTTAATTAAAAAAAATTGATGATTTAATAGATTATATATATATTTTTTAAAAAAAATATTATTTATGAAAAAACAATTATGAGGTATATAAGAAATAATCACGATAAATTACATTCACGATCTCCATTCTCTTAAGTTTGTAACAATTTTATCTCCATTCAATTTTTAATCTCACGTAACATCCTAATTTTTCAATAATCTCTTTTGACAAATTTTCCACTAACTTAAATAAAATAAGACAAAAAAAATTACAATTCAAGTCTTTTATATTTTTTAAAAGTGCAAATTCTATCTTGAGCTTAAAAGAATTAAAAAGAGAACAACCTTCACTCCATTTTCCCGACCCAACCCATCCATAGCCGAAACCCAACAATTTCAATCACGGACCTTTTTCTTGTTAGAATATATATTAGAAGATTCTCATATATATTAGAAGATTATTCTAATATATTAGAATAGAGTGGTGTTCTTCTACACACCAGTGGGCAAGATGTAATTGCTCACTGGTGATGTGGAGGCATCTTGCCCACAAGATGAAATGAGCCACTATTACAAGATGTAATAAGATGCCTCCACATCACCAGTAGACAATTACATTTTGTCCAATAGTGTGTAGGAGAACACCACTCTATTAGAATATATTAATTGATTTATTTATTTAATATAGATTAAAGATTATCTTATTATATAAACCAGTTGTATCAGTATTTTTACATTATGTCGTTTGCTTAAAAAAATTAAATCTTCTTTCTTTTTCATTGTTCTTCTCTTTTAATTTAATTTATATTATTGTTACAACTTTCACATTTCTTTATTCCCATTTCCCCATCCATCGCAGAAAACTCGCTCCCATCCAATGCCAGAAAATTACCTCATCCACTACTGGACGGGAACCGTGTATTTATCCTCTCCATTTTTATCATCTCAGCCTGCTGTAAATAATATACATTAATTTCCTTAAACGAGTGAAAATATCCATTTCAAACATGATAGTGGAGGATATATTTTAAGCGGTTGAAACAAACATCAGATTTGTTCATTTTCTCCATTTAGGTTTCCAAATTATGATATGCAAATGGGTTCTTTCTTTTGAGTGGTTTTGGTGCTAATTTTAGTGTGCTTAGAGAGATTGTTTTTTATGGTAAATAAGGTAGAGCTTGAAATTTTGTTTCCACCTGTTAATTATCCCAGTTTGTATTTGTGATTGGAATCAAAGTGTTTGCTGCACCCAAAGATTTATTTACTGATGCTGCACCCTAAGAATTATTTACTGATGCTGGTGAGATAGTATAAATATTCTAAAAAGTGTAAATTGTAGTTAGACGTAGAGACCAAAATTTAAGGTGGTGTTATCTTTGCGTTTGAATTTTGTGTTTTGAGTTTTGAATTCATTTTGTGTTTTGTATTTTAAGTGTTTGTTTTGAGATTTTTGAAAATATGTTCTTTTTGGAGTTTTCGAAAATTGTTTCCGAAAACAGAAAACTCGAAAACGCATTTACTTGAATTTTTTGAGAAATTTGGACTTGGAATTAAAAACAATTTAAACTTGGAATTAAAAATATGTAAACACAATTAAAAATATTTAATTATGGAATTAAAAATATTTAAAAATAATTAAAAAGAATTAAAAATATTTAATTAAAGAATTAAAAACATTTAAACACAATTAAAAACATTTAATTATAGAAATAAAAATATTTAAAAACAATTAAAAACATTTAAAAAGAATTAAAAATATTTAATTATAGAATTCAAAACATTTAAAAAGAATTAAAAATATTTAAACACAATTAAAAACATTTAATTATAGAATTAAAAACAATTAAAAATATTTAAATACAATTAAAAATATTTAATTATAGAATTAAAAACATTTAAAAATATTTAAAAAGAAAAATATTTAAATATAGAATTAAAAACATTTAAAAACTATTAAAAAGAATTAAAAATATTTAAATATAGAATTAAAAACATTTAAAAACTATTAAAAAGAATTAAAACATTTAAAAAGAATTAAAAATATTTAAACACAATTAAAAACATTTAATTATAGAATTAAAAACATTTAAAAATAATTAAAAATATTTAATTATAGAATTCAAAACATTTAAAAAGAATTCAAAAACTTGTACATGAACTGAGAATTGAACTTGTGACCTTTTGTTTTCAAACCCAAGCATCTAGCTAGTTGGACAAGCAGCCACCATTTGTCAAAAAAACGCGGGACATGGTTAAATTATCAAAAAAATTCACCACCGAAAAACAAAAAAAAAAGCGTCCGGCAGGATTCGAAACGCTGACCAAAACGGCCAAAACGCGCATTTTGGCCGTTTGGCCAGCACCTACTTTTGTTCACAAAACGCCCAAAATGATAAAAAAGTTGTTTTCTGTTTTCTTAGTATTTTTTTTTTGTGTTTTAAAAAATGTCTTTTCGAAAATGGTAAAGAGAATATGTTTTGACTATTTTCAAAAACAAAAAAAAAAAAAAAAAAAGAATTGAAAACACCAAAGAGAACATGGCCTAAGTTTTTCGAGCCTACGCGAAGCTTAGGCGAAGACGAAGTGAGAGCGATGTGATGCGTGACTTCAAAAAAATATAAAAAAACATAGGCATGACTAAAAAAAATTAAAAATACAGTTGACCAAAAAAACGTGCGCTTAGGATCTAAGCAATGTTACGTTTCACGCCTAAGCGCGCTTTTTAGATTACTAGATAGCATTGATATCCATAATGGAACTCGAGAATTCAAGTAGAATATTTCTTCGCAAATTTTAGAAATTATTCACAAGATTAATGTTGGAGGACTGTGTTGGGTTGTATGCCAAAATACTATAATTTTGCTGTGATGAAATGACAATTTTATATTGAAAAAAAGTTTGGTTTGTATTCATTTATTATTATTGTATTTGTTTAATATTGAGCATGTAAATAAAGTACCAATGATTACTTGTGATAATATAAGGTGGATGCTTGCGTTGAGAAGCATAGTGTGACACAAATTATATTTTGATCATGAATAAAATTGTTCACAACTAACGAATGAGGGTTTGCGCCTTATACCGAAAGGTTGTAGTGTTGACTATTTAATCAATCGGGTTTGCGATTTGTTCTATCGCATAAATGGATTAATTGTGACATTAGTACACTTTGAGTGTATTGAACAGACCACGTGCCGAATTTAATTATATAGCATGACCGTGCGAATAATTAAGTTCCACTTGATCACCGGATATTTCATCTAAATCCATTGACAGGATTGTGTATATCTTTTCGTTAGTTTGATGGTTCTTTGATTTATCAATGGGTGAGATCAATTTAATTGATCAAATATCTCGATGAGTTGGGAGCTTGAGAATGAACGAAGTAGAGAACACAAATTCGTGTCGGGAACTGTCGATAAGAATCGGTGCTCCTTATTTGTCAGTTATCGGAAACATTGTAAGGGTTTTGATTGCACCATAAGTCAATCAAGATAGTGGAAAGGCCGTGCTCGTGACGGAGAGCTTGGTAACGAGGGACGTAAATCGTTGGTTGGATCGAACTTCAATAAAAATATTGTTTGCACTCTTGAGTGACAACTTAAGTATTTTCTGTTGAACAGTTATAAATCTGAGCTCAGTGTTTAGCGACGGCTAAACTTCGACATCTGTGAATTAGTTCACAGGACCGTTGAAGAAAATGTAACTTAAAGTTAGTAAGAATAATTAGAAGGGTAAAATGGTGGTTTATGCTCATACCTAATTATCGGATCTCAGACAGGGATGAAATATATATACGATAGGTCAGAGGAAAGTATTACAGCTTTTGTAATCTTATATATTCCGAGAGTGCAGTCTCATGCCTTTAGTGGAAAAAACAAAAGACTAATAATTAGATCGAATGGTCTAGGGTCGATTAGACAGAATTTAATTATTGGAGCTTGGAAAATATATGTCTGGACAGGTCTCTGTGGTAGCTCTATAAAGTCTTGGGTTTAATCATAGTTACTATTAAAGTTTTGGATTTGATTGTAATTATGATATAAGTTCAAGGATTACACATGTAATTAAATCAATCCTAAACTAATTGGACTTGGATGCAATCAGAACTCTTGTTGCTGTTTGCAATCAGAACGCTTACCGTATTTATATCACATTGCTTGTGACATAAATCAATTCGAACAATTCGATCAACTAAGAAAATAGAAGAAAGTAAAATTCTTAAGTGTTGTTTGACTTGAATTTTATCTTATTGGTTTTCTAAATCTGACCAGTCCAGAAATTAGTTATTGATTTAATTAAAAAGTGCCCACTCGCCGGTGTAATCTATACTTGAGAGAATATCATAGAAAACTTGAACGTTGGGAGTACCAAGTTCATGAATCAAAAACAGCAAGTTCGTGAATTAGATCAAGATTAATATCGTTTATCGATTCAAATATAATATAAATTATTAGTATTTTAAATATAATAAACACGTGAACGTCTAACAAAGATCCTGATTTTATTAAATTAAAGATTTTTTTTGTTCTTTGACTAATTCTCGTGCCAGTTTCCAACATATTGATCCCTTTTAATGACACCCTTTGAAGAAGTTGGGCTCCATATGAAGATTTTCTTGTCTTGAAATCTGCATGTAAATTTGCAAGCAATAGTGATCCGTGGATGTGTGTTTTCAGGGTTGAATGGGGGTGGGGGAGCGAGGAAGTAGATGGGTGATTTGGTCTTAATTTTTATTTTTTTTTCTTTTCAATTTTTCCACTTTTTTATTTTATTTTCTTAATTCATTTTTGTCTTTTTTTTTTATTATTTTAAATAATAAAATATGAAAATTTTCATTGTTAAAATTAGTCAATTTAAAGTTAGACGATTGACTTTAGTCAACTGACTATTTTTTGGATAGAATCATAGATTGTGTCCAGAAGTCCTTGAAACACATATTTATTAAAAGGTTTGTAATTTATGTGGTAAAATAGAAGGTTTGGGATTTGACAAGACATTTTTGAAAGATGTGGAACCTCAGTTGCAAATTTATTTTAATTTTTTTAATTAGTGTAAATTAAGAAGTGTAAAAACTAAAAAGCTCATGATTTATTTGTTCTATTGAAAATGTCAGGGAACCCAACTGCATTTTTTTTTTATTTCCCTCTTTTTGTTTTAGTTTTATTTAATTTAGGGGCAAAATTATAAAAATAACCATCTGTGTGAATTAATAAAAAGTTGGGAATGATATGTACGACTAAAATTGAAATGAGACGAAATTGCTACAAACTTGAAAGGATAGAGGTCCTAACTCTAATTTATCAAAAAAAATTATGTTTATACAAAATACTTGTGTGACGTCAATCAATTTAATGTTGACAATACTTTTTAAATTTACAGTCAAATAGTCAAGTACTCTTTAATAACAACATTTAAAAAAACAAAATTCTACTACCAAAAATTCTACTTACAACAACTGTGTCAAACGAACCCTAAAACTATTTGAGCATAATCACAACATTAATGCTCTACTTCTAAGCCCCACTAGGTGAGAGTAGACCTCATAAATTATGTTTTAAATATCTCATCGTCTTTGCTGATGGATAAACATGAGCTTGGTATGGATCTCATTGCGAATAAAATAATATTATTTATTATCACTGGTAATTATTATCAGTCTATGTGACAAATGTATTAATATTAAATAATAGATCCAATGAAATATGGGGACACGGGCTTGGTATAGATCTTATTGCGAATGAAATAATACTATTTATCATTATTTTTGATTATCACTAGTCTATGTAATGAATGTATTAGCATTATTGTCACATAAGACAATGATTATTACCACTGTGTGGTAATAAAAAACACTACTCTTGCGAATAGTCCATCCATACCCATAACACTACTTTTTGGCTACTATCTAAAATCACCCGCAAATTCTATGTTACAACCTTGTTCAGATACTACACATCATCTCCTCTTGTTTGGGATAAGATCTATACGTGCCAACAACTCCCAATACACAATACATACTTGATTCTGTTATAATAATGTATATTTACCAATAACTATAGAAAAAACCGGCATTCTAAAAGGTGAAAAGTGACGAAGATTGGACAAAGTACCAAAAAAGACAGTCAACTCTATTTACGATTGCCTAGTGCGGGTCTAGGTGCTAGGACTATAAGCAAAAACTGCCAATTCAGAAAATCGAACTCAAACATCATTTTTTAAACTGTTGATTTGGTACCACATGGACCCGTCAACGAAACAATTTTTGATATAAAAAAGTTTGGTTTAGGTTTTCCTATTTTAATTGCGGTTTGAAACAAAATTAAACCATTTATAAATTAAAAAAATAATTAATTAATTAAAACTTTTTAAATTTTTTCCAGAAATTGGTCCAATGTGAACATGGGTTAGACCAGTAAATTACAATTTTAAGCTCCAAAATAAGATATAACTATTACAAATTTAATCTAAATATGAGTAGTCACAACAATTACCCGAATTTGATAAATCAATTGATCCATTATTATATTGCTCGTTTATGGTTCATACTTCACATGCCAAAACCTCTTCACACCCAAAAAGCACCGCAAAACCATCAATTTTCACCATAAGCAAAGCGGTGACGACGAGGGTCCAGTGAAGATCGTAAAGATCTTGTTAGCGAGTATTAAGTTGTATTTTGACTTTTTTTTTTGTTTAATAGAGTTTATCGTGACTTTGAATTAGCTTTCATTTTGTACGAATTTCTCTTAAAAAGTAAACAAAATACTTTGTCGCGGTTTTTATTGTGACTATATTGTTATTTTTTTAGTAGTTAGATTTATAGTTTGATTTATATAGTTTGTTTATTTTATCGCTAATAAAGTAGAAAGATATTTTGTAACCAATAAAGTAAGATGAGCCTAATGATTAAAAATCAAAAGCTCAAAGTTTGAGATCGAAGCTAGGTGCCTCGGTGTAATAGGCCTAAGCTAGTTGCCTAGGCACTTGGAGAGCCCTACAGGGTCTAGAAAAGAAGCTCGTAAGTTCACAAATATAGGACAGTGAACTGGAGATACTCTGCTACAAATATGTGGTGGCAAGTACCACTCGTCAATATAGTTCTTTAATAAGGCAAGTGTCAAACCACCAAGTCAAAGTGCTGTGCATCATTTACTCCAATAAAGAAAAATGAATTACCGAATATGACAAAATAGAAAGTACAATCTGGTACTCCCTGACAAATTATATAAGCAAACGAGAAAAGATCTGGACCCCGAATCAGGGTCCAAAACATTTCCCCGAATAGTGACGTGTCACCCTCCCCTTCAAACCAAAAAAGCCAACCACCCTCCTCTCTCTACAAATTAACAGAACCCCCTCCCCCCAATCCCGCCGCAATAAAGCACCCCCTGTAAAAAAAGGCCCCACCCCCGCCGCCACCGCCACCGCCACCGCCACCCCCATCCCCACCCCAACCCCCACCCCCCACCCCCACCATCTCTTCTTTTCTTCAATCACCCACATTTTTTAATTCCTCACATATTTATTTACCATCAAATTTATATCCACATTATTAATATAATTAAATTTATTAAATTAAAAATATTTTTTTATCATTATATTCATTGTATTTTTTAAAAAAAATATAATATATAATAATATTTATTAAATTAAATATTATTTATATCATATAATAAATAATATAATTAACGTTAATTTTATTATTAAGATTATAGTGACACTAATTAATTTATTTATATTTGAGTAACAAATTAAATTTTACTTAAAAATTAAAAATAAATAAAGCGTGCACAATAAATTTGCTTCAATTAATAATTTACATACACAAAAAAGAAAATAATATTACATTAGAAGTAATAAATTAGTGACAAGTGTTAAAACGTGCATCACAAATATAATTACACCCACACCACTGATAATTTAGCATTGCACCCACAACGTGCATGTCTACAGTTTATTTTCCCCGCCCGTGGCACAACATCTTTACGATCAGTGTTATTCCTCATGTTGGTCAGAAATTCGAATCATCAGATGAAGCGTATAATTTTTACAATCAATATGCACGTGAAGCGGAGTTTAGTACGCGAATAGAAAACTGTAAGGAAAAAAAAAGATCAATGTAAAATTTATTTTTAAGTATAATTTAATTTGTTACTCAAATATAAACTAATTAATTAGTCTTACTGTAATGTTAAATAATAAAATTAACATTAACTATGTTATTTATTATATGATATAAATAATATTTGACTCAATAAATATTATTATTATATTATATTTTATAAAAATAAATGAATATAATAATAATAAAATTATTTTTAATTTAATAAATTTAATTATATTAATAATGTGGATGTAAATTTAGTGATAAATAAATAAGTAGTGGATTGAATAAAATGGAGGGGGTGTGATTAAATAAATGGAAGGGGGAGTGTTTTAAAGCAGAGGAGGGGTGCCTATTTTTTTTCAATGAGGGGGAGGGGGAGGGGGAGGGGGAGGGGGAGCATTTATTGCAGGGGGGTGGGGGAATCGGGGAAACGATCTGGACCCCGAATCAGGGTTCAGATCTTTTCTCATAAGCAAACCTATAAGAGGCACAAGTAAAAATGACCTCAATCCCGCTACGTGTACACTGTTGTCTACCGCGAGATGATATATGCAATATATCGCGATATTTTGTGATATATCGTGAGATATTAATTTAAAAAATTTAATAGCAATAAATAGAATTTCAACCATATTTTCTATCGCCTTGAACTAAATTTGCAGCCAAATGTGAAAGTTTGTTTACTTCTTCACTTCTTCTTCACTTATCCATATTTTGTCATGAGTTCATCATTTTCGATAATATTTCGGTGACATTTTTTCTTCCATAGTTTCTATCTTTGACTTGAAGATTTATTTTTCTTCCAAGTTGTCCACCACTATGTCCGAAAAATGTAATTTTTGTTCTCGTTTGGAAGTTCATTTTTTTGCCATATTTTTGTGTTATATACTTTATAGAAATTATGTATTTGCCATAGTCGCAGACGTTTATTTTAGTGTTACATACCTTATGAAAGTTATTATTTTCGATATTTTTATTTAAGAAATCTCTTTTCACTTTTCGAAAACGCGACACTAAATATGAATATGTTTGTGATTGATAATGAATACTTGGAAGATGATGAGATAGAAATAGAGAATTTCCTTGGTTTAAATGATGATTGGGTTGAAAAACTGAATGAGATTGCACCTGAGATGGGGATGAAGTTTAAGGAGCTCGACGAAGTATTTGAATTTTACAAGAACTATGCATCTCGTGTGGGTTTTCCAGTTAGAAAACGTAATTCGAGGAATGGTGATGATGGGATTGTAAAAAATGTCACGTTTACATGTAGTCGAGAAAGGTCGAAGAACAAGTAATACAAGCAATTCTTTGAAGCCTCAGCCGACAATTCAAACAGGATGCAAAGTTAGGATGACTGTTGTATCTAATGACAGTGGATCGTGGCGATTAACTAATGTTCAGCTGGAGCATAACCACAAAGCAAGTCATTCAAAGTCTAGGTTGTATCGGTGCAATAGACAACTAAGTGACAACGTGAAACGAAAGTTTGAAGTGAATGATATTGCTGGAATTCCGTTACACAAAAGTTACAATTCAATTGTCGTTGAAGCAGGTGGATATGAGCAGATGACATTCATCGAAAAGAATTGTCGAAACTATATTGATAAGGTTAGGCGTTTGAGACTTGGGAAAGGAGATGCTCAAGCATTACAATGCTATTTTTCGAAAATGAAAGCACAGTGTCCTGATTTTTACTTTAGTGTAGATTTGGACGAAGAGTGTCGATTGAGAAATGTGTTTTAGGCTGATAATAGGTGTAGATAAGTGTACAAAGAATTTGGCAATGCCGTGACCTTTGATACTACGTACTTAACTAATATGTATGACATGCTGTTTGCTCATTTTGTTGGCGTAAACCATTACAGACAGTCGACACTGCTTGGATGTGGTTTAATTTTCAATGAAGATACGCAGACATTCACATGGCTGTTTAGGACATGACTTGAGTGCATGGAAGGTAAAGCTCCCATTGGAATAATAACTGACCAGGACAGGGCGATGCAAAATACAATTTCAATTGTCTTTTTGGATATTGGGCATAGATGGTGTTTGTGACATATCTTGAAGAAGTTGCCCGAGAATTTTGGAGGACATGGTCATAAGGGATCTATACTTTCGATTATTCACTACGTGGTTTACGAATCGCAAAGTCGGAATTCTATTATTCGTGCTTGGTGCTTGAATGTATTTTATTGATTTCTTTTGATTTTCCATTTGAGATACATAGAATACTTAGGATACGAAACATTTGATTTTTTGTTTTATTTGAATTGTGTTTGATACGGAAAACGTTCAAGTAATTAAGATCGAAGCAAAGAAGAACAAATATTATATTTTCTTATTTTGTACTTAATTGATAAACATTTACTGTTGACCCCCAAAAATGGTTGCCAACAGGATCCCCACGCTACCTATGCCCACGTGTGCTTTCCTCGCACTTAGACTGCCACGTGGTTTATTCAACCACGTAGATAACCTCCCGTCCGGATGGAAGGAAGATAGAAGGTTAAAAACACTCTTAAAGCAAAGGTGAAAGCCTGAGGGCCTCCTACTAACAAATTCCCAGGCGGTTGTAGCACTTAAAAGTAATTAGAAAGGAGGACTTGTTATATGGATAATGAGAGTAATATTTTCAACATCCTTGTCTTGTGAAATGAGTTTGGTATTTATAGGCAAATTCTATGGGAACGATCCTCCTCGATGTGCGACACGTGGCCCCATCCGAGGGGTTCTTAAGTCACATCCTTGGTGTCACGTCAGTAGCATTAATGGGGAAGTCCTTTCAGCCGCAAACTAAGGGGCTACGATCATGACAAGCCGCCTTGGCAGGCTGTCCCATCACTCTTGTCAAGGTTCCGTTACAGGGAGGCTTCCTGGGCACGCAACCAGGGTCGGCTATTTAGCCTGTTCCGACCCGTGTGCCTCGGTTAACCTGCCCCTCCAGTTGTGACCGCCTCGGAGAAGGGTTAGGCCCAAGTGTATTTGTTTCGACTATGCTTACGTGGATGAGACTATTCTGCCCCATGGGCGCCAGGTGGGATTGGCACATAACATTTACGATGACAACAAATTGATTTTCAATTGTCGTACGATTTTGAGAATTGATTGATAATTGAAAAATTGCTAAGTTAAACAATGTTAGATTTTGAAACTTTAGTAATTTAAATTACTTGGATCTTAGATGATTCAACTAGTCTAGAATCACAGATAATTCAAATTAAATTAGACTTTTTTAATTACAATTTTTGTAAGATTGATCTCATACAATCTTTCTATATTTTGATAAATTCGTACGCTTTTGAATTGTTTAAAATTTGATAACAATGCTAGTACAATAAAGATGGAAAAACAGTTGGCCTAGTCCTGTCGAAGCAGGGTCAGATAGATTTCAAAGTTGAAAGTTAAGAATTGTCATAATTGAGATAATTAATTTATTATTACGATTCACTCAATTATTTTGTCCTCAAGTAATTTAATTTGGTAATTGAAGGCACTCGTGGCAATAGTAATTAAAGAGACTAGGGCCATCATTAAGCACTAGTAAAATAATTAGACATCTCAAAATTCGAGTGTTAATTGTAATTTTCTCAACTTTTTTAAAACTTTTACTCTTACATTGCACGTGGTTACACTTTATGTAAGGATTCACTTTTCTCGAACCACACACCAAACAACCGACCAACAAAAGTAAGCACCATACCGACGATCTGATTTAAACAAGTCAAGTGCCCTTTTGTAATGGAGGAAATTATAAGAAATGTCATTTCTATTAATCTATTTGAAATATGACAGATTTTCATAATAATTACTTAAAATCTCAACATATTCAATTGAAAACCAATCAAAGGCTAAATCCTTAAAATAAAAAAAAATAAAAATCTACAACAAGATTCCACAAAAAAAAAAAAAAAAAATTCAACTCACTCATTGCACCACTGTTAGCCATCATCCTACTCAAGTAAGTTAATTTTTTGATAGATTAATTTGGGTTATAAATGAACAAAAATTCTTAATATTTGTGGTATATTAGTTTGGACTTATTTTTAGATATAAATTCTGTTGTTAAAATATGATTGTAGAAAATTTGTTGAAGGAAGTTGGATTGATGAGTTGGTATGTGGTTGAAGGAGTGAGAAATATCGTTGAAGACAACTTTGGAAGTAAAAGTAGAATTATTCAAACGACCAATCGTTCAACTGTCTGAAAAAAAAAAAACGATAGTTGAAGTGTTGAAATCACTAGTTGAATTGTCAAATTTTTTTCTTATTTTCGATAATTGAATTGTCTGTTAAAAAAATCGATAGTTGAATTGTTGATTCGATTTTTTAAAAGAGAATTCAATTGTCAAAATAAAAAAAGAAAACAAGAACAAACAACAGATTTCGTCAGTTCAAATGTCATTTTTAAAAAGTAAAAACTGTAAATAGCTTCTCTTGTAAAGCAGATTTTTTTTCCCTTTTTTATAAAAGGGTATATATGACATTTTACATATAAAAATTGTTATTTTTGTAATAGTAACTATTTTTACACTACATTTTATTTGATGCACAATATTTTGATTGCATTTAACGTCTTCAATTTTTTCTCGTTGTAGTATTCATGTACTATATTTTTTTATCGTATTTTATCCACAATTTTTCATCAATTGACACATCTAACGATTTTTGTCCAAAAATTTTGTTGGGATAGCATAAAACTACTCAGCATCTATCATATTTTAAAATTAAATACAAAAGTACAAAAAAATTTATTCCCTCACTTCAAGGTGCGTAAATAAAATATTTTGACAAAAACTATTATTAAGGATGCAATGTGTTAATTAATAGAAGTTCAAGATAAGAATTCAACAAAAAAAATTAAAAATATAGATATTACAATAAATAAAGATTGAGAAATTTAATTACGATTAAAATATAATGCACTTATTAAAAATTGTACGGTCACATAATCACCTTTTCTATAATTATTATTAGAAATTGTTATTCTCGAATATTATCCATGGCATTTGACTACTTTTTCCCACATTATTATCTCTACTGCTCTACATGCGTGTGGCTGATTATATATAATTAATGATTCTACTTTCATGGCTGTAAAGAAACCATTCCCCCTATAATCAGGACAATGTTTTCCTCTTATCTTTGGTCAAAACAACATCATTTTTGGTCAGTTCAAGGAATTAATACCGAAAATGTTGTCCGACTGTATGAAATTTTTTTTGTCGTTTTATTTGATTCATTTGTCAGATCTATTCTAACATTTAATAAGAATGACCATAACTCGTGTTTAGTTTTGTATACATTTAGCTCGTTTCATTTTTATAAACACATCTACTATTTTACATTTGCAAAAACATCGTCATTTTGCATTCGACTTATTTTTCTACAAGATTCTTAACCTACATTATCTTTGGTTTTTCCCTCCTAACATGTTGTACTAAAATTATAAGACTCTTTTAGACTTACTAGAATAGAGAATTTAGCCATAACACCCAAACTCGACCCTTTTCTAATATAAAATAATAGATTGATATAATAGTAATTTTTTCGAGGAATGGAAGCCAGAATTTGTGGGGGGTTCCAAGCACGAGACAGTATGCCTGTATTTGGGGTCCCTCATTATGTCTCTCTGTTGTTAACTTCCACTCCTACATATAAGAAGGTGCATAGCTCAAACCCAAGTATCAAAAGTAGCTCTCTAGTACTTGTTCTTGCTATTGAAGTAATCGGACTATCCGAGGTAAGTCTCTTTAAAACACTCAATCTTATCAAAAACTTGTTGGAGCAGTTGTAGAATGAGCCCATGCTTTGTTTTGTACTGTTAAGAGTGTGTTTGGTACGCACTACGATATAGAATTGAACGTCTCACACAAGATTTTTTTTTTTTTTTTTAATAATGTGTAGTATTTTACAATTCACGTCATATGCAGCAAAAATGCGCTTAGACTATAGCATAGAATTCTCCGTCTTGAAAATCACTTTCCGATCTCACTTCTCTATTGTGTAACAGGTATTCTGACCACACAAAGTTTTCAAGACGAAAAACACAAATTCTTAAACGATTCACACTATTGATCCCGGTTAAGTTACACTATATAAAGTGATCAAATGGACAAAATTCAACAGTTGGATAGGAAGAAGAATGTGTCATATTGGCTTCAAAATGTAGAAGATGATGATCATAATGAGGTGAAAGGAGAATCAAATTTACCTTCAATTCCTCAACCAGAAACTCCAAAGGAGCCAATGGAATTCCTGTCCAGATCTTGGAGTCTTTCTGTCAATGAAATATCCAGAGCTCTTGCTAGAAACCAGACGCCACCAACATTCAAGAATCCAAGTGTCGTTCCAGAGACAGTAATGACACAACACATCGTAAGTTACTTATTTTGACACCATATTCCCATGTTCTATAAAAAAAAGTTACTTATTTTGACGGGATTACTTTCAAATTGCAGCCCTACAAGATCGCGATTCCAATTAATAGTCGCAAAACTGGAGCAATTGGGAGATTGTTTAACCACAGGGAATCCAACAGTATCAGCACAGTGAAAAAGAAAGAAAAAGCGCGAATGGAAAATGCGCGTATGCATGCAGTTCTTTCTATTGCTGGACTAGCGGCAGCCTTGGCTGCTGTCTCTGCAACAGAAAATTCCGGATCGAAAATGAGCATAGCCATGGCATCAGCCACAGAGCTCCTGGCTTCATACTGCATTGAGCTTGCGGAATCGGCGGGAGCCGGCCATGATCATGTAGCCTCTGTTGTTAGATCAGCAGTAGACATTCGCAGGGCAAGTGATCTAGTAACTTTGACAGCAGCTGCAGCAACTGGTATCTCGTTTCTTACTTCTATAAATCTCTTAAAACCACGGACATGGTCATGAACAGTTATTCGATTTAAAATTTTTAATTATATATTAAACTTTTATTTTTCATCATAATCCATACTTTTCTAGCTGTAACTTTTACCCGTGAAATCTTTTGAAATAGAGAATTGGTTATTTTTCGTAAAAGAGCACTTTGGGTAAAAAATCAACTAGGGCATCTACAAGAAAAAAAGAGTCAAGGGTTAAAGGATCTAATCGGGGTTGATCCAGTAATTTTAAAAAAATTCAAAAAATGAAAAACAAGTTTTTGGAGATCACAAACTGCTCAAAAGCGAGTTTTTTGATTTTTCATTCTTTTTGATCCATTTCGTGCAAGGAGATAGATGAATTTCAATGGTCAGCTACAATTAATTGTGCAAAGAAATGAGTTTTGTTTCTAAATTTCTCCCTTTAAAATCAGTGAAATTGGGAACGGTTCAACATATTCCTCAAAACTGGATGGGTCAATAGATTTTTGGGTGAGTTTTCAAAGAAAGAGTTTTTCTGATTAACTAACCCGACTTTGGGCCCGGTTCCTAGGCTGGGCTGATTCTAATAACATGGAAAATAATACATTACTAGTCAGTAAAAAAAATTGGATATGATAGATATATTCCGAAACTCTTGAAATGAGACTTTTGTTTCATTGATGTGTGTGGACAAGTTCCTTGTGTATTAGACTCTTGAATTAGACACATTGTGTGGTGTGTCAAACACGTACCTTAAAATTTCTGTAGAGTGTCAATGTCCGTGCTTCATTGACAAATCTCAACGTGACTTTTCTAAGTTAATTTCTTTTAATATTTGAATTGAATATCCAAATTGAATAGCTTTGAGAGGGGAAGCAGCTCTAAAAGCAAGATTGCCAACTGAAGCAAAGAGGAGTGCAGCTGTAAGTCCATATAGAAAGGAAATAGTAGATGCTCATTCTTTGGCAACTTTTCATAGTCAAATTGAAGAAGAGGATCCTCCCTGTGTAGGAGACTTACTACAACACTCACGTAAAGGTAAGTTTTTATCTATTATACGTCCAATATGATTTAATATTGCATACTAAAAAGTGCACTAACTGTAAATAGAATTTGAATATTTGGATTCTTAGATGTGCTTAGATGGAAACATGTCTCTGTTTACATCAACAAGAAATGCCAGGTACATAACATCAATAGATAGATACTTTTACAAAAATAAAAATAAAAAATGGCATGATTGACTGAAATGAATCCTATGGCAATTGGCAGGTTATAATCAAGTTGAAAAGTAAACATGTTGGGGGAGCCTTTTCCAAGAAGAATAAATGTAAGTTTTCATATTTTGATGAAGTTTGTTAATTAATTCTTTGAGCAAAATAGCAATCATAAGTCAAAATTGTCGATGGTCGAAATCCGCCTCTTTCCAAAGCCTCGTTTCTATTAAGAGTTCCATTTTAAAAAGTTAGTCTAAATCCTTTTTAAGATGATTATAGTTTTGATATTTAATCGATGTGAGATTTATTCTTTGACATGTTCTCACAATATGGTAGTTCGTTTGAGCACATCCATCTTGGAATTCAAATGCTCGTTTGAGTTTTAGATGAACCGACTTGCTCGTTTGAATTTAATAGGTTTTGATACTATATTAAGACTTGGAGTTTCATCTTAAAAAGTTAAATCTTGTTAATAGAAAGTAATCCAAGTCCTTATATGTTGATTATAGTTTCAATATTTAATCGAGTTTGGGATATAGAATTATTATCGCTAATTCTCAACATAAATAACTACTCGTGTCTTTTTTACAACTCGATAACTAAGTAATATATTGACTCTGGTTTAACCTTCTGACTAGATCTTCTTTACCCTCTACAGAAATCACAACATTTGTAATTGAAACTATTTTCCATAATCTCCCATCTCTAATGTTTTTCCATTGTTACCAGCTATTGTTTATGAAGTCATTGATGAGAGTGCAGCATGGCCATTCAAAAAAGAAAGGGAAAACATGGAATTATACTTTGGGGTGAAAACTGCACAAGGTCTTCTGGAATTCAAGTGCAAGAACAAAATTCATAAACAGAAATGGGTTGGTGGAATTCAAAGACTTCTTCAGAAGACAAGTTGCATTGAAGAAACTCAGCACACACTAAGAATGTTGAATATTAACAAGGGCATTTAATCACTTTTGTCCCACAGATTCTCTTAATTTCTTAAGTAATTATAAGTTACTCATTGTTTGCAAAAAATTGTGTACAATTCTGTCAATAGAACTAGATATTATGTTAGGCTTGGTGTGTGTAAAAATACAGTAAGGAGTGTTGGTTTGCATGTTATTCAGCTTATTCATTTTTGGATTATTGTAATTATGTTTGGTAGTGCTTATAAGTACTTATAAGTTGATCAAATATCATTTGTATCTACATATTTCGTAACACCTACAATTTTTATCTAAACATTTTGTGGGATCCACAGCTTATAATTTACAAAAAAAACTTAGCTTGCTTTTAGTTCAAAAAACTTATCCTTGGTTTGGTAGAGCTTAAAAAGTTGAAGTAAAAGTCAAAAATTAATTTTAATCACACATTTAATTGGAACTCATAACTTTTATCAATTTTTCAATCACGCATTTCATCAATTTTTTATTAAAGTCGGCTAAAAAGTTTTCTCAAACAACCCCATAATTTCAATTTTGTCTTCTTTCAAGTAGACTGAGTTGACCGGACTGATTTTGGTTCGATCAAGTCCGATTCTAGTGAGGTTTGTCATCTCTAAAGGAGGTTAGTAAACGGAAAAACAAGATTCGAAAGATACTCAATCCGACTAGATAAATGTCAAAAGAGGGGAAAAAAAAGGAAGAATTGTTTTGATAAAAAATATATTCGACCAGTTTAATCAATTTAAATTATAATTTAAAAATTAGCCAATTAATTCACCAATTTAAATTATAATTTAAAAATTAATTCACCAAGCAGTCTGAAGTCCACGTCATCCCTTTTTAATAGATTCTTTTTTATTTTTCTTTAAATTTGTAAAGCACAAACTATTTCAAGAAATCAGAATAAACAAAGTTGAAGATAGTTGTTGAATTTGATCGTGTCGTGCGTTTGATTTTCAATTGCAACTCAATATATTTTTCTTCCTGAACATGTTTAATAAGTTTATTAATTTTTCACTTAAAAAATGTTATTTATTGACAATAAAAAAACTACTTTTAAAATATTTACTCGATAGGATCTTAAAAGTTGGGGCTCCAAATTTTATTTGTTTCTCTTCATCTTTCAATTTCTTTTCAAATATACCCCAATTCACTATCGTATGTATTATCCTTTTTTTGTTTAAAAAAAACAAAAAAGTCCTCAAAATATGTACGTGTTTTTTCTTTCAGCAATTTGTCTAATAAAGACGATATAGTTGGAGAGACAAAATGAATAATCACATTACATGCTAATTTTCTCTAAAAATGTATTATTTGTTTTCAAAATATATTTCTAACACCGATACTTTTCTATTCTCATTTTTTTCTTTACTCTTACCTCCGATTGCTCCATGCCACCTTGGAGCACTGTCTTCCTTGCAGTTGCATCCCACCAATTCCCTCTCTCCTAGGTGCCTTTCTATTATTATCTAATGTTTAGCATACGAGTCTCTTGAACTATTGAATAGATACTAAAAAGTCTTTGAAGTTCTGAATTAATATTTTAGAAAGAGTTAGGAATTCTCTAAAATACTCCTTAGCACATGCTAAGGAGATAACACGAGGATGTGAGAGGCAAGAAAAAATGCAGCAAGGTGGGAGTAGATGATAGGTAGTGACGAGAAATATTGTATCTGAAAAGTAAAATTAATTTTTAATAAGATTAAGATAAACCTTTAATCATGACCGTATGGTAGGGAGTTTTTTTTTGCTATAGGAAGAAGAAAGAACTTAAACGATCGTGTGTCATATTGTCACTACGTTTTCAATTCTATCTCTTTCAAAATTTGCTATTCAATTATTTTTCTTAACTGATCGTCTCTAAAACCTGTTCATCTTTTCAATTCATTTATATTAATCAATCATTTCTCTTTACCAAACATTTTCAAAATCTATTCACCGTCTCACCGTCTCAATGTCTCAATTCATTATCTTAATTCATTATCTTAATAGAACTTGTGGTCGGATGCTCCACGATGAAGCGGTATATTAGTTATTATTATTATTATTATTAATGTTTTATATTAAGTAAAGTTTTTAGGCAAACCTGCTTAAACCCCACTGGACCTCACCCCCTCTCCCACAAACACTAATGCCAACACACTGATTAGGGGAAGAAGAAGATGAAGTGGAGGGCTTCTCGAAGACTTCCAATTCTCATTTCCAACAGATACATCGGCAATCTATATCAACGCCAGCGTCTCCACTTCGCTACCTTCCTCCGCAAGGTACAACCCACTAAAGCACGAGCCTACGCAAGCGGCGGCGGCGGCGGCGCTAACGGTAGCAATGGCAGCAGCTCACAAGGTGCAACTCGACCACTCCAATTAAATATATTAGAGAAAAAATTTAGTGCGAGTGCTGCATATGTTACTTTTGGCTGGATTATTTTGTTTTAATACAAGCATCAAGATAAACAAGGAAAAGAAAAACTGTCTCTATATTTGTTTTATTTGAATAAGTGTTGGGGAAAATAGTTCACCGGATCGTTGATTCTTGCAAGAACAATTGACAGGGCTCAGATTAATACTTTCCAACTCCACAAAGGTAACACCAAGTTACAAGGACAAACTAAGATGGACCTATTTCACCAAAGGAAATAAAGGGAGGAAAGGGGTTGCAATTTTCACAAAGAAAATCTAAACAATGGCAATGGCTTTTTCTTGGTTTTGGCTTCTTCTGCTGAAGGCTCTTCTTTTCACGTGTAGAAAAAGAGTTGTGATTGTGGTCAATTCGTTGTGAATGGTTGCCAAACCAACTCTCATATATATATGGGTAATAATATATAATATATATGGTATAAAATATATATGTATATATGGTAATAATATAATAACCCATATTATATTATACCCCCCTAATATATATATATTTCCTAAACCTAGCCGTCCCACTTTCAACCGGGTCAAACACAATGGACCACTGAGCAACGACCCAAAGGTACATTAAAATCTCCAAGTGACCCACACACGTCCTTCATTAATTTGGGCTAACACACTTTGTGGAGTGGACTATACAATTATCATTCAATCCTGGGCTCAAAGCCTATGAAGATATAACGGGTCTATTAATCATCACTGCCCCGGGTTTATTTGAGATCACAAAAATCCCAACAAACCTCTACCTTGATCCAAATATACCTGCAAACTCCAAAAGTAAAAAAAATAACTTAGTAGTTGTTAAAAAAGGATTCCAAACAAATTGAAACTTTACATACCTTTACCGAAGTTTAGAAGTGTCAGCCAACTTCTAAACTTTACCATTGTGAGCACCTTAGTGCTCATATTTGCAAGGTTATAAACCTTCAAATACCTAAACAACAACTTTAAAGCTTTCCAATGTTTGGGACCTGGATCAAACATGTACCTGCTTAAAACACTAACAATAAAGGCCAAGACTGGCCTAGTGCAAACTATCAAGTACATAACGGAGCCAATAACTTTTGAGTAGGAGTTTTTACTCATAAACTCATTTTTCTTATCCTGTTCCTCAGACAAGATAAATTGGTTACCAAGAGGCACATAAGTGGGTTTGCAATTAACAATGCCAAATTTCTTCAAAAATTTAAGCACATACGGAGTTTGATACACAAATAAGCATGAATTTGACCTATCTCTATCAATCATACCAAGGAACTTTCTAGAATGTCCTAGATATTTCATATCAAATTCTTTACTTAACTCAACACTTATCTTGTTTACCACTTTCATGTTAAGGCCATCCAATAACATGTCATCCACATAAAGTAACAAATACACACAATCATCATTTGTGCCGTGGTGCAGGTAATACAAGTAATTATCAAACTCATTCCTCTTGTAACCAAAAACATGTGAATCAAACATTCTATACCACTGACCCTTGGCTACTAACCTAGCCTCGTATCTCACAGGCTCACTCTCAGTGGTACCATTTTTCACCTTATAAACCCATTTGCATCCCACTATGGATTTATCCTTAGGTTTAGGAACTAAATCCCAAGTTTGATTCTTAACAAGAGAACTTATCTCCCCTCTCATGGTACTAAACCATTCTATAGACTTCTCACTCTTTATAGCCTCCACAAAGGTATTTGGCTCCTTATCAACTAGTTCCTGATAACTAGCATAGGCTATAGTGAAGTCGAATAGTCTTTGGGGTTCCCTACATGGTCTCTTCTCTCTATCTCTGGCCAATTGATAATTAGCCAAAGGGTTTTGGTCAACGGGATTTTCCTCTATCATATCCTCGTTACCTACTGCATCTATATTCTGCTGATTTTGATGTGTGTCACTCTCCACCTCACTAAGGGTGATGGGGATGTGGGTACTCACTTTCTCCACCTCAACTAGGGACTCTTCCCTAATGGTTTCTTGCTGTTTTTCACTCTCTAAACAAGACATATTTGACTCATCAAAAATGACATCCTGACTAATGATGATTTTCACACCCTTTTGGCTCCTATCCCACAACCTATACCTCTTATCACTCTCTGGGTATCCTAAGAAAACACATTTCCTAGTATTGGGATCTATTTTTCCCTCACTCTGATGAAAGAAAGCAGCACAGCCAAAAGTCTTAAGTATGGAGTAATGAGCACATTTACCATACCATTTTTCATACGGTGTATCACTATTTAAAACAATAGAAGGAGTCATATTAGTCAAATAGCAAGCAGTCATAACAGCTTCACCCCAAAACGATTCAGGCATACTAGAACTCAACATCATACATTTAACCTTATCAAGCAAAGTACAATTCATCCTTTCAGCAACCCTATTCTGTTGGGGAGTGTAAGGCACAGTTTTATATCTAGTAATGCCACACTCATAACACAAATTATCAAAGTCAACACTGCAGAATTCAAGACCATTATCATTACGCAAATATTTAATTTTTCTACGTGTTTGATTCTCCACCTGAACTTTTTAATTTTTAAATTTAATAAAAGTTTCACTTTTATCTTTCAATAGATAAACCCACACACGTCTGGAGAAATCATCAACAATAGACAAAAAATATTTGTTACCACCAAAAGTGGGATTGCTCCTGGGACCCCACAAATTAGTATGAATGTATTCTAACACTCTACTTGTCTTGTGTGTGCAAGATGAAAACGATATCCTACGATATTTTCCAAGCACACAATGATCACAAAATGGAATGTCAGACACCTGATCTTTACCAAACACACCCTTGTCGTTAAGGAACTTAAGTCCTTTAACACTAATGTGAGCTAACCTATTGTGCCACTTATGTGTGTGATCAGTGTCAACGGAAGGGATAGTGAAATTTAGACCACTCATCACTTCAGCATGTGTAACATATATGCCATTTCTCCTAGTAGCTTTAAAAGCTCTAAGTACACCCTTACACATTCTAATCATGCCATCACCAAGCCTACCCATGAAACCTGTACTCTCTAACTCCTCTATAGAAATCAAATTCCTACCCATATGTGGAACATATCTGACTTCTTTTAATGTATGCACAAAGCCACTGTCAAACTTAACAGTTACATTACCAACACCAGTAATTCTATATGCAACTCCATCACATGCAACTACATGTCCATGATCAGCCTCATGCAAATGATCAAACCAAAACTTATTTGAAGTGACATGAAAAGATGCACCGGAGTCAAGAATCCACTCATGTATATGGGAGTTCATAGACAGGTTAATCTCACCAGGCTCAGAATTTAAAAGCATGTAAACCTCACCAGACTCATCACTAGAGGTCACTAAATTTGTCTCTCTCTGATCTTCTCCTCTCTCTTTGTTCTTCTCTTTATAACACTCACTAATAAAATGTCCTATTTTCCCACACCCGTAACATTTTTTTCCTTTAGCCCTCCCATGTGACTTAGAACGACTTCTACCATTTCTATTGCTACCACTATTTTGTCCACCTCCACTTCCACTCCCATCCCCCGACTGAGGTCTATCCCTCACAAAATGGACTTCACCATTTTTTCTCTCATTTTTCTCGAACTTCAACTCTCTCTCCTTACTTTTTAAAGAGTCTATGACAATGTCAGGTGTAAGGGTCTCTCTCCCATACTTAATGGCATTCTTGACTTCCTTATATGAATCAGGAATGGCATTTAACAAAATAATAGCTTTGTTAATTTCAGGGACCCTTTCACCACAGTTTGTAATATCTTGCACAAGCTTATTAAAAACATCAAGATTGTCATCCAAATCCCTTGAGGGATCAATTTTGAAGCTGAAAAAATTTTCAAGGAGATAAATTTTATTTGGAGTGGATTGGATTAAATAAAGCTCTTCTAATTTTTTTCAAAGCTTTTCTGTGGAATCAAATTTTCCAACTTTTCGCAAAACAGGGTCTGACAAATGCAATATAATAGAAGTGTAAGCAAGTTCATCAAAATCCTTTTTCTGATCCTCAGTAACATTAGGACCATAAGAATTATCAATAGCTTTTGAAACCTTTTGCTGAACCAAAATACCTTTCATTTTTTGTTGCCAAATAGAAAAATCACATTTACCAGTAAAGACACTCAAGTCAAAATAATGTGCAGACATCTTAACAAATAAGAATACACACCAACAAGCACCTCAAGATAATCACGCAGAAATACCTAAGGCCTCAATATACACCGTTTTAAATTCCCAGGGTTTCATGAGATTCACGATCTCAGATCAAGGGAATTGTCAAACGGGTAAAGTCTAGGTGACAGTTCTAAATAATAATGCACAAAAATAAAGTATCGCAAATAATCAGCACCAAACAAAAGCTAACACAAGTCACAATAATGGGCACATAAAATTTCTAGCAACAGGCAATGGTTACCCCACACGGTAACTCCAAAACCTACTGGCCACCCCACACGATGACCTGTTAGTACTGGAATGTAAAAGAGATTAGCCAATTTACCAGAGCGGACCAAATCTGATGGTCCGTATTAAATAGGAGAGATGCGAAACAAATTAAAAAAGAAATCCAGCAGCAACAGCAACCACACAAGCTGGAAAAACCACGAAGGTTTTGCAAACGCCGAATACGTTCACTATCGAACCGCTGTTCAAGCTGTCCGGACCACCAAAATTATAACTGACTACTACAGAAGGTCAGAAATAGGACGAGGATCACAACGCCACCAGCCACTCGCCGGAATACCCTCACACGCGCCCCCACGCGCCGCTGGAAGAAAACTGCAGCCGAATTTCACGCGCCACCCACACGCCGCCTCTTTTGCTTCACGCGCCGCACGCGCCGCTCAGCCTGCTCCGCCTCGACGTCAGAAATCGGAATATGGTCTTCGTTCACAAAGATGACGTCTCCTTTGGCCGGAAAATGGACGGACAGATTCGGGCAGATTCTTGTTTCTTCTTCTTCGTTAATCTGACGACCCAAAATTAATTTTCTTGCACTACGGAATGCCACCGAGGCTCTGATACCAATTGTTGGGGAAAATAGTTCACCAGATCGTTGATTCTTGCAAGAACAATTGACAGAGTTCAGATTAATACTGTCCAACTCCACAAAGTAACACCAAGTTACAAGGACAAACTAAGAAGGACCTATTTCACCAAAGGAAATAAAGGGAGGAAAGGGGTTGCAATTTCCACAAAGAAAATCTAAACAATGGCAATGGCTTTTTCTTGGTTTTGGCTTCTTCTGCTGAAGGCTCTTCTTTTCACGTGTAGAAAAAGAGTTGTGATTGTGGTCAATTCGTTGTGAATGGTTGCCAAACCAACTCTCATATATATATATGGGTAATAATATATAATATATATGGTATAAAATATCTATGTATATATGGTAATAATATAATAACCCATATTATATTATATCCCCCTAATATATATATATTTCCTAAACCTAGCTGTCCTACTTTCAATCGGGTCAAACACAATGGGCCACTGAGCAACGACCCAAAGGTACATTAAAACCTCCAAGTGACCCACACACGTCCTTCATTAATTTGGGCTAACACACTTTGTGGAGTGGACTATACAATTATCATTCAATCCTGGGCTCAAAGCCTATGAAGATATAACGGGTCTATTAATCATCACTGCCCCGGGTTTATTTGAGATCACAAAAATCCCAACAATAAGTTATAAGTTCTTGTTATTTGTTGCAACTTATGCACAAAATAAATGAAGAGCTGCAAGGTTGGACTAATTTGTTTCAATTTGATAATCTTTGGCTTCCTTTTGGTATTATTGTAAAGTAGGATCTTTATTGAACATTGAGTATGTAGGAGGAAGGGGAGACAAGAAAAATAAAATTTATGCAATTTTGTGTTAAGGGGCTGCCTGCATTGCTGTAATTACTTTACCAATGTAGAAAATATTTAAAAGGCAAAGGATCGAGTAGTGAAGCCCGAGGTTGATTTCTCTGCAGGGAATTCTTTCTTGGTGCCTGGGGCAACTGTGGCAACTATAGTTATGCTTGGTGCTCTTCATGGACGTCGTATGTATGAAGATAAGAAGGTAGTTTTTTGTGCATATCCCTCGAATGGGATGCAATGCTTCTCTTATGACCATTTTGTTTTCTGTAGAAGAAAATATCATCCCAAGGAATATGCTATTTTTGCATAATATCTTTATTAATTCGCGTGCCTTATGTCCTTGTGATCAGTAAACCCTGTTGGACAAGTTGCATGTTCATGGACATAAGCATCAACTGAAATGATAGGTACAGAACATTTAGGATCACCCTTTTTACAAATTCCTATTCGCTCTGAAAGGAATACTAAATTAGGCAAGATACTCATCACACATGGTCATGGATTGTATAAACACCTTCATCACACATGGTCATTCTTCCAAATTATAAGTTGAGCTTATATTTTCATTTACTACAGGCTCTAAACTGTTCCAAATTATAACTGTGATTCAGCTTTGTGTTTGGTTTATGCATGTTTGATAACCAAAAATAAGTGAAAACTTAGGATTTTCGAACATAAAACACACTTGATTAACTACCAAGGTCACCTTTCTTTCTTTGTCTTCTACCTGGAGAGGATCTGCTTGGTACCAATTTTTCACTCAATATATCTTTTCGCATGAGAACAATATCTATCTTCTTTTTATTTCCTATTCCTTCTGATTATAGTCCAGTTACTCATACTGGAAATCTCTGCTGCGATTGTTCCTAGGAAGTTCAGCCTAATTAGTGTTCTTTATCCATGGAGGCACATTATTCTTTCTGGCATATTTTATGTTGTAATCTTGTAGTTCCTTCTGAGGGTTTGCCTTACCATCTTACACCATATTTAGTGTCATTTTCGTTTCATTTGCTGCATTGTTGATTTTGAACTTTTCTGATCCAATCTATCATATTATCAATAACTGTCAGAAATTATATCATATTTAATAATGCATGCTTATCGTCTATATGTACGTTCTTATTGATTGTTGTATCTTCTCTATATTTGGGCATCAGATTGAAGAGGCAAGGGAAAAAGGAGTTGAATTGGAGTTCCACCCTGATGTTAAAGTAATTCCATGTTTCACATGTAAATAATACGAGATATCATCATTTTCTTAATTCAGACTTCTTTGCTTAACTCGTACTCGTTACCAATAGGCCAGCTTCTTGAGATTGCTGCCACTGCGTTCCATTTCAAGATTGTGGGGTTCCTTAACTAGCATGGTGATTGTTTTGACATTAAAATTAGCAAATATTTGATAATTCAGAGTTATATCAACATGCTAAAACGATTTTTTACCAGGAATTGCCCATTTGGCTGAGACCATACATATACAAAGCATGGGCTCAAGCATTCCACTCCAGTATGATTTCTTATTTGTCAATATGATCAACGAACAGTTGATCCTGTTTATGGTTGTGCCTTAGATGATAATTTGCTCAACTCTTCTTGTTTTTATATTATAGACTTAGAAGAAGTTGGTCTGCCTTTGGAAGAATACGCATCTCTACGGGAGTTTTTCGTTCGCACATTAAAAGAAGGATCAAGAACTATTGATTCTGACCCTTATTGTCTGGTAAATGGTAACAAGCTTCTTGGAGATGTCTTTTGTGCCATTTTCACTATACTGCAATGTCAAAATTAATTTGACCTCAGTGTATTTTATTTCATTGTGGTCATAGGTCAGTCCTGTAGATGGCATTGTTTTGAGATTTGGTGAATTGCGAGGAGCAGGGGCCATGATTGAGCAAGTGAAAGGATTTTCATATTCGGCTTCTTCCCTTCTTGGTGCAAGCTCGTTTCTTCCAATGATTGCTGCAGAGGATACAAGAGAAGAAAATGGTGAGAAAGAGAACACTATGAGAGATGAGACACAAAGGTCATGGTGGAGAATATCTCTTGCTTCTCCTAAGGTTAGAGACACAGCAAGGTAAAGTTTATATGTTTTTGCTGCAACAATTTGTATTGATATTTGACAAACCGCCTCATCTACATGCGAAAGCTGTTAGAGAGAGACAACTTTATTTACTTAAAATTTGTCTTCAGCGCATTCCATCACGTGCAGGTCAAATTAATTTTTTCAATTAAAAAAAGATCTGAACATGCACTACTTCGGTAACATCAAGACTTGAACTTAGAACCTTTACTTGTCCTGATACGTGTTGAAACACCTCCTCTAAAAAGCAATATTGAACCTCTTCATCTAAGCTTACGTATTAAAGAGGGGATACATTTTTTCATGTAAATTTTGTATTCAACAATATTTAATTATAGATGCTTACAATCATCTTTGAGCGCATATATCACCAGCTTGTTCCTATCCACAGTTATATCTAAAAGAAGAGTGAGCGTTGACAGATACTAGATACTAAAAGAAAAAGTTAAACCTCGTCTGTTGGCTTTTCAGAATTTTCCTCTGCCATAAACAGGTAGACTGACAAACAAAATAAAATGCTCCTAAAAAGATGCTTCGATGAAGAAAAGGAGAAGATTGATATTGAAATAGAAAGAGAATAAGTGAAATGCAACTTAAGTTGTCAGTTTAATTTGAATGCAGCCCAATGAAAGGCCTCTTTTACTGCGTTATTTACTTGAAGCCTGGTGACTATCATCGGATACACTCTCCAGTTGATTGGAATGTTCTTGTTCGTCGTCATTTTACAGGTAAATATGTATTTGTTGGTTTTGGCCATTGATTGATTGTTGTTTATAATTTCATTCTTTCACTATATTCTTTCTGTGGGGCAGTTTATAACTGCTCGATCTTGCACATGGTGACTGCCTGCTGGAAGGGTCAGATATTTAATTTTTGACCTCTTTATTTTATTGCCCTGTCACTGGGCACTATGGAAATTGATCGGGTAGTCTGTAGAGTTATTTGTTCTCCTTTAAATTTAAAAGATTTCATTTCATTGTTGGGCTTCCTTCTCTCTTTCTGGTTCTATAGATGGAGGGATATTATGTGCAGAAATTTTATCTTTTACACATCTTCTATTTACTTGTGTTGGATTATTTTCACCAGAAAGTCCTCTGAGATTTGCATAATCGTAATCAAGAATTACTGAATCCATAAGCTCAGTTAGTTATGTGAAACCATAATCCATCCAGCAACAATAAGTTCTATCAAATGCTATAAACGGTACTCCATGGCTGCAGAAGACACGAGTAGTTAATCGTATTCTGGTACAGTACTGTCCAGGTTGTCTGGGTGTTTTAGTTGAGAAAGCCTAAATTGTTGGTTGTGTGTAACGCTTATTCATTTGATGTGGGCAAACCTTCCTTCATCACAAAATACATTTACTTGAATAGTTGGTGAGACATGTAAATTTGATTTAGATAGCGTAATATTGTATGGCCACTGGTGAACTGATAATTTTTAGGGGAATGCAACAAGTCATAATATTTTGCTATTCACTGTGATCAGATTTTTGAGAGGTACCTTAGTGGAGAATGTAAAAACATATGGGAAATACTCATCAGGGAATGCGAAAGTGATTACCATAAGCATGTCTATACTTGAGGTAGATAAGATATTCTTTGTATTTCTCTCTGTTTGGGTCTATGGAATAGGGAACTGAACTGCTAACCGATTCAGTGATACTGGCTTGAAGAGCAAATGTCTCTTCTGTTACCGAATGTAAATTATATCTTACAAGAAGTTGCAAATTGATTGAGAATAGTTTCGATTGATGTCACATGCATTTTTGAATTGTTGTTCAGCCATCTATTCATTTCATGATTGACTAAAGTTTTTGGTATATAATTTTTTCATGGAATTTCTTCACTCTTTTCTTATTTTTCGTCCTGCTATCTGCTTTGCAGGTCATCTTTTCCCACTGAACGAGCGTGCCACAAGAACCATCAGAAACTTGTACATTGAAAACGAAAGGGTAACCCTTGACTCTCAGTATAATCGTGATTCTACATAGCAATGTGCCATGGACAGATGCTGACAGGCGGACCAAACTCTCTTGTTAGTGGTATCTGTGCTTGTGGTGACTCTGTTAAGTATCAAAGTGAATTATTTTTATTTTTTTAATTTTTAAATACGTGCGAGGACTTGGGATCATAAAATTTTTGATGGAGCCACTTTGCAAATTAAGTTTCAATTTGGTCAACAAGTACAACAAACCTCATTCCCCATAAGTTTGCGGTCAACTATATGAAGTCCTTTTTCACCACTCTATTCAATTCACCACTATTTCTACTGATAGATCTAATGAAATCAAATATTTACAACCACATCAAGTCATGTAATTTTAGTCAACTTCTCCCTCTTATAATCTATTCTACGGGCATTATATTGCTCTTATGAACGAGATGATCTCTACACGTCTCAACCACCTGACTTGTCATTCTCTTAATTTGTTCTCAGTTTGTTTTACCTCTATTAACTGGTGTGTATCATCATTTCTGTAAGTAGATCTAATCCTCTCCAATCAATTTGCCAGTTTACATGATAGCCATGGAATCAGAAAAGCGAATTAGATATCATGTTTGCAACAATTCAAAGACTAATTAGTATCATTGTTTTGAACCTTAGTCATAAAAGTTCTTAAAGTTTTCCTTAACCTAGAAGACGTCTTGTGTCTTTTGGTTCTTGCTGATAGCTTAGTAGATTGACACTCGTACTTTTGGAACCCCCAGTCTTGTCACCAGGACTTGTTTAGAGCACAATGCATAATGTAGGATTGCCTGAAGAATAACCATAATGGTACATGGACTTAAAAAATTAAAATATTAGTTCACTAAAGGTTAATGCTTTGTATCTTGTGCTTTTCCTGGTTTCGTGAATTGCATACTTTTGATGAACTCATATTACTCCAACTGCCCAGAATCTTAACTTCTAACTACAGTAATCATGCCAAAAACAACTAATCTATTGTTTACCTCTAAATTTGACTTTATTAGTATTTTGACTCTTCCCTGCATGTCTTCTTGACGTCATCATGTGATTTGGTTTATCTGGTTACAAACAGTAATGTTACCAGCACTGTTTTGATGTTGCAAAATTCTTGAAAACACACCTTAGAGACGAGAAAGCATAGTATATAAATTGATTTTCATATTTCATTGGCTAGCATTTCTTTGTACGACTAAGTATAACTCCATCTCAATCGCCTCAAGTAGGTGCTAATGAACTAATGCCGTGCTCATTTTGTCATTGAAATCCGTTGAAATTTCAGCTGGAAATAGCAAGTAGTCCATAATTAAGTCCTCTTATCACATGGAATTTTATATCTACGGATGTTGCCCTAACAAACAATTACAATGACCAGGTTGTGCTTGAAGGGCAGTGGCGAGAAGGTTTCATAGCATTGGCAGCAATTGGTGCAACAAATATTGGTTCCATTGAGGTTGATAGCCATCTACTATTTCAATAAGAGTTATTTTTTTTCCTGATACATAGTATGGAAATTGAAAATTAAACTACACTTTTGGAAGAGCCTGCACACGAAGAGTCTCTTGATTAGATTAATAAAATAGAAGGACAATCGCAATACTGAAGCATCTGATTTTCTATACTATCTGAGAATTAGAGAATCCTCTGTACCTGGTTTTATGGAGAAGAAGTATGCATGATAATCCTCCCTTGCACCCAAACAGGTGTATTGATGAGAAATCCCCCCTTTCCTTTTCATTTCCAGATGAATAAATGCCACTTCGTTAAGTTACTTATTTTGATAGGAAGCTAAGAGGTTTTTTTAAATAATTAACTTTGTTTTATTTCAAGTGGAAAAAAGTAACATCTGACCATGTTTGGGAACAAAAAAGTTAACATTAACTTTTACTTTTTTGTTAAGCTTAGCAAATCATGCTCTAGTATTAATGAGATAAGTATTGGCATCTTTTGAAAAGCACAATTGCACAAGTAGCCATTGGAAAGCATGAACTTTGGATAATTAACCAGAAGGAACTGTCAGCTGGTGGAAAAACAAACTACATGAAGACGCACAGTTCTTAATAAACTTTGTTCTATCATTATTTGGTTTTAGTTTCCGTTTCTTACTTTATTGGTAGTTTTTTGTTCTTTTCTACTTCTTACTTGTCAAAGCTATTTGATTTAGATTTCACATTATATTTCCTCCTTTTTCCTTCAAGTGAGTAAAACTCTTAATGTTTCGTACATTACAGCTTTATATTGAACCAACACTGCGGACAAATCAGCCCCGAAAGAAGCTGCTACATCCATTGCCTCCAGAAGAACGGGTGTATGAGCCTGAAGGCACCGGGATAATGCTTAAAAAGGGAGATGAGGTAATGAAGGCATTTTTTCCATTGCTGTAAAAGAAGAAACACTTCCATAGGTTTTTCCAGTTTTTGGAATGGGAAAAATCTTGTGAAATGTTGAATAGAGAATTACCTATAGTTATTTTATCCTTGCGAAGATATAGAAAGGGTATAAAACGAGAACTTTTGATGCGCGTACAAACACGCAAATTATTTTCTTCCTTCCATACATTTTTCAGAAGATTTCTCCGACTTAAATCGTGTCTCATTTCGTTCTTTTTCCACCCTAATGACGTAAAATTTAATAAGATTACTTCATATAATGCCTAATGTCACAACTTGCCTTTGGTTATCTCTTCGATTAAGTGCTTAAGCTCAATATAAACTGCATTATTCGGCCTTAAATTCTTGCAGATGGCTGCTTTCAACATGGGATCAACAGTTGTGCTGGTATTCCAAGCTCCAATATCACAAGCATCTACAGAAAAAAGTAATTCCTCTGAATTTAAGTTTTGTGTTAAGAGAGGTGACAGAATCCGTATGGGAGAAGCCCTGGGAAAGTGGCATGAGTAGATGCTAGACATTGTTTAACTGCGATTAACAAGTATCCAAATTAACAATTTTGTTTTGTCTTGTTTTTTATTTATGTTTTTTATTTTATATAGAAATCGAGTGGCAACGACATGCGTTTCCTCCAGTCGTTTGCTGCAGATGGGAACATGTTTGGCTAAAAACACCAAGATAATATATATTCATGAGAATCTTTTGCACGCTTTGTAGCTGTTAATTTCATGAGTATCAACACTATGATTTCGCAGCGTTAAGATTTTAGTGGGAGATAATAGTTTTTTGAATAATTGCATTTTAATAAATTGTATTTACTAACAATTAAATTATATTTAGTCAAATGATTTATTTCAAATAAAATGAAATTATGAATACTTATATTCTGATATATTTCAAATTAATTGTGAAGTAACAAATAATAAGGACATCCAGTGAAAATTTTGGTAAAATAAACAATAATAAAATGAAAGTATGCCATATAAAATTATATGTTATTCAGTGTTTTAAAAAGTGTAAAGTGTAGATGGACGTGGAAGTTGAACTTCAAATTTTTTGAACTTAGGCGAAAGTAAGACGGATTGAGGTGTGGAGGCCACACCTTGCGCCTATACACGTTTTTTTCAATACTGATTTTACCTTGCCTTCAAGCTTGCTTAATATTTTTAAATTCAAATTCTTAATGTTTGGTTATTAAAATTGATTTAATAATTTATTAGTTTAAAGTCCCGTTAGATTTCAATAAAAATTTTGATAAAAAGTTGAAATTAAAATCAACGATTAATTTTAACAACACATTTTATAGACCAACGCATTTCATTAATTTTTATCAACTTTTACAAAAAAATCTGATTTTAATTAAAATCAAACACTCTAAATATAATTTAAGAATAATGTTCTCCTGCCCCCAAGTGGACACTTCATCTTACCCGCTTGGAGATGTGGCAACTGGAGATCATTTGGGCCACTTGGAGGCAGAAGAACAGTCCTCTATTAAATTATAGGATTTTATTGCTTTAGTTGAACTTTGGATTTGAATGTTCAGTGTTTATAAAACACTTATAAATTAGTCAAACATCACATTCATTCACTCGTAACATCCACAACTTATAATATACATTATTTATTAATTTATTTTACCCAACAAGCACTATTTTGTCCACAAACCCATCACATCCCACTCTTCTAATCTTCGAAGTTACTACACCCCCTACGCAAAGACATGAAAGTCTTATCCTTACTCAAACTTAGATAATTTCCGTTTCCGTTCCCATCCACAGTAACACAATATGGGAGTATTTTCGACCACCACGCCATCTCTTATTTTCTATAGTAAGACTGTTTGAAACTTAGGACACACAATCAACACAAAGTCCTAATATGAGTTGCACAATTAAGAATTTTAATACTTTATAGTAGGGTAAATTACACAAACCTTCTCGTTTATGACAAATATAGAGGCACCTCTTCCCTTTTTAAAAATTAAAAAAAATCTCCTCTGAGAATTTCTTTTTGTAACATATTCTCACGTTTTTACCCTTTATACTATTTTGAAATTGTTATTTCGTTATATAATATTTTTCTATTTTATTATTTTCTTAAGATATACTTTTTCTTACTTTTCATAGAGTCTATATTTTCAGAAACTGAGAAATAATTAATTCTAAGGAGTGCGGAAAGGGTATGGAAAATAGCCATCCTTGTGGCAAATATGGTTGGCTAGTTTAGAATTCCTCAAATGTGTGTTCTAGAGATTGAGATGCATTTGTAGTAACTTTCGACTTGAGTCCGTAGATTAGAAAAACTAAAACTCATTTGGGTAAGATGCCCCCAACAACAAATTTTACAATCATTTCAGCTACATTTACTTAGAAAACACAATGAGAGCAAATCAGTTAGGCTCATGAGCTTGGACATGGATGTTTTTATGGAGCTCAAACAGTCTGGCACTAGAATCCGAGCTAGAGAGACTAGTGGGCATGAAAAAGTGACCCAATAGAGCAATTGAGGTCGAACTAAAGACATCGTCCCAAATCAAAGTAAAGTCATGGAGATAATCCAAGCCCAAGAAGGAAACCAGCTCAGCACCAAGCTCGCCTTTGAAGGCGTTGAGCACAGCAACATTTTATGCCCTAATTGTCAGGAGATGTGATAGTATACCTAACCTATTAGTTTGTCCCCCCTTGTATAAACCCCCCAGGAAATTCCCGAATAAGTGAAAACAACTCTCAAGCTTAATGTTATTCCGCCGGAGTGGAATTGGCCACTGCTGCTAGCCTGCTACCTCCAGCGGCCGAGCTTACTAAACCAAGGTCCTGGTTGGTTGCAGATTACACTCACTAAAATCCGACATCAACAAGTATCATAAGCACCTCAAGACTCTTCTCATTGTTTGCCCAAATTCTATTGTTTGACATTTAGAACGTTGTCTCTTTACTACAATTTATAGTTGAGACAAGCTCCTCACAAATTTGATAATCAACTACACGATTCTTCACAGTTAAGGATTGCCTGATCACATCTACATTATAATGAATGGTAGAAATAACAAAAGCCATAGTGTGCAGGACAAAAACATAACAAAACATGTTCATGTAAAACCCAAGATACACAAGAAAAAGCAAAGTCGATAGCACCTGTGGAGTTAAACACAAAGATTACAGTCAAAGAAAAATGAGTAGTCATATATTTGAAAAACATCATGCATATCCCCTTTTAACCAAGAATTCAAATGAAAACAACCAACTATGCTAAAATGTGTAGAGTTCAGACATTTACAAGCAATACGCAGATAATTCAGAGCCTTCTTCATCTTCTTTTTTCCTCCATCATACTAATCGACCCAAGAATCAAAATCAACCTTCTATATCAAAACCTTGTTCCTGTAACACCAAATCAATCATCCATTCAATTTCAATCCATTTAAAATATCATTAATCCAAACACCAACACTCGACAATAATTAACATAACAAACTCGTAAATCTAACAAATAACATAAGCTCAACCCAGTTTGAAGATCTAATCCCCCCCCCCCCCCCCCCCCCCCCCCCAAAAAAAAAAAAGAAAAAAAAAAGAAAAAGAAAAAGAAAAAAAAAACCCAATATTGGAAACCTCTTCAGGTTGCTTAAAATAAATAACCCGGGTTTTTGGCTATTATTTAGAAACGTATATTTGATTTTCCCTACATAATAAAATGAGAAAGGCACACCTACGTCTGTTTGGAGTATGATGAAGAGGAAGGAACTCTTTTGTTGCGAAACATCATATAGCCCACAGGCAGCACCACTCCCAACATCATTATGGCCGCTCCGATCAAGTATCTGAGTAGGCTCGGCGGCTCCACCTCGACCAATACCACTCTCCTCAACTGCCGCACCACCCAATAGGAAAAGACCCATTTCAATTGAATGCTAAATTATGAATTTGACGCAAATACATATTCATTCTTGCACAAGAAGACCCATTTCGATTGAACACTAAATTACGAATAAACTTAAGAAATTACGAAGAATTGTTAATGTAAATTGTGAGTTGAGATCTGGATCCAGAGAGACAAAGGAACTTACCGCCATGGTTATTCGATTTATTTACGGAGTGAGAACGAATTCAAATCGATTTCAGTTGAAGCTGTAGCAGAGGAAATGGGGTGAAATGAAATTGTCGAGTAACGACTACCGATCAACCAGTAATCGAATAAGAATACTTTCGATCCCCCTCACCCCCCAAAAAAAAGAAAAAAAATTATTTGTTTAATTATTTATGTTGAGAACTTGGGAACTTGGGGACTGGGGAGGCTAAAAAAGTTCAATTTTAAGTAAGAGTTTAAAAATAATTAGTTTTTTTAGTTAAATTATAAATAAATACTAACCTTTTAACTTAAAAATAAAAAGTATTAATTTATTTAAATACATAATATAATTTAAAAATAAATTTTATATTTATATTTAGTAAAGTGTATTTAATTATGATTTTAATGTGATTAAAAAATTTAGGTCTATTTAATACAAATCTTTTAAATTATATAAAAGTCTTCGACTATGCAATATAGACTTGCAATATGCAATTCAAACTTTTAAAATCTTACAAAAGTCATAAGTATTCAAAATGTCAATATTTTTTCATAAAATTTTATTTGTACTAAATTTAAAGCACAATGTATAAATAAAATATTCCATCCGTCCCATAAAAACAAAGAAAATTTAATTATTATATTTAGCGTAATAGATTTAACTTGAATTTTTTTTAATATACTCCTACATTAATATAATGGTAGATCATATTTATAAATAACAAGACACATTAAATATGAGTATATTAGAAATTAAGAAATCAAATATACTATCGACAAGAAAAATTGATTATAATTTGAGACGGATGAATAAAGAAAATACGTCTGTCTTTATTGGATGGGGAGAGTATATCATAATTTCTCTATCATACATCTTCAAAATTTGGAAAAATTTTCGAAAAAAATTGTATTTCATTATATGGGTTTCTATCTTTATTCAATATTTTTATTTTATTTTTCATTCTATAAACTCTAGAGTGAAGATTAATTATCAAAATATTTTTTTTAAAAAAAGATTAATATTTTTCTCTTTTCCATATATTTTTTTCCCAATATTTTTCTAATTATTTTTTCTTTCTTTTTTCATTCTACGAACTCTATAGTCAAAATTAATTGACAATAATTATTATGTAAAAAATATTAATATTTTTCTCTCTATTCATTTTTGTTGGAATATATTTTTGAAAAAGTCACATACTATATATTTTTGAATTTATCCACAAGCTATTTGAAAATTCATAGTTTTACTAAAAAAAAATAAATTAAAAAAGAGCTAATAATTTATATCGTTGACTTTTGACGTAGTTTGCTTACAGTAAATAAATAGAATATTATAAATTCAAAGTTTTTTTTTTATGAGTTTAATAATATTAATGCAATTAAGTAAATTAGTGCTAGACTTTTTTTTTTTTTTTAACGATTTTGTCTTTAAACTGTGGGACATTAATAGCTTGTTTGAGAGAGTTTTTAAGTAAATTTTGAGAAATTTTTTTTGATAAAATGTGTAGTTCAAAAATTAATAAAGTTGTAGCTCTTATGAAATTTGTGGCTAAAATTAATTATTGACTTTTGACCAAAGTTTTTAAACAGATTTTAATTTGGACTAAACAAGCACTATAGTTTTATATTCAAGGTTTAATTAAAAAAATAAAATTCTTAGAAGTTTGTTAAAGTCTAGAAAAGTCTTTCAAAATGTCTACAGAAGTCTATTAAAATTTATAAAAGTTAATGAAATATATCAAAGTCAATCACTTACAAAATATCAATCAAAATCTTTAAAAATCTATAGGGTAATTAGCACATTTTTGTCTATATTGTTTGCTCTTATTGTCTAAAACGTCTATGTCGTTTGAATTTTGGCATATGAGCTTCTAAATAAATGTTTCTTTGTGAAAAAGGTCCAGACCGTCCATATTCATTAACATTTGCTATTAAAATTAATAAAAGGGTTAATTTATGCAAATAAATCTAAACAAGAGGGATGATATACGCAAAAAAAGTGACGATAGAAATGTTTTGCGCGTACAAACGTTTAAAGCCAAAATTTGAATTTTTTTTCCAACAACTATAAAATTCCACACAAACTACATTGTAATATTACACGTAAATACATATTACACGAACTTAACACATCCAAACAAATGTATGCCGCCAAGTACATTCTAACACTTCAAAATATGACTGTTATAACCCACATTACAACCAACCCACAAATAAAACCTAAACATCATTTCTAAAATTGAACAACTTCTTTTCTTTCTGCAAATTCAACAATTGTTCTTCATACACATTCCAAGATTTAAGCAAACCAGGTATTATCCCCATAGATCTGAAACATATAAGCAGGTCACACCAGGTACATAAGCTACATTCTCCATTTTACTGTACAAGAATTTCAATTTCAAATGTCAATAAAGAAAGGCACAAATTGAAAAAATAAAATTGTGCGAGAGTAATTATCAAACGGCGTTGACATGTAAGGAAACGTTTACCAGGATTGACTATTGTCTACAAGGTCTCCATCTCAATTTGCGTTCCTCATTTACACAGGCAACGATCCATTGTTGTTCTACAGAGCAAGAAGAGATTTTGTGTATGATTTTGCATATAATTGTTCTCATAAAAATATGTGTATAAATATACAATACCGTTATTGGGTTAGGCGGAAAAAGTAGATTTTTATGCCTTGACAATATGTACGTTTTGCACAATAAAAACAAACGATAATATTACAATCTGTTTGTGTGAAATTTTATAGTTGCTGGAAGAAAAATACCCAAATCTAGTTTTAAACGTTTGTGTGCGCAAAATGTCCCTATCGTTCACTATTTTTTGTGCAAATCATCTCTTTCGTTTAAATTTATTTGTGCAAATTACCCTTTTGTTAATTTTAATGGCAAATGTTAACGAATGTAGAATGCAGAGACATTTCTACAAAAAAATGTTTATTTAGAGGGCACAGATGTCAAAATTTAAACGATAGAGACGTTTTGCACAATGAGAGTAAACAATAGAGACGAAATGTGCTAATTACACATTTAAATTAAATACAAGCTTTGCATATCATATATATATATATATATATATATATATATTTTTGATACCCAGGTATCCTAGCTTCGCTAGACTAAATCCTAGACCCCCGAGACCCTTACCCCTAGAATCTAGAGGAGGTAATGCATATCATAGTTTTATATTTAGAGCATGTCAGGCTAAGTTAAAAGTAAGCGTCCATCCTCCTGTTTGGTTTAATTTAAAAAGTTGCTAAAAAATTGAAAATTTTAATTAACAATTAATTTTAAACACATATTTTATGAGACTCACAACTTATATAAACTTTTTAACCACATATTTTATCAACTATTATCAAAACTACTAAAATTTTTATGAAAAACTTTGTTTCTAAGTAAAAGAATTTCGAGTAATTTTTTATTTTTAAAATATATTTAAATTTTATTTTTAAGTAAACGTACTACGTTTATGAAATTTATTTATTTGTTTTTAACTATAAACTTGTTTTGTATTTTTACTAATAGTTTTGGGTAAGGAATCGATCAAGTGTTTAACACACCAACTCAAGAATCCAAAAACCAAGAACTCAACGAAGACAATTTCTTAAATATTAAAAAATAGGAAATTAATTTTAAACATTTAAAAAATTAAATATTATTATTCAAATAGTAATAAAACTTAGAATAATAGATTGTTAATGTTAAAAGATTAAAGTCAAATAATAATGAATATGTAAAATTATTATCAAAGTAATAATAAATTCAAAACAGCAATCATAATTATTATTTAACTAATAGTAAATTCAAAACAACAATTATATAAATAATAAACCCCTTATAATATTTTTTCCCCATTATCTGTACTTATAGTAAATCATTTTTACAACAAAAATTTCAATAAAATAATTTTATAATAAAAATTGTCAATCAAATTTAAAATATCAAAGTAATAGATTCAAATATTAACATCATTAGACATTTATTATTAAAATGATAATACTTTTGATTAAAAAAACACAATGAATCGCTTAATTGCATGTCTGCGACTCAAGTGAGGCGTAAAGGCCATGTCTCATATCTAGACGCCACCTAGCTATGCTTTTTTAAACCACTAAACTCAGTAAGAAATCAAGTACTTTGGTTGAGCTTAAATCACACCATCTTACCAATACCTTGAAGTATTTATGATTTAACATAAGTATTTTTCATTTTTATTTATTTTTATACCAAATACAACATGTGCTTATTGTGAAAGAATAAAGAAGAACAAAAGAAAGAATAGATGAGAACAGAGAACGAAGGAACAACCAACTTTATTAGGGAGACGGCATTATGAAATATATCTATAAGAGAGTTTTTATAGTAATGAAAACACTAATCTATATTAAGTAAACAATCATAATATATTCTAACATCATTCTAATATATTCTAACATATTAGGACAATCTTCTAATATATATGAGAATCCTCTAATATATATTCTAACATCTCCCTTCAAACTCACGATGCTACAGCAGTAAGCAGCGAGAGTTTGTCAAGTAAGAAACGAAAACGATGGACCGGATGTAACTTTGTGAAAAAGTCAGCAAGCTATATCGACAAGTAATCAAGGCAACTACACAATCTTAGTAGTAGTAGACGTCATAGCATGATACTCTGCTTCAGTAGAAGAATGGAAACAACAGTCTCCTTCTTACTCTTCCAAGAGATAAGAGAATAATCCAAAACTGGACAAAAAACCAGTATTATAGAAAAGAAGAGAAAAGGGGAAAGAAGAAGAAGAGAAAGGAAATGAGAAGAGAAGAAATGGATAGGATGAGGGAGACAGATTATCCAGATTAACCGGAACCAACTAATTTCCAGATTACTAGACCATATTCTAAATCCAAATTAATGGATGCAAATACCAAATTGCAGAGAAGAAAAGAAGGGGGGAGATATGTTGTCCAACCAAATTCCAGGACAGAACAACTGGACAAATTCCAAACTGATTTGGACATACTGGATGCAAAATCAACCAAATTTCAGAACAGAACAACTGAACAAATTTCAATCATCCCTTTTAGTTGCCATGATTAGCTCGAAAAGATGTACAATATAGAAGCAAACCTTGCTTAAGCTGTGGGCACGCCTTACTGACTAGAGCAGCCAAAGTCTTTTTCTTAATGCAAAATCGAACCTTGCGTAAGCCGTGGGCACGCCTTACTTACTCGAATTTTCAGATTTGGTTTAAAGGAATAAGGTTTTTTTTTTTAAAAATGTGCGGAACTTTGAGTAGGGGAGGAAAAAGAAGGAACTTAATATTCAATACATAACCGAGGCTCTGGACAAATTTCAAATTCCAAAATTAGCCAAGTAACAGTATCTAAAAGAAACGAAAAAAGACTTGGCCGGACGAGTGGCATAAGGCCACTCGCTGGAGAACGAAAGCGATTTCAAGTTTAAACAAAGTTGGATCAAACTTACTCTGATGCCATGTGAAAGAATAAAGAAGAACAGAAGAAAGAATAGAAGAGAACAGAAAAAGAAGGAACAACCAACTTTATTAGGCAGACGGCATTAAAAAAACAACTACAAGAGAGTTTTTATAGTAATGAAAACCTTAATCTATATTAGGTAAACAGTCATAATATATTCTAATATATTCTAACATCATTCTAATATATTCTAATATATTATAACATATTGGGACAATATTCTAATATATATGAGTATCCTCTAATATATATTCTAACACTTATGTTGGAGTTTTGACTAATACCAAGTATATTCGCCTCAAATGGCCTTCTTGAGAGTTTTTTTTCACCAATTTTGATCGATTTTGTGTTGTACTGTTTATGAATAGTTGAGAAAATTGGTGCTTGTTAGTTTTTTGGAATACCGATTTTGGACAGTTTTTAAATCGTTCAAAACCGGTATAGTGTAATTTGTAGTGTATTTCTCAACCTCCAAAATCGACGGTTTTTATCGTTTTTCAAAATTTTTCCCGATTTTACACTATCAAACAATTGTTTTCAAAACTAGCACAAACATAATATTTATAAAAATAAAACAACATATGCAAGAACATAAATTTAATTTTATATTTTCAATGATAAGTAAATTTATAATTTTTTTTTAAAATTAATTTTTTATATATATGGGCATATATGTAATTTGATTCTTTTAAAAAACTTTTAGAATCGCTAGATAATAAACTCCAAAACATGGGTTTGATCATTTCAAAAACGCTACTAAAAACTAACCAAAACTGCTCACCTCATAAATACTCTAAACCAGTTATTTAAAATTCCTTCATAACCGGTACTCCAAAACCCCCCAAACAAACCCTAAGGATATAGTAAACGTAATACAAAGGATCAAAACAGAGCCTTAAATTTCAAACTAGTGTTAGTACGCTTGGGGATGATAAGAAGGCGGGAATTGAAATATAATTATTACCTATGTGCTCTTATATTTACTTATTTATTTATTTTCACTTCCACCCTAATTTCCTGACTAATCGAGAAATCCCTAATTCATTTGGAGGGGGGGGGGGTAAGGGTATTTTGCCATCATTATATACACTACGAGGGATGGCAAAAAAATCCGTTCCAGTCCCGATCCTCACTGCCCTGTTAGTAATTGTGATATGACAATAGTGCAATGGTTCATAACCTATACTTTCTCTAACCTTTACTTTTAAGTAAGGAAAATTAACGTAAATGGTCCCTAACATATGAAAATAGTGCAATGGTTCATAACCTTTTATTTTTGGTGGAGTGGTCCCTAACCTATCCATTTAGGTGTGCAATTGGTCATTTTGGATGGATTTCATTTAAAACTTCCGTTAGTTGCGCGAGTGAGTTAAACTCTCAATTTTTTTGTCTTTATTGGTGGGGGTAAAATTGTCAAGTTACATTTATTTTCTTTTTTTCAACTACATGAATATATACAGAGAAATATATATCCCCATTCTATTTCAGAAGAGAAATTCTCCAACTCTGTTGCTTTTTCTTCTTACATCATTCTTCTGAGAATTTTGTCACCATTGAACATCCATACTCTTCCCAGAAAGCAGCCTTAATGGCCTCGTCAGAAGTCATGTGATCCCCACCGGTGGCGCTCATCAAAATCAAAACCTTCTTGGGACTTTCAGCACCATTAACCGGCACTCTCTCCGAATCCTCCAAAAACCCATGCCCATAATTTCTAAACCCATTATTCTCCTCAGAATTAAACTGGTCCTCGAAAAAACTAAGCGAAATTTTCTTACAATGGAACTTAATAGCTCTGTTAAACTGATTCAAGACACTTCTAAACTAATAGGCAGAACCTTTGGTGCTCAAACTCAATGAAACAACCTTGGGCTTCTTTTCGGCATCAAAATACAAGTAGTTTGTTAGAAGTGCTGAGTGCCCATCTCGATTGTACCTCAAAAAATTAAACTCAAAAGAATCCAATTTGGATACAAAGCGAAAAGGATTTGTGGGTTCTTTTGTCACTGTTATTGAAAGCTGCATAATTGAAGTTATACACTCGATTTTCTTTCTTCTCTTCTTGGTGGGAGAGCTACAAAGAGAGTTGAAGTCAAGCCCACCGGAGCCACCACTAGTAACCACCGTGGAAGGTGGCGGAACACTAATAATCGGTGGCTGAGTCACCAAATATGAAGCTGGGTCCACTTGCTGGTGGTGAGTTTGGCTGAGCAGAAAAGCTGATGTGTCAAGAGTTGACAAACCTCCACTCGGTTGTTGCCAGTTGACTGGCATTTGAGGCTAAACGGTGATAAAATTCTCAGAAAAAAGATGAAAGAAGAAAAGGCAACAGAGTTGGAGATTTTCTCTTCTGAAAATAGAAGAATGATCTATATTTCTCTGTATATATTCATGTAGGTTGAAAGAAAAAAAGAAATGTAACTTAACAATTTTACCCCCAGCAATAAAGACAAAAAAAAAGAGAGTTTAACTCACTCGAGCAACTAAAGGAAGTTTATAACAGAATCCTTCCAAAATAACCAATTGCGCACTTGAATGGATAAGTTAGGGACCACTCCACAAAAAATGAAAAGTTAGGAACCATTTGCACCAATTTTCCTTTAAGTAATGCACAAATTTGGTACATGTTCTATTTTCTTGTGCATAAATATATGACTATTTTCTTATGTTATTTATTTTGACATCAGAACCTGCATTCTCTACGTGTCAACAGATCTCTAGTCACTCATCTATCAATCTGTATGTAACCTGCATACTAGGATGATCGTTAGGCACCAAGATTACCGGGGGAAAAGGGTCTGGCGATCGTTGGTACTCCAACGATCAAGTCAACTGTCGGTATATAGAGTAATATACGGGGAACAAAAACAATTGGGTATGGGAGGGACAAGCAGGCAGAGATTTGAACAGAGTTTAGAAGTGAAATTAATGTGTAAAAAGAGCGTACATTGGAATAATCGGAGACATTGTATTTATAGCATAATAGTACTAATTGATTTAGGAAAATAGTCAATTAGACATTCGATTGGATCCTCATTCCTTATAAGATAGGGGCAATCGGTTGTCACTGAAATCTCCAAGATTTCAGTCCTTATTTGAGTTGATCCACATTATCTAATCTTTAGGACATTGGAATTTAGTTTCCTTATGAGAATCATTTTGGCAATCAAACACAATCTGTCTTCAAATTACTTCTCTGGTTATCCCAAGTAGAGAGATTGCTTGTGGATTACGAGAATGCGAAGACCAGCGAAGCGCTCCAGATTGGTCTGGAATGTCGAGGCCCTTTATGGGCTTCGCTCTACCTAACTTGAGGATGCTAACGTGTTGAAGGGCCTTAAGCGTATTCGCGAGGCTCTCGCTGGGTATCCGAGGCCTTGACAAATCTGGGAGGCCCTCGTTGGGCCCATGAAGCCCTAACGAGGCCTAACTTGGGCCTATACGGGGCTTTAGCTGGACTCTTACCGACGTGGAGGCCTTTACGAAATTTGGTAGTAACAATAGTTCTCCAAGTCCAAGCCTATTATTTATATCAAGTGTGAGACTTTAAGAGGAGTATTAAATGAGGACGAAGGCCTTTAGAAAGTGAACTTCTAATGGAATCCATGAGATCACCTATCCCGTTATATTTCTCTATATGAAGCATTTTGAACCCTGCAGAGAGTTCTCTAGCCTTCAACTCTTTAGAGAATGAGAGGTCATCGTTGTTGTCGTCAAGGTCGAACGACCGTTCTGGTCTTTCATCTTCGGGCTTCACATCTGCAGTCATGGAGTCCATTCTCTTCTCTTGGTGGTCATTGCTGAGCTCGCTACGCCGGCTACTCAATGATTGAGTCCGAAAGAAAAAAATTTCTAAAGATTTAGTCCGAAAGAAAAAATTTCTAAATGAATAAATTTGAAATTCTTCTAATAACTTGTTTGGTCAAGCTTAAATTATAAGTTTAGTTGATCAAACTAGTCAAAAATACTTTTTATCTACATATTTTATACGATCCACAACTCACTATTTACTTATTATCTACAAATTCTATAGGACTCACAATTTATAAATACTTAAAAAAAAAAGTCAATACTACCAAACATGCACTACATCTAACGTCCCAAGAAAATCGGTAAGGGAAAATAACATATACACACTTGATATTTGCCAAAATTACAATATTATTGGGCTTTGTAAACAATTAGTGAATTACTAGATCTATGCGTGAAATTCGCAAGAGTATTGGCCCATGATACTCGCGTTCTCTAACAGAATGATAAAGAGCCCATTAACCACATCTTCCCAAAACAGAAATCTTACGGATAAGGCCCGATCGTTACAAATCAAAGAATATTATCAGCTTGATAATGGCGCTTTCAAAATTCAAATATGAAATCGGATACTGTATTTCATTCTTGAAATGGGGATCTTTCAATAACAAAAAGTTTGGTTCCTTCAACAGTTTCGTCAACCCATCATCTGGCGTCTTGGATTTGCAGAATATTTTCTGGAGAAATGATTTGAAGATATCTTCAATTCAATTACAGAGATTGAATAACAAGATACAAATTCATTTTTTTCCAGAATTTATTAACACAACAGTTTCATTCATGGGATTATTATCCGCTGTTAGCTCTGTGTGTGTGTGTGTGTGTGTGTGTGTGTGTGTGTGTTTATATATATTTGTTTCCATTTGTTGGGTTCAATGATTGATGTGGATAATATTATTAGATTAACAAATAAATGAAATGTGAATTTAATAGACGTAAAACTAGTGAAATGAGTTTTTCGTAAAGTCTTCAATGGTTAAGCTATAATGATGTATATACAACACTTAGTTGTTAACATAATTTCTCAAATAATGTGTTAATCCAGTTAATTGTAAATAGTATTGGTGATTTTCATGTAATTACGGTATCATGATTTATGAGTTATATGATTACGTTACATAATACAATTCCATTCTCTTTTATCTACAGTTATCATAGAATAATTATACTTTATGTCTTCAATGTGCAGTTTTTGATAAACAGATGGGTAGTATTAGTGTGTTGGTTTATTACAATGGTAAACAGGATCAGTCACGGTGTTACAACGATTATTCAATGGTTGGTATAATTGTTTCGTTGGATTGTAGTTACATAAATTTGGTTGGGATAATTATGAAGGAACTGAAAATGGATGATTCTGAGTATCATATAACAATTCAGTAACAGGTTTTAGCGAATGGACCTCTTATACAGATTGGCACCGATAGTTCTTTGTATTTCTATATACAAGTCAGGTAGGGTGAGACTAATTTGATAAAGTTTTCATTGTGGGTAGATATTGAGAAACTAAATACAAATGAGAACAATTTGGGGTACCTATGTAACTCAATGACCGAATGTGATGGCGAATCATTTCATGATAGATCAATCAATGATCCCACAGGATTTGGATCAATGGAAAATTTGTTGATAACAAACTTGCCAACAATTCAAGAAATGGGGAACGATATTTGTGAGAACGTGACGTATGGAGATAATAATATTGAAGATAGTGGTACAGATGTCATCTCACGGCCTAGTATTGAAGATGTGAAAAAAGATTCAATTTTTCAGAATAAGAATTTATTAACAACGAGCGTGGCATTGTATGCAATTAACCACATGTTTCAATACATGGTATACAAATCAGACAGGAATGAGTATGTACTGAAGTGCTTGGATGTGAATTGCAATTGGAGATTTCACGCTTTAGTAGTTGGGAATACAACAATGTTCAAGATAAGAAATACAAAGAATAGTCACACATGCTCGTTGGATGTAGTCTTAGGAGATCATAAGCAAGCAACCTGTTCAGTTATTGCAAACTGCATCAAGCATAAGTTTACCTTTGCGAAAACTGTATACACACCGGATGACATTGTAAAGGATATGATGAAAACTTATGGGGTAACAATTAGCTACGAGAAGGCTTGGAGGTCTCGTGAACGTGCATTGGAGATAGTAAAGGGTGATCCTGAAATATCTTATGGAGGAATGCCATCACATGTACATATGCTTAGAAAATTAAATCCAGGGTCATATACAAAAATTGAGACCGATGAAAATGACAAGTACATGTTCAGCTTTGTGGCCTTAGGAGCTTCAATATATGGGTAGAAGCATTTTAATCCTATCATAGTTGTTGATGGCACATTCTTAACAGATAGTTATGGTGGAATACTATTCACTACGTGCACCCAAGATGCAAACGACAATATTTTCATACTTGCATATGGTGTGGGTGATTCTGAAAATAATAATTCATGAGAATGGTTCATGTTAAGATTAAAAGAAGCATACAGTGACCGTGATAAGCTAGTTATTATTTCTGATAGACATACTTGAATTGAGAATGCAATCGCAAAGGTTTACCCAAGAGCATTGCACGGGGTTTGTTCTTACCATTTGTTCCAGAATTTGAAGAAACAATATGGTAAAAAGTCGAAGTTCATCAGGCAACCTTTCAACGCAGCATCAAGAGCTTACACAGTTTCTGAATTTGATATTCAAATGAGGTATTTGGACACTGTAGACGAGGATATAAGATGATATTTGGTTAGTAAATGAATACACAGCTTAGTCCATTAATGTAATTGATTTCCACAAAATAACCAATGGTATATGATGATTTTTAAACAGGAACGGGTCGGGTATCACAAGTGGTCAAGAGCTCATATGATACCAAACCGATTTTCAACAATGACGTCTAACATTGTGGAGTCTGTAAATTCAATAACGAGGTCAGCCAAGAACTTTTCAATAGAAGCTTTGTTTGAGTCATTACGTTGCACAGTTCATAAATAGTTTTTCAAGAACTTAAACGATGCTAGATCCACATTCACAAGTCTCGGCACAAGATATGAGTGCATGATGATGGAACAATCAAGAGAATCAATTAGAATAGAGGTATATGCAATTTTATAATCGTTTGTTATCATATATATAAATTGATGTAATAAATTTCCATTTATAATTCGATTAATATTACGAATATTTAATGCATGTTCAAATTAATTAGGTGATACCTTCATCTGATAGTACATACTAGGTGAATGATGAAACAACAACATATTTGGTAAGATTTGATGAAAAGATGTGTTCATGTAGACGCTTCCAGATAGATGAAATGACATGCCCCCACGTGATAGCAGTAAACAGTAGAAAAACTTGTCAGTGTACGACTTTTGCTCACATTATTTCAGCAAAGAATTATATATCAGTGCTTACACTGGGACAATAAATCCTATTGTTCACAAATTTGAGTGGAGTGTACTAGACGAAGTATCTAATATTATTGTTCTAGCTCCAGATACAAAAAGAAGGGTTAGAAGACCAAATGAACATATAAAACGGTCGTTGTATGAATCTAAGAAGAAATCTGAATGTGGACGTTGTTCTGAATACGGACACAATCGATCCAAATGTAAAAATCCCACTCCTTTGAAGACAACAAAAATAAAGAAATGGAATGCAAATAATACAGTCAACAAAGAGGTAAAATCTAAAGAATTGTTCCATTCATTAAGATTGATAGATAACTATTTAACTATATTAGAAGAATGTTTTGACAGAAAAATGGCATCAAACGGGTGCGTGCATGAATTTACACCCACTCCTACAAAATAAGTGTTGATAACATAAATGTATTATTTAGATGTTCTAATATTAAAGAACTTGTGTGGGATACTATGGAACATTTCCAGTCAAGTTGGAATTTTGATATGACATGCCTTTGTTTGATATGGGTGTGGGTCAGTTACTTGTCTACAACTAATAATGTTGATTTAGTTCCATGTGCTTGATGAAAATGAATCGAACATACCTCGTTTTTTAAAGTTATTTTTAATAATATGATTTGTATGATCATATAGGACTAAGTGAACACTCGATTGTTGGATTGGAACTCCATTGAAAACAAGATAGATACTTTATCTTTTAAATGTTTGTATATCTTTTTTCTTAGATCATCGTAATGAGATCTTGTACTTTGGAAGACTCGAACACGTTTCTCAATTGTTGACTGTCCAATGTGTGTTTGGTGTTGGTATATGATGCAATATTATTGTTAACTATATATTCAACTTCAATTCATAATATTCCAGAATGTTTAGTGAGAATAATAATCTTATCTTTGTCAACAGGTTTGATTGGACTGAAAAGATCAATGACTAGAAGTGGCTAAGGTTTTGGGATTGATCAAAATTTGGGTTGATACTCCATTGATACATTTAAAGGCAACAACACATGAAGGAAGTATATGAAGACTTTGTATATTCAATAAACAGTCAAATTTGTTTTCGAAATTCATATATTGTTGGGTATTCATTCATTAACGCTTACTTAGAGACGATATGTCAACAATTTTTATAGGATATAACTTTGATGATTTGTGCGTACACAAACATGACATGAGTTACAGGTTATGATGATCTTATTTTGCGTAAATGAGTCATGCATTTCAGTTGTTACTATATGTAGATTCATATTTATATATATTGATGATGTACAAAAGGTTTAGTGTTGAATTATGGGAGAGTATATGAATTAATAAATAAAACCGAGTTAACAACGAAGAGTCTTTACCATTTGGAAATATGTTGGATGCTTGAAGGTGTTTTAATTAATTGAACAACTAATGAAATGTTTGATACATATTGGAATTGATTTTCTCAAATCAGGGTGTTTAGGTAAGTGATGCAACTATCATGTCAACACACATTGTTGATGAGATTTCTATTGTCCTGTAAATAAACCTCTACCAGTAGCCGTGTATGAAGAACTCTCATTCCAATCACAAATGTTGAAAAAGTAAAAATTGAAAGGGAAATAGACTAAGATAATAAAACTGTAAATGGAAGTAGATCATCTATCATAGACTATGTTCCATTTCATTAGTCAAGTTCATTCTTGACAAAATTAGAACTAGATTACGGCATATATCACAGATCATCCACACAACCATAGTTCAAATACAAATCTATCACATATTAACACCAACAATCTTATAATATATGCCGAATAAAAATTACCGCAAAGGTATTTAAATATCATTATTTGACCAAAATATGAACCAAAAGACAATAAACTTAAAAATGCCTATTAAACAGATTTGTGCATTAAATTCATACGACATTCATATGAATCCATTTATCTAATTTCTTGACCACACTGAACATCGGGCTTCTCCATTGCATACTTGTACTGTTGAACAGCCATGCTGTGCCGAGCAAGTTTTGTGTCAAAGGGGTTTGGCATCGTTGAAATCTTCTTCTCATGTATGTACTCAACATATTTGATGATGAATATCTCGCAATCACCCATGCATTAATAACGTACAAGAGGGTTAATCGATTACAGTTTTTATGGTTCACGTCCCATTCCAACTAAAATACAACATAGTATCAATTGATAAGTCATATGAAAAAGAAAATGATGTCTCCGAGTTAAACCATTGATACTCCTATGAAACAAATGAATGAAATGAAGTAATTACACTAACCCATTTGTTTGTTGTGGTGTTCCCTTACATAGTCTGCAAGTAAGAGGAGAGTCGGGAGCTTCGAACTTGAGGACCTTGGTTTGGTGGAGGAGATGTGGAATAATGTTGACAAGTGGTTGGATGGCATCCATAACTGAAACATCTCTAATCATTTTTTATGCCGAGTTGTATACATCCAAGTGCCAATTTTCTATGTCAAAGTGCCCTAAAATCCAGTGGGCACGTTTGTCCATGAAAATTGGGATGAAAACATGTTCAACCTCTCCCTAGTTTGTGTAGAACTGAGATCTTTCACCGTTTATGTAAAGTAGAAGATGATTTTTTTTTGGGTATGAAGTGCCATTCTCTTGAAATGATTTAGGAAAAGAGAAGAAAGCATAAACATATGAAAAAATAGCATCGACTAAAAGATATTCCACGCTATGACGAATATTAAACTGTACATTTTCTTCTTCTGCAAATGCACAATGATATTACAAAAAGTAGCATATTGTCAATGATTTGCTAACCCAATCGACATTCAAATGCCTATAAAAAGATGAAAATCACAACGAGAGAGGATTTTAGGGTTTTACTAGATGAATAAGGAGACATCATTGTATGAAGAAGAACATATGCACGGATAGACCTGAGCGTCGGGTGGGTCGGTCCGGGTAATTCAATACCGAGAACCACATGTTACACTTCAAGTACTATTCGGGTCCACGTAGTTATTGGAACCAAACTCGAACCGAAACCGTTGGTTGATGTTCGTGTTTGGTTCTACCTATAACATTTTTCTTTTAAAATCGTGAGTTGACAATATGTTTTGAAAAAATTTAAAACTTATAAACCTTTTAATATGAAAATACGTTACATGTTAAAAAAACTCCTGAAACATATAAAATATAAACATTAACAAAAAGAATATACACAAAAAATGCAAACCCATAAATTATGGTTAGAAAAAGAAAAATATCATTCAAAATTGAGGATTCGTTTCGATTATAGAAGAGCTTTGCTTTCGCCATCTCACAGTGTGTTGAGCGAGAAATATGAAGGAGAGTGATGAGCGAGAGAAAGTTGAAGGAGAGATAAATGAGCGAAAGTGCGAGACGGACGACAATTTTTGTATTGTGTATCTAAAAAAATAGAGATTGAGAATTTAGAATTGGGTCAATTGAGTTTGGGTTTAGAAATGGTGGATTTTATACTTTTGATTTGGATATTGGACAATTGGACTCTTGTCTTTGGTACTGTGGTGTTGAGTTGGGTAATTAGGTCAAGGTGAATAAATTGTAAAAAATAAAAAATAAATTATAAAAAATGACAAATTTGATTCCAGAGTCGGGTACTTACAGTTTTAGTTCAAGAACCAAGAACCAATCCGGACCTAGTCGATTCTTGATTTCGGTTCTTACTTTTTTTTTGGGGGGAATCGGACCGGAACCTCCGGCTTCATTTCAGTTCTAGTTAAAATGTCCACTCCTATGCACGATCGAAGAAAATGAAATCACGTTGAAAAGCTTTTACTGGAATTGGAAATTGCACCATTGATTATAAATTGAATCGGGATTAATTAGGTGATTTCATATAGAAGCATTTAAGACTTTGATATTATTATTTTTTAGGTAATTATATTTTCTGGTTAATTACACTACATTTTAATTGTAATGAAAATTCTCAACTATTGCTCATTTTTTTTGCATTTATGTCCTCAACAATTTTTTATTACATTTCTATCACCCACCTATTAATTTTCACATCTTATTTTTATATTTGATGATGATTTTTGTCTAAAAAATTAATTAGGAGGACATAAAATTTTTTTTGTTGCCTCTCGTATTTTTTAAATAAGCAAAAGAAATAACAAATACAAAAAGTTTGACAAATATTTGCCCCTCATTTTCAATGCATATTAGCTGAATATTTGGACAAAAATTATTATCAGATGTGAAAATTATTGAAAGTTAATGATAAAAATACGACAAAAAAAGTTGAAGACATAAGTGCCAAAATGTTAAATGTTTGGAGACCTTCATTGCAATTAAAACGTGGTGTAGTTAATAAAAACTGTAGTGTAAATATAATAATTACCCTTGTTGTAAAATTATAGGATAATTATTGATGACTATTTAGATTTATCATAATACTTAGTCTATCAGTATATTTAGATAAGCATTGTTTGATTGTATCTAAATCACTTTGTTACTTACTTTGAAATCCTATAAATATAGGTCAATAGTTATAATAAAATACACATTAATTTGCATGTCTTTTAGTTTTCTTTCTTCTTTCTCTAGTTTCATAGCAACCCTTGTTTTTTTGGTAAGTTAAGGCTATTTGTATTAGGGCTGCACAAAAAAACCATCAAACCCAAATTGTAACAGTTGGTTCGGATCTACGTGGACCTGTCAATGTTTTGATTTTAAACCAAACCGAATCGTTTTTTAATTTTTTATAATTGAAAATAAATAAATTATACCTACTTACACATTTACAAAGTGAGCAAAATACAATTCAATATTAAATTTAATGGACCAACTTATTTAAATTTTGCACTGGCTCATAAACCACAAATTTATTATTGGTCCAGTTATTTACTATTTTTTGTTAATTTCCTCAATATTCTCATTTTCTTCCAGGACAAAGCTAATTTTCCATGGAAAATGTCACATTCAAGGAAAATAATGTCACATCAGAGGAAAATGTTTTCCAACTTTGGCTTTTTGATTGAAGGTGGAAAATGAAAATGAATTCTAAGGTACAATCACTTAAAACATGAATTTGGCCAAAATATTGAAAAATGTTTTCTCACCAATTTGATGGTTTTTTTTTTTCTTCTTATATGGAATTTTTTTTCTTTTCCATGGAATCCAATCAAACACATCCTTAATGTAATGTAACTATTGGGACAAATATTAATCTAATATAACATTTAGGTTTAAATACTTCCCATTAAAACTTATATTAAGAATTTTAGACCAATTTACTTATATTTTAACTTATTTTAAATGTATAACTATTATGTCGACAAATAAACTATGGCTAAAAACCGAATCGAACAAAAAAAATAGTTTGGGTTGGTTTATATATTTTTTAGACCATTTTAACTGATTTAATTTGAAAATAGATTAAAAACTGCCCAAACGAAAACGATCACTGCAAGAAACATTGTGACTTGTGAATGGGTCTTTTAATCAAGACTTATGTTTGACTAGGCTGTTTAACCAAATACCCATTTAAAAAGCCTACCCACAATATATTTTGGCTAAAAGGCCTAATGTAATAAATAATAGGGGTTTTTTTAAAAATAACAACAATAAATAAAATATTTTTTAAAATACTGTTATATATTTTATTCTAAAAATACTGTTTTATTCTAAAAATACTGTTTTTTATTTTTGTAACACTTGTTGTTACATTTGTTATATTTGTTAATAATAAAACAAACATAACACATTTATTATAACTAAAATGACAAATGTAACAACAAATATTACAAAAATAAAAAAACAGTATTTTTAGAATAAAAAAAGTTAAATAGTATTTTTTAAATTATTTTATATTTTGTAGTATATGGTAAAATTATCACTAAATAATATGATACTTGTATTCACCATATTTTTTTATTTGTTGTACTATATTTTAATTGTAATTAATGTTTTTCATTTTTACTTATTATATCAATTATGTCTTCAACTTTTTTTTTATCACATTCTTATTCTCAACACTTTATTGATTAGCACATTTTGTGTCTGTTACTGGTTTCCATCCAAAAAAATATGTTGGAGGTATAAAATGATTTATTTGCTCATCATATTTAAAATAATAATAATAATAAATACAAAAGTGTAACAAATTATTTTTTTTCACGCAAAGAGATAACTTGACAGAATCTATCATTAAGAATGAGATGTGCTCACTAATGAAAATTGAAGATAAAAATTCGACAAAAAAAAGTTAAAAACATAAGTGCTACAACAAACAAATGTTGAAGACTTTAAGTGCAATTAAAATGTAGTGTACTTAAAAAAAATTATAGTGTCAATATAACTATCCTAAATATTAAAAGTAATTATATTCATACTACATTATTTGTTAATTATACTACATTGTAATTGCAATAAAAGTTTCTAACTATTGCTCATTTTTACATTTATGTTTCTCTTAACTCTTTTTTATCACATTTTTACATTTATGATTTCTGTTCAAAAAATTAATTTGGAGGGCATAAAAAAGATTTTTTTGTCTCTCGTATTTTTAAATAAGTAAAATAAACAACAAATTCAAAAGTTTAACAAAATATTTTTCCCCACATTAACATAATATTTGAACAAAAATTATCATCAAAGACAAGTTGTGAAAATCAATTGAAAGTTAATAATAAAATTACGACAAAAAAAGTGAAACACAAGTGCCAAAATACCAAAAATTAAAAGACCTTCATTGCAATAAAAACGTAGTGTAGATAATAAAAACTATAGTGTAAATATAATTAGCCAAATAATAATAAAAGTTACGTTAAAAGATTTGAAATAACCCCCCCCCCCCCCCCCCCCCCCCCCCCAAATAAAAAGATACTAATACCCTCAATTTCTTTTCACACATTTTGCCCCAATTAATTGCAGTGGATCGTTTATTTAATTGGGTTCAAACCTCCATTGTTCAACATCTACCTTCATACTAAGATTGCATCTTCTTCTCCGACAAACCCTAAAATCTTCCTTTCACACTCTTTGGGCATTTCAACATTCGGCTGTGATTTGCTGCCCACAAGTGGGCAGCTTATTCGGCCCACCTGCTGAGGTGTCAGCAGGTGGACCGTCCATGATAAAGCAATCTTTATCATGGACGGTCCACCTGCTGACACCTCAGCAGGTGGACCGAATAAGCTGCCCACCAGTGGGCAGCAAAACGGGACCCTTTGAACATTAGTTGAAGATAAATGTAAACAAACTCTACCCTCCTTCACTGATTTGGATGAAGAATTAATAAATTCATTTGAACCCAAATCAAACCATTTACCTACATTCTAAGAATCCAATCTTACTAAATTTATTAATCTTTCATATATTTGCTTAAAAAGAGAAAATATAAGATTATATTGTGATTGTCTCATTGATGTTTTGTATTTATGATTTACCTATAACGGCAATAATGTCATTATCGATCTAATTGAAACGAAAATTGTGTCGTTATAAACATTTTGACTAATACCAAGTATCCTTATGGTTCTGGGTCCGAATGCGTTTTTGTTGAAATTGTAGAAATCATTTGGTGCAAATTATTTCAAATGTTATAAATTAAGAAATTTATATAATCAAATTTAATTGCTAACTTTTAGAAAATTTAGAGTGATCATTCTCATTCATTAATATTTCATAACCTAAAATTGTTCGTAGATTATTTTTCTCTCTTTCATTTTTATCTTTTGAAAAAGTACGGACGTTAAAATTTTATTTTTTAATTAATTTTCTTGTTTTAAACTTCCTCATAATTAGGTATTTGTTTTTTATACATTTCTCAACTCATGAGGGCCGCATAACAATTTAATGAAACTTTGGATAGTTTCAATTATGGAAAATTTATTGTGCAACTACAACGAAACATTTGTGATCAACTTGTTCATTTTTAAAGATTGAGAACCAATTTACTACTAAGACAATAAGATTCGAGACGAAGTGCATTTTTCCTTTAAAAAATTCACATTTGTAGTATGTAGGATTTTAAAATTTATATATTGTAAAGTCTACTCAACTTACCATAATATGGTCTAAGAGAATGATCTATATAATGTTACATATGGGACAACTAAAAGTCATTCAATAGATATAACACACACTTATCCACTATTTAAGTTACCCACATTGTCACTATTATAGAGATATTCAACCTAGTGGCGGAGCGAGGAATGTGTCTTTGGGGGCTAAAATTTTTGGTTAGCTCAACGAATATTTTAGATTAAAAAATGTAAAATGGCAAGTTCAAAAAAACGAGCTAAAGATGGTTGTTCGAAATAATTTTAATAATTTTATTTTGTATCTTCTAATTGTCATTTTGAGGTTATCATTTTTGGCTTATTTTTGAACTATATTCTTCATTTGTCAGGATAAATTTTTGATACTGTTTCAAAGCATTCACAGCAAATTTCGCAAGACATCTTTTGATTGAAAACTGTTAAACAATAAATTGAAAATAACAAGCGAAAGATAACTGTTAGAATGGATATAATAATCCGATTTTTTATCTTTTAAATGACATAATCTCTTTCGATTTATTTTTGAGTTAAGTTTTTTCACTCGTCAAAGTAAGTTCTTGGCAGTATTCTAAAAAGCTCGCCTATGCCCAAAAAATTTGGAACTCAGTCTCCACACTTTACGCTTTTTAGAACATTGGTTCTTGGTATCATTTGAAAGTATTTATTGCAAACTTCGTAACACATTTTACGGATTAAAATTGTTAAACGAAAAATTTAAAATAACAAGTCGAAGATGGCTGCTATAAATAGATTTAATAATCTGATTTTTTATTTTTAATTTCTATTTTGGCGTCACTTTTTTTGGCTTTTTTTTTCGGGCTATATTTTCTCGTCGGTGTAGGTTCTTATTACCGTTTTAAAGTATTCGTGACAAGCTTTGCAACACATCTTTCGAATTGAAAAATCGTTAAATGATGAGTTCAAAAAAAAAAAAAAAAAAACCAAAGATGATTACTAAAATTGAATTTAATATTTCCATTTCATTTCTATTTTTAAATGTCAATATAATTAAAATTCTATTTGACGTCAATTTGATTTGTCTAATTCGTATAATTAAATATAAAAATATGAAGAAATTTTAAAGTGTTTTAACGAGTTCCTAAATATATTTTGTACTCAAAAAAATTAAAAAAGAGTGAAAAAAAGAATTCTCAAAATTTTGGGTGCCGAAGACCCGTAAGACTCGGCCAGTGATTCAACTTGTTTGATTGACTTGAATGTCAATGGTCTATATTAGACAACCCCAATACCATCTTAAACGCTTATTCTTTTGTCAGTTAATTTTAGAAAAAATTGCCTAAAAGTCACCTGCAAGTGACTTGTTTCAACTTAATTAGGTCCAAACAATTTTCAAAATTGTCAATAAGTCATACTCTTCAACAATTTTTCATATTAATTCAAAAATTACCGCCAAGTCAAGAGAACATTCCAAGATCTTGTTCAGATCCGAATCCATCATATCAGAATATGGCTAGGTGTCTTCAGAATATGCAGAGAAAAACATAGCTTTTCCATTGGACAGCGAAATCGAAGTATGAACCAGGTCGTTTCTCTCCACCAAAACTTTCTTTCTTGGTGATGGACTGAACTTGAAGGCTGCAGAAATTGTTGGAGACATGAAATTCTTGGAACTCATAGCCACCTGCCGGATTTTTGTTGCTTTTAAGTTGTGAACTTTTTTACTGTTATCTTTTTCTTCACAATCTCTTAAAAGCAACAATGTCTTCTTTCTCCAATGAGCGTCTTCTAGCAAAATCTGATAATTCATAAGCACAAATCAAAACAAAAATTAGAACCCATTTGCAAAAATTCATAAAAAATCTCGAAAGTACTTAAATCAAGAAACTAAATGAACAAACATGAAGGGCTATTGGCAAGGGTACTGAGGTAAAAGCTTCTGAGAGTTGTGTGTACAGAGGGTTTGGAAAAGGGTTTTCACTGAAACTTCTTCTAGCTCCAGTATTAGATTTTGAATTTCTAGTATTTGGATTAACAGGTCTTGTGGAAAGTGGGGAAAGGGATCTGTTCGAATAAGCTTCTATTGATGAACAAAAATTCTACACTAGACAATAAAGACTGGAGAGAACAAAATACTCTTGTAAGATGAAATAAATTCTTGAAGAATTGTGAGTTTCATAATCATGATGAAAACAAGATTTTTCACCATTTTCACCCATAAATTCTTGAATGTAGAATGTCCAACTACTCTCCTCTACCTCAGGATTATTATTATTATCTGGTGTAGCTTACTTTGAATGACAAGAAATGACAGAATTCTCCATTTTAATCTGACCACTACTATTGAAGAAGGCTTTCAGGATAATATTATATATTGTGAAATTTTGTGTAAATTATCGCAGAATTGAGGTAAATATGAAAATTGAAAGGGTTTGACCTTTGTGGTATGAGAAACAGTATCATAAACACATTTGTATCATGATACCGTATTATAGTAAAATTATGGAAGATTTATTTGATGATTTTTTCTAGAGTTGCCATGATTTGTTGCTATAAATAGCGGCTTGAATTTTTTTAGGAATGAAAAGTTTGATGTGAGTATGCTATGACGAAAGTTGGCCATTAGGTGTTGTTAGTCATGTATGTTGTTTGATACTGTATTATAGAAAAACAGTATAACAGAAAATAGTATCATAATAGAAATGAGCATTGAATTTGCATACGTGCTCAGAATTTTTATTATAATATATTTTTAGAATCGTCTCGACGAACTGGTCAAGGCTAGTCGCTTCACCAATGCGTATGATGAATTTTAGCTATTTGAAGTAATCTCTTTAGCTTAAAATGACAATCTTTAATTTTTTTGTCAAAACAGTATCACAGATAAATGTATCTTAATATATTAGTATCATACATGAAAATATCTTAATAAAATAGTATCACACACACAAACTACAACCCAATAAAATAACAATATTATAGATTAAATAATAATATCATATGTTGAAATATTATTATAATAAAATAGTATCATAGATCTGTTTTACTGGTTGAAGTAATTATATTGTTCTTAAAATGTTCCATTAGTAGTACAAAACCATTGATACTGTTTATATTTAATAACATTATCATAGATTAAAACAGTATCATATATTGAAACATTATCATAATAAAACAGTATCAAAGATAAAAACATGGTGTAAGTGTACCATAGCGCATTATCCATATAAAACAGTATCATAAACAAAATAGTATCATATATAAAACTAAGTACAAGATATTTTAATAGTTGACATAATGATACTGCTCTTAAAATGCTCAATTAGTTGTATAAGATCATAAATTTAAACACTGTCATAATAAAACAGTATAAAAAATAAAAGCATGATATAAATATACAAATATACATTATCTAAATAAAACAGTATCATAGATAAAACAGTATCATACAAAACAGTATCACAATAAACAGTATTACACAAAACAGTATCACAACAAAACAGTATCACAACAAAATAGTATCATTAAATTAGCATTTTTTTTTGCAATTGTAAGGCTATATTGGTCTTTTAGCTCTAAAATGTGACTTTAATTGAATTAAATTTTGACCATACGACTTTAGAGCTCATAAATGCCAAAACAGTGACCGGTCTTGAACTTACCCTTAATTTTATTATATTTCATGTATTTTCTTTATCATTTATTTTTTTCTCTATTTTCTAAAGCTTTAACCAATGAATTTAAGCGGATTGCAATACTTTGGTAATTCATAATTAAATTCAAACTTTACATTAAAATATTTTTGATGGATAGAATAATGTTATATATCATTAGTAAAGAACATCATCAGTTTAAGTGGTAGTAAAATTCTTATTTATTAATCAATGTATTAAAAAATGATCATTCCTCCTACCAATAAATTTGATAAAAAATAACAGCCATTAATTTAAAATAATCTAATGGTCTATATCTATTAATTTTTTAAAATTCTTATATTCACATCCAAACACATTTCAATAAAAGTTTCAATACATCCATATTGTTAGATTTGCTTGAATTATGGATTGTGATTTTTTGTCAAATTTATTTATAAAATATATCTACTATTTCAAATACATGTCCCTTAGCCATTTCTCCAATATAAATTTTACATATTATGAATAATAGCAAATGTGAATAAATTAAACATTGTCCACAATAATTCTTTCATCTATTCATTTAAAAATGTGTAAATTTTTTATTAAAGTGGCGATTATGAAAATATGTATTTAAGACAGCAGACCTAAAGTAATAAATAGCATGGGAGTTTATCTCCTGCCCACTTATAATGTTTACGCTGAAATGACATCACATGATTAGTAGTTTATGGTCTCACACTCATTATTTTTACCAATCACCTCAGTATAAACGCCAGTGAGATGATAGGGGATAAGCTTCATCATCGAGAGGGAAACAGTCCAAATCACCAGCTAAGGCCCCTAAATGATCGAGACCTGCTACACTTTGAAGTTGTGGATAACGTTCATCTCCGTCCGACGTATTTGACTTTTTAGCATTTTGTGGAAGTTCTAAAGAAAGTCACTTCAGAATATGTAAGAAAAATTCATTAGAAATGAACATTATAAGTGAGTGGAACATCAGTCAATAAATAACATTAGTCCAATGCGGTAGGTCAACAACTCGAGTCCTGAATTGATCCTGTGAGCACGTGTACTCGACAAACTCGGATGTATCTTTTTTCCTTAATTGTGTGCAAAATGGTAACTATATCAGTATTCAAGAAAGGTCCATCTGACCAACTGGGCCCTACTCAAGAGCCGTGCATGTTTGTAGGTATATTTTATTTCTCGTGTCTCCAATTGATCTTCTTCTGTCTTCACAAACATGCAAAACCTGTCTAGATACATTGCAGGAAGTAAAGTGCTTAAAATAAACGACAAATTTATATATTTGGATAATGGAATGTTATTCATCATAGTCCAAAAGAATGAAAGATACCATTTTATAATGAATTATGTAATTTTTAATTGAATTTTGAACTTTCCATTGCCATCATCATAAGGGGCTATAAGGAGAGCTACAGTTTATAATCACAAAGCTCTACTCTGATCAATCTAATGGCTGATATTGTGAAGTATGGGATAATCGGTGTTGGGATGATGGGAAGAGAGCATCTCATCAATCTGTTCCATCTGAGAACTGAAGGTGTAGCTGTGGTCGCAGTAGCTGATCCCTATTTGTCTTCCCAAGAACAAGCCAAGAATCTTGCACAATCATTCAACTGGCCTCTTAAGGTAAATAAAATGTGAAAAATTACTTCAATTTATGGTATAGCTATATTTACATGTTTGGGAATTTTCTGAAGGTTTTTTCAGGGCACAAGGAGATGCTTGGAAGTGGGCTCTGTGATGTATTGATTGTTTCAAGTCCAAACATGACTCACTGTGAAATTTTAATGGATATCATCAGCCACCCAAAATCCCATCATGTTTTGGTGGAAAAACCTCTGTGTACAACAGTTGCAGATTGCAGGAAGGTTAGAAGAAGATCAATTATTTGAATTACCGTATATTCCATTTTAAAGATCTATAGCAGTTCATTTTGTTACAAAATATTGTTTGTTATTGGAGTGGAGAAACTATGAATTGAAAGATCTTGATGATTCGGGGTGGGGACTGCCCTGATTCCCATGCACGGCTGGGCAGGGTATTTTGCCATCCCCATAAGACTGCAACAATTGTTTGTTATAATCATTTAATAGTTCTTTTCATTCTGCTTATCCAGTGATAGATTGTAAATGAGAAGGTGGATTGATTATCTTGTAATAGTAATATGATTGTTCTAAGCATTTCTTCCTCACTATAAAATGTAGAGTTTGATTAATTATCAAAAACACCACCTGATGAAAATTCCTCGTAGCGGTCATTTGTGTTCTATAATTTCCTGTCAATCTATACTATCGTAAAGAAACGCACACACCAATGGATATACAGATCTTAGTATCTTACTCAATGTATTGTAAATATGCCGATACTTAGAACTGAATACACAGAGTACTTTTTGTGCTACACGAAAAACGTGCAAACAAAAAGACGGACAAAGAACTTCGTTTAAGTTAACTCGTCTTATTGTTAAATCACATGTGTTCTTCTCTCGACATGCTTATGCTTGTCAATTTTACGATCTGATTGTCTGGCAGCCTAAACTTGTGATTACAGGTCATAGAAGCTGCTAAAAAGAGACCAGATGTACTTTTACAAGTTGGGCTAGAGTATAGATATATGCCACCTGTTGCTAAACTGATAGATATAGTGAAGGGTGGAACTTTAGGACAAATCAAGATGGTGGCTATCCGGGAACATCGGTTCCCATTTCTAGTTAAGGTGGGTTAAACCACAACTCTTGGCTGTCTGTGCAGTTAATATTGTTCTGAACATAAGCTTTTTATAGGTCAACAATTGGAACCGGTTCAACTGTAACTCTGGGGGTACCCTGGTAGAGAAATGCTGCCACTTTTTTGATCTTATGAGGCTGTTTGCAGGTTCGAATCCTGTCCGTGTAATGGCTTCTGGATCCATTGATGTGAATCATAAAGATGAAATTTATGATGGGATGGTAAACTTCTTTTTCTTGGAAATCATTATACTTTTTGATATTCACAATTCAGCATTTCTTGGAGGATGAAATTGGTATAGACTTTTGCATGAAAGAGGGAAAAAATAAAATCTATTAAATACCATGTCAATCTAATGAACTTCCATTACTGGAAGGCCATTCATTCACTTTTAGAGAAGCCAAATGGTTGATTCAGCCAATTATTTTTGTGCTATCCTCAAATTATCTCAGCTTGTTCACCTTGTATAATTCTATTCCCAATCGCATTTTATGTCAAAAGCCAATCTAAGTGTGGACAATTGAGCTGGAAATGCGGGTTGGCTTCTTGAACTGTTTCTAGAGAACTAAACTAGATTGAGATTTAGAGCACTCGCAAGACATGTTACATGGCTCCCATATAGGCACTGATTTACTATTACCAACGAAATGATGCGTTGGTGTTTTCATTATTTTATTTTGTGTTATCAAGTATTAGGATAGTTTAAGCTTTTTTCTATTGCTGATACTGTAGTTTATTGCGCAATCATATCCTGGGATACGTCTGTTCCATATGGAATTAAATGTAAAGATCTCTCAAGATAAAACTGTTGCGATTTGAGTACATATAATCGCATATGGATGTCCTCCTTTTAGGGAAGATCTTAGGGTTCTCTGGATATATCAAATTAACTTACGAGTACTGCATCTAATAAATCTATATCATCTGAATGAACCATTTTTACCGGGAATTCTAATGAGGGATCATACTTAATGACCTTTGTTCTTCCATATGGCTTTTGTTTCCAGGCTAGCATATAAGAAGACTCTTTTCTTGTTATCTTGTTTTCACATGGTCAAACTCCTGTTTTGGCAGGTGCCTGATATAATTGATAATGCTTATGTAATTGTGGAATTCGAAAATGGTTCCCGGGGCATGCTTGACCTCTGTATGTTTGCTGAAGGGAGTAAAAATGAACAAGAAATATCTGTTATTGGTGAGATTGGGAAGGTAAAATTTTCTTCCATGTTAATCTCCCCAGCTGAGCTACTCACTTGTGGTATGCTTGTATTGTTGGACCTAGTACCAGATATGTTTAAAGAAAAGAAAAAAAAAAAAGAAAAAAAGAAAGAAAGTTAAAATCTTGTTTGTTGTAGTGTCTTGTCTTATTAAATATTGGATATCAAACCTGCACGTGACACGTTTGGTATTGCTAGATTGAATAGTACCATACTGGTTTAAATAAAACAAGAAGTTAAAATCTTGTTTATTGCACTGACCGATGCATACCAAACATGCACTTGATGCTTATGTTTGTGCAACAATATTTGCATTAGGCCACAAGCTGTTCCAAAGGCAGCTTTCATCATGGTCGCACGAGAAAATTGGTGCTAAAACTGCTCTTTTGCTTTAGGGATGCTGATTTTCTGTACATTGCCTCTAAAGTTAATTACTTATAAATGCTCACAGGGTGAGGCATTTGTTCCCGAGAGTATTGTTCGTTGGGGTAGAAGAGTTGAAGGAAGGGATGGTGTAAAAACATTAAAAGCTGACGATGATAGAATAAAGTAAGCGTTTCTTAATTTTGTACTTTAATCAGGCAACATGTTTTTGTCTAATCCCGTCTAAAATCTTGCTAACCTACAAATGTATCTTGCACTGTATGCTTATCAGATATGAGGGACTACATCACGGTTCTAGCTATTTGGAACATCTTGAGTTTTTGTCTGCAATAAGAGCAAAGGGGACACAAGCTCCTGCTGTAGATTTGCAAGATGGATTGGTTTCTGTAGCAATTGGAGTTGCAGCGCAGCTCTCGATTGAGAAGGGCAGATTGGTAACAATCGAGGAGGTAATGAATGAATAATGTCAAATCATTCAGCTGAGGCTCCACTTATTCAAACTATGTGCTTGCTTCTATTCCTTTTCAATACAAACGGGGACAATTTTATGAAATTTCAGTCCTCTACAGGACAAATATTGAAGGTTTCAGGATTCTCGTATGTAATTGAACGCATAGTGAAATGTGGTAACCACTTCATATTGCATCCTGTCTCTGGTGTATTCACTTCCAAGGCATTCTATCAGACACTGTACAGACACAGGAAATTCCTTTACTTCCAAACACAATTTAGACATCACAATTAGAATGAGCAAGAACATTGAACCAATTAGAGATAAAGCCACCCATACACCACTAGTTGCTATGTTAAGCATTGATATAAAGTAGCTCAAAATCATTGCAAGTAGCAGTAGCTCAAGAAGTGCAGTACAGAAGTTCCAGCCGAGAAAGCGAAGGCCGTAGAATTAAGAAGAACTTACCAAAAGAAATCCTTCTCAGGCATTAGTATCCATCCATTTTTACCTTCACTGCTATCAGAAAGCCCTCCCGGGGGGCTGAGAATGGCTTGATAAGTAACTGTCACAACCAGAACAGCAACAACTTGAAGGGCGCTGCGCGTATCTTCTGATAAACCCTTATGGAGAAACACATGGATTTTTAGTCATTTTTGGAAGATGTATTCTCTTGAATTTAGAAACTCTGGTAAAGTAATAGCCTGGACAAGTGATGCGAATCCAGATGCACCAATACTGTCGAAAATTTTCCTGATTTCTCTGCTTTCGTCTATTGGTAGTCTAGTTACAATGTCAAAGGGGGTGAGGCCATCAAAATTTTCTATGTTTCTGAAGCAACCTTAAGGATCAATTTCTTAACAACCTGCAGAGATGATTTGGAAATACAGATTGTTGGAAAGTTACAGAGAGTATGCCAAAGAAGGTTATGCTGATCTCCAATGCTTAACTTTGTGTAAACAGCAGACTATCCAACTTCGAAGCTTATAAGTGCGTGATTGATATACGGTATTAGATTGTACTCAACAATAGACAAGATTTCAACTTTTTTTTCTTTCTTAAGACTGTCCATTATTGTTCAATCCACCATAGTGCGACCCTCTAGACTCTATTATGCATGTTGAATCACATTGTCTAAAATCTTAAGCTATTTATGACGGGACACATTTTTTCATTTAGATTTAGTCTTATAGAAGTGAAGTGCAGTATGTAAATGTGGTACATGTTTATCACCGGCCTAAAGTACCATCCTATTAACACTCGAAAAGCTCTGTACCTTTTATTTCTCACAGCTATATGCACAGAATTCTCGTCTCGAATAGGTCATTGATAGATTCCAGGCAAGCCAGAAGAAACTCAGCCAAGAGATCAATGTCATCTGTTTCTACTACATAATGCAGTGGAGTAATCCTTTCCTTCCCTTGAATGCGTATTAGACCGCGATCACATTGTACAAGTCTTCTTACCGTGTTAGCATATCCATTGCGCAAAGCCGAGTCGAGAGGGCTAAACCCTTCTGAATTCAGCTTCCTGGCTAACAAGGGCTTTAAGTTCTTGATTTCTATGGCAAAGTTGGTTAAGCCTCTAGATGCAGTTATGTATAAAGGGGTATCAACAAACTGTACGTGATCGATGAATTCCAAAAGGTATGGATTCAACTGTAGAAATTCGTATATAGCGTCAATATTTCCAATCCGGGCAACCTAGATTTTCCAGAAACACAAAGCAATATTTAGTAGGAGCTGAATCTGCCAATCATAATGTATATGATGCGGTCATCTAAGGTCCCATATTTACTATTTACGTAAGATCGCTGGTAAAGATATATATCATTTACTCCCTCAGATTTTTTGCCCAAGGCTCCCAGCCTCCCAAAATTGATTGAGCCGACTCTATGTTGGATCCACTGTTGGAAAAAGTTGCACAAGAAGGAGATGTCCATGTCTTGTAATCAATCCCTGGAGAGAACCTGAACCTAGAAGACATTGAAAATATACCATTTGTTGATACTCCTTCACATATAGCTGCCTCTGCTAGACATACAAACTTTGCAGTCGAAATGATGAGCTTAAATCTAAATCCGAATGGTTTTAGCCCCTTGCACCTGGCTTTGCACAACAATCGCGTTGAGACTGCAAAAAGGCTTGTAAAACATGATTCTGAACTGATTCATGTCCAGGGAAGGGAACCGATTACTCCGTTGCATTATGCTGAAGAAATAAACAATGTTGTGCTTTTGGCTGAATTTTCTTGTCAGTACCCCGGAATCCATCAAGAATTTGACTGTGAGAAACAGATGTGCCTATCCTTTTGGTGTGCTGTTGGGTTGGATTCAGAGGACAAACTACAAAGAAATACCGAATTGGAAAAATGAGGAAGGCAACACAGTGCTGCATCCACAAACCAACCCCAGGTCATTCATCCTTTCCAACATTAATATAATTTGGCATTCATTTTTTTTTTTTAAAGGTCTTAGTTTTTGTTGATATTAATATAAAAAAAAGAAGCAGAAAATATAAACATTGAAGGGAGTGTAAGACTTGACCTTCAACCAACCAATAACAAAACAGAGAATAGCTTTAGATTGGGAATTGAAGAGAAAATTTTCAATTCTAAACTTGGGCGTGCCATCCTCATGCACAGTGTGCAAGGTACTTCGCCGGCTCGTTGTCACTTTGACTCACTTTCATACTCAATCTCATTCTCGGGGTAGGCCAGTGTAGCTCTAAAGCTAGTCCTAAGCATATCCCACCGCTCCTGAAAATTGTCCCATGTATATAACCAAATGTCCCGCGCAGTAGGGACATAGGCATCAACAACAGCCTTGAGTGTAAAGGTCCTTAAGTTTAGTGTCCACCACCCCTGCTAAATTGGAAAGTCATTTTTGCGATAATGCACAATCTCATGCCCTATGTTGCTCACATTCTCGTGATTACGATCTTTGATTACATTTCTCTCACCTATCTAGATTACAATTTTTGATTACATTTCTCTCACCTATCTAGACCCCTAGTCTTTTCGCATTTCTATTGATTTCACAAGTGTCTAGTGTAATTGTTAATTTCCCATTAACTAGAATCCTAGCAAATATGCAGGTTCTGAGGTTATTGGTCAAGAACATGAATAACATCAATGACAAGAACTTGCAAGATATGGCAGCACTTGATATTGCCATGGCTCTTCCAGCTGAAATGAACACCGAAATTAAGATCTATGTCGCACAGGAACTTCAAGAGCTTCGTCACTTGACAAGAATGTCAGTTTAGCAGATTTCATGAGTTCAAGGGAAAGTATTGCAGAAAATTAGTCTGATGTGGATGTGTACATGCGAAGAGGTCTGTCAGGTGAAATGCGCAACACCCATCTAGTGGTGACAATACTGATTGCAACCGCCACATACCAGGCTGTGCTCATCCCCCCTGGTGGACTTCAACAAGCTGACACCGTTCTAGTGGTGGCAATACTGATTGCAACCACCACATATCAGACTGTGCTCAGCCCCCCGGTGGACTTAAACAAGCTGACACCACGACCGCCACCGCCACCGCCACCGCCACCGCCACCGCCATGAAAAGGCCATCTACCGATCGTCCTAGAACAGAGGCATTACCTCAAGCAAGCTTCAACCCCTTTCTGTATCTCAACACAATAACCTTCATTGGCTCAGTTTGATTCTTTTTACCGTCCAAAATAGCCGACATAGCCTGCTTTTGCAAGTATCTGTGATCTTCCTGATGCTGTGCTACATGGCGTCAGTAATAGCCATATGACCACCAAGCAAGGAAGCTGCATATACTGTCATTGTTTACTCCATTCTGCATATATATGCGAGGATTCTGGGATCCAATCCCAGTTGTGCGCTGGTTTTTCAGCAGCCAGCGTCTTCATGTGCAGCGCCAGATTGTTGTTAGCAAATATTCATTGGCAAATGGACTGTATTAAGACTGTGGCTTGAAGATGTAGTGATGACAAAATTTCATGGAAGAAATCTCTCTGGTTTTGGCCTAAACCAGCACCCGATTAGTCAATTACTCAGTTTGTTTCAAATTAGTCACTTAAATTTGATTTTGTTACAGTTAAATCACTTCGTTCACATCTGTTTGACTGGACTAACAGAAAATTCTACACAGAAATGCTGACGAACTTTAAAAACCATAATGTTAATTATTATCAAATTTAGAATAATGTTATCAACAAACTAGACACGACTCCAGAGTCGCTCAATTTTTTGAACAGATGCCAAAAAGGGAAAAGAAATGTCAAAAAGCCCAACTCAAATGTCTAACATACTCCATTTTTAACTTAATGCAAGTAAATTACCACACAGTTATCAATTTTTGATCTAACATCATTCCAGGACGACAAATATCCAATATCAGCCATATAAAACAACCCCGAATACAATAATTCATAGAAATACATTATTCCTAACATCACATGAAGTTCATTGGCTTGCACATCTCAAAGATGAATAGAAATCCTGACCAGTCTACAAACGTAGCCCATCAATGACAGAAAACCTGCAGGAAACCATTTAGCAAATATGCTTCCAAAAGAAAACTAAATGAAAATGATGTCTTGTAGGCATATATGACAACAATGTACAGCTCTTATAGTCAAATAGATTGGTTTTAACCCCAACCCAAACCACCAAAAAATTTCTACCATTTCAGACAACAGACGTGAGAGCTTTGAAGTTTAAACTGAAACATTATTCTCTTTCCCACCTTTGGGTTTCAATATTGAAAAGTTAAATGGAGGAATCAGAAATTCATTGTTTCAGCAGCAAAATCTCAGCAACAAATATAATCTCCAATTATTTACCAACCCGTTTATGCTGAAATATAAACATGGACATCTATCAAGCCACATGGCATGCCAACCTGAGTAATGGATTCAAGAGTAACAAAACATGAAAATAAAATTTCCCATATAAAAAAATGGATACACTAATAGACATAGTGGATCACCGAAAGAATAATTCATGCGTTCAAAGTTATTTTTTCAATAAAATACTATTCACGGAAAATAGCATGTAGTTATGGTTGGACAAAAGCTGGCCTGTCTGTGTGGTCAGCTTCCGTTATTCAGCAAATAACCAAGGGAACCGATGTGTAGTGGCTGTAAAAACTTTGTCAGTTTTTTTGTGTCGAGCCATTGAATGATGGGTTGTTATGTGATAATTTTGTAATCATGACGATAAAAATGGTAAAAATAAAAAATTGATTGCCCCCTGTTTCAGGCAGTGAAGAAAAATATGAAGTGTAACTCAGTTTGCAGCTAAATACATGGCAATACCGATATTTTTAGATAAAATTACAGAACAAATAAAATTATGTTAGATTTTGCCATTCAAGCATAATAGAGGAAGTAGTTTGCATTTTGGTACTGATCACCATAACAAGCAACAATAACAAATCTAGCGGTAATAGAAACTTAAAAACAGAAAATGTAATAAGACTATTTGAACTTGCCAAAAATTGATATCAATAGGATGCAAGTTATTCCAATATTATCTCAGAATTTTAATTTTGAAAAAAAAAAAATCCTAGATTTGGTACAATATTAAAAAATTTTGACTTGTGGTTGAGCACATGGACCAGCTAGCATTTTTTAAATTAATTTTTATGGGAAATTACAAATAATAGGATAATTAGCACGTTTCGTCCCTATCCTTTGGGTCTATTGCGCAAATCGTCCTTATCGTTTGAATTTTGGCATTTGGGTCCTTCAATCACTCATTCTTTGCGCAAATCGTCGTTGTCGTCTAATTCTATCAAATTAAGCCGTTAAGTTAGCGCGTCTTCTGCAATCTCTCATTATTTGAAGGGCAATTTCATCTACTCATCCAATTTCATCTTCTGAATAATTCCTTCACCACAGGCTAAGGCTCCAAAAATGGCTACTGCCCAGAAACTAAAATTTATGACAGCCTCCGATCACCAGTCCCTTTACCGCCACCATCACAACCACTCTCCATTATCCCATACACACTCTCCCTCTTCCATTCCACCACCACCTCCGCCTCCCTCTCTGCCACCACTTTTCTCATCGACGCCACCACTGGTCACCTCCTCACCTACAACGCCTTTCTCGAACAAATCCACTCTCTATCGCTCTCCCTTCAATCCCTCCCTCCCTCCCTAAAAATGACATCGTTTTTATCGTCTCCCCTCTTTCCCTCCACATTCATGTCCTATATTTCTCCCTCTTGTCCTTTGGCGCCACCATGTCTCCCGCTAATTCGGTTTCCTCATCTACCGAGTTGACTCACCAAATTGAACTCAGTAAACCTGTACTCGCTTTCGCCACCTCCTCAACTTCACATAAACTCCCCTCTCACCTCTCTGTTATCTTCCTCGATTCCTCCCATTTCCTCTCTATGCTCTCAGCCGCGCTGGAAATCAAAATGGAAAAATGAAAAATTCATCAATTTGACTCGGCTGCCATCCTTTACTCTTCCGGCACAACCGAAAACGTAAAAGGCGTCGTGTTTACTCACCGAAACTTAATAGCAATGATTGCCGGATTATACTACAATAAATTGGCAAGAGATGAACAAGAAATTAATCTTCACCAGGTATCGCTTTTCACACTGCCTTTATTCCATGTATTTGGGTTCTTCATGCTAACAAGGACGGCATCTATGGGGAAGAGTTTTATGTTAATGGAGAAATTTGACTTTGTAAAAATGTTGGATACGGTGGAAAAGTATAAGATGACTTATATACCAGTAGTGCCGCCACTAGTGGTGGCGATGTCGAAGTCGAATTTGGTGACGAAGTATGACTTAAGCTCGCTTCAGATACTGAGCTACTACGGTGCACCGCTGGGGAAGGATCTTTTCGAGCAGTTTAGATACTATTTTTGAGCAGTTCAGAGCCTGAGGCTGTGGTGAAGGAATTATTCAGAAGATGAAATTGGGAGAGTAGACGAAATTGCCCTTCAAATAATGAGAGACTGCAGAAGACGAGCCGACTTAACGGCTTAATTTAACAAAATTAGACGGTAAGGACGATTTGCACAAAGAATGGACGATTTAAGGACCCAAATGCTAAAATTCAAACAATAGGAACGATTTGCCCAATAGACTCAAAGGATAGGAACGAAACGTGCTAATTACCCCAAATAATACTATCTCAATTCATGGAAGTGTTTGGTAAAAAAAAAATAAAAAAAATAAAAATTCAAAGAAGTCTTTCAAAGAAGAGTTAACCCTGACTGCTTCAGAATATCTCCAACGAAATACTAAACACTTGAAAAAAGTCTCTGTTCTCTTTTTTGTCCTTCCATACTTGCCTGCACTGGCTATCTACAATAATTAACTAATAATTCCCAATATATTTCCAAACATTATAATGTTGATTCAAAGTTTGTGTGTGTGTGTGTGTGTGTGTGTGTGTGTGTATTTGACTTTGCAATTCAATTTCTTTATGTACTCTATGTTTTAGATTAAATAAAATAATTATACTAATATGTATGAAACTAGAATCTAAGGCAACTCAATCATGAATTCCACAAACTCAAATAATTTGATTCTAGGATAGGTAATATTCAAGCTATTATAAATATTTGGCCTTGACTCTTAACACTTCAGTCGTGTGCAATACCAGAGTTCTATGACAGATAGGATAAACTGTCATTTTTCAAAGAAGGAACTATATTATAGTTAAAAATGATAACAAGATATAGGTTGCGGATTGACCAAATTCATCTGTGACCGATCCATTGTCACATGCAACACAGTTAGTAATTGGGTCTAAGTGGATGGGCAACTTTTCACCCATCACCCATTTATGCCCATCCAAATAAATATCCCGCCCACACAAATTGCCACTACTTTTACCCCTTCTCTATCTTTCTTTTGTTTAATGAGAATATTTTTTGAGTTATGTTGCTTGCATTAGGTTACTAATTAACCCAAGTATTCAACACGAATAAATCAGAAGCAATATCATTAATACAATGGCATGTCTGTATCGGTGAAAGTAAAGAAGCAATATGAAGTCTTGTATAAATCAAAGTACGGGCATTTTTGGGGAGTAACTCGCTTCCCATTTGCTACTAGTAGAAAACTGGGCTTTTCCATATCGCTAATATAACCGCATGTTAACATCAGTTGAAGTAGATATGTGGTCTTGTATAGTTGTATTAATCAAAGTACATGCTTTTCTGGGAGTGGCCCACTTCCATTATCTACTAGCAGTATTCTAAAAAACGTAAAGCATGGCTAGACTCGACTTCAAGTTTTTAGGGCCTAGACCTTGGAGCGTAGGCGAGTTTTTTAGAATAGTGCCTACTAGTAGTGAACCGGGCTTTTCCATATCCTTAACATAAGGTCATGTATTATCTTTTAAAGTAGAGAAGCAATATTTGGCTTGTACTTCATTGTCACAAATTCAGACAAGCAGAAGAACAATCAAATAGGTAACAAGTATGGACAACGTGCAAATTCCTTATACTCCACAAAAGTGTTGATGGGCGTAAGTTCTAATTTTGCTTGATGTTTCTTTTCATTTTGTTAGGCTTTTGTAATGGAGCTAGTACCTCCAAATTTATTTTTTCAAGATTTATTTGTTTCCCACTTCTCTTTGTAATCCTATAGGTAAGGTGCTTCGTCCTCCTCCACATTGTACCAATTTCCAATATCTAATCTACAATTAGGAGTCCACCAAACCCCACCTAGGAGGGTGTGGATCTAATTAAAAAAATCAAACTAAAGCTTAGCAACTGTTATTATGTGCTTTTTATGTTTCTTGTTTTCCTTTCATTTTTCAAAAAAGCATCTAAAGTAAATTCCCATAGACTTCTAATTCTGATATAAGCCCCAATGCAATGTGCACAAAAAAGGCTAAGAACAAATCTTTTATCATCAAATAATCGCAAAAACACATAGCAGCCAGTGCCTATCGAGAAAAAATAGAACCTGGCTATCTGCAACACATAGGTTTCAACCAAATATACTAATCACAAACAAATAGCACAAAGATATTTACCCTCGAAAATCCAGCCATGAGGTTTAGCGCGAAGGAATCATCCCGGTCTTTCTTGCATAGGCAAAAATCCCACCAGCCTCAATCACAGGGCCAGCATCCCCAATTGGCTTCAACTTATACTCCTTGCCAGTTGTATGATTAATCAACTTGCAGTCACCCTCCCCAAGCTCAATGGTCACCACATCCCCAGTCGTGCACTCTACAGACAGCCTTCCCTCTGACTCCAGTGGATAAACCTCCCCAGTGGCCACGGAATTCCTAAAGAAGATCCGAGCATATGATTCAGCCACAACCGCAGCCACCCCGGAGGCGCCTAGGGCTACAGGAGCGTGCTCCCGGGACGAGCCGCATCCAAAATTGTCTCCGCCAATTACAATGGAGTATTTGGATTTCGTTTCACCCGGTTCAATGAAGCGGGTTTCGTATGAAGATGGAAGGCCAATGAAGGCGTAAGAACCAAGCTTCTCATACTCATCGGGTTTGGAGGGGACGAGAGTGAGGTACTCGGCGGGGATGATTTGGTCAGTGTCGATGTTGTCGCCCACGACGTAGCAGAGGCCGTGGAAAGTAGTGACAGTGGACGCGGCAGCGGGAGTGGTCGTGGTGGAGCGGATAGGGGTGCCGATGTGGCGGTGGTGTTGAGTAGTGAGCTGGGATTTCAAGGAGTAGTTTGGAGAATTAGCAGCGGAGGGGAGTTTCAGGGAGGAGAAAGCAGTGAGAGGGGAGGAATTGGGGCGGTGAGAGGCGAGCTTGAAAGCGGAGGGTTCTGAGAATGTGGTGATGGCGGCGGCGGCGGCCATTTTTTGGGGAGAGAGATGAGAATTGGCGGCGGCGGTTCTTGAGTTTTGATTTGGGCGTCGGCTTCTTAAGACTCTGATTACGGTTGAAGCCAAATTTGACCCGGAGTTGCTGAATTACAAGAAAGACCACGTTTGGCTAAAAATTAAAGAGAAATTTTTTATTTTCAATCTCTCATTTTATACTTTAGAAAGTAAAAATATAATTTAACATAAGATAGATAGATGTTTATTTAAAAATAAGTAACTTATATTTAATTTTAATCAATAAAAAATATTTTAGAAACTATTTAGATATCGACACCATCTTGTAGTTGAAATTTTTGTGTTGATGATTAACCTAGGTTTCCAAGCACCCAAAAAAAAAAAAAAGTTGACAAATTTAAAAATAAATCGTGACCAAAATAATATTATACATTTTTTACTATACAAATTTATATTATATTTTACTTTGGTGTCGAAATTCAAATAGATTAAAATAAAAAAGGTAAAAGGAGTAAAAAGGAAAAGAAACTTTAAAATGAAAGTGGACAAGGTTAATTTCAAGTAATTCACAATTTTTTTTTCTTTAAAAAGCATTAACATGCTAAAAAGGGAAATAGGTAAAAATGTTTATGTTATTTTTAAAATTTGAGGGATGTTTGTATAATATTGTATGAGAATAAGGGTTACATAAAATAAAATGTAATGATACTGTACTACATTTTAATCACAATAAATGTTCTTAACTTTTATTTATTGTATACTTATCTCTAATTTTTTTTCATTGCATTTTATTTTCAACCTTCCATTACGGTTATCGGAAATGATCTCCTCCACCTAGTGGAGGAAATTATACTACCCATATTTAAGGTGTTTCTTTCTTTTTTTGTTTCATTTTATTTTTGTTGTTGGGACATATTAAATGACATATGAGATATCCCGTTTTGTTAATGTCAAACATTTTTTATTTCTTCAATGTTCAGTGGACATTATAATTTCTCCCATTAGGTGGAGGAGATCATTTATGGTATTGTTATACTTATATTTCTAACTGTTTCGTTTCAAAATTTTGTTAAGAGGGTATATAATACTTATTTGTCTCTACTATTTTTAAATAAGTAAAAAGAAGATAACAAATATAAAAGTGCGACAAAATATTTGTACTTATTTTAAAACACACTAACAACATTTTTGGACGAAACCGTCATCATGTTAATTAATAAAAGATTGATGATAATAATGCAATGAAAAAAATTGAACACATAAATGTGGTATTAAGTAAAAATTAGAGATTTTTAATACAATTAAATTGTAGTGCATTAATAAAAAAAATATTGTGAATATAAATATCCTTACATAAAAGATGGCATTATTACATCCTTAAAATTTTAGTTGCATGGAAATTGAACAGCCTACAAAACGGACTTAAATATAGGAAGACATTACCGTCAACGTCGCTAGCGCCCGCTGTTTCCCTCCACCCCTTTTTTTTGCCTTAAAATTCCTTCCATTTCTCCTCATTTTCATCCTCAAATTCATTTCTTGGTTGATACTCCGACCTGGGTTTTTCCAAGGTAACATCTTCAGACAATACAAGCAGACATATATCTATATACTGTATGTATTATGTATTTAATTTTTTATTTGACATTTTTTTAGTTTGAATAGTCGTTTTCTTTTTTCTTTTTTTTTTTTTCGTAAGATTTATATCAAAACGGTATTGGATCGATTATTCAAGTTTTGGGTTGCTTGGATGGTATATTAATAGCTTTTTTTTCATATGGAGAATTTAAGTATATTTGCTTGTGTGATCAATAATTTTGAGTGAGTTTATAGTTTCTTGAAATGGCAGTACGAATTGGTTTTTCTTTACTCTGTATATATGTTTTTTAATAGGAATTTAATTGCTTTAGATCTCCCAGTATATCTTGTATCGAATAGAGTGTAATGGTGAAAAAGGATTCACACAACCGACTCCAAAGTAATTAGGAATAAGGCTTAATATGTTGTTTTTGTTGTATACACTTTGTCAGTGTGCTTATTTCTTGATTGTTTTAAGAGATATTTATACTTTTCCTTCTAAAGAAGAGTATGCGGACGACTGCTTATGGTTCTTCCTTCATCTTCTCTTTTATGGGCTTGTTATTTTTTTGTAATTTTTCTTTATTTTGTTTTGGGAGAAGGTGATGGGATAAGTTTTGAAAATTGGGTAGTAATGTTTTGCTTACAACTTTAAAAAGGAAATTATAATATTATCCCTTTTCTTGTTTGATAATTGAAGCCATTCATGGGGATTTCAGTTGAGATACCTGCACTGGGCATTAGTTTGTTCTCACTTCTTTGAATTGAGAAGGAGTTTAGTGTAGATGGGTTCTTGCCTATTCTCTAACAGCTGCTTAAGGTTTTAGTCGAGGTGGTTCAAAGTCTCAGATTTAAGTCTTGTTGCATTGTGCATGCATTAGGCCTTTAACGAAAAAACGAATCCGGCCAGTATGTGAGGGCCGTATAGAAAGGCTAAATTTGTCTCATCTTAAACTTTTAGACGAGGTGAGTTGACAATACCTGTGTTCGTGAATCTGGATCTCTATTTCTGGGAATTTTCTATTGACATGTCTAATTGTAATTATATGTAGAGAATTTGATCCTTTTCTCCTAAAGCCTGTTTGAGACTGCATTATGTAAACTTTCACTTAGCAGTCATACATTTGTCTACTATAGTCTATAGACAATATTAAATTTTTACTATCATTTTTATGACAGAATCAAGCACTATAAAATGTTGGAACTATGTGATGGTCACATTAATCTACCAAACGGAGTAAAGTTTAGGATGTCTCTGTATATCATTTCCAAGGATGTGTTTTTGTAAAACGAGGATTCAGAGCAACTTATTCAGTTAGATAGATATGACTAAGTTTTTGCGGCTAATCATAGTCGTTCTGATCAGAACCAATTGGAGAAAGATGTTTTTTGTTGGTGCAATTCTTACAATAGGTAGTGTTGTAATACAGATTTCTTCACTTCCTTACCCACTGACCGCATGGATTTTACCACAACCCACAATAATTTCGTCCTACAAACATTTGAACACTGCAACACATTTGAGTGAAAATCACCCTCTATCTGTTCAAGATGCCCGTGCAATTGCTTCACTTAATTCTTCGGCCAAAGTGAATCAATCAATGGTAATTTCCGACGAGTCACGAAGAGTTTCTCGACGAAGAAGGAGAAAACACCATGTGAAATCGACAATGGATACTCCACCATCACCACCTTATATTGTTAGAAAACTGCCTGATCATTTGGTAAGTTCCTCATTCTTCTCATAATGATTTTGGAAATTTCAATTATTTCTGTTACCTTTCTTCCTCAAGATATTTCAATATATATATATGCAGAGGCATGTACTGTCATTGACCCCAGATGAGGCACTTGCATTTGCCAAAAAAGAGATTGAAAATGCCCCGCTCGTTAGTGAAGACCCTGAACTCTATGCCCCCCTATTCCGAAATATTTCAACTTTCAAAAGGTACATCTCACTATACTTGTGTGATTTTCATTTTCTGATTATATACTAGCTAGTAACTAAGTAGATACTAACTTGAGCGCTATATGAAGTAAATAGTAGCTTTATTCGTTTTAAAACTAATGATATAATTCAACTTGATATTTATTGAAGATACAAATTGAACCCAACGATGCATTGATAGGAATGTACAAGCTTTTTACCTTACCTAGGATTTTGATTTCACAGATTATGATTTTTTTATACATTTTTCGCTCTCTATTTAACGGCTAAAGAAATTCAAAGAAACTCATTACCGGCCTCTTTTATACACTTTTATACAAATTAGTTCACAGAGTAATATTTTTCGTCCAGAGTTTTCTTATGTGGTGGCGAAAAGGCAGCCCTTTGATCTTGCAGAAGCCGAGATGAATCAGTTGCAGGCTACTAGATTATTTTTTAATTTCCATTTAATTATTCAATAGCACAGCAGCAGTGTAGTCCTTTTCTTCACACTTTCACACTTTTTCTGTTCTGTGTGTTCTAGTCCTATATCTTCTAGTATGTACTCCAACTTTTTAGACACAACTTCAGAAATACTGTCTTCTTTCAACACATATAGGCACCGCCTGAAAATGACAGTTCTTATATTGATATCAATGTTTATACTGCATGTTTGAAATTATTGATTAAATACAATTCCCGATCTCTAGTTTTTGATTTATTCTATGATATGTAGCCATTTGATAGATGCAAACATTATTTTATTTCTTCTTCTATTTGACATTATATTGGTCTTTAGAGGCGAGAAGTTCTGTAATTTCTCATTTATTATAAGTTATGTATTAAGAAGACTATTTAGATATTGGTCTAGTGATCTATTTTGTATTTGAGTTTAAAGGATGTCTTATTTTATAAAAAAATTGATTTTTTTTAGCAGAAAATTATGTAGATTTGAATTCTCTTTTATGGGTTTCTAAGAGTCCAAATTTTGCTTACAATGTATATATCTATGTCCAATACTTCACATATGATGTTATTTCAGGAGCTACGAGTGGATGGAATACATGCTAAAAGTTTACATTTACCAAGAAGGGAATAGGCCTATTTTTCACGAGCCTCACCTCATAGGAATTTACGCATCTGAAGGATGGTTCATGAAGTTAATGGAAGAAAACAGGCAATTTGTAACGAGAGATCCAGAAAAGGCTCACTTGTTCTATCTTCCCTATAGTGCACGCCAGTTACAATCGGCTCTTTATGTGCCCAATTCACATAATCTTAGGCCATTGTCAATATTTCTGCGGGACTATGTGAATATGCTTGCGGCAAAGTATCCTTTCTGGAACCTCACTCATGGAACAAATCATTTTCTAGTTGCTTGTCACGATTGGGTACGGTATCTTTATGACATGTACATATATACACATGCTAACTATTCACTTCTTATAGTTTAGCCACAGATTGCTATGGATTAACCTCTAATCCCAATCCTGAGAGCAATAATAAACGACATGAAAAATAGAAAAACAAACGCACACACAGATTTATACTGGTTCACTCTCAATGTGAGAACTATATCCACTTGCCGGTGCAAATATTTTAGCATAATGAAGAAGAGATTACAAGGTTTTCCTGGTCCAAATGCCACTTTATGAGTCCTTGTAACTGCATACTTCATATTTCAGCTATTACACTTTGTAATTAAGTTCTCTAATAGAAAGGTCTGCCTGTTTCTGTTTCAGTTTTCATTTCTTCTGCTATTTTTGCAAATTATTAGTTTTGATCTCCCATTTTCTCTCACATCCAGTCTATTGCATTATTACTCACAGGGACCATATACTTTGAAGGAGCACGAGGAACTTATAGTAAACACGATAAAAGTTCTCTGCAATGCAGATGCCTCGGAAGGAATCTTTAAAGCTGGAAAAGATGTTTCCCTGCCAGAAACTCTTATAAGGAATCCCAAAAGGACTCGTAGAAATCTTGGTGGAAAAAGAGTGTCACAACGGCCAATTCTTGCCTTTTATGCCGGACGTATGCATGGTAGGGTCCGGCCCATACTTTCCAAGTACTGGAGGGACAAAGACGAGGACATGAAGATTTACGGGGCTTTACCGAATAGAGTATCGAGAAACATGTCTTATCCCGAACACATGAAATCAAGCAAATATTGCATTTGTCCAATGGGTTACGAAGTGAACAGCCCGAGGATTGTTGAGGCCATATACTACGAGTGCGTCCCAGTGATTATAGCCGATAATTTTGTCCCTGCATTCAATGAAGTGCTTGACTGGAATGCATTTTCCATCATTGTTGCTGAAAAGGATATCCCAAAGCTGAAGGAAATACTCTTAGCCATCCCTTTGAGACGATATCTTACCATGCAAACCAATGTGAAAATGTTGCAGAAGCATTTCATCTGGAATGCACAACCGGTTAGATATGATCTGTTCCATTTTATTCTACATTCACTGTGGAATAGCAGACTTAACCAGATTCAGATACCTCAGCCATCATAATTACCAGCACCTTTTTCTTGCGTGGGTCATACTGCTGAAGGTATAGCCAATTTAAGATAAGATGCTGAATAGATGTCCAATCTTTAAGGTTAAAATTGGTTCGAATTTCACAGGCTTATCTATTTTCATGGTGGGAGAAGGCAGACTCATTTGTAGGTTCTCATTAGAAGAGAAGTTGATCAAATCTACAGACAGCGGCAACTTATTTTGCGTTCCCAAATGCTGCATCTGTTACAAGCACCAATATCTGCACAGTCCTCGCCCGTTTAATTTCCTTCATTTCTGCATTCAGGGAAAGAACCCTGGGTATTGACATTTGCGTAAGACTTACAACTACTGGAACATAATTCTGAATAATTGGTCTGATGATCATATTTTCTTTGCATTGGCAGCAGCATCCTGTATACTGAGTAATCCACCAAGATGAAGTTCCGAACATACCGTCAGTTGCTTCTGTCTTGGATTTGTACATCCTTTTTTCCACAGATCAAGTGGAAGATGGTAAAAATGATTGTTCAATACATAGCATTTTAGAGGTGTATAGATTTTCTTTCATGTTTACACATGTTTTACACGGTTGCTTTAGATATTGGAGTAGATCTAGCAATGAACTGATGGAGTAGGGAAAATGATGCATGTAGCCGACTTTAAGTTTATAGGGACCAAGGCTAGTTTGTAGTAGTTGTAGTTGTTTACATAAGCTTTGTACGAATAGAACATGTTTGGTACATAGTATTGTACATGATTAGACAGTAGTATCGATAAGTCTTTTTCTTTCTTAACATTGTTCACTACTGTCTAATCCCTGCCACTGTAGATGCCGTTTTTGAGTTATGTAACTGATCCTCTGAGTCTACTCTACCATGTTGCTATCAGAAAAGGCATGGAAGTTCAAGAAGTCTGAGTGTGGTATATCTTCTTAGTCAATTGTTTAACAATTTTTTGTCCCCAGATTGAGTGTACAGTGTATATATTATGTCCTCGACTTATTTTCTTCCCATCTTTGGTTTCAAAGTGGATGCAATTAGTCTATTTTGAGTAGAAACTCGGATTTGAGAGAAGAACCTGTTGGCCAACTTTTGGCCCCTCTGGAGATTATATTATTGTGTCTGGTTTTGCCAATAGTAGGACAGAGAGTTGCATCCATTCATGTATATGATCAAATTAAACAGGATTTGATTTTTCAGTAGATCTAGCTATGAACAGGACAGAGTAGCGGAAAAAAAATTCACGTCGCACCCCATAGCCATATGCATTATTCGGAATTAGATAGAGAGTACAAAGTTTCACGCCCCTCGTATTAATCAATTTAAAATATCAATTTATTATCACGAAAGAGAATAACCTTATTTATAGAGCTTGAAATGAAATTCTATGAAGTTAATAACAAGAAATCAAGAAAATGTTGTTTACAAATTGATTATAGAAACTATAAATTAGGTAAGATTGAGACAAAACAATGAAGAAGAAATAGAGAATTAACTTTTGTGTACTCGAATTACAAATTGAATGACCTTTTCTATAGAGTTGTAAAAGAAAATATTCTACCCTAATTATATGCAATCAAACTATTAGGGCAATAATCAAACTCAAAAATATTTCAAAATCATGAAGAAAAATGGAAATATTTATGATAAGACCAGTCACCTTTTAGAACCCTAATTCCTAGCTAGATAAAAATATTGTTCCCTACTTGAGTTTAATAGCATAAAATTAAGATTTTTAAAACTAAGAGTATGTTTGGCGTAGATAAAAAGTTGATTTTCAGGAAATTTTGATAAAAATTAATGAAATGTGTAATTGAAAATTTTATAAAAATTGTGAATTCTATTAAATGTGCAGTTGAAAATAAATTTGAAGAAAAATGAGAGCCAAACATGGACTTGGATAAGTTTTACAGAAACTTTTAAAATATTTAGTATATATGTTACACACATGTTTCAGAAATCGAAACTTTTTTAAAAAAAAATTAAGAATCATTTCAATAACTCAAATAGAAAAATTCTAATTTTATTTAATATAATTCGGAAGCTAGCTTTATCGGAAGGAAACTTTTAATGAAAGTATTCGAAAACATGACATTTGATAAAAGTTATATAATGAGTGGTTAAAAAGTTGATAAAAGTTGTAGCTTGATTAAATTAAATGTGTGGTTAAAAGAGAGAGAGAGAGTCCATACAAGAGAATTAATGCAAGAAAAGGAGGGAGCAAAGTAGTACAAAATTCAAATGTTGGTGTAAGATGTCTAAAGATTGCCTCCGGTGGTTGGGAGATTAATTAGCTAACGTTGGCAAATCACAGAATAACTTTTTTATTTGTCTTTCTTATAATTTTTATTTTCAACTTTTGCAAAATGTAACAAATTTATTATCAACTTTTTTTTAGCATAATTTATTTTCAACATTTCAATCCCACCCTATCTCACACTCACCCAAGGCCAAACATCACCTCCACAAATGCAATCATGGCGACGATGACACCACCATCTTAAAAAAATTAATCCAAATAAAATAAAATAAAATAACGACTACATTAAAATTGGACAGTCGCAATTTGAATTTTGTGATTTGGTTCTTACAAACAGATGGTGGAAGGCCGGTGGCACACTATCGGTGGTAGTTCTGCGAACTAACCTACTATCAATTTTTTATGAAATCAAATTTTTTTTTTTTTGAATTAATTTTTCTAAGGAAAAAGTGGTGTCACCGCTGTGATTACATTTGTGGATGTCGTGTTTGGCAACTAGTGGGTTAGTGGGGGTGAGCTTGGTTGGGAAAGATGAAATGCTTACTTTTTTTTAAATTCTTTTTCTTTTGGGGGTTAATATGTATTTAATTATTTTTTGTGGGATTTATTTGTACTTTTTAAAAAGTTATGAGACTTTTTTTTTTGTATTTTTGTATTTATTGCTTTCTTTTATTTTTATTTATTTAAAGAGGATGGCATATTCGTTATTTAATGGCCAAAACAGAAAGAGTGACGGGTTTTGCTACATAATTAAAAGGATGAAAATGGATTATGCCAAAAAAATGAGGGTAAATTTATTACATTTTGTAAAAGTTGAAAATGAAAAGTGAAAATTCCCCTTCTTATAATTAAAGAAAGTTAAGTAACTTCTTATTTTGCACTATGATAGATAAAATGATCATTTATTAATAATAATGATTCAAGCCTTGTTAATTTAATAATATTATAAGAGTTATTAAGAAATTAAGTCTATTTCAAACAGTTGTTGTGAGTAGAACTTTTGCAAAAATAAAATTTGACTGTTTGACTGTGAATTCAAAATGTCTTCTGAATATTAAATTGAGTGTTTGACTGTATAACTATAAACATAATTTTGTATAAGTTTTATATTTATATTACCACAATATTATTTGTTAAGTACACTATATTCTAATTGCAATAAAATTCTCCAACTATTGGTCACTTTTGCATTTATGACCAACTTTTTTTAGTAAATTTTTATCATCAACCTATTAATTTGCATGTCTTATATTTGTCTTTGATGATAATTTTTTTCCAAAAAACTAATTAGGAGGGCGTAATTTTTTTTTTTTGTCTCTAATATTTTTACATAATTAAAATAAATAACAAATACGTAAGTTTGACAAAATATTTTTTCTTCATTTCAATGCACATTAGCATAATATTTAGACAAAAATCTTCATCGGAGACAAGATGTAAAAACTAAATGAAAGTTAATGAAAAAAATACGATGAAAAAAATTAGAAATACGAGTGTCTAAATATCAAGTGTATGGGGATCTTTATTGCAATTAAAACGTGGTGTGAATAATAAAAAATGTAGTGTGAATATAATTACCCTTTGACTAAACAGCAATTAATTATTATATCTCATATTTTTCTTATAAATAATATTTTTTCATAACCTCTAATAACTATTAAAATTAATATATTAATTAAATTATAATAACATAATTATTTCAGTATATATCATACGATAAATTACATTTACAGTCTCCATTTTTTCAGCTTTGTAATAATATCATCTCCATTCAATTTTATTCACAGATATCATCTCCATCCTTTCATTCATTCGCACAGATAGTTTCCAAATAATTTTTTTAACAATTTTTCCTTTAGCTTAAATAAATTATAATAAAAAACTTAATGAAATGTAGTTAAGGTACCTAACTTTTCAAATGTGCAAAATAGTTCTTTTACATTCTATTATTTAAAACAATAAAAAAATAAAAAAAATTCAACTTCCCCTCCCCTGCCCTCCCCTGCCCTGTGACCAAATCGGGAGAGGGGAAGGAGGTGGATTTGTCCATTCGATTTCGGATTCAAACTCGTCGGAGTTTTGTGTCTGAAACTAGAAGGGGAAATCCCCCTCCTCCGATTTCACACGAAACCAGGGGGATATCTTATTGGTATCGCGAACCAGATTTTTTAGCTTCATTAAATTCTGATAACTCATGAAACCTATGGAATTGAATATGGTAACGACACAAATGAAGGTTGTTTTGCCTTTTTTATCCTAACTTTGGCCCAGGTGATTGAACATTGTAGCAATTGGCAACCATTAAATTACAAATAAACATTTTCTTAATAGTATTTGATGAAATTCCTATATATGTGTTTGTTATAAGGTACTTAATAGATTGAGTTTATTTTGGGATTTTGAATACAAGGGTGTCCATTTACATTCTTGTTTGTGAGTTATGAACTTGAATCTTTGTCCTATGGAGGGTAAAGTGCCCTCGTAGGATACATTTGTGAAACCAAATACTATGCAGGTCTGGTTCACGAAATCGGGGTGGGGTAGGGAAGAGGATGCATTTTTTTGTTTTGTTTTTATTTATTTTAAATAATAGAATGTAAAGAGATTATTTTGAACTTTTTTTTTAAAAAAAAGTTAGGTATTCCAACTGTAATTTCTCATTAAATTTTCTACTTTTTACTATTTTAATTTACTTAAGCTAAAGACAAAATCATCAAAAAAAATTATTTAGGCACCATTTGTGCAAATTAATGAAAGAATTGGAACAATATCTGCAAATAAAATTGAATATGGATAATATTGTTACAAAGCTAAAAGAATGGAGACTGTGAGTATAATTTACTATATATTATATTACTTAAAATTAATTTTTTTTTTATATCAAACATATAATATGTAATTTGTATTATATTATTTGAAATACAAACATATATTTTTTACTTTATATAAATATATGAATTGACAATTAGATATAAGTAATTAATCTGACAAATGAATTGATAACTTTTTTTAATATATTAATGATAATTTTGTTAATTTTTAAGTTTCATTAAATTTAATTGCAGATTCTTAATTAAAGTATTTTATAGAAGCTCAAAATTTAGGTTTATCTAAAGTCTCTTTTTTTAAACTTTTTTTTCAATCAAAAAGTACTTATTGAGTATTGACTATAGCCAAATAACTATAAATATAATCAAAAGCACGAGCTTTTAAAAAGCCACTCCAAACACACTAAAACAAGTTAAATAATAAAAATGGAAGTTAATCATTTTTAGAATTAATTATATGATATTTTGGTCGAAGAATGTAGTACATAATTACTTTATTAACTATACGTATGAGTTGGGGGTAGACCCACATGGTGTCATGTGGGGTCAATTGATCCCATAGATTTTTCACAATTTTTTTTTTTACCTTTTCTTTAATGGACCATTATCCTAGGTCCAATGAAAATAAAAATGAATTGTTATTAACAATCCTCCAATAAAAATGGGTCAATCCACCAAAGAATCTCTATTAACACTCTCTAATTCAAAGAGACTCAGGATTGACATCTTCATACAATTATTCTCCAATTTCTTTCTTTATCTTTCAAATTTGTTGATTGATCCGTCGATTTCTTTCTGCTTCTAGCTCCGGCAACAACATTTGAGGTAAGACGATAACTAAATCAATTTTTTATATAGAATTCTAGTCCTATACTGTTTCTTTGTATCTTTTTACATAGTTGAAATTAGTTTAGGGTTTAGGATAAAATTAATTCATTTTTTGTTGAATTAAAAGTTTATTTGTTGAATTTTTGTGACAATTGAAATGTGGTTTGAGAGTTTTATTAAATTTTCTACCTATAGAATTTTCTACCATTTGAAGTTTATTTTCTACCGATCAACCATTTGAAGTTTCTGCCATTTGAAATTTATTTGTTAAATTAGAAGTTTAGTTTTTGCCATAGAACTTTATTAGTTTTTTAAGAGACGAAATTCTTCATGTTGGTTTATATGATTCTAATTGTAATACATTTTGGATATGTAGGTTCACATTCCTTTGTGTGTAATGTTTGTGTTCAGATAATTCATTTTCTTCTTTTGACAAGGACACGTTAATTTAACTGTATTAGTATTATCCCAAAAATTTTAAATCAATAGAGATCTTAGAACAATAACACTTGATGAGCAAATTCCAATATTCTAAAAAACGTAAAATAGGTAGGCCAAGTTTCAAGATTTTCGAATCTAGACGAGAACGAAGCGTGAAGAAGGTTTTCTTATTTTTAATATTATTTTAAACATTAAAAAAGATTCAAATAAAAAAGCGCGCCTAGGCGAAGCTAAGCACACACTTCTTTGTTAAAAAATACACTTGACCTCTTAATCCGCGTCTATGGCTTAAGTGAGGTATACCTAGGCGTGCTTTTTAGAACACTGGGAAATTCAGACATATATGCGAGCTACGAAGATTATGAAAGGTTACGAGGCTTTAGTGATCTTACAAGAAAGTTGGTTGAAACGAAAAAAAAAAAAAAAAGTAGTGTATCTATTAGTTTACAAGCTTGTCACGTTGGCGTTAATTTTTTCATTTAATATTTTGTGCAATGAAGATTGTTAAGAATTGATTGCATAATCGGATAGGAGATTAATGCAAATTTTTTTTCCAGACAAATCAACCGACGGTCGTTTGGACAGTTCTATTTTCATTTCTACAGTCGTCTTCAACGACATTTCTTCTTCCTTCAACCACACATCAACCCAGCTTCCTTCAACAAATTTTCTACAATCATATTCAAAAAAATCTCAGCATGAGTTTTATCTAAAAACAAACCCAAACTAATCTACCACAAACATTTAGAATTTTTGTTCTTTAACAACTCAAAAAAATCAATCAAAAAACTAACTTACTTGAGTTGTTTGGTGGTGTTAGGCGTGAGTTGAATAGTTTAAGTTGTTAGTTCTTTTCAGTTGAAATAGTTTATTTTTGGTTGTAAAAGAACCTTGTTATTTGTAAATATTTATTATAATTTCTCAACTTTTAAACGACTATTCCTATGAGTTAGGATTTTTTACTTAAACTATTATAGGGGTAGTTGGTATTTGAAATCTTGTCAAGCCCATTAGTGTTCATCCCTACACCAGTAATTATTATTTTATTCTTTCAACAATCAATGAACAAGATGTTTTCAATGCATTTAAATATCCTGTTGCAAAACTTTCTTTAAATTGTCTTTTATTACTGAATTGACTAGAACATAAGGAATGTAGTCTAGCAGAGTATACTACTACCGCACGGTGCTCTTTTTTGCGCTAGAAAGAAGACGCCCCGTGATACTTTGACTAAGAGAGTGTCCTAAAAGATTTATTAATATTTATGAATTCTAAAAAATTTCATGAATTTGAATAGAATTCCATAGAATTTATTAGATTTCAACATAATTTTATAATATAAATTTTAATGAATTCTTATGGATTTCTATAGATTCTCATGGATTTGGGTCTTTTATAAAAAAAAAATTATAATTTTACCTCCACAATTACTCAAATTTGTCAACCTGGAATGAAGAAAGTTTTAAAATTCCACGTACCATTTCAAGTTCTATATTTTCCTTTCAAACCAAATTAAGTCAAAATGAGTAACTTGCTATAGAATTAATATTTGATAACCTAACTCACTACAAAAATGTACCATTTTCTTTGGGGTAAATAGCACTAGAGGTTCTGAACATTTGAACATTGTGACGACAGGTCTTGAGCTTTAGATTTCTAGCACTCAGGATCCCAAACCTTTTAAGTATTTGTGCCTGAGGTCCTTTTATGATGCAAAACGTCAGTTGTTAAATGTTCAATTTTTTATTAAAATGATAATTCCACCCTTTATTTAATTTAGGACAATTAGCAATAGGAGTTCTTAACCTTTAAATTTTGTAACAATAAAGCCTTGAATCTTTGATTTTTAGCACCTAGGATCCCAAACCATCCAAACTTCTGCGCCTGAGGTCTTTTTGTAGCGTAAAAAACCAATTTGACCGTTAAAAATGAAATAAAATAAAATAAAATATGAAAGCATCACCCTCACCCATTCAAATCAATAATTTTATCAGTAATTTAAAAATGCAAACCAATTATCATGACATACCGCTTCCACTGGGGTTGGGGCGGGTAATTAAGAAAGATGGTTATTTCTTTTATTTTTTTTCTTTTGCTTTTGGTTCTTCATTTTATTTTTATTTTTATTTATTTCAAAATTAAATATGAGTACACTAATCATTTTACTCAAATTTTGACCTTTTAACAGTCAAACTGATATTTTTCATCACGAAAGGACCTCAGGCTCAGATTTTTAAAAGATTTGGAATCTCAGGTGCTAGAAATTAAAGTTTTGAGACCTCATTGTCTTAAATTTTAAAGACTGGGGACTCTTGGTGCTATTTATACTAAATTAAAGTAAGGATTAAAATGTAACTTCAATAAAAAAAAAATATTACAATTTAACGATCAAATTGACGTTTTCCATCACAAAAGGATCTCAGGCACAAAAGTTTAAAAAGTTTGAGATCTGATTGCTAGACATTAAATGTTTGAGACCCTTCGGGACCTCTAGTGCTATTTACCCTTTTCTTTGTTATGAATAGACCAATAGCCCTAACAGTACATAGCTCTCTTCCACGCTCCATGTATTATACCCAATTATTTGTTTTCCTTATAAATCTCCCATTTATAATCTCACTACATTGTTCGTGATATAAATAATGAGTTATATTTCTTTATGTGTCGGTTAATATGAATATCACATGCACAAATTAAACAAAATAACGGTGCCAGAAAGGTTAATATGAAAATCACATATGACATTATAATTTAAACTTTGTCAAACACAATGAAGCACATTAGATGGTTCACACACGATAAAGCACATTAAATAGTTCAAACACAATGTGTTCCAATAGAAGTTCACGTAAATATCAAAATCTAAATTTATGACACTTTACAAGTTTGCTAGAGCATGTAGTTCAAATTGGTCTGTAGTAATTGATGAAGCACAAAAGCAGTAGTAAATTACATTATTAGCACATTTTATTGCAGTTCTCAATGAAGCACAAAAGCAGTAGTTCAAATTGGTCTGCTAGTTGCAGTGCTATGAAAGTTTTTATCATTTGAGTAACTGAAACATTTAATCATTTCAATTTTCCTTTTTCCTTCTTTCAACTGACTCGTGGAGTGATGCATTGAAGGGAGTAACTTCAGTCGTGCGTATTACCTGACCTTTAAACTCATATGAGCATATCAACAGAGAATAGATGAACATTGATTTTATCACAGTTATTTGATAATAAAAAAAAGGTTATATTATTATGACCTTATAGAGCTTCATTTATTCTCTCATCACTTTTTTTTTTCTTTTAGTTGTTGTAGGGTTTGGGGGCAGGAGGGCACCATATTGCTCATTGCACTAGTCAAGTGAAAAAAAGAATGAGAAATTTTAGAAATATGCATAGTGTCCATTTAGTCATAGCTCGAACAGTCGTCATAATAGAGTTCGAAAGAGTGATTGTTAAGTATTTATGTTTGATTATTAATAAGAAAGGAAGTTGTGAAGGGGACGAAATGCTAGGACTAGAGTGAGTTATTCAAAGTAGAGAATTGTTATATGGATACCATGTGATCACTAAAATCCCATTGAGTTAGAATGCAAGTTCTATAGAATGGTTATTAGACCAGCTATACGTCATAGAATTTTGGGCTACAAAAGGTCAGAATATTAATAAAATGAACATATAAGAGCTGATAAAGTTAAGTTGGATGTGTAGCCATATTAGAATTGATAAAATAAGAATTATATATACTAAGAAGTTGTTGTGGAACAGTTGATGATAAAATAAGGGATGCATGATTTAGATTGTCGGCATACGTCTTTCATAGGCTTGAAGAAGCTATTGCTCTCAAGTGGTACACAAAAAAAAAAAAAAAAAAAAAAAAAAAAAAAAGTGGTACACAACTCCATTATAAGAGATTGGAAAAGGTAGATGTAGATCAAGATTAACATGGTCTAAGTAGTTGATGAAGATATGGACTTGAGCAATACCTTTGATTGGAAATTATGGTAGAAGTTTAGAGCCCAAGACTTACTTTGGGCATGGGTTTTTTAAAGCCAAATACTGCAACAACATTCACTCCATTATGTGCAACCAAAAACAAATTCATTTGGCACAACCTACTTGAAGGAAAATGCTTTTTGTTATAAAAGGGTACTACCTAGACAAAAGTATAGAAGGTTACCACCCGGGACATTGACAAACTATAGAAGGTTACCACCCAGGACATTGACAAACTATCTGATATATTGCCTAGTGCTACTGTCCAAAACATAATACAAATTCCATCATACTCCACTGAAACAGACCAGGTCTATTGCAAACTCATCAATAACTGTAAATTTTCCATTGCATCATGCTGGGATGTGGTGAGGCAAAACTCGTATAAATTCATTTGGCACCAGTCCACTGCGTTAAAAAAATCTCATTTATATGTGGAAAACTTGGCTAGTTGGGAATAACTGGATGTGGTGACCAAAATAGGATGCATATCAATTTGTGCTCAAGTTTACATAAACAAAAAACATATATAAAATAGAAAATGACTCTCCATAGGCAACTCCACACTAGGGATTTCTCCATGTCACAAACTATGTAAAAATTTGCAACACTAGGAATGCTAAGAGGTTTCTCCATATCACAAGTACACATTTAGAATCATGTAAGGCTTCTTTAGAATGGTAAAGTTTCTTGCTTTTTTTCTAGGTGGACAGAGACTCAAATACAAGAAAAATACTAATTTTGAAGAAGATACTTTTACTTGACCAACAAAGAATTATATTTTATTCCCATATGCCCATTTAAGAAAATTAATCCAATCTTCTAACTTTTATGACAATTCGGGCATAGAGAGCATTTTTCAATATGTACATTTAATTTTAGATGTTCTTTAGCAGTTCAAGAAAGAAGACAAGAAACAAATAACATTTGAATCTTTTTTTTGCACGTATATGTACTCAAGTTTGAGAATCAACAATTTTTTTCTAGAAAGTTAATATCTTTCATGAATATCTATAATTGGAGTGACGATATAGCACTCACAGTGGGGACTAATTATGGTGCCCACTGTCTACTCATCATCACCACATTGGTTACTTTTAAAAAAGTTCAAAAAAGTGATCAGCAACTTTTTAAAAAATGATCAATGTGATGATGATACGTAGACAGTAGCACCATTTTAAAAAGATATCAATGTGATGATGACACGTAGAGAGTGTGCACCATTTTAAAAAGTGATCAATGTAATGATAACACGAAGACAGTGGGCACCATAATTAGTGTCCATTGTGGCTACTATATCACCACTTCCTGTAATTGATCTTAGAATTTTGATTGACAAAGAACATGTTGAAGGAGTATCTTTCAAAATTGTGTATATTCAAAAATGGGAAAAACAGATTCAGTGAATACAAAGAAAAATGGTGTTGAAAATCTCAAATGTATAAAATACATTAACACACAGACACTCTATAAATATATGCATAACACATAAAAAATTGTTCAAAAACAGCACGAAATAAGAAAATTAAACGACCACAAAGACTGAAAATCCAAGAACATAGAATACAAAGATAAATAGCAAGTGTATCTATAAGTTTGAGTGCATACTTGGAATCCGAAGGTTAGAAAAGGATGCAAAATCTAGAGAGATAAATTATAATGCTCTGAGGTTTCAAGAGGGAGGGAGGCATAAGGGAGAGAAGGAGAATAAAATTTTGAGCGACTAGAATTTTTTGACAATTTGGTATTTATATTTATGGATTCAAAATTCATTAAAATCTTTTAAAATCTTTTAATTAATGAAATCTTTAGAAATTTATTAGTTATTGACGACACTTAAATTTATAAAGAATCTATTAAAATCTGTGTTGGGATATTTAAATTTATATGAATTTATAAAATCTATTCAAATCAGAATTGGGGACACCCCCTAAATTTTAATAAGACATATTATAATTTTAGGTAATTGATTGATGATATTTTTTTTTAAGACTATTATTTTTCAAATTGTTTCAAAATTTACCATATTTCAAAATGATCACACATAAAAAGACATTTTCTATAATTTCCTCTATATAAGAGCATCTCCAATACACTCCATCTATTGCTTTTCAGATGTGCCACATAAGCACAGATAGATAAAGTTATAAAAAAACTATTTATAATGCATGCTGACGAGGATTCTGTCTAACTAATGTGGTACAACAAAAAATAGAATATGTGTCATGGCCCACAGCTATACTTAGTTCCCTGACACCACCTGTAGCCGCAGTTGCCCAACTTCGGCCGTACATTGTAAATATTAGTTTCAATTGTTAGTTCTTTTCATTTATAATAGTTTTTTTTTCAGTTGTAAAAGAACCATGTTATTTGTAAATGTTTATTATGATTCCTCAGTTTTTAAATGTCTAGTCCTGTAACTTAGGTTTTTCTTACATAAGCTATTATAAGGGGTAGTTGGTATTTGAAGTCTTGTCAAGCTCACTGGTGTTCATCCTCTACACCAGCTATTGTAATTTTATGCTTTCGTCAATCAATGAACAAGTTATTTTCAATGCATTCAAATCTTCTGTTGCAAAATTTTTTTTAAATTGTCTTTCATTATTGATTCGATCGAGAACAGGCAGAAGATAGTCTATCAGAGTAAACTACTGCCGCATGGTGCTCTTTTCTGTGCTGAAAAGAAAGGCGTCCCATAATAGTTGGTATAAAAGATGCGGCTCACAACCCTCGAAAAGAAAACAATGGATCTGAATGCATCACACACCACTGAGGTGGTGATCACAAAAAGAGTACTAAACAACGTTTGGATGCGCTCGATGGGTAAACTATTAAGTTATGTGACACTATCGAGATGAGAAAAATATCAAGATAGCAGAGGCGGACATCGGCGAATTAAACATCCACCTGGATGAGAAACGAATGATTTGTGCAACGATGACTAATGGTATTGCAATCATTCCTAATATGCGAGAAGAAATAGAAGCCATGAGACTTCAGGTGCGAATACTTCAGCGTTTAGTTGGCAATGGGCAAACCCCTGCACAAAAGTATGCATTTAGGTTCAGAATTCCAGAACCGTACACCTATGGTGGGGCGCACGCTGCGAAGGAAGTCGAAAACTTCTTGTTTGACATGAAACAATACTTTCTTGCCACTAATATTGAAGATGGGGCAAGAAGGGTGACGACAACTACCATGTATCTGGGTAGAGATCCAAAACCAGGTGGCGAATAAAATATGCTGATATTCAGGCCAACAGGGCCCAAATAGACACATGGGATCTTTTTAAGAAAGCGATAAAAACACTGTTTTTCTCGAAAAATGTGGAATATCAAGCCCAACGGACACTACGAGAACTGAAATATACTGGCTCTATCTGAGACTACGTGAAAACCTTTTTAGGACATATGCTGGACATTTGAGACATGTCTAAAAAAGACAAGCTCTTCACTTTCATGGAAGGACTGAAACTATGGGCGAGAACCGAACTTCAAAGACAAAAGGTGGCTGATGTAAGCACGACAATGAGAGCTACCGAATTTTTGATGGACTATCAATCAGAACCCAAAAATGAGCGGCTGCAAGTAAATAGTCAATCCCAAAGGAGATGAAATAGACTATTCAAGCCCACATCAAATTCAAATGGAGAATAACGCTACTCTCACCATAAGGGAGGCCATTAGGTAAACTATTAGGGTAGCCATCAGGACGGCCACTGGAACAAAGGAAAGGTGCCAGAGAGCAAATCAAGTCCTACTCCTAGAAAGGATTGGTGCTTTTTATGCAGTGGGCCTTACTGAGTGAACGAGGATGACGAGGATGTCGTTGGGACATTCTCGCACCGGTACAACACAATATCGCACCCCTTGATTGAAAAGGGCGATGTATCCCTGAAAAATATGGAAAAAGAAGAGCTGAAACCTCGTGTTTGTAAGGCTAAATGCTTGATGTACATTGATACAAAGATCAATGGAAAACCAATCAAGGCCATAGTAGATACTGCTCCCACTCACAACTACCTTGCAAGTCCCAAAGTAAAGCGCTTCGGGCTTGTGCTGGAGAAAGGAATTAGAAAGGTCAAGGCAATCAACTCAGTTGCTCAACTAATTACTGAAGTAGCCAAGTCCGTGGTCATTAAAGTTGGTCCTTTTGAATTTGTCTACAGTTCAGATGGATGATTCCTCAACTTTTAAACGTCTATTCCTGTAACTTCGATTTTTCTTACTTAAACTATTATAGGGTGTAATTGGTATTCGAAGTCCTGTCAAGCTCACTAGTGTTCACCACCTGCACTAGCTATTGTAATTTTATGCTTTCATCAATCAATGAACAGGCTATTTTCAATGCATTCAAATCTTCTGTTACAAAGTTTTCTTTAAATTCTTTCATTACTGAATAGGCGGAAGGTAGTCTAGCATAGTAGACTACTGTCATACGGTGCCCCTTTCTGTCCTAGAAAGAAAGGCGCCCCGTGATACTCTGTTTAGAAGTCCGTTTAAATTTAAATGAACTTCAGAAAATTTAAATCTAACTCATCATTTTATTTTAAAAAAAAGTTGGACAATGGAAATAAAAATTAATACCACATAAGCGGTAATATTATTTTTAGACAAAACCCGTTGAAGATGTATTTTTAATTTGATCGTCTATTCAATAGACATAATGCCACATGGATTAAAAATTCGTCTATTTTACCTACTACGTAAATTTCAATAGACAAGGTGCGTTGGAGTTGCTCTAATGGCTCTATATAATGACGTCCCATTTTACTAATATAGATTGTGTACCAATATATATTGTATGCTTACATGTAAATTAGGCACCAAAGATTAAAGATAACTTAAGTAGGAGAAGTATGTTGGTGGAGTTGTGTAGTCTAACTTTTATTAGAGAGCTTCCAACTATTTCAATTTTCTGTGTTTTCTCTCAAATTACTCTACATGTAAAGAGGTAGTCGAATAGGGTTGATAGAGTGGTGATATAACTTTTTTGAACTTTTTAAAAGGTGACTAATGTGGTGATGTCACGTGGACAATATGCACTGTTGTGGATTTTATCCCGCAAGTGGACGGATTGTTAACAAGTAATATAATGATGTGAAGAGTGTCAAACCCACGATGATTAGCTACCAATTAACCTATTAATTTATAATTCGAGTTTTACTAATGTAAGAACACATATTCGTTTTGTGATTTTAATTCTAAAACTATTCTAAATATGTTTAATTAAATCTAAAATATCAAGCAATCAAAATAAATATGTGAAAACAAATTCAAGTTTTACTAACACTAGGATTTGTGAATCCACCTACACGTTCCTTAATCAATTATCTGTTTATCGCTTTAGCTCTTAATTACTCTAGATTGAAAATCGGTGATCCTGTAATAATCAAAAGCCTCTCTCGATGGTCAATCAATTCTATATCGATATGCGAACCTAATTATCTCTAATCAAGTTTCGAACATAAAAATATGCATTTAAATCACAAGAACACGTAATCGAATTTAATAAAGCATAATAGTTTTTTTTATCTATTATTGGACCCTATGTTATTCAATACTATGTGCTTAATCTATATTAAATATCTCGACTTCAATATAAATCACGAAACATTCTAATGATGATCAAGCATTAAATTATTAAAAATAATGAATAAAGAATAATCAACCCAAAAGCAATTAATTACTAAAACGAAATTTTTTTTAATTAATTAAAAACATGAAGTTTCATGGTTCATCCTAGCAATAAGTAAATTAGCTGGACATGATTTCGTTAATTATTAAAATTATTGAATTCATTATGTTCCAAAGAAAGAAGAAGAAAAAATAAATAAAACCCGTAATTTCGGTTCAAGAATCTTCAATCTTGTTCTTCAATCGTCGATTCTTTCTTTGTATCTTGTTCCCAAAATTCGCCTCCCGCGATATGTCTATTATTCTGCTTTTATACTGCTCCTTCAACTCTCCAAAACGTGGCTTAGGCAGTTGAATTAATATGGACTTGATAGAATTATAATCCCATCAAGAATCTGCCAAGTTGCTGTCGTGGGAAGCCATGCGATCGCATGATTACAAACCTTGCGATCACATGGTTGTGACAATTAATGTTCTGTAGAGAATTTCACTGTCTTGCGATCGCAGCAATGGTTAACCATGCGATCGCATGGTTAACCTGGACGAAGTTCCTGATTTTCTTTCTTTGATATTTGCATGACAAGCCCCTCAAGTCTCTTTATCTTTGCATTTAAGTCCTCTTTTCTTCTGTTTTCTATCTTTTCGCTAGATCGACACTTGAATTTGACTTTTTTCTAAAATAATAAGAAAACAACGCACCATTAAACTAAAAACAATTAATATAACTCATAATCGTCTCTTTTTGTGGGCCTAGATAAGTATAAATTTGTACTTATCAAGCACTATAATTAGTACACGATGTAAGTGCTAGATCACCACTCATGGTTGATATGATCAAAGAATTTTGTCAAATGAGGCAAGGTGTCTCATTGAATGTCCAAACTTCGAAAGTCATATCTTGTGAATAATTTATTTCCATGGCGGAGATAAGAAAGTGGGATGAAGGGTTTTATGTTTGTGAATATAATTATAGTTACTTTCCAAATAAAATGTTTTTTTTACATAAAAGTAAGAAAACATAAAATATCAAAATATATTTGACGATAAAAAGTTGCTTACACCTCCTCCCCGTCCATCGCCCCCCCTCCCTCCCTCCCTCCCTCCCTCCCTCTCCCACAATGCATGTGAACTATTAGATTACTGTAATTATGGGCAATCATGATATTAATTATCGATGTTTGGTGCATTGTGGTCCAACCCAAAATGTCCATGTATCATAATATTTGGCACTTGCAACATTTGGGCTCTGGTCGCTCGACCTTGATGTTAGATCGTCTTTCACTTCAGGGCCTCAGGCAGCCAATGAATGCCTACCTCGTCCAAAAAATGGAATGCACTCGTCTAAGACCTCGAGTTCTTCTTCCATCAGACGAGCCCTTTACCACACTCCTCTGCTCGGTTAAAGGATAAGAAGTCCGTTGCTATTTTCTTTAGACTAGTAACCCTTCTCTATTGATTGGTTCCCAACATGACCCTCAATGCTTAAATTAGTTGACGCTTCAGAAGGATAACTATTACTACTGGATGCCATCGATGAGCTTAGGGGAACCGTAATAATGGAGTATATGTACTTGCTGTTTTGAGGTAGTAAAACTTATGTACTAGTTTCTCTATATCAATGCCAACTTTAAGCCTTCTTGTCACGAATTTGGCCTTCCAAACTCTTGTCGAGCACTTAACTACTCAACTTTCCACATCTTGCAGACTAGCAAAAGGTGTGTTTGCTGAGGCAGTCGTCTACAAAAACCTGCCCAATATTTTCTTTCTGCTTTAGCCTACGTTGATCTATACAAGAAGTTCACTAGATTAATCAGACATCAACAATTAGAGTCGGAGAAAATAAATATCTTTTAATTTCTCATCCATAACAATCCCGTTTATATGTCCAAAATAATAAGACTATCGCTAAGATAAATATGACATCAACAAGTACATCACGGACCAATCCGGGCTAGAATCTCTGCTTTTGCCATTATTTTGTGGGATTTCTCATATATGAGAATAGAGCAAAAGCTACAGTTATAGTCTTTAGCAGTATCTATAGTCTAGCAGCACGGAGCTGTTGCTTAAGCAGAGGCCTGATATACTCGTGATAGCCATCAGGTATATCTGATTCATTTAGAGGATCCTTCCACGCTGCATCGTATAGTTTTGGATATACATTTCCATCATAGCGGCCAAGAATTGATCCGAGGTAGTGGTCGGTATAGTTGAACGCATCAACAAGAGCTATAGCATTTGGACGAACCTAAAAAACAAATCATGAGTTCAAAAATATAAATACATCATTTCCAGGATCCCACAACTAGAACAAAAGAAATTGGAAAAATTGCAATGTTGGTCGCCTGTAGCGCTTGTAGCAACTCAGTTGCCGACCTTTAAAATGTAGCAAGCTTTCAGTTTAGTTGCAGCAGTACAGTTTCCATACTTTTTGTTTTTTTGGTTTTTTTTTTACTGGAAATAATGGTAGAATTGCCTTTTCAACAGTTGTTGACATTCTAGCAGAAATGGCCACTTCTGCAACTAAATTGAAAGGTCGAGGAAAGTGCTCCATTTTCAAAATTGGGGACCAACACTGCAATTTTCACGACGAAATTCAATGACAAACCTGAGAGTACAAGGTTCTGAGCTGATCATTAGCAAGTGAAGCCTGCTTAGGGCTTATGCAGCTGGTAGCAATGAAATCACCCTGGTACTTGTGAAGGATGAATAGGTAATAGATACCGCATAGCACCTCTAACTGTTTCTTGACCCCTTTACCGGGAATGTCTTGTTGCAGCTTCTCAATAAACCTACATAAGACGAAAGTTTTCTAAACATTCTATGGCAAGATACAGAAAATTAGAGAGAATACTCAGCATTCCACATTATTCTAAACACACTTATTTCGCCACCTTGAAGAGAGAATAGGCCAGAGAAATATAGGTTGGAAGGTTTTTATTTGTCCCGTCATGAAAGTTGACGTAGTGAAAGAAGCAGAATTAACTTCAGACATAGTAATTTTGCCAAAAAAATTAAGGGATCCAGGAAAGACATTTAAAATATAGAATGGAAATGTCATGCAGTGGTAAGACTATCGCAGTCCTAGTTATCAATTCGAAGGTAACTTCTGGGAACTTGAGAAAAAAGATTATATTACTACTAATCCAACTTCATTTATTCTATGTTAAGAACAAGATTTAGTTAAAAAAGACATACATGGCAGGAGATAATGAAACTCATCCATGTGTGATGCCAATGAAATAGTTGGGATTGAATTTGTATATTTTGTAAGCAAGTGAAGCATAAAAAGAAAGCTTACTTTGTGACAACAATTAATTGGCAGTGAGCGACTGCTGCCTCAACTAAATCAGCTGACAGCTCAGCAAAACCTGAGTGGAAGAAAAATAAGGGAAAATTAGAGCATATTTAGAAGCCTTAAAGAAGTCAAAATTCAAATTCAAGGAGAATGCATTCTTGATGATAAAGAAAGCGCATATAAGCAATCAAAACGTAATTTATAGGTGAGTAACAGTTCATGTAAGTTTACAACCTAATATACTAAATTTTAACAAGGGTGAAATTAGATCCTAAAAAATTTCATTCCTGTCAAGCGGAAGTACCTTCTTCTGGATTGGTGAATTTGCTCAGATTTTGAGCACAAGCAACAGACATTCTGGCAGCCCTTGCCTCAAAAACCTCCAATACTACACTAGGATTTAGCCAGTCCTCAGCTGCACCAGGCAAATAGAAATCACCAAACTTGCATGTGTATGTAGCTCATGTATGAATCATAATTCGAAAGAATGTTTTTTGAGGCCTACTCCTATGGCCGGTATTATATTGAAACATGGCATGCTAGGTAAATGCTTATTTGAGCAACAGTAAGAGGAAACATCAACACACTTCTAGATAGCCATATAGTGTGAATCATTTAATCCTCCGTATTCATATTCAACTCATGGCTTATAATTAAGGTGGGAGATGTACTTGAAAGTAAACAGAATCTCATCACTTTTTTAAGTACTTTCAAGAAGAAAAATGTACCCTTTTGTACATCAGAACGGCATTGCATTAGTTGTTCAATTCTTCCCATATAAGCTATAGTACCCACTGGCTGTTTCCCAGTTCCCAGCTGTGAAGCCGTCTTCATGAGAAACCTAGCAACCTACAGAAGGAACTCAATAATTTAGTATCAACCCCATGATCCAAGAAATGTTGACATTCAAATGATAAACAATGAAGTGCAAATATTAACAAAATATGAACGATCAAATTTAATCACCGTGTACAGCTAAATGATCCATCTAACTGTCACACTCCAGCTGACAAGGTGCACTATACAGCTTGAGATTAAATGTAACTAATGTCAAACAGAAGAAGAATATAACACAAGGTAGCCAGTCCACTATGCTAACTGATCTTTCTTTCACAAGTAACCACCAACATCATTTTGTAAAAACATTTGTAATGGGAAATCAAAAATAGGAAGAGAAGGAAAAAGTCAAGCACGTCAAATGCAAAAGAGAAGATAATGACTAGGTTACCATTTTAAATAGATTTCTCTTCCCTCTACCAAACGAGAGTATCTTTTTAATCTCTACAAAACTATTTACAATTCAATAAACTTCGTTCATATGCAGAAAAAAAATTCTTGCCTACAGCCAACAAAAGTCCACAAGTATCATAGATAAGGTGAAATAGAATGTAAAAAGACATTTGTACACATACATCAAAGAGCATACCTGTAGAAGCAGCACAATGTTGTCTCCTTCATAAGTACAAGCAGGAACATAAACTGCAAATAATTCTGGAAGACCACTGCTACAGAGGTAACCATGGCCTCCACATAATTTTCGACATTCTTCAATTCCATCCTATAAAACAGAAAAATTCGGATATCTAAATATAAATAAGAAACGTGTTAAACTGATGGTTTGCAGATCAATATACCTAATGAAATAAAAATACTTAGTAGCATTATTATACAGTGAAACTTTAAAGATCAGAAGGTAATGTTGAACCAGAGATTTGACAGGAAAATGGCATTCAAAGGGAATATTCATCGTGCAGTGCCAATCCAATATTACCTCCTTACTCAAAGCAATGAGAGAGATCTTAAAAAATATATTAGATCAAGCATAGCAGCAAAAGACAATCACTGGTAACAAATCAAATCTTAAGAAAATCTTCTGATGGAAAACCCATAGGCTACACATGATGAGGGTTATCACAATAGCAAAATTATGTCATGAAATCTAAAGATGAAAACAAGCTTTACGCAGTCACGCTATACGTACACTGCTTACTGTCAGTTTACTCAATATTTATACCAGTCAAACATGAAATCGTACAAAGTGAAGCAAAACTTTCCTTAATCAGTAGCACTCACTCCAACTCATACTTAAGAGCACACAGGCATACACAAGCTTCCCCACATTGCACACAATGGCAGAAGAAGATGGGGGGGTAAAAGAAATTTTTTATTACATACAGCAGTGACAGATGTAGTCAGAGACTTCAGCCCGGCAGTGCATGCATGAACCTCAGGCAATGTTGAGAAGTCGTTGGCCTGCAGTCTCTGGGTCACATCCACGTACAGCCAATTTAGCCATTCACCAACAAATCTAAAGGCATAAGCAGAAGCTAGCAAAGGGAAGAGCCTACTTTGCTGAGTTTTGTAGTCAATGACCTGTAAACCGAAGAGATGCCAACGGGGATTAATAATTAAGTTCAACTTTACCTCCAAGATATTAAACATTGCATTATAAACCAAAATTAAATACATGAAGCTTGCAATAAACAAATTTTGTGAAGCACCAAGATTTTAAAGCATTTAGTTCATACCATACACTAGTCCTGTCAATCACCATAATACCAAACATCAAAGTCCATATTACAGTAAGTCATTGATATTCCCTCACCAAATGTCGAATCACAGAAATCAGCGACCATATATGCCAAATTAATGAATTAAATAATTAAACACTACAATTCTTTCTGGTAAGTGAATAGTAAATACACCAATTCTAGCAGCCCTGCATTATCGATATTTTTGTATAAATGGAACCTAAAATTTGTACACTCAACGTACGAAGAAGGGCTACAATTTGGAAGGCATTCGAGAGGCCATCCACTGTCCTCACAACTCTCAAACTTTTTGAATGCTTGAAATGAAAACCCTACCCCCTTTTATTCTTTGGCATCTACCTGGAAATACCATAGTGCCTCCCCCTTAACTAACTGTAACAATTTATTCTCTACATTACACAACTAAGAAACTTGCTTGGAGCCTATCACAATGATCAAGCAGAAAAAGTAGCGGGAAAAGGAAAATATTTAGAAAGCAAGACCCATATATGACAACATGCAAATAAATAAAGAAAAGATCATATAGTTCATCAATAATACTTTGGAGCTTTGATGAGTAAATGACTTTAACCCTGATTGGACAAAAATTTCCTTTTAATTTTGTACTATTTATTTTATGTATACCAGTTCTTTTAAGTAATGATGGATTACTTAATTGTAGAATATGAACAGACAAAAACATACATTGGCAAATCTATTGTTGTCCCTAACTTGTTGATATCACGTTTGTAATGTGATGAGCATCACATAAATGTCAAATACGTGGGTGAAAAGAGAGAATCTACCCAGGAAATGTAGGAGGAATTTGTGGAATGACAAGGACATAACAAAGAGTGTGTAAAGTGTGTCCAACGCAAACATTTAATTTTACAGGATTTCTCTTATTAATTGGACAAGTGCATCATATCCGCAACAACTGCAGCTGAGGCATGCATTAGATCCATCGCGGTATGATTAAGAAAGTAAGGAGAATTACCAATTAAAAACAGCAGTAGAGACTAGGTAACTGGTGAAAATATTGGACATGATGACTGGTTGACTTGACTGGCTCGTGATTTGACTCTTAGACCAGTTAATGAAACAAATTTCACCAGATGATCATATATTTAATATAACAATTATGCTAAAAAAGCTATTTTCTTATCAGTGAAAAAAGCATGCCAAGGAAACATATCAAGCTAGTCTACACTATTCAAAAAAGTTATCTTTTAGGCATCAACAAGCACTCCAGAATACCTGAGTTTCAGGTCCACCGTTCTGTGATCCGAATTGCCTACGGACAGCACTATACCTGGTAGCAATACAAACAGCTCGTGACAAAGCACAAGAAGCGTCGGCTACAATTGATTGTCGGACATATACCATAGTCCCATAGACCAACTGTCGGGGAACATTAGATTGCTTATATTTTCCTTCCCTTGTAACCTGTGAAACCCTACAACATCAAGAAGAAATTCGAGTCTAATGAAATACACGAGTAAGTTAATGGTAAATGGACAGTCCAACTAAACTGTGGGTATCACTGAAATGATGGAACTATTCCACATTTTGCTAACTGATAGAACTACTTCTAATTAAAATTGAGGAAAGTGAATTTAATTAAAGAGATTTGCAGGAGTAATTGCAAGTGCTGGCAGAAAGATGAAACACAAATTATTTTTAGTCTTTTATCATCATATCTACGTTAGAAGAAAAATTGCACCTATGGTCCCAAAACTTTCTGTAAATGAGCACTTAAGGTCCGCATTCTAAATTTCTTGGTATACGGGTCCCCAAGCTTAAAATTTTGTGGCAAGGCAGTCCCCATGACGTTTTCCATCCTAAAAACCCATTAAATCTTCATGTAGCTTGTGAATACAAAAAACCATCACATTAATGCATGCACGACATCAAAGGAAGAATCAAAGTCAAACATCCTTCTCAATAATTTGGCCAAAGCATGGCCTTTCCAAGGGATTCTCTTCTTCGTGAATTACTCAAAAATAGGAAAACCAATCTGTAGTTTTACTTTTACCATTAGATAATTAGATGCTGGTTCCTTTTCTATGCCAACTATTAGAGCATCTCCAATGCACTCAATAGATTGTGGTTGACGTGGCAATTAAATAGACGGACTTGTAAATTATATGGAATGAATAGACGGTGAAGTCCAAAAATTCTCTCCAATGGATTCCTTCTACAATCCAATAATATTGATCATTTGGCATTTAAATTTTTAAATTAAAAATAATAAAACTAATCCACTTCACAAATTTTAAAAAATTAAGTCAAAATTTAAAAAATTGATGACTCATTCAATCTCAAGGAGCGTCTAGATGTAGAAGAAGTACTTCACATCTTCTATTTTTTCTGGTACAGCCTCACATAGTATTTCACATTGTGCATTGGAGAAATAATTTTAATAGACATTGTCTATTTGATGATATGGCACATCATTTTCTCCAATCCATTGAATGTAGTGGAGATGCTCTTAGGAAGTTTGCCTCCTTTATTTAGCTTACAATCAGGAACACTATCATCCCCTCTTTATCGGTCTCTTGTGTATATAAGGGAGTTTGAATCTATAGTACAAATATGGAATGAGAATTCTCAATTTTCATTAGATATACTTAGCATGCACATTATCAAGGGAATCCGTTGAATATTCAATTCTACCTTTACCTTCAAACAAACAACTTTTTCTTATAGATGTCTCAAATTCTCAACATTGGAGTTATTGGCATGCCTGCAATCGCATTGGCACTTGCGCCAAAAATTTCAAAGGTTTTTTATACTAAACATCTAACACACAATATGCTTTGAAAACCAATACGCATCCCCAAGTTGACAAGACAGGTATTGTAAATATTCATATACTATCCTCAATGGAAAATTGATTAGTGTTAATCTATGGGGAAAAGGGTAACACTAGATTCACCAATTTAAGCAAGTGAAAAATAATAATACTTGAATGGAAACATACCTCATCAACATTTGGTCTCTTGGAATACGTACATTATCAAATCTTAACACACCATTGTCCATGGTGTTGTATGCTCCATTTCCAAATTTCGTTCCAATATCACCAAGGGTTATTCCTGGAAGAGGAGTATGGTCCTCCAAGTTCCGTAGTTGGACAATAAAGCCTAAACATTATGAATAGTTGAATACTTAGACTAACAAGTCCAGGAAGAAAATTGGGCATCAATTGTCAATAAAGGTTAAATATTCTTACCATGAACTCCATGGTCTTTACCATCTGTAATGAGGCGTGCATAAACAACACCATGGGTGGACACTTTACCTAGTCCACCAGGCCACCACTATTCAGAAAATAAGACGGAGAATAAGGGCGACATTCAAGACAATCAATGAAGAAAACAGAGAATCATAACTACACTGAACTATAAAAGGTTTGACTCCACGAGTAAAAAATTAAAAACAGCTGTAGATAAGAAAACAACTGTAGTACAATCACCAGATTCGAAGAGACAGAAGATCTCTCCTAATTTTCAACAAGAAAATGAAACATTACCAACCTCTTATGGACCGTGTTACTTACTTTGCTTGAAGTCAATGTCGGACTATGAATTATGAATTCATCAGTCTTAGGGTCAAATGTTGCAGTGGTTTCAAGACCTTGTACATTGGAGCCGTGACCAAGTTCAGTTTGTGCATAGCAGCCAATTATTTGCATCTTATAGGCCAACGGCAACCATTTTTGCTGCTGTTCATCAGTGCCCTGTCCCTTTATGGCAGGTACAAACATTCCCTACATACCAGAAAAGTAAGTGAACCACATGGATGGAGCAGCTTATATCAGATGGAGGCCCTAAAAAGTGAGAAAGGAACTTTTCGATTATTGAAAATTATTGAAATAGAGAGGCCTCTTAGAAAAATTTCTGGATTATGATCTGTTTCCAATATATGGTGCCACATATCTGATGGAAAAAGATGTGCCTGTCTAACTATATGTCAAAACATTTAAAGAAATCAAATGGACAAATCAGAAAACAGAACACATAGATTTGTTATGTTTAGTTTTTTAAGATAGAAAGTAACTCAAATGAAAATGTTCTTGAACACAGCAAATAAGAGCATATTCCTTTTTTCCAAAATATAGATTCACATTGCAAAAACACAAAGAGAACATTTTCTCACTTAAGATTATCCAATTTGAACTACAGTTATCAATATGTGGCCTTCATAAATGGAAATGATTGGCAACAATGTGACAGCTATGCAATAGATACAAGAACATGGAAAATCAAAACAGAAAACAAGTTACCCAATGAAGATCGGTAAAAGCGGGTTCATCCACAAAAAATCTTAACTTAGCTGCCTCTTCTTCTGCAAAAATTAAAATAATGAAGTTGTGAGCTGAAAGACAATCGCATGGAAAAAAGATTCTGTCAAATATAAGAATTGAAATAACATCAAAAGCTAAGTGTTACCTGATAGACGAAGTTCAATAATCCGTTGCCATGCATAAGTTGCTTTCCTAAGAGTATTTTTAAACAATTCCTTCCTTGGGAGCATAGTTCTGTCATCCTTTCGGAATGCCTGGATCCCATTATAACACATTGTTATCAGATAAACTTCCAGTAAAAGAAGAAAATTAAAATATTCTTGTTATCAAAATTTTACAGCTTCTCAGAGAGATAAATAACAGCATAAGAAATAAATAAAAAAATGCACTCATGCTAGATATCTCTGTAAATCACTTTCAAATCAAAATTCATAACAAAAATTCATCTCACTTCATTAAATGCTTTTAAGATATACACATTTCAAACACTTGGCCAAGTTCATCAACATTGTTAAACAACTTTATGATGGATTTGAATCTCTAGTGTCAATTTAAATCCTCTTCATTCTTACTAGTTCCAAGTTTCTTTTACTTCTTAAAAATCAAGGTTTCCAAATTTTCAGCCAAATTATTCTGTTACTCAGCCAATTAATTTATAATTCTTCCATATGCAAGTACATCCCCAAATCCACATCCATCTATTCAAACAAAGCCTCACACGAATCCCTTGACATTAAAATTCTCAGAAGTCAGACAACAAGAGTTCTCAAACAAGCTTCACTGTTAAAGCTATTTACATACTAGATAATTAAATGTGTGATACGTAACAAAATAATTTAGCACAAATTGGGTTGTTTCTTCTTTATATACTTATTTTGTGTATCTTAATAATCAGACGATAGACGAAATAAAGAACGACACAAATGACCTCATTCTTCCCAGTAAATTCCCAACACAAAAATCCAGATCAGAGTTGTAGTTCAAGTCACATGAAGAAGATTGGCTCATCAAGAAGCACCAAAAAGAAAAGTACTTCTCCATCCCAAATTGACTATTTTTTCAAAGCAATAATTCATAAGACTATTTTATTTATACACGTCAAAAGGGAAAGACCAAAATATTAAAACACTTTGATGGACCTACTAACTTTTTGGTTCTTCAGCGAAAATATTTGTCACTCCACTGCAAAAATGTCAAAAAAGACTCTGAATCTATTACAAAAGAAGGATCAGAACATGCCTATTTTATTTTATTTTTCAATGCTAGAGAAAGAAATAATCCCAAACCAACAATTGTTCATACCGATTGCCACGCGCTGCATTCAGAATCGGGAATCCTAATTTACACTACACATCGTCTAACGCACAAAATACAGAATCGAGAATCAATTCAAAAAGAAAGAAAGAAAGAAAACAGAAGAAACGAAATTACAGGATCACTGGCGACGAGCTTAGAAATTCGATCAGAAATTTCAAAGGTGTGGCGAGAGCCAGCCCATACAATCTTCATAGCATCCACATCGAACTGAGCCTTCTTCCTCTCATCCGCAAGATAATCCACTCCCTCCATTTTTTTTTTTTTTCAGAAAACACCAACAAACCCACAAAGCAAAAATAAAATCCCAAATTCCCTGTACTTATATAGTGCAAGAACACGTCAGTTTTCTTGAATTTCGTGAGTATTTTACGAGATTTTGATTAATTACAAATGGGAAACAGGCAAGAAAAATAGGATCGGTCTGTATTTATATCTATATCTATATCAATATCAATATCAATCGGATAAATTGCAGCCATGGTTCCCAATCTATAGATCATTTTGCACTATTAACCCCAACCTTTTTTCTTGACATGTTAGTGAGGATCATTTATGCCAACCAGACAATTATTTAGTATGTGTAAAAAGTCAATTTCTTCCACAAATTAAAAAAAAATTAAATAAAAAAGAAAATAAAAGGACAAAATGATTTTCTTTTTATTTATCTTTTTCACTTTTTTTTTATATATAATTTCAATTTTTTGTTTGTTGGTTATTTGATTTTATTGGCAAATTTCTCCTTCTATTCTAATTTAATGGTTATTTTGGACAGTTTCGTTAATTATCAATTGCATCAAAAGCGAAAGTTTGAGGAGCTATTAATCAAGAAAAATAGTTAGTAGAGTAAAAGTGAAAATTGATCTATAGTTTGGGGATTGCTTCTACAATTTACCCATATCCATATAACAAACGTTGAGCTTTCCAATTATGTATAATCATTTATGACACACAACTGGCCGGCGTATGGGTATTTCTACCGTAGGGGCCCTACATAGTAGTTGGTATAGCACGTGGTTTTAGTGCCCTTTTTGAATCTTTCATACACCTCAAATTTAGATTTAAAACAGAGTAACGCAACATATAGTCACGATGCATAGCACGAGTCTAATTGATTATCCCATTGTTTTATTATCTACTAAATAAAAATATATTTTGTTTTATTGGATAATAAAATATTGGGTCGAATATCATTTATACTTGTGCTAGTATTTAGCACGAGTGTAATTGACAATAAATTATATTATTTTATTATTCGATAAATAAAAATACATTTCACTTTATTGAAAAATAAAATAGTGGGCTTATTGTCATTTATATTGGTGCTAAGCACCAGTTATGATGTGTAGCAGTATGTAGTGCTTAGCACGAATTTAGTTGGCGCTGAATTATACTATTTTATTGTTTCATAAATGAAAATTTATTTTACTGCATTAGACAATGAAATAGTAGATTTAATTTTATTTATATTGGTGCTAAACACCAGTGGTGATGTGTAGTATTATCTGGTGCTTAGCACAAGTCTAGTTGGCACTGAATTACACTACTTTATTGTACTATAAATAAAAAATATATTTCCTTTTATTGAACAATGAAGTGGTGGGTCCAATGTCATTTATATCGGCGATAAGCACCCGTTGTGATGTATAGTATTATCTGGTGCTTAGCGCGGGTCTAGTTGGTATTGGATTACAATACTTTATTGTTCAATAAATGAAAACTCATTTCGCTGTATTGGACGATGAAGTAGTGGGCTTAATGTCATTTATATTGATGCTAAGCACCAGTGATGATGTGTAGTATTATTTGGTGCTTAGCACGAGTCTAGTTGGCACTGAATTACATTGCTCTATTGTGCAATAAATTAAAATTGTATTTCACCTTATTGAACAATGAAGTAGTGGACCCAATGCTATTTGTCAGCGATTTTATGTCTTTAATAATTCCGCAAGTGCACGGATCGTTCAAGTAATAAAGTGGATTTTGAGTCCAAGTATCGTTCCCACGAAAATTTAGATAGTTCAGTTCAATTATACTAACCTTAACCGAATCTAATGAATTTTTGAATATTTGGTGATTAAAACTAATTAAACTATAAACTTAGAACAATTAACTAATTATAAATCAAACAAATAAGAAATTAAACTAAATAAGAATTACTTTAAAATTAGAAAAGAAAAGAAAAGAAAAGAAAAGTGTACTAGGATCTCGAATCCACTTATATCAATTATTTTTAACCGGAACCATTAAATTTGATAACAAGATTTACTTATGAAGATCAATATTCCTAATTTAATTTAACAATCTCTCTCGAGTAGAATTAAACATATTCCTATATGCAACACAACTATATTTCTATGACGAATGCGAGCATACAAGAATGCATTAGAATTTGTGAATACTTAGAGATCACGTAAAGCATAGCGGTATATTTCTATCCCCTATCGGACTCTACGACAATTAATATATGTATAACATATTTTCCATCTCTCGAAGGTAAAATAAGCCACAAGACTCATACAACTATTGCTCATATAATTGTAGATGAAAAGAAAATCAATATCAATTGTTTAAAAATAAAAACATGCTTAAATATCAAAAACTAGGTTCGAAGAATTAAAGATTCATGATACAAGCTTCATCACGATCCTAGCACTAAAAAAATTAACCTAACATACTAAGAAGAAGAAAATAAAAAAGAGATGAAAATATGAAGTTTATCACCCGGATAAGAAGAAAATAATCAGGAGATAAAATATTGAACTTGATCTTCATTTTAATCTTGAAAGGATGAATCTTGATCTTCGTTCTTGATTTGTCTCCCATTCTTCTCTCCAAATTCGGCTCTCCAAAATTCCCTTCTTTGATATGAGTTAATAACTCATATTTATATTACCCTAATGGTGTCCTAAAATATCTCAAAAAATCATTAAAATCGCGTCCCAAAAGACTCCCTAATTGAAGTTAAACTCAAAAAGGAAAGAAAAATCCACGTCTATCAAAATTACATTGGCCGATCGCCCAGTGCAAACCCGGGCGATCGCTCAGGCCAGTTGAAATGCTCTCTGCTGATGAAATTACGTGCCGAGCGATCGCCCCTATTTAAGCCCGGGTGATCGCCCAGCTTACGCTGTTTTATCTGCAGTGGCTGTTTTTCAAATAGCCATAACTTTTTGTAAGAAACTTCAAATTGAGATCCGTAAAAAGTGTTGAACTCGTAATTCAATTATCTTTCTAATGGTATATCATTTGCCTTTTGGAGATTTCTATATCAAAAGTTGTGCTTGAATTTTCCCACATGCTGCTGTAGGTAGTTTCTCAATTCGATTCTTTAGCTTTCTGGTATTTGATCCATTGATTTAACTCTTCATTGTCACTCTAAAACACCTTAAACTTATTGATTGTATCTTCTTCCTCATACTCCAATGTTTAGCTCTTGATATTCACTTCAAAAACTCCATTTACTTGTCGATTTCACCAAGTTGTTGCTCTTTCCGTCCATTCTTCTCCAATTGCTATTAAACATGTCCAAAACTGAAATATGAAGATTAAAACACAAAATTAAGTAATAATTCAATAAAATGACGAAATAAAAGCTTAGTTTAAAGGTCCTAATATGTGCACAAAATGCACTTATCAAACACCCCCAAACTAAACATTTGTTCGTCCTCGAACAAAAATAAAAATAAACTAGAACTTTAAACTAAGCTAAAAGAATTTGTTGACCTATGGTTAACTTTAAACCTTAATGTTTTGATTATTACAAACAAATTGGTTATGTTTTCTAACATTCTATTTTCAAGCAAAATTCAAAGCGCTACAAATCGAACTCCCATGCAATGACAAGTTCAAAGTCAAAATCAATACAAGAGTTCAAGAATCTCAAGATCCACCGAAAATCAAGATTCGAAGATCAAGATTGAAGAATAGATTTTTAGATAAAATTGTAAAGGTATTAACTCTTTAATCCTTAGCAATTAAATGAACGAAAGCTCAAAAATGTATTTTATCACTTGCATAAAAAATTAGTTTGATCAAAGCCAAAAATTAGATTTTCAAAACTGTGGAAACGGACAATCAGTTTGGCAAACCAGTTGATCCGGTCGACCGTTTACCTTGAACTGGTCGACCGTTTGAAACGTCTTTTTTTAAAAAGTGTCCATTCTGATTTTTTGCAGTTCAACGGCTAGTTCTGACTAATCTGATCGGTCGACCGTTTGGTCATCCGTTTGGTCAAAAAGTGACGAAAATTCATCTCTATAAATACCACTTCATTTACTATCATTCAACAACACTTACAAGAGCATTTATAGAGAGAATCATATTGAAAAACATCATTCAAAGCTTCATTGCATTTATATCTTCAATATCTCTCTTTGAAAAACTTTGTTTGATTAAATCAAACTTTTAGTTCATATTTCTCAACAAAGTTTTCTTCAAACACTTGAGCTTTCCTCATCCATTGATATTCATTAAAGTGTTAGTCTCTCTTAGAACTAAACTTGTATCTATCATTCATCTAGAGAGAAATACTTAAATCAATCTCTTTATTTATTTGAGTCATATTGAGGTCCCTTGAAAAGCTCAATATTGTATAAGGATCGGTGCTCCTTGCTTGTAAGTCACCGGATACATTGTAAGGGTTTGGATTGCACCATAAGTCAATCAAAATAGTGGAAAGGCCGTGCTCGTGTTGGAGAGCTTGGTAACGGGGGACGTAGATCATTAGTTGGATCGAACCTCCATAAAAATCGTTTGCACTCTCTCTTCTCTTTTATTTACTTATATTGTGCTTATATTTTTGTGAATCTATTTTTATCTCTTAAATATCATTTTTGAGAATATTTTTTGAAAAAGTTTGAGAAAACCAATTCACCCCCCTCTTGGTTAGTTATTCTTGGGCTATCAATTGGTATCAGAGCAAGGTGCTCATTTTTTTTATTACACAATCTTGAGTAATGGCTAACCAAAATTTTCAAAACCTTGAGGGTCACTCTACAAATCGTCATCCCTTCTTTAATGGCTCCCACTACAATTATTGGAAAACTAGAATGATGATTTATATTCAATCAATTGATTATAACATTTGGGAAGTCATCGAGTTTGGTCCATATGTGCCTACAAAAATTTTCAAAGTTGATGATAAACCGGACCAAACTATTTCTAAGCCTAGAGAAGAATATGATGAAGAGGACAAAAGAAAATTGTCTTTAAATGCTAGAGCCAAAAATTTACTTTATTGTGCTTTAGACAAAAATGAGTTTAATCGTATTAGCACATGTGATTCCGCATATGATATTTGGCATGCATTAGAGATAACTCACTTAGGTACCAACAAGGTTAAAGAAACCAAAATAAATCTTTTGACAAAAGATTTCGAAAATTTCTTTATGAAACAAGATGAACCTATTGTTGATATGATTACTCGTTTCACCGATATTATTAATGGCCTTAAGGGCTTTGATCGAAAATTTACTAACGGTGAACTTGTGAGCAAAATGCTTAGGTCTTTATCAGAAGATTGGAACTCCTTGAGGATGTTGATAGAGAATACAAAAGATATCAACACTTATCCATTGGAGTAGCTATATGGAACATTGATGACATATGAGCTCAACAATACCGAAACAAAAGAGAAAACAAGGAGAAGCAAAGAAGAGATGAAGGAGCTTCCCAAGAAGCAAATTGCTTTGAAATCAACAAATGATGAAGGATCATCCAACACAAACTTGAGTGATGAAGAACTTGATTACTTAGTTCTTCTTGTCAAGAAATGGAGAGGATTTCAAAACAATAGGCGATTTCAAAAGAAAGAAGACAAAAGTGAAGAAAAGAACAAAAAGATCATATGCTATGATTGTGACAAACCCGGTCACAAGAGGACCGAATGCCCAAACAAGAAGAAGTTCAACAAAAAGAAGGCACTTCAAGCTACATGGGATGATAGTGATGAAGATGATCAAGAAGATGATGAAATTCAAGAAGAAATCGCTAATATGTGCTTCATGGCTATTGAGGATGAGGTAAGTACAAACAACAATGACTCTTACATTGACTTATCTACCTCTTATGATGAAATTTTTGAAAAATTTGAGAAACTTATGTCAAAATACTCTATTCTTAACAATAAACACTCTTTGTTGAAAAATGTAGTCAAGAAGCTTTTTAATGCACAAAAGGACTTTGAAAAAGAAAAGGATGATTATAAGTCCTTGATTAAAGAAAATATTTTATTGAAAGAAAAAGTGGTTGATTTAACAAGCATTATTCACAAATTCACCCAATGAAAGAAAAACTTTGAATTAATGCTTGGTGAGCAAAAATGTGTGTTTAACAAAGGGGGAATTGGATATAAACCTCTCTTGAAACAAAAATCCCTTGAAACCATTTTTGTAAAATCATCCAACTTTTCTCAACAAAACATCACATGTAGTTTTTACAAGAAAGATGGTCATGTTGCTTACAATTGTTTGACTAAAAAGAAACTATACTTTGAAAAGAAACACAAGTGGATAAAAGAATCCACAAGCACTAACTATCAAGGACCCAAACTTATGTGGGTACCAAAAATCAAAAATTAAAATTATTTTTGTAGGTACCACAAAAGGTCAAGAGCAATTGGTTCTTGGATAGTGGTTGTTCGAAACATATGACGGGAGATCGATCATTACTATCAAATTTCAAAAGAAAAGATGGAGGTCATGTGACTTTTGGAGACAATGCCAAAGGAAAAATCACAGGCATTGGAAATATTGGTAATCGTTCTTCTCTCTCCATTGAAAATGTTTTATTAGTTGATAACCTCAAACATAACTTACTTAGTATAAGTCAATTGTGTGATAAATGTTATCTCATTAAATTTGATTCTTCCAATTGCCTCATTGAGGATGCTATATCTAAAGAGGTATTGTTCATGGGGAGCCGAAGCAAAGATGTTTACATCATATCTATTGAATTTGAACTTGAAAAGGAAATAAAATGTTTTTCAAGTATAAAGGATAATTCTTGGCTATGGCATAGGAGATTAGGTCATGTTAGCATGGACTTACTTTCAAAAATCTCCAAAAATAACTTTGTGAAAGGGTTGCCAAATATAAAGTTTGAAAAAGATAAAATTTGTGATGCTTGTCAATTTGGAAAACAAGTAAAGAGTTCTTTCAAACTTAAACAACACTCTTCTACTTCAAGACCTTTGCAACTTCTCCACATGGACTTATTTGGACCATCTAGAACCGCTAGTTTAAGTGGAAAACATTATGCATTTATTATTGTTGATGATTTTTCAAGATTTACTTGGGTCATTTTCTTGAATTTAAAAGATGAAGCCTTAAATGCATTTAAACTTTTTTGCAAAAGAGTCCAAAATGAAAAAGGATACACCATTACCACAATTAGGAGTGATCATGGTGGAGAATTTGAAAATATAGCCTTTGATGAGTTTTGCAAATCCAATGGATATGAACATAATTTTTCAGCTCCTAGAACTCCTCAACAAAATGGTGTAGTAGAAAGAAAGAATCGAACATTGCAAGAAATGGCTCGAACCATGTTGAATGAAAACAATTTACCAAAATACTTTTGGACCGAAGCCGTAAACACTTTCATGTTATATCTTAAATAGAGTTTTGGTAAGTCGAAAGAAAACCAAAACTCCATATGAGCTTTGGAAAAATAGAATTCCCAATATCGGATATTTTAAAGTTTTTGGTTGCAAATGCTTTATTTTAAACACAAAAGAAAATTTGGGAAAATTTGATCCAAAATCCGATATTGGAATTTTTCTTGGATATTCATCTACTAGTAAAGCTTTTAGAGTTTTCAACAAAAGAACTTTAGTAGTTGAAGAATCTATGCATGTTGTTTTTGATGAAACTAACTCCTCTATACAAGAAAAAGTTATTGATGATGAAGATTTGGAAATCCCATTTGAACAACTAAGTGTTCAAAATCAAGACAAAGGGAATCCAAATAACATTGAAAGTCAACATGAGGAGGAAACAAGTATGCAACAAAATGATGAAGAACCTCATGAAGATTCCAACACTTCATCATTACCAAAAGAATGGAGGTTTGTCCCATCTCACCCAAAAGATCTCATATTGGTGATCCATCAAAAGGGGTAAGCACAAGAAATTCTTCTAGAAATTTTTATAGCAATTGTGCATTTCTTTCTCAAATTGAGCCAAAGAACTTTAAAGAAACCGAGTTAGATGAATTTTGGATTCTAGCTATGCAAGATGAACTAAATCAATTTGAAATAAATCATGTTTGGGATTTAGTTGCTAGACCAAATTCACAAACCGTAATTGGCACAAAATGGGTTTTTCAAAACAAACGAGATGAAAATAGTATAATTGTGCGTAACAAAGCTAGATTAGTGGCTCAAGGTTACAATCAAGAAGAAGGCATTGATTTCGAAGAAACTTTTGCCTCGGTTGCTAGATTAGAATCAATTCGCATGCTTCTTGCTTTTGCTTGTCATAAGAATTTTACTTTATTTCAAATGGATGTCAAAAGTGCATTCTTGAATGGAGTCATTCAAGAAGAAGTTTTTGTTGAGCAACCACCTGGTTTTAAAAATCATAAGTATCCGGACAAAGTTTTCAAACTTAGAAAAGCTCTTTACGGTTTAAAACAAGCTCCTAGAGCATGGTATGAGAGATTGAGTAAATTTCTCTTATCAAATGGTTTTTTAATGGGTAAAGCGGATACTACATTATTTATAAAAACCAAAAAGAATGATATGATAGTTGTTCAAATTTATGTTGACGATATCATTTTTGGTGCTACTAACATTTTCCTATGTGAAGAATTTTCTAAGTACATGAGTAAGGAATTTGAGATGAGCATGATGGGTGAACTCAAGTTCTTTCTTGGTCTCCAAATCAAACAAACCAATGATGGAATATTCATTAGTCAAACTAAGTATATCTTGGATATGCTCAAAAAGTTTGAAATGGAAGAGTTGAAGCCAATGAACACTCCAATGAGCTCATCAATCAAACTAGATAAAGACGAGCAAGGTACTTCCGTTGATGTAACAAAATATCGAGGTATGATCGGATCCCTTCTTTATTTAACCGCTAGTAGACCCGATATTATGTTTAGTGTATGCTTATGTGCTAGATATCAATCTAATCCTAAGAATTCCCATCTTAGTGCCGTAAAACGTATTTTTCGTTATCTTAGTGGAACTAGATCTTTAGGTCTTTGGTATCCCAAAGAAACTCATTTTGATTTAATTAGCTATTCGGATGCCGATTGGGCCGGTTGCACAATTGATCGTAAAAGTACTAGTGGAACGTGCCATTTTCTAGGCTTTGCTTTAGTTTCATGGTTTAGTAAGAAACAAAATTCCATTGCCTTGTCAACCGCCGAAGCCGAGTATATCTCCGCCGCTAGTTGTTGTGCTCAAATCCTATGGATGAAGCAAACTCTAAATGATTATCACATCTCATTTGACACATTTCCTATTATGTGTGATAATACTAGTGCGATCAACTTATCTAAAAATCCCGTTTTGCATTCTCGTACCAAACACATTGAAATTACACATCACTTTTTACGAGACCATGCACAAAAGGGAGATATAACTTTGGAGTTTGTAAACACCGAAAAACAATTGGCCGATATTCTCACAAAACCTTTAGCACTCGAAAGTTTTCCTTACATTCGATGAAGTTTAGGTATAATTGATGAATGTGAAATATGTGGCTAAATCTTTATGTTTCCTATGATTGATTGCTTTATATGTGACAAACATGTTTTAAAATTATCTGTCAAAAGACAAAATCATTGCTTTTGGTGAATTTTTGCAAAATTTTCAAACCGGATGACCGTTTCCCAAACCGGACGTCCGTTTCATATCAAACGGATGAACCCCTGCTCAATCCGTTTGATCATCCGTCTGAGCAGAGACTTTTGCCAAAATTAAAAAGTTTAACCGGTTGACCGTCTCACTTAAACGGACGTCCGTATGATTTTAAACGGACGACCGTACATCATCCGTATGATCATTCGTTTGAACAGAAAGTTTGAACATCAAAATTTCAGTCCAACCGGTCGAACGTCTGAGGTTTCCGGTCGTCCGTATAAGCGGAAATCAGGGTTTTAAGTTGGAAATTTTTCAAATTTCTTCATTCCAACTTTCCGCGAACCAACATTTTCTCTCCAAATCTTCTTCCAATCTTCCAATCTTCCCAAAATCTTTCCAATTTACATTCAAAATCTCAAAACCCATATCATTTCACGCCTCAAACTTCAAAATCCCCAATTTTTGTCCATAAATTCTACCCATTCCACCCAAACGGACGATCTCTAAGCCCTAGATTCAACTCATCCGTTTTCAACACAATGTCTCGGGTTAAAATGGCCGCCAAGCGTCCTAGGAGGGAAAGGCAACCTTCTCCACCATCTTCCTCCTTCGAAGAAGACCCTCAATCCAAACGAATCGATGGGTGTCCCGTCCTCATTGGTAAGAATGTCGATCTTGCTTCTTTAACACACGAGGCACCATCATTCAACATAGAAAATCTTTTTATGGGTATGGGGTGGGTTCCTCTTCTTACTCTCAATGATAATGTTTACCCCCCCCCCCCAATTGTCAAAGAATTTTACAAAAACATGGTTTATTCTCCGGGGTCGGGTATTTCATCCTTTGTTCGGGACAAATGAATTAAGATCACTCAAGATCTTATTCGTTCCATTCTTCATCTTGAGAATGGTGGTATGCGTCTCTATACCACCAAGACAATTCCTCACACCGACGAGTATGATCCGGTCGAAGCATGTTGTCGCGTCACCGGCAAGCATTTTGAGGCTGCCGTACGTCTTAGCTCAAATCAACTTACTCTTCCATGTCGTGTCCTCCATAATATCATCGCCCACATAATTGTCCCTCGAAAGGGTCATTTAGATAAGGTCAACCATTTTGATGTTTTTGTGCTCGACTCTATCCTCCGAGGGCGTAAGCTCGATTTTTCTTACATCATGATCCAACACATGCACTACGTCCTTAGCGGCAAGAGATCTAAGGCACTTCCCTATGGCATGATTCTCACTAAAATTTTCCAACACTTCGACATCTCATTCCGTGATACGGTGACCCTCCTTCCTAAAGCTACCGATACCATCAATGTTCTTACGCTCAAACGAATGAGGATTTTCAAAGAAAATGGTCAGTGGGTGGCAAAGTCGAAAGGATTTGATGAAGAGTCGGGACCCTCCACTCTACCTTTCGAGGGGGAAGATATTGACGAAGATGCTCCTCCATCCCCACCGCGGCAAAGATCACAAAGGCCGTCGTCCTCCACCTCCGGCCACAACGAGGACCAATTCACTTTCCTACATGGACGGATCGACTCATTTACTTCTTCGGTCGAGAGTCTACACCATACCATGGGGACTCTCCAAAATTCGGTTGCCGACATGAAGACATTGCTCCGAGATCTTCATTCCCGTCTAGATGCCGTGCTTCATCCGCAGCCGCCCCCGGAGCCTTAGTTTATTTCCTTTATTTTTGTTGTTTTTGTATCTATGTTTTGGAAACAAATTCTATGTTCTAGCTTTCCTTTATGGAACTATGCTTGTTTTTTAACTTTTAAGTTTATCAATGAATGGCATATGTTGTTTCATTTAGGGAGAATATATCTTTTTTAAACCTTAATGTTTTATCTTTTGCCTTTTTGTTTATGCCAAAAGGGGGAAAATAAATATGTGATGAAATATGCGATGTATGCGGAATTTGAAAATATATGTGATGTGTATGTATGTAGAATTTGAAAATATATGTGATGTGACAATTGGCAAATAAAATGAAATTGATATAATGTAATACAAATTCATCAAATCATGTTTACTTGAATTTGGAAATAGGAAATATACATGATTAATTCTATTTCATTATTCTATATTCTCACATTGTTTGTCATAATCAAAAAGGGGAAAATTGTTGACCTATGGTTAACTTTAAACCTTAATGTTTTGATTATTACAAACAAATTGGTTATGTTTTCTAACATTCTATTTTCAAGCAAAATTCAAAGCGCTACAAATCGAACTCCCATGCAATGACAAGTTCAAAGTCAAAATCAATACAAGAGTTCAAGAATCTCAAGATCCACCGAACTTCAAGATTCGAAGATCAAGATTGAAGAATAGATTTTTAGATAAAATTGTAAAGGTATTAACTCTTTAATCCTTAGCAATTAAATGAATGAAAGCTCAAAAATGTGTTTTATCACTTGCATAAAAAATTAGTTTGATCAAAGCCAAAAATCAGATTTTCAAAACTGTGGAAACGGACAATCAGTTTGGCAAACCAGTTGATCCGGTCGACCGTTTACCTTGAACCGGTCGACCGTTTGAAACGTCTTTTTTTAAAAAGTGTCCATTCTGATTTTTTGCAGTTCAACGGCTAGTTCTGACCAATCTGATCGGTCGACCGTTTGGTCATCCGTTTGGTCAGAAAGTGACGAAAATTCATCTCTATAAATACCACTTCATTTACTATCATTCAACAACACTTACAAGAGCATTTATAGAGAGAATCATATTGAAAAACATCATTCAAAGCTTCATTGCATTTATATCTTCAATATCTCTCTTTGAAAAACTTTGTTTGATTAAATCAAACTTTTGGTTCATCTTTCTCAACAAAGTTTTCTTCTAACACTTGAGCTTTCCTCATCCATTGCTATTCATTAAAGTGTTAGTCTCTCTTAGAACTAAACTTGTATCTATCATTCATCTAGAGAGAAATACTTAAATCAATCTCTTTATTTATTTGGGTCATATTGAGGTCCCTTGAAAAGCTCAATATTGTATAAAGATCGGTGCTCCTTGCTTGTAAGTCACCGGATACATTGTAAGGGTTTGGATTGCACCATAAGTCAATCAAAATAGTGAAAATGCCGTGCTCGTGTTGGAGAGCTTGGTAACGGGGGACGTAGATCATTGATTGGATCGAACCTCCATAAAAATCGTTTGCACTCTCTCTTCTCTTTTATTTACTTATATTGTGCTTATATTTTTGTGAATCTATTTTTATCTCTTAAATATCATTTTTGAGAATATTTTTCGAAAAAGTTTGAGAAAACCAATTCACTCCTCTCTTGGTTAGTTATTCTTGGGCTATCAGAATTGACAAGAAGTGATTTAATGTTAAATTTCTTACCATATGCCTCAAGTTTGAAAAATAAAGTAACACGTTTAGAAAAAATCAAACAACACAAAGAATTTTTCACTTATCTAATGCTTGACTTTTGGTGAGTGTGTGATTAGCCAAAAATTGAACTTACACATGTATTATACCACGACCAATATTATGTTGTTGATATTTTTATAATCTCGAACCCCTTGTAGTCATTTATTCCTTACACCTCTCATAAAGTACACACTTCTAATACTTTTCTCTCCAATCCCGAGGTGTCCTAGCAAATTTGGTTCCTATTGATCAACACAATGCTATTTTCAAATAAAGTGGTAAAAATTAGAACTTGTATTCCTAGAACTAGGATGGTGAGTGATTTCTAAATTCTTATCTTCAGTTTCTTAGATTCTAATCTAGCAATCCTTACCAAGCACTTTAACTTCTTTTATTTTATTTAACCAATATAAATGATCTTACATCTTGTGCAATACTTCTCTCTCACTAGCTTTCTATGTAACCCTTATAGCGAGCTTTGGGTCGATGACTCCCAAGTCAGATGACCATAGGACACTATGTTTTGAAATATCCTAACAAGCTTAATTGCTCGAGTCCCACAGGCTATAAGAGAAGTAAAGATGTAAAAAAAAAAAAAAAAATTGGTGACTCATGTAACGAGCTTTGGGCCGATGACTCCCAAGTCAGATGACTTTAGGGCACCAGGTTTTAAAATAACCTAAAAGGCTTAATTGCTCGAGTCAGACTTTTTATTTTTTTATTTTTTATTTTTAATTTTTTTTCAGCGACTAGTGCTCGATTTAAATTCCTTGACTACAACCTATTCAACCAAAGATGATATCCAAAAAATCCAAACCATCAAAATTCTACAAAAACATGTACTGACTTTAACACCCCCAAACTGTTATCAAACAGTTTGGTTACTAGTCTATGAATTTAGGAATGGATTTTTTCACAATGATCTAAGTCAATAATATCAACACATACACTCAAATCATGTTTCTAATAAGTGATAAGTCAACAGTGGCTATGTGCTTCAAATCTAGTCTAACATGGATAAGTGTTCAGGTAAAAGCATGAATTAAAGTGTTGTCTAATATTCTAACTAAAAACGCACTTAAATTCAAACAAGTATTATCATTGGCAGTAAGATATTCAACAATAGCTAATTTTTTTTTTTTGAAAGACGAAAAAATAATTTTTTTTAAAAAAAACGAAATTTAAAAAAATGGCAATTATATAGACCTGAATAATAAACAAATTCAAAATAATGAAGTATTCTGATACTTAACCCACCCCCAAACTAAAACATTACATTGTCCCCAATGTAATAGCAAAATAAAGCAAATAGAGGAGGGAAAAGGTCAGTTACTCTCCAGAGATAGATATGAAGAAGATGGATCTGGCTGGCTGAAGGTCCGATTGAAGTGGAATCAGATATGGAGCTGGGACTCTTGCAAAGTGGGACATCCTGCGATTGACATAGTGAAGCTTTTTAAGGGCATTAAATAATAAATAAAAAAACTAATAAATTAATTAAACTGATTAAAACTACTATAACATAAAGCAAGTAAATAAAAGGGTTAGAAAATGGGTTGCCACCCATTAAGCGCTTATTTATAGTCATTAGCTTGACTTATTGTCTGATTGCTCACGGCACTCTAAATAGTGCTTTTGAGGACTTGCTTTGCTTGCATCTATTGACTTTGCGCCATTTTTCATTTATCCTCAAAATTTTGAATTTGTGATCCCCATAAAAATAAGATTTTAGTGTAACACATTGCTCGAACACAACCACGAAAATTTCAACTTCTTCATCGACCTTGATCACAAAATCAATTTTAGAAGAGATAGAAGAGTAGGAGAATTGCTTGTCTGACTCGTGCTTTTGTAATCTCTGAGGAAGTGGAATCGGAGGCTCATATGATTTGATAGGAACGGTGGACGTAACCTGTGGTGTATCTGAACTCTCTTTAATATCTGATGTCTGCTCAGTCTGTTCCACATGCTCCTCATTAGTGGACAGTATCTTTTCTTTATTTGCAACATGCCTCTTCACATGAATTTCTGGTAATTGAACATCACTTCTAATAGTAATATCCGTAACACTTTCCTTGGGACTCACCTCTGTATTGCTTGGCAACGTACTTGTTACTCTGGCTGATATATCAACTGCCATCTGACCCATCAGTATTTCTAAATTTTTTATTGAAGCGCTTTGATTTTGAAGATTGATCTCTATCTGAAGCATGAATTGATCAGTTTTTTCGATGAATTTACCGAGAATGTCTTCTAGTGAAGTTTTCTTTTCTGGCTCTTGAAACTGAGGACCTTGTGATATAATATTATTGTAATTATCATTCCAAGAGAAATTTGGATGATCTGCGATAAATTCTCCAACAAGCATGTTGTCCTCATCAATATCAGAAGTTGCCCCATATCTTGCTATATTGGTATGCTGGATTGCAAGAAAATCTCTAAAAAGCATATTGTCCTCATCAATTTCAGAATTAGCCTCATATCTCGCTATATTGGCATGCTGCATTGCAAGAAAATCTCCAAAAAGCATATTGTCCTCATCAATTTTGTAATTAGCCTCATATCTCGTTATATTGGCATGTTGCATTGCAAGAAAATCTCCAAACAGCATGTTGTCTTCATCAATGCTAGATTGTCTTTGGATAATCTGTGGAATAAAAAAGTCTCCAACTAGCATATTGTCTTCATCAATCTCCTGGTCTTCCATCTTGTGTTGTGGTCTGAAACAAGACAAGTTGAACAATAAAATAACCTAAAAAATAAAAAAAATTAATTAAATAAAGTTTGAATTAGTGCTAATATAACTGAAAAGAACTAAAACTAAATCCCCGGCAACGGCGCCAAAAACTTGTCAGCGATTTTATGTCTTTAATAATTTCGCAAGTGCACGGATCGCTCAAGTAATAAAGTGGATTTTGAGTCCAAGTATCGTTCCCACGAAGATTTAGATAGTTCAGTTCAATTATATTAACCTTAACCGAATCTAATGAACTTTTGAATATTTGGTGATTAAAACTAATTAAACTATAAACTTAGAACAATTAACTAATTATAAATCAAACAAATAAGAAATTAAACTAAATAAGAATTACTTTAAAATTAGAAAAGAAAAGAAAAGAAAAGTGTACTAGGATCTCGAATCCACTTATATCAATTATTTTTAACCGGAACAATTAAATTTAATAACAAGATTTACTTATGAAGATCAATATTCCTAATTTAATTTAACAATCTCTTTCGAGTAAAATTAAACCTATTCCTATATGCAACCCGACTATATTTCTATGACGAATGAGAGCATACAAGAATGCATTAGAATTTGTGAATACTTAGAGATCACGTAAAGTATAGCGGTATATTTCTATCCCCTATCGGACTCTACGACAATTAATATATATATAACCTATTTTCCATCTCTCGAAGGTAAAATAAGCCACAAGACTCATACAACTATTGCACATATAATTGTAGATGAAGAGAAAATCAATATCAATTGTTCAAAAATAAAAACATGCTTAAATATCAAAAACTAGGTTCGAAGAATTAAAGATTCATGATACAAGCTTCATCACGATCCTAGCACTAAAAGAATTAACCTAACATACTAAGAAGAAGAAAATAAAAAAGAGATGAAAATATAGAGTTCATCACCCGGATAAAAAGAAAATAATCAGGAGATAAAATATTGAACTTGATCTTCGTTTTAATCTTGAAAGGATGAATTTTGATCTTCGTTCTTGATTTGTCTCCCGTTCTTCTCTCCAAATTCGGTTCCCCAAAATTCCCTTTTTTGATATGAGTTAATAACTCATATTTATATTACCCCAATGGTGCTCCAAAATATCTCAAAAAATCATTAAAATCGCGTCTCAAAAGGTTCCCTAATTGAAGTTGAACTCAAAAAGGAAAGAAAAATCCACGTCTGTCAAAATTACACTGGGCGATCGTCCAGTGCAAACCCGAGTGATCGCCCAGGCCAGTTGAAATGCTCTCTGCTGATGAAATTACGTGCCGGGCGATCGCCCCTATTTATGCCTGGGCGATCGCCCAGCTTACGCTATTTCATCTGCAGCGGCTGTTTTTCAAATAGCAATAACTTCTTGTAAGAAACTCTAAATTGAGATCCGTAAAAAGTGTTGAACTCGTAATTCAATTATCTTTCCAATGGTATATATTTGCCTTTGGAGATTTCTATATCAAAAGTTGTGCTTGAATTTCTCCACATGCTGCTGTAGGTAGTTTCTCAATTCGATTCTTTAACTTTCTGGTGTTTGATCCATTGATTCAACTCTTCATTGTCACTCTAAAACACCTTAAACTTATTGATTGTATCTTCTTCCTCATGCTCCAATGTTTAGCTCTTGATATTCACTTCAAAAACTCCATTTACTTGTCGATTTCACCAAGTTGTTGCTCTTTCCGTCCATTCTTCTCCAATTGCTATTAAACATGTCCAAAACTGAAATATGAAGATTAAAACACAAAATTAAGTAATAATTCAATAAAATGACGGAATAAAAACTTAGTTTAAAGGTCCTAATAAGTGCACAAAATGCACTTATCACTATTTATATTGGTGCTAAGCACATTTTGTGACATGGAACATTATCCTTCATATTTTACAATTCGAGATTAATAGTATTTTTTTAATTTTAACAAATTTTAGGATGTACCCTCCACTACCAACTAAGTATTAGCTGTGATGCGTTATATTACTCTTAAATTTATATAAATTGGTCGTAGATTTGAAAAGTTTCTTAGTGTTTGTACTATCATTATAATCGTAATTATTATACGCTAACTCGACTACTAATTTTATTTAAAAATTTGAAGAATTGGTCTTTTATTGGAGGAAAATCATAGGGTAGTTTGGTTGTACGGATTTGATTCAGTGCACTGAAATTGGATCAGAACAACTTCATATTCAACAATGATGCAATTTTGTTATGACAGCTTTTGATTGAATTCGAATTAATCTATAATCTAAAATTCGCAACAATTAATATATCGTAATATTTGTTTTTATATTTGTAGAAATCTTTAGGCACACGGATTTTATTTCTTCTCAAGTATTTATTTATTTTAAGATTTTTCTTAGAATGTGTTTGATTGCAATCATTTTTTTATGAAAAAAGTTTTTTTCTACCTATTTTCCAACTAAAAAGATGTTTGATGGTCATTTTTTTCCATATAAAATGTTTTTTTCATTTCGATCGCATTTTCTTTAAAAACAAAGAAAATGGTTTTTTAGGGGAGGAGGTTTTATTTTCTAGGTAAAATTTGCCTTCTTATACGTTTGATTGCAATAATTAAATTTAGGTGGAAAGAAAATGAATTCCGGGGAATTGAATTGCCAAGAACTTGTTAATTTCCCTATAAAATAAAACCTCTCATTCCCCGCTTAAGAAAACGTGTTCCTTATTTTCAAGGAAAATGTGGCGATTTATGTAGAAATGAGAAAATGTTTTACCTGGAAAAAAATGACAATCAATCAAACGTGTAGTTGAAAAATATGTGGGAAAAATGTGGCTATCAAACTTATCAGTTAAAAAATATGTAGAAAAAAATATTTTTTCCATGAAAAATATGTTACAATCAAACGCAACCTAAATTGATTGTTGTCGGGAAAACAATTTCTTGACAATTCAATTCCATAGAATTCGTTTTCTTTCTACCAAAATTCAATGATTGCATTCAAACGCACATTTAGTTTTAAATTTTAACGAGAGCCTTTCTTTAGTAGTGTCAACGATGTAATATAGAGAATAATCATATGTGGTATCATTGGTACTTAGTATCAATCGAGGTGTGAGTAGACCTCACTCGTATATTGTTCAACGAAATCATTAAATAATAAATCAGTCATTAGACAATGAATCATTAGAGTCCATTAACACTTAAACCGTTGTTAGTGCTACACAATGCTACCCTATATTTCAATTATCCCTCAAATTAATGTTTCCTTGGATTCCGTTAAAAAAATTAACGTATTTTAAAAAAGTGATCAAACTAAAATAAAAGGTAAATTTTAAACAAAACAAAACAAAACAAAAAAAAAAAGAAATCAATAGTTGATTCTCTATAAATTAAGGCAAAAATTCACCCGAGTCTCGAATTTTTGAACTTTGAAACGATAAAGTTCTGAACTTTCAATTGTTAAAAATGCCTTAAAATATTACACGACATCATTCCTCCACGTTTAACTATGTGAGTATTTTTGACCAAACTGACACGACGTGGTTCCCTTACTATACGGAATGAAAGTTTTAGGTTGTGTCTGTTTCCAAGTCCAAGATGAGTTGAAATTTTGTTTATGTTGTAGTTTGATTCCAAGTTCGGCACTTTAGATGGAGAGTTGGGTGTTGGTGGCGGAGACGATTTTAGGTGTTAGTGGTGGGTAGGATGGTAATTTGACTCGCTGCCTCTAACCCAATTATTTGGATAAATGGGTAGATCCAGAGCAAAAAATTTTGCCTTGAAGCGGGACCGGGCGGGTTCGTTCCTCTGTAGACCCACCCCGCCAATAATTTATTTATTTAAAAAAAGCATTAAATCAAATTCAAATTGTTTGAAATTGATTTTAACCCGGGTGTAAAGTATGAAATTACAAAGTTTAATCGCCACTTCACAAGCATTTTTCTTGTTTTGTTTGCTCTTTGGTTGAATTTACAATAAAACATTATTTTAAAAAATTAAAACTTAGAAGGTCTATTCATAATTTTCTCAAAAAATTGAGTGAATGAGATATGTAAATAAGGAAATTTCTAGAGGATGTGAGTTGGATTTTTTTTCAATGTGATTTTAACAATTAATATTTATTAATATTGCCCAATAACATTCAATCATCTCCACCGACGTGCAATTGTACAAGAAAACTTCAATTAATCATACTAAATTTCTAGAATTCACATGAGTAATTGTGATAATTGATGTTATTTACGTTGGAAATTGGTTTAAATATATCGAGAAATTAACTAAGTGTTTAAATATATCGAGAAATTAACTAAGTGTTAAAAACAACGAAAGTGACTTCGTGTCAACTTGGCCAAATATACAAGACCCGACCCAATCCGTTTAGGCAAATTAATTTGCCATTTCGACGCTTCGGAGAAACGGGGATCGACCTGCCCTGTCAGGTCGCGGAGGTCGAGGGGGCAGCGCCCCTCGTGGGGGCTCGAGGGCAACGCCCCCGGAAAGAAAATTCAGATTTATCTGCATGTTTAAAAGGTATATTTGGCATCTCAAAACCAATATCGAATGAATGAGAAATTACGGAAAATGACAATTTTGGGTCAAAGTTTTGACCATGCGATCGCATGGGTTTTTCCACCTGCGATCGCAATCTGCTTAAATTTTAAGCAGAACGTTTTTGGGTCCTTCCATGACGATCGCATGATTAAATTGGATCAAGTTCTGTTCTAATTTTTGTACCTTGTGATCGCAGCTTGGTTAAACCATGCGATCGCATAGGTTTGCGTAAACAGACATGTTCTTTTGAAGGGTTGCACGATTTGGTTTCTTTCCTTTTCGTTTTCAACCGATCTCCAACGTTAAAAAGGACATGTAGACGTCCATTTTGACAGATTATTGATACAGAATAGATAAGCAAACACAAAGAACTCATATATTCATTTCTTAAACCAAGTTTCTTGCATTTGTTGCAGAAATTCTGGTTCTTCATTTCATTCTTCATCCGTTGGAGTACAAAATCAATTTGGTTCGTTGTACTTGAGTTTTTGAAGTGTTACAAAACTCAAGCGAAATCGTTATATCTTAGGAATCAATTGTCAAAAATCGAAGGTACCTTTGCGGGGCAATATTGACTTAAGGACAAAGAGTTCAACTCTTGCTTCGACTATTTCTTGATTTTCATTTGGTTCTTGTTTCTGCATTTTTTTTTTGGAGTCATTTACACAAATCCGCCAACAATTTACTCACACGACTGTGATAGAGTTCGCATCTTTATAGTTCAAAGAGTAACCACAATAATTGGAGTGATTTAAGAAAATATCAGCATCTACACCATTTAAGAAGCAATCGTTACAGTGCATATGGGTAGCAACTAGCAACCCATATCTAGTCATTTGGATTTCAATTATTCAATAATTTAATAGTCCACGTTTGGTGTCCAATCCCAATCTACTAAACTAATAAAATAAAGTGATAATTTTACCACCTACTTAATTTTATATAAAATATTCACAATTACTTTTAATATTTTAAATTTTATAAATTTAACAAACATTTTTTTATAAGAAATATGATAAATAACAACAAATATTACAAAAAATAAAAATAGTATTTTTAGAATAAAAAAAAGTGAAATAGTATTTTCTAAATTCTTTTATTTTTTATGGTTTATGCTGAAATTATCCTATTTTTCAATTAGTTAACACATAACAGCCCACATCTAGTGTTCAATCTCAATCTATTATGGTCAAACATACTTATTATCAATACATTTCGTAGATATGTTTGTGAGTGCTTATAAGTTGGTCAAATATTATTTTCATCCACACATTTTGTAAGACCCACAATTTTTATATACTTTTTATCCACACATTTAGTACGACATACTACTTATAACCTACATAAATCTTTGCCAAACATAAGACTCGCAACTTATAAGTACTTAAAAAATAAGTTCAGTACTACCAAATATGCTATAAATAAAAGGAACTCCACAATTATTTAGGGACACGAGCGAAACTATAATCACATTTTAAGGTGGATTAATCTATTTTGGGGTCAGTTTTGTTAAATAAATAAAATGGGTAGTTTCACCATCGGAGATGATCTCCTCCCCACTGTGGGAATGAGATATAACTCTCACTGTAAGGAAGAGATCACTACCGATTTTACCATATACCATAAAAGATAAAAATAAAATATAAAAAATATTATTTCACTTTCTTTATTATGGAATTACCGTTTTTCTGTTTGTAACACTTGTTACATTTTTTATAAAAAAATGTGTGTTATATTTGTTACATTAATTACATATAGAATTTAAAAATGTTGAAAAGTAATTGTAGAATTTAATATAAAATCAAGTATGTGGCAAATGACTAGATTTGGGTTGCTATTGGTTGGCTTATATGCGGTGTCACAATTGAGGTATAGATACGGCCAAGTCGCCCTAATAAGTCACTGCTAAGTTCATGTCCATGGTCGAGGCACGGTTCGGCCTGTGGGCAAAGCAAGGTCGCTCACGAGCCCAATGGTCTGGCTAGTTTGTTTTAAAAAAAATTGGAAAAGTAAATTAGTTAAACAAACGGTATAAGAAATTTGAAACCCTTCCTCATTTTCTCAGACTTGAGATCAACTACTTTTAACGTAGGTAGAGTTAAAATTGTTTATGAACAAAATATTAAGTGTACAATTTTTTTAAAAGAATAACAATAAGAAAAATTAAAGAAAATTAACGTAACCAATAATTGCAAATTATCTTCAACTATTATCATGTCCACTTTATTTTGGATTCAATATTTTGTGTCTTCTTAGCCTTTTAAACACATTAAACTCTCTAATATGTCTTCTTTGAGCTTTGTTCAGTAATCAAATAAAACTTTGCCAGCTGTACTAAAAGCATACTTCAATGCTACAGTAGATCTCAGAGGTGTTTTAGATCACGTGTCATCATTCATACTATTGGATATTGTTGCTCGTCCATTCTCCACCACCTAAATATGTTTAAAAAATTCTTTTTTTTCTCATCTAAAATACTAAGCATGTCATGAGCAAAATACATAACTAACTCTAATGGTGTTTCAACTGTACATATATCCGTAGCATGTGCAAGAGAAGAAGAAATACTAGATTGTTGACTACCTCAACAAGAACTTAGGTAGCTCTGTAAATTGTCGTCTTTTGTGACGACAAACTAGCGATTGCTACATAAGGCCGACAAACATTCCTACCATTTTTTTCAATGTATTACTTGTACATCTCACATAAAATTTTCTCAATATTACCAACTGGAGATCCATAATTTATTTGAAATTACGGACACAATTATAGAAGCCAAAGGAACAACATATGCAATTCCTCTCAATATTTTCCACACTTAGTGATGCGAACTCGCAGAGAATTTAATCTCAGAACCCACAAAAGGTTTGATCTGAACTCCAAGAAAGCTAAAATCTGGTCGCAAGAACTTGACTCGATGATTTCTTGAATCAACGAACTAGAGTTATGAATGCCACAAAGAGTTGCGAAATCTTTGATAAGTTTAGGTTAGTTCGATTAAGAACTCGAAAGAAAAGTGATATCCTCACTTTTGAATAATCTCTCAAAAATCATAATGTTTAATGTTTACAATAAAAAGTGTTTATATAGTAAACATTAAAGAAATCCTAACCTAATTTGGAAATACTTAAAAACTAGTCAAAATAAGAGTCCTAAACAAAAAAAGAAAATAAAACTCGCCAAAATCCTTCGGAGAAAACCTTGCGATCGCATGGGCTCAAAGCTTGCGATCGCATGGCTTGTCACCATTATGTTCTGCCTTTGAAAAGCCACCATTGTGATCGCAGACATTTATAACCATGCGATCGCATGATTATTTTTTCTAACTTCCTACGCAGATTTCTGCCCCATCTGCGTTTTTATCCTCCAACTTTGTCTCATGCTCTTTTTGGTCCTCCAATCTTCTATTAGACTCCGATATACCTCCAATATGGTACTTAGCTTGAATTAAATGTACCAAAGTTGGTACTTCATTTGTCATACTCATTTTGAAGGTTGGTGTCGCGCTTTTGATATCGATTTTGGCCCATGTAGTTTGAACAAGACCTTGCATGTCTTCCTTGATCTCGTTGGTATTCCTATCGGAATATATATCGAGTCCTTGCTAGCCGGTCCATGGTTCGCATCCGATACATGGCTCGCATCATCCCCTCCTTCCTCAAAAGTATTCGACCTCGAATCATCACCTACATCAAATGGAGAAAGATCAAAAATATTGAAAGTAGCAAAAACATTAAACTCACCTGGAAGATCAAGTTTATAAGCATTATTATTTATTCGTTCAAGGACTTGATATGGTCTATCTCCCTTAGGGTGTAGTTTAGATAGTCGACGGGCATGAAATCTTTCCTTCCTCATATGCACCTAAATCCAATCACCAGGTTCCAAGATAACTTATCTATAGCCTTTGTTGGCTTTGGCTGCATACTGTTTATTCTTCTGTTTAATTTGTTGTCGTACACTCTCATGGAGTTGTTTTACCCTTTTTGCCATCATGTGTCCATCCAAGCTATTCCTTTCATCAACAGGTAAAGGAATCAAATCTAAAGGGGTTAGTGGATTAAACCCATATACAATTTCAATAGGGACATATTCATAGTAGAATGGATACTTCTATTATATGCAAACAATCATCTCAATTCTTTAGATTCTTTTGGATTACAGTACGTAATAAAGTAGATAAAGTTATGTTTACTACCTCAGTTTTGGCCATCCGTTTGAAGGTGACAAGTAGTTGAAAACAACAACTTAGTCCCCAACTTATCCCGTAAGACTTTCCAGAAATAGCTAAGAAATTTAACATCTCGATCTGACACAATACTCTTTGGAACACCATGTAGACAGACAATTTCTAGAAAGAACAATTCAGTTATGTTAGTTGCATCATCGATTTTATTACAAGATATAAAATGTGCCATTTTAGAAAACCTATCAACAACTACAAAGATTGATTCTTTATTTTGCTTTGACCTAAGCAAGCTTAATACAAAGTCTATAGAGATATCTATCCAAGGCTCATTAGGTACGGGTAAAGGAGTATACAAACTATGAGGTAAGACTGTAGATTTGGCATGTTTACATGTAACACATCTTGCACACAATCTTTCCACATCACGTCTCATTTTAGGCCAAAAGAAATGTTCATGTAATACATCCAAGGTTTTCCTCACACCAAAATGTCCCATTAAGCCTCTCTCATGTGCCTCACGCACAATTAACTCTCGTAAAGAACTAAAAGGCGCACACAATTTATTTTCTCTAAACAAATAGCCATCTAGTCTATAAATTTTTTCAAAAGTTGTTTTATCACATGCCTTATACACACGAGCAAAGTCATTATCATTAGCATATAAGTCTTTGACATACTCAAATCCTAATAATCTGGCATTTAAAGTAGCAACGAGAGCATACCTTCTAAACAACGCATCGGCTACAATATTTTCCTTACATTGTTTGTAGTGGATGACATATGGAAAAGTGTCAATGAATTCCACCCACTTGGCATGCCGCATATTCAACTTACCTTGCCCTTTTAGGTGCTTTAGAGACTCATGATCGGTATGGATAACAAACTCCTTCGGCCATAGGTAATGTTGCCAAGTTTCCAAGGATCTCATCAATGCGTAAAGTTTGGGTAATTCAGGGCTGCCCCACCTAATTTTTCACTAAAATAGGCTATTGGTCTTTTCTCCTGCATTAACACAGCTCCAATACCAATTCCTAAGGCATCACATTCAATCTCAAAAGTTTTGTTAAAGTTAGGTAGTGCTAAAATAGGTGCAGAACACAATCTGTCTTTAATAACATTAAAAGCATTTTCTCGATCAATGCCCCAATTAAACCCAACACTTTTCTTTATAATTTCAGTAAGTAGTGTAGCAAGCATGCTAAAATTTTTAACAAAGTGCCTATAAAAGCTAGCTAAACCATGAAAGCTTCTCACTTCAGAGACACTTTTTGGTGTTGGCTATTCCTTAATGGCCTTAATCTTTTCCTCGTCTACCTCAATACCATTTGCACTAACAACATAGCCAAGAAAAATAACTTGTTCCATGCAAAAGGTACAATTTTTAAGATTAGCATACAATTTTTTATTCCTTAAAGCATCAAGCACACAACGCAACTGTTTGATTAGCATACAATTTTTCATTCCTTAAAGCATCAAGCACACAACGCAACTGTTTAATATGCTCATCTAAGTTTTTACTATACACTAAAATATCATTGAAATAGACTATCACAAATTTTCCTATGAAAGCACGTAAAACATGGTTCATTAATCTCATAAGAGTGCTCGAGGCATTAGTTAAACCAAAAGGAATTACTAACCACTCATACAAACCATATTTAATCTTAAAAGTAGTTTTCTATTCATCTCCTTCTTTCATTCTTATTTGGTGGTATCCACTCTTAAGATCAATTTTACTAAATATACAAGATCCATGCAACTCATCAAGCATATCATCTAATCTAGGTATAGGATGACGATACTTTACCATTATGTTATTGACTGCCCTGCAATCAATACACATTCTTCAGGTCCTATCCTTTTTAGGCACAAGTAGCACTGGCACTACATATGGACTCGTGCTTTCTCTCACGTACTATTTGCCCATCAACTTCTCATCTTGCCTTTAAAGCTCTTTTGTCTCCTATGGATTACTTCTGTACGTTGGTCGATTTGGAATAACTGCGCGGAGTACAAAGTCAATTTGATGATCGATGCATCTAATGGGTGGTAAGATACTAGACATCTTTTTAGGAAACACGTTCTCAAATTCTTGCAACAAAGAAATAGCTAAATTAGGGAAGAATTGGTTAATGTCGCTAATTACAAGGTTGGATTCCTTGTATATTAGCAAAATTAATGGTTGATTTTCCATGAGAGCCCTCTTAATCTCACTTTCTTTTGCAAAGAAACTCACATTTGTTTTCTCTCGTGATTTCAAATTATTTTCAGCATCACTCTCATTTTTTTCTTCCCTCATCTTCTGTTCTGTTCTTGTGCATCTAACTCACTTTTTTTCTTTTGATCTGTCTCGCCTTTTAATTTCAATTGTTCCTCATAGACCTATTATGGTGTTAATGGAACAAGAGTAACCGATTTTCCATCTTTGACAAAGCTGTACCTATTCTTAAATACATCATGTATCACTTTTCTATCATACTACCAAGGTCTCCCCAACAAAAGATGGCCAGCATGCATAAGAACTACATCACACATCACATTATCACTATACTTCTCAATACTAAAGCTCACTAAAACTTACTTGTTAACCTTGACTATTAACATTGACCTCTCCAAATTCATTCAACCACTGATACTTATAAGGCCTAGGGTGTTTTAACATAGACAAATCCAATTTCTCAACAAGGGTGGTACTAGCCACATTGGTGCAACTCCTCCCATCTATTATTAGACTACACACTTTGTTATTAACATAGCATCTAGTATGAAATATGTTCTCTCTCTGCTGTTCCATATCATCTACCATAATTTGTGCATTATGAGCACGTCTCGCAACTAGAGCTTCACCTTCTACGGGGTATTTTACACCAATATCCTCCAATTTAGGCATTTCATCACAATCACTCTCAACCTCAGATACCACATCTCTATTGTCACACAAAATTATTACCCTTCTGTTTGGGCATTGTGATGCAATGTGTCCAACACCGAAACATTTAAAACATTTTATATCCCTATTCCTAAAAGGTTGAAATTCTGATCTGGGTTTGTTGTTGGTAGGTACTACATTGTTTCCCTTAGGTGATTCGGTCTTCTCCTTCAAAATTGTCTTCTCATTCCTATCATTACTATCCCACCATGGTTTCCAATGAGGGTTAGATCCCGAAGAATATCGTGCTGCCCCTTTTCGTTTCAACCGCCTTTCTACCTTCATAGTCATGTGCACCATGTCCTTCAACTCCACATAATACTGTAACTAAACTATATTGGTTATATCTCTATTTAATCCACCCAAAAATCTGGCAAAAGTTGCCTCCCTATCCTCCTCGACATTAGCCCTATTTAAACCTTGAGTGAGGCTCTGCAATTTTTTATAGAGGTCCCTATAGTAATGACTATATACAAATCTCTTATCATGAGAGCTTTTAAATCATCTCAAGTTTCTACAGGTCTCTCATGATTTCTCCTCCTATTTGTCACCAATTAGTCCTACCACATGATAGCATATTCAGTGAACTTAATTACATGTAATTTAACATTCTTCTCATACGAATAGTTATGACAATCAAAGATTAATTCCATCACATTTCTCACTCTAAATAGGCGTCAGGGTTATTCTTATCTTGGAATGAAGGTATTTTCATTTTAATGTTTTCAAGGTTTCTATCTATCCCACATTGGCCTTTATAATCTACCGCTCTAGGTGGCCTTTCACGCTATCTCCTCGACGTCTCATTCTACCCATCTCAGCCCCATAGTTATAGGCTTCATCATCCGCACTCCCTACTACAGTCTCATTCTCAAAATTAGCCATAGGGTTATAATTATGCCTATCATGTCTATCATGAGCAATCCCGGGTTGTTGTTCTCCTAGTAAGGTTGTAAACATTGTATCATATCCTTCTACCTTAGCCCTCAATGCATTATTGCTCTCTCTCATCTCGTCAAACACCATGTTCATTCAATCAAATTGTTGTTGTATGGCTCTTAACAAAAAGAACTGGTTGTTTTCACCCCATGTGTGGTTTCGTCGTGATTTCACTTTTTTTTTTTTGTTAAAACTGAATAATAATAAAAAATAGGAAAAAAAATAATATTTGCCTCACGTGTTTGCACTCGTGCTTCACTCTATATGGTTTTTCCCCAATAATAATCTCACTACTCTTGTCTTTTTCCTCTCTTGTTTTTCTTACCAAGTTCTCTAAGAAACTATCTAAACTCAATCAAGAATTCAGATCCCGCAACGTTCAAGAACAAGAATTAAGGATGACAACGAGAAAGAATAAAGATGAAAAGCAAACAAGAATAAGAAATAAGCACCGGATGATATTTTATGACACAAGAATCTCCAAAGAACTCGTTTCTTGATTTTTCTTGATTTTTTTCATGAATTTTCGTTTTTATTCAATCCAACGCAAGAAACGAAAAAGAATCACAAAGCAAGCACTAGAAATAATTAACTTTGGTGCCTGAATGGATCATGCACAAACAATTCTTGAAGAAGATGATTAACAAAAGAGAAAAAAAATTATATAATTCAAGATGAATCTGATAGAAACAAAAAATTAAACGATACAACCTGATTTTAGAGCCAAAGCTCTGATATGGTGCGAATCCACAGAGATTTGAGTCTCAAAACCCACAAAAGGTTTGATCTAAACCACAAGAAAGCTAAAATCTAATTACAAAAACTTGACCCGATGATTTCTTGAATCAGCGAACCAGAGTTATGAACGCCACAAAGAGTTGCGAAATCTTTGATAAGTTTAGGTTTGTTTGATTAAGAACTCGGAAGAAAAGTGATATCCTCACTTTTGATTAATCTCTCAAAAATCGTAATGTTTAATGTTTACAATAAAAAGTGTTTATATAGTAAACATTAAAGAAATCCTAACCTAATTCAGAAATACTCAAAAACTAGTCAAAATAAGAGTCCTAAACGAAAAATAAAACTAAAACTCGCCAAAATCCCTCGGAGAAAACCTTGCGATCGCATGAGCTCAAAGCTTGCGATCGCATAGCTTGTCACCATTACGTTCTGCCTTTGAAAAGTCACCATTGCGATCGCAGACATTTATAACCATGCGATCGCATGGTTAATTTTTCTGACTTCCTGCACAGATTTCTGCCCCATCTATATTTTTTGTCCTCCAACTTTGTCTCATGCTTCTTTTGGTCCTCCAATCTTCCATTAGACTCCGATATATCTCCAATATGGTCCTTATCTTGAATCAAATGTACCAAAGTTGGTACTTCATTTGTCATACTCATTTTGAAGGTTGATGTTGCACTTTTGTTATCGATTTTCAGCCCACGTAGTTTGAACAAGACCTTGCATGTCTTCCTTGACCTTCTTGGCTCTTGATCTCGTTAGTGTTCCTATCAGAATATGTATCGAGTTCTTGCTAGCTGGTCCATGGCTCGCATCACTTAGCCTCCATCAATTTTATGATGATACCAACAAAAATTGAAAATATTTTATATTTACTAAAATTATTAGCAATATAATAAAAATGAGTGGACTAGTAGGATAATATATGTATATATGTCTTCACATGCATTGGTGGTGTTGAAGAAAACTTTCAAAAAAAAAAAAAAAAAATTTCACATGAAATGAAATAATTCAATCATGGTCCTCTAAATCATATTTGTGTGAGTGTGAGTGTCAACCATTGTAATAATGAGTAATATGTTTTTCATAACCTTCACAAAATTGAAGCATAAAATAAGTGGAGTTCCTCATGTATGAGGCAAGCAAACACTACGCTTTGCAATCTTAAAAGTCGGCCTCCTTACTATAGAGTTTTTCCTTCAAAACCTCGACTCAACATAAGTTACGACAGTTGCAACATGGTCTTTGAGCTTGGAAACTTATGCTTTCAAAGGCCCATTCCCAGCTTCGACTGCGACACTAATAGCCTTTGTAGCTTATACTGCTCCATCAGCGCATTACCTAATTCAAAGATAATGTGGGCTGATTATAGCACAAACGCCCATCTCAGCCAGGCTTCTATCATTGCACTTGTCCGTCTGTCTCTGTCATTCCTCTCTCCATTAGTGCTGACTGGCAGTGGCAACAATAGAGGGAGTTGTCATCAACATTTTCAGAATTTCAGAGGCCAGCTCTTCTCAACTCGTCTTTAGAAGCTATTAATCTTATCTGGAGTAGCCTCAGTGCGCTTTCGAATCAGCCCGTCTAACAAACTTGGTCTTTTGCTACTTTCTGCATGAGAATGAATTAATTATTAGTAGCATAAAATATGTTTAATTGCAATTGTAGAATCCACCAAAATAAATTAAACACACGGAAAAGACCATATTTTCTAAAGATCTTAACATATGGCCAATTAAACACACCACCTCGAACAAAGAAGAGTGACGTCTTCCCGTCAAGGACTGGGACGGTAGTCCGCCTAACGGGGAAGCCCTATCGATGTATGCTGACAAGTAGTACCAACCGCGAAGGGCATGCCGCGTTGCTTTCCGAGGATTGTTAATGGATTTGAAAATTTTAAGGGAAATGCCTCTCTCATTCACATCTATCTTCCATAATAAAAGTGCCCTAAGAAGACATGCTTAACCATTAGAATGAGTTGGGTGGAACAGTCTAATAGCTACTTAAAGCTTCACACATAGGATGGCAAAAAATATCCAATCCGTCCCAAATTACCCGATTGGAACGAAAAATTTCCGATCCGTGGATTAGCGGGGTGATCTGGGGCAGATCGGATCATGTGTGATCCGATCCGATCCGCCCCATTTGAAAAATAAAGAAGAAAAAGATAGAAAAAAGTAGTAATGTAGTAATGTTAGTTTAATTTTTTGACTGACAATTGACCAAAAAAAAAAATTATACATGGATCAGTCTGCGAATCAAAGCAGTGATCCGCCTCGAGAAATGGCAGATCAATCCTCGAATTTGGATCTTCTAAAATTAATCCGAGGTGGATACGTATCATGCCAATCCGATCTGAATCCGTCCCGTTGCCATCACTACTCACACACGAATAAGTGCGAAGGAACCTTAATCCGACCTTAATTGTAATGCATTGATAACCGTACAATCTGAAAGAAGATTGTCTGCTCTATTATTTGGCCTGACACAATCAGCTCAATTGTGTTTGGAATGCAGAAGATTTCACGCAACTCTTTTAAATCTATCTCGGTGACAACCGAGGCTACTTCCTAATTAATTCAACACCCCACTTCCGCTTCCCGCCCCCTCCCCTACGTCTTTAACACTTTGTCCAACCCGAACCCCTCCCTCCACGTTTGTATCCACTCCTAGCCCCTCTATGTCTTCCTCCATCCCAACCCCTACCATTGCGATTGATCGGTTCCCAGCCTTCTCTGCATCCTAGCTCAAAACTAGAGCTTTTGAGAAGGAACCTATCAGAGCAAATTGAGTGAAGTGTTCAAGAAAAAAGAAGCTTCAAAACTTGGGGTCAATTCTCCGTTTTGACTTGATTGGGATTGATTTTCAAATTTGAGTAGACTCAGATCAATTTTGACTGGCTGAAAAGAAGAAGACTTCAAACAAGTCTTCGAGGAATCATAGCTTTGCCACATGATTTTAACTTTATGAAATTCCTCATTACCATGAAGAGAATTTTCCAAATGGCATCTCTCTTATAAAAGAAAAAATGATATTCTATATTTTAGAACAGACAAATTATAAATGAATTTTTATCAAAAACACACAGAATATTTGTCAAAAAAAAAAGTGGGGGGGGGGTCGCTACCAAAGTGCCATTTCACTGATGCAAATGTTAAGAAAGATTCAAATAATATAGGATTTGCTGTCTACAAGGTAAGATACTCAAACTGAGTAAATCATCCCCCCAACTTGAATTTATTAAGACCTAATAGATAAAATTACAACTTGCCCAAGCCATCCTAAATGCTATCGTCTTCTATTAACAAAAGGTGTCTAGAGTTCATGTGCACGGAGTGAACCTACATCACCAGCAAATACACTCTACACAGCCCGAATTGGGCTGTGGCTAGAGCTTATACCTGAACCACCAGACCCTGGATTGGCATGGAAAGCGGATGGCCTCGTAGAGCCTTCGACAAGTTTTAGAGAGAGAGAAGATGGCCCTGAATCGCCAATTGATTCTCCTAAGCTTAGTTTCGACATGCCAACGAGCTCATCAACGTTAATTGGACTCTTCGAGTGGACAGCTGTTGGCTTGAGCACTTCATGGGTTTCTTCTTTTACAGGCTCCGGATTGTACCCTGGCCAGAACGGAATGGATAATGGAAAGAATGGAGCAACATAAGCAGGATATACAACAGGGTATGTGTATTGTGTGCCCTCGGATTTAGGAAGCACGGCCTCGCCGTCATTGGAGTTTGCAGATTCCATTGATTCACATTCTTCGTCCACAGGAAGAGGAAATGCGGTGCTGCTTTGTGTCTCGGCTTGTGGAGGGTCTACAGAGAAAAAATCTCTTGATACCACGGGATTGTCGGCTGACTGTAAAATTGTCGCAAGAAAAAAATAATAACTAGTTAATCCTCTAAAACAATGACATAAATACACAATTTCATGTTCATATTCAATGCAATTTCTCAAAAACATATTTTAGTCCAGTCCAAAACATTTCATTCAACACATCAATAAACTTGAATTGATTGCTCTTGCAGCCATTGATCAATAGGAATACGCCAGTCATCTAGCATTCGTGCTGATATCATGTTAACCAAAATCATACTAAAGAGTTTTTAAAAAAAAGGAAAAGGAAAAGGAAAAGCAAACGCATCTATAGTAATAGCATAGCTATAAAAAAAAAAAAAATTTGTGGCAAAATATTTGGCATGCAGTACTAGACATAGTATAATAAACAACATCTTGGCTTATTATTCTTCCTAATATAGTCCAATACTATCAAATCCTCCCTACCAAACTTGTTATAAATATATTGGTATCATCCTCTTTTTATACGTAAAAATTAAAGTACGCTTACTTCATCTGCCACAATGTCAAAGAGGCTGGAGCGTCTTCTTCTCCTAGATATATTGCTTTGCCTGATGAAGTATTTTTGGGCATGGCTAGCCACCTGAGTAGGTGTTCTGGTTATTACATAATTACGAGCAATACCGCGCCAGTCGCCTTTACCAAGTTTTTGCAAACCAAGCAGAAACATCCTATGCTCTTCTTCAGTCCATGGAACACCTGAAAATCAAACAAATGACCATTTCAAACATACATAACAGATAATACAAGAAAAAGTGTGCATGAATAGAGATTACAAGCATTTTTAAGGACCGATACGCCACCAATATTCAAAGGATGGTCAGTCTAAATCAGGCAATCTATTGAAACTTTGGCACCCTTACAGGTGACAATAATTGACAAACAGAAGTTTCAACCATGTGCACTGAGTCTGTATTTTTTTTTTTTTTTTTTTTTGGTGTATGTGGGGGGGGGGGGGGGGGGGGGGACCTATAGAGATGTTGCCAATTTTCAATACAATCAACACATAAACTTCTTTTTCTTCCTTAATTCTATCAAGTGTTATACAATCATCCTTGCCAAACATGCCATCCGAGTTTCCTTGATATTACAAGTCTTCAGATCCACAATAACTTCACAGAGGCCAAAACCATAACAAGTTATTGAGATGAACTCATGTTATGTATTTATCAACTCACAAAAACCTAGAAAAGAATTCTGAAGGTATTATAAATAATGGATATAGCAAAAGAATCACGTGGCCCAACTGCATTTGAAAGATGCCTGCTTATTAATAACAAAAACTCTAAAGAAACCACACACAACAGAAATTTCAACCAAGCCGTTCAAAAAATTTGTGAGTGCAGCTGAGTGCCTCTGTTAATTATTGATTTCTCTTTAGAGTACAAATATCTGAATCTAATTGCAGGTCACAATATTCAGACAGACCAAAGACTGATCTGGTTTCTCCTTTGGTTTTCCCAAGAAACCCCAAAGAACAAGGCCATCTGCCTGGTGACAAGGAGTAACAATACATAAGAACCCGAATGTGCTTCTCTTTTTTTCTGATTACTCTCTATGCATTTTGGCCTTGAAAGCAATGGTTTCTGTTCATAGTTCTCCGCCATTTAAAACATACAAAAAAAAAAAAAAATACAACCATCATATGAGCATTATCTTCCCAACATTTCTAGGAGTCTATAAGAGATTATAAAACCCCAAATTTTTTATTATTTCTAATATTTCTTCCCATCTGCAATTAACCCAAGAGAAGTCAAATCAACAGGAAATTACAAAAATAAGACTCCCAACTTTCTTGCATTCATTCTTCACTAGATTGCCACAGAATCAATCACTTTCACACATCCCAATAAACTTTTAAAAGTCATGAATGAACAAAATACAAAATCTTTGAGCAAACATAACATACACACACCCACACACATCATTTTGTATGCATGTAATTAAAAAGGCGTTCATATTATTTCTGGCTGCAGCAATTTCCATATATGATCCAGCAATTTCCATTTATGATCCTACACACAGAGAAAGAGAGGAACAGAAAAATCACAAATCTGAGCACTTATCCTTTTCTTTTTGGGCTGAAAATTATATTCGCAGAATTACCACTGAAACCAAAATTCATTAGATCCAAACTTCAATCAATAACCATCAAATACAATACAAATCACATAGAAATACACATGCATATAACAAAAAACATCTCGACAAGAAAACGTAATCATATACGAAAAAACAATTCAAAAATTATTGAAATTGAAAACCTTTCTTCCTCTCGCGGCTGGAAGACGACCCGGCAACAAAGTCTTCGGAGGCATATCCATCGGCGACGCCCGAGCCAGACGAGGGGTGGTCGGGCGTGTCGGCTGGGGAGTCATGAGCGACGCCGTTTAAAGGGGTCCCACTTCCACTCCCACCACCACCACCCATATAATGGGTCAAGTTACCCATACTTGCACTCTTCCGGATCGACCCATCTGTCAATCGGACCCCAAAAAGCTTCACCCCTCGATTCGGGCACGTCCGAGAATTGTGCCCGTTGTGACTGCAATGCGAGCACCTCCTCGTCATTCTTGCAAAAAACCCACAAATTAAATCGGGAAAACACCCCTTACTTAATGGCTGAAAATTTGATTGTATTCAAAATGGATCGGATCTTTATGGGCTGTTTTTTAAATGATCGGAGATATGGGATTTGTTCTTGGTGCTTCGGTTTGTTTGTGGTTAAAACGAAGCTGCTGCTGTGTGGACACAGATATAGATATATATATATAGAGAGAGAGAGAGAGAGAGAGAGAGAGAGAGGACGGGGGGCGTCAGGAAAATGGGATGAAATTGTCTAATGTATACGATGATATGAGTCAGGTGTGAATATAAATGTAGGTCAAGATTGAGGAGATAAAAAGGTATATCGGAATGGAATGAGATAACTTCATGTTTGGCTAAGCTTCAAATTTTCACTTTTATGTAAATGTACTTATAAGTAAATTGATTTCTATTAATCAAAATTAAAAATAAATAAGTTTATTTTAGAATAACTAATATGTAAAACGTTTGTTGCACGTGATTTAATAATAGTGTTGTGAGATATATATTTATTCAAATATTTAAATAATTATAACTTAATTTAATACTACATTAAAATACAAAAATCTGACATTAGAAAACATAGTGAAATATAATGTTTGTTGTTATATTCAAACAAAGTACTTTCTACAATTGTATGGCCAGTATTGAACATTTATTTTTTAAGGTCTATAATATAGTCAAATAATGTTAATTAAAGAACACAAACAAAAAGAATAAAAAATAGTGTACATAAGTTCTTAAATATATCGAGCACTCAAACTCATTGAATTTTCTTATTTTATGATATGACAAATGACTTATAACAAATCTTTATAATTTAATACAGATATCCAACTATAAAGAGGTTTTAACCCAAAATATCACATGCAAATTGGGCTCGTATCACCTCAAGTTAGGTAGATTTATCAATCAATATATAAAAGAAAACAAAAAAACATTTACATTAGAAAATTGGCAAAATTAAACATTCTCATTTACACAATTCAGTGCCCAAATATCTTCACGTGAACTTATCCAAATTGTAATGGAGAAATAAAGTAATATTACCAAAACTAAATATTCTAGCGATTTAAGTGTCTTATTCACGTTGGAGCATAAATAGTCAAGAAAAATTAGTTTAAGCAAAATAGATAACGAATCAATTTCAACCGGAATCGAACCTCCCAAACAGGAACTGAGAACGAACCTAGTCCGGGTCGGTTATTGGTTCTTGAACTAGAATCGTGGGTACCCAATTTGAAATCGAATTTGTCATTTTTTATAAATCTTTATTTTTTACAATTTATTCACTCTGATATAATCCAACCCAACACCACGATATTATAGACAATAGTCCAATACCTAAACTAAAAGTACAAAACCTACCATCCCTAAACCTAAACTCAATTGACACAATTCCAAATGCTCAAAATCCAAACTCTCAATCACTATTTGATTAGATACACAATTCAAACATTGTTGTTTGCCTCGATATCTTGCTCAACACACAACGAATGTGAAGCACCTCTGTAACTAAAAAGATTTCTCAACTTTGAAAAGTAATTTCTCTTATTCTAATTTTAATTTATGGGTTTGCAATTCTAGTGTTTATTCTTCCGGTTAATACTGTTTCATAAATTGTTTCAATATCTAATGTATTTTAATGTTAACAGGTTTGCAATTTTTAGTTTTTTTCAAAGTACATTGTCAACTCACGATTTAAAAAAATGTTATGGGTAGAATCGAACCGGAACCAGAACTGACAGTTTGGAATCGGGTAATGAAATACTTAGACTGACTCACCCAACGTCCAGACCTAGTAACAACAATTACATACCCCTCTGCCCTCCCTTGAAGATCATGGCACCCTAATGTAATTTATGATAATTGTCACCAAAGTAATTTAAAACAAAAAACATCTTAAATTGATTCAATATTTGGAGTTAATAGTCATGTAAATTATCTTTATAACCAATTTTCCATTTTATAAATGACAAGAAAATCCTCTTACTAGCATTGAAAAAGAGGAAGTAAAATTTCACAAAGGGACATTGAAATTATTATTAAATATTGTTGTGAATATTATTCACGAGTCTCAAAAGTACACGCTATAAAAGTCTAATTTTTCGAAAATGTTTACAAAGTCAGAACTAATGCTTACTTTAAAAGAATAGAAAATATAATTCAAATTTCATTACTATTACTCAAGAGACAAGATAAGACGAGTTAGTTGACGCTCATAATCTCTACTCAACTTTATTATTAAAAGAATTTTATTCAATCTATAAATATTGTTGTGGATATTATTTACGAGTGTCAAAAGTACATACTACAAAAGTCTAATTTTTCAAGAATATTAACAAAGTCTGGCGTAACCTTCACTCTAAAATAATAGAAAATATAATATAATTCAAATTCATTACTATCACTCGAGAGACAAGATAGGATGAATTAGTTAACGTGCCTAATCTCTACATAATTTTGTTATAAAAAGAACTCTACTCAATTCCTATAAAAATTCCTATAATCATTTCCTTTAAGAGTTTTAAAAGTTTCCATTATTGACTTACGACCTATTTAAAGTTTTAACATATTTTTTATAAAAGTTGATAAAATATGTAATTAATTAATTATTGATTTTGACATCAACTCTTTAATAACTTTTTAAATTTTGTCAAAAAGAAGTTTAAACATTAATGACCCACGAAACACCACCCACCACTTATTGCAAGAATTTTTACCGTGTGAACAAACACCGTGGAGCTGTGTTATTTTTTTTTTTTTACTACGACAAATATTATGTAAAATAGAAATGCTAATAATTTAGCGTTGATATCTCATTTAATTCAATGTACAAAATATATTCCGACAACCTTTTTAGTTAAAATTCTTAATCACATATATGTTCCAACAACTTTTACAAAATATATTTAAAATTCCTCTATATATAAATATCCATCAAGTTATTTTGCAATAACTTTAATATATTTTTGTTTTAAATGGAAATAATAGCTAATTATCTTTTCATTAAAATTTCTAATCTTGTGTAAATATTTTAAAACAAAAATAAATTAAAATTTCGTTAGTACTTATAAGTACTTATAAGTTGGTCAAATATCATTTTAATCTACAAAAAGTTCTACCAAATAAGCTCATTAGTAAAGACTAAGGGCCTACTTGGAAGTTTATTATTCACCAGTTTTGACCGATTTTAAGTGGTATTATTTACAAATGGTTGAAAAAATCGGCGTTGTTATTTTTTTTAGAGCACCAATTTTGGACAGTTTTTAAACCATTCAAAATCGGTGTTTGTAATTTGGAGTGTATCTCTCAAACCTTCAAATCAGTAGTTTTTTGTCGTTCTTCAAAATTTCTTCTAATTTTACCTTTTCTCAAACAATTATTTTCAAAACTAAAAACTATCCTAAACTTAATGTTTGTAAAAAGAAAAGAACATATGCAAAAAGAAAAAAACATATGCAAAAACATGAATTTAATTTTATATTTTCAATGATATGTGGATATATAAAATTTTTAAAATGTATATTTTTTTTTATGTATGTGCATATATATAATTTGATTCTTTTGAAAAAAATTTAGAACTCCAGAATAATAAACTCTCAAGCATAGGTTGGACTGTTTCAAAAATCGCTACTAAAAATATCTAAAATCGCTCTCCTCATAGATAGTAAAGCCAATATTTTAAAAAATCTTTATAATTGATACTTTAAAATTCTTAAGTGGACTCTAAAGAGACTCGCTTATAATTAAAAATAAAAAACTTATTTATGAAGAAAATCAGAACAAAGATCCAAACATGCATCACGAGATGTTTTAAGTATAAATAATATTACTCAACACACAACATGTGGTCGGTGAGATGGAAAAGTACACGTGGGAGCATCTGAATGGGTATATCCTACGGTATATGATTGCTTATACCGTACAAATGTAAACCTTATCTCCATACAGTCTATCCCTTTATCTCTTCCGGATTAAGTTTTTTATGCACAAAGTCTTATCCATGGGTCAAACCCTAAAATCACTTTTAGAAAAATGACTTTAAATTATTTTAATCTCAACTGTCGACCAGCTCGACTAGAAAAAATTATAAAAGACATGTTCGGTGTAATTTTTTTTAAAAACAATGAATTATTTTGGATATTTATTGATTTTTTAAATTTTTTTATTGTATAAAAAAATTGAAAAGTAAAAAATTGTATGTAAAAATATAGATTTTTTTGAGAAAAAATAACTACCGAACATGGTCTAAGAATAGATTCAAAATCCAATTCGATAACATGAAACAAATTGCAAATTATAAAGTCGTTTAAAAGAATATTAGTGCTTGTTTGATTCACATTTCAAATTGTTAAAAAATGTGGTAAAAAATCAACATCTAATTTTAACCATACATTTCATAAATCCACTACTTTTATTAATTTTGAAAATAAACATTTAATAAGCTTTTTATTAAAATTTACTAAAAAAAATCTCTATCAAACAAGTTCTTAGTACCGATCAGCTCACTAAAAACGAGATGAACCGAAATCTTTGACCCTAAATTTTTGTTTTCCTAGCAAATGCCCGGGCCTACTTTTAAAACATTGATAATTGGAAATTCGTCAAAAAAATTAGCATTTCGTGTCTAATGTATATTTTATTATTTTACACTCCACTTTTACTTAACAGTTCAAAAAAAAAAAAAAAAAACACATTTTGGTTAAAAAAAATTACAAATTTGCCATTATAAATAGCTGAATTGACCAAAATACATTAATTAAAAACAAAAAAATCACACTATATATATTAAATTATCTAACACTTCATATGCAACGTTTGTTTAACTATTTTATTATTCTTAAAAATTATTTACTAGGAGCTTGTAATGTTTTTTTCTTTAGTTACAAGATTTATGATCTTATTTTCTTTAAACTACAACGTAAAAACAAAGAAAATAAATTTTAATAAATTCAAAATGTGTTGGAAATTATAGCGAAAATTTGATTTGAATTTTCTTGAAAAGTGTTAAATGGATAAATGAAAATTATTAATTGTCATCATCTAATAAATAATGTATGTTCAATGAACAAAAACAAGTAAAATAATATTTTTGTTGCATCTTAACATGAATTTCTGATGGATAATTATATTCATAGTATACTTTTTATTTATTGTACTACATTTTAATTGTATCACCCATGTCCTCAATTTTTGTTTATTGTAACACTCATGTCTCCAATTTTTTTTATCGCATTCTTATCTTCTACTTTTCATTAATTAGCACGTCTTGTGTATGATAATAATTTTCGTTCAAAATATCTACTGGGAGGACGTAAAAAAATTTATTTGCCTATCATATTTTAACAAAAACAATAAATACAAATGTGTGAAAATATTTTTTCTTCATTTCAAGGCACGTAAACATAATATTTTGAATGAAACCATTATTAAAGATGAGATGTGCTAATTAATGGAAGTTGAAGATAAGAATTGAGGGGAAAAAAAATTGTAAACATATATGCTACAAAGAACAAAGGTTGAAGACTTTTGAGTGCAGTTTTTAGTGTATTTTGAATTCTGGGGGTATGATAAAGAATATAGCTTCTTTTTTTTTTTTTTTTTTTTTTTGAGGTATATTTGATTATTTTTCAATTCTTTTTTATCTTTGATTTTCGCTTTTTTGTTTATTTAAAAATGAGCACAATTTAATCATAAACAACCCACTATGCCTATTTTTCAAATGTCAAAGATGTTCGGTGCTATTTTTAAAAGTTAAGAGTATATTCTTTACGTTTTTGAAAAATTGAAGACTAAATATGCTATTTTTCCTTAAAAAAAATGAACGAATCATTATTTAAATAAAAAAAAAAAATTGTCCTCTTCTTTCTAAAGACAAAACCTATCTTCATTTTTTATTTAAATTATTTTTCAGATAAAAGTTTATCTTGATATTAAATCCTTCCAAATAAAATAAAACAAAATTTATTAATTATCTTTAATCATTGTATATATATCAAAGGATTCCTAGGTATAACTAATCTGAGAAAAGATCTGGACCCCGTGACGGGGTCCAGAATATTTTCCCGTCTAGGCTGCGTGTCAAGCAGCCATTGAATACTTTTTTTTTTTTTTAACACCCCCCCCCCCCCCCCCCCCCTTCTGTAATAAAACACAACTCACCCACTCCGATCAAAAAAAAAAAAAAAAAAAAAGCACCCCAACTAGCGCCGCAAAAAAATTCCCCCACCCCCTCCCTGTAAAATCCCCTCCCTATTTAATTTAGAGCCCCTCCCCTCATTTAATTTTACACACCACCCCCCAAACAAAATCCATTTCCTTTCTTCTTTTTTCCATCTATTTATACACCACTCGACATAATAAATTTTTTTTTATTAAATACATATTTTTCCATCTTTATCAGAATACATATTTTTTCCTTCTCATCAAAATATATATATTTTTTTAAATCTAGCCAACACAATTACTTTATTTACTTTACTCAAATTTGACCAACATCAAACGTTTACAATCACTTTTGTTCTCTAAATTTATTTTACCAAATTTATGTCCCACTTATTGTTTTTCACATTCTTCAAAAGTTATTAATAAATTATTAATTTTTTTTTTCAGTTTATTTGTACATAATTATTTTTTGTAATTTGCAAGTTAGTTGTAATATTGTTAACAGTTTTTTATGTTTTTTTTATTTGCACATATAATTGATATGGCACCAATGGCCACAATAGAATAACTTGTCCTACGTTGCAAAATAGGTAAGTTAATGTAATATATTTCCTTACTTATTGCTCCGGATTCACAATACTCGATCACATGCAGTAAAAAATGTATCATATTCCCTAGACCCACGGGAGTATGATACACGCTTTAACCCTCGTCACTAATTTATTATTTCTAATGTAATATTATTTTCTTCTTTGTGTGTGTTTATTATCAATTAGAGCAAATTTATTATACACGCTTCATTTATTTTTATTTTTAAAGTAAAATTTAATTTGTTACTCAAATATAAACTAATTAATTAATCTCACTCTAATCTTAATAATAAAATTAACATTAATTATATTATTTATTATATGATATAAATAATATTTAACCCAATAAATATTATTGTATATTATTTTTTTTAAAAACAAATACAATGAATATAATAATAATAAATTATTTTTAATTTAATAAATTTAATTATATTAATAATGTGGATGTAAATTTGGTGGTAAATAAATATGTGAGTGATTAAAGAAAATGAGATATTGGAGAAAAGTGGTGGGTGTTAAAATAAATTGGGGGAGGGCTTTTTTGCAAATTGGGCAAGTTGGGGGTGGGGGCTGTTAATTCATAAAAGCTGAGGGTTGGGGGTTTTGGGATTGTTAATTTGCAGAGGGAGGGTGGGGGCTTGGGTGTGGGGGGGGGGGGGGGGGGGGCGCCATTTTCCCAGACGGGGAAATGATCTGGACCCCGTGACGGGGTCCAGATCTTTTCTCTAACTAATCTTGTCTCACAGCAACATGATTTGAATAGATATAAAATTTAGTAAGTTGATGAAATTAAGAAAAAGAGAGTTGACAAATGGCAGTTAGTAAAGTTTAGATAATGTAATTATATTGTTTGTCTAAATAAAAAACAAATCTCCCACATTTAAAACTCCTAAAGATAAGATAAGTACAGGGATCAACGTGACTTGTGAATAAAGATAGGTGGTCAACAAATAGAAAAACATCATTTCCTCAATCTTTCATTGTAAAAACTATATCTTAAACTAACAGGCGTGATCTCCTGCCCCTGGGGGGGCAGGAATTCAGCACCCACCTGCTGAGGTGTCCGCAGGTGGGTGGTTAGTGTTAAAATATTTTAACACTAACCACCCACCTGCGGACACCTCAGCAGGTGGGTGCTGAATTCCTGCCCCCCAGGGGCAGGAGATCAAAATTCCTTAAACTAATACCTCATTTACTAGAAGTTTCTTCCTAAAGAGAGAATCAGAGAATAAGCACGAAAGTATGTTTGTGAGTGTTTATAAATATTTATAAATTAATTAAATATTATTTTTATCTATATATTTTATAAAATTTATAACTTTTATCTAATTTTTATCTATATATTATGTAGAACCTATTACTTGTGTATTGATCAGCATTGTATAATAAAAAAATAGACGATTATGAGTTATTTGTGGTTACAAAGGGTTTGGAATTGAGTATTCGATCATCATTTAATGTATATTGTGGTGCAATATTGATTGTCCGTAATAAATGGGCAAACGAGAATCCACTAAGTTGTGGAGTTCCAAAGACGTAAGCTTCAAAAAGCACTTGTAAAAATACTATTGTGTTTTTTTACAGTACTTGTAATCCATTTTTAATAAAGATTCTCACGTATAATAATATTTTGATTCAAACCTAATATTAACAATAATAACACAAGTGACTTAAATAAAATATTATGTAATTGTAACAATGTAACACACATAAAAAACGAGTAACTGAAAGGTTACGTGAACAAATTTATCATAATGTATAGTCAAAGTTGATTGTGTATCATCATAACACATGCTGCATTGAGATAATATTTTGATAGTATATCTACAACGTATTAAAAAAAAAAAAAAAAATTAATTCGAACTTAAAAGTATATCAACGCAAAAGCACGTGTTAAGGGTAGGTAACAAAAGAGAAAAGATCTGCCAGAAGATAGACCCACACGATATACCAATTTTCCTGAATCAACGGCCTGTATTCGTCACATTGAATAACATGACAAGTTTGATGAATAAAAAATAGGGATAATTGCAACAAAGGTCCTCAACGTTTCAAAATTGTTGAGAATATGCCTCTAACCTAAAAAAATAGCACCACACATCCCCAACGTATGAAAATCTTGGCGTGGTAAGTCTTTTATGACCAAATTGCCATTCTCTTTAAATAAATAAAAAAACAAAAAACAGGAAAAAAGAAAAACAAGATTTAAAACTAACCAAATGTACCCCCAAAAATAAAAAATAAGAAATATACCCAAAAAAATAAAAAGTAATAAAGATGTCCATTTCTCTAAAAACCCAAAATCCAACCCAAAATTCCTCCTCTTACAATCCCAAAATTTTGGGTTGGATTTTGGGTTTTTGGAGAAGATGAACATCTTTCTTACCTTTTATTTTTTTTGGGTATATTTCTTACTTTTTATTTTTTGGAGTACATTTGGTTAGTTTTTAATCTTGTTTTTCTTTTTTCTTGTTTTTTGTATTTTTATTTATTTAAAAAAAAGGACAATTTGGTCATAAAGGACCTACCATGCCAAGATTTTCATACGTTAGGGATGTGTGGTGCTATTTTTTTAGGTTAATAGTATATTTTCAACGATTTTGAAACATTGGAGACCTTTGATGCAATTATTTCTAAAAAATATCAATATCACATGGCATCACACTTCGTTGGAGATTGGTCAACAATGATTGACGAATATGAATTTAAGTGGACCCCACAATATCTTTTGAAGAACATAATGTCATCCACAAGTCCTCCATCCTCAAAAAAAAAAAAAAAAAGTCCAACATTAAAAACGAGGCTTTATACGTGTCTAAATCTGATTATTTCATTTTTTAAGTTCCAGTTAGCCTGTCTACTTTTATCTCATTTATAAGATAAGACTACAGTAATCTACCTTTTCCAAGTACGATCTAGGCCAACTTTTGTTGGTTTTAAAATTATTTTTTAACTATTTATAAATTGTGAATTTTATAAAATATGTAAATAATAGATAAATAGTAAATTGTGCTATCTATGAAATATGTAGATAAAAAATATGTTTGACCAATTTATCCAACTTAAATTAAAATTTAAACTTAATTAAACAAACTATTAATATGTTAAATGCCAGAGTCAAAAATTTGTGAAACTATAATGTTGCTCCGTACTTGAAATATGTGAGTTGTAATACGATCTTCTAATGTTTTCATCATGTCTTGTTAGAAGAAAAAGATTGATTAAGTGTATGTTTACTAATACTGAATTTTTTTTAAAAGTGTTTATAAGTTGTAGGTCATATAGAATGTGATGATAATAAGTGAGTAGAAAATTGTGAATTTTACGAAATATGCGGATAAAAAATATAGTTAACCAACTTAAATTGTAATCTAAACTTAACCAAACAACCTGTTAAAAAAAAAAAAAATTTGAACTTCACAACGATCAAATTTTCTACTCGAGATATTGATCAAAAGATTGCAATATCAATACACTGAAACAAAAAATATTTTGACTTTAAATTTTTGAACTTAATACACAATTAAAGGACACAATCAACAATTAATTTTAAATATATATTTTATAAGACATACAATTTTTATAACGTTTATTAAAATTTACTAAAAAAAACTAATTTTTAACAAAATTGAACGGACACAAATGTATGAAAATCTTGTTCACGAAGAAAGGGTTGGTGAGTAGTTGCACTTGCACCTTACAAAACTTTTTATCCCCAAATAAGAGGAAGAAAGAGTTGCCACGAGAAGGAATTTAACGAGTCCCACTCTCCACTCAACTCTCTATTATCCCCTTATCTTACTTGGGACTTCGCAATCACAAAATAAAGGACTAATTTTCAAAATAACAAATGACTCTGCTTTTTATTTTTCTTTTTCTTTTCCTTTATAATATCTTCTTTATAGTCTAACATGCAATTTAATTTAATTTTATTTAAAACAAAATTTATTGGTCTTTGTTATTTTTCACATACATCCAATTTGATCAACTTGGTCCAATAATTGAATTCATCGAACTTTAATTACGAGAAAATGATATATTCAAAATACAATAACAATCAAATATGAATTATATATATATATATATAAACATAATAAACCAAACATAAGAACAAGAATCTTTAGATGTTGAAGGCAAGACAAATTTAGAAGAATGAAGAAAGAGACTGCACAAAAAGGATAATCCACAGTATGGGTAGGTGTGGTCCGGTATAGTTCGATTCTGTATCGAACCGAGAACTACTGATATCTTGTACGTGGAACTATTGGTTTCAACTTGAATTATAGAATCAAACAGGGACCAAATCAAAATTAAAGTTTTCAAACTTACCATATTTCTAACAGGTATTTTTATTTCATTGTTTGAAACAATACAATAATATAAAAAATCATAATTTTCAAACCTTAATCTATTTACAAACAAAATAATATATCAAATTTTGAACACAATGTTCCATTTCAATACAAATTAACAAACATTTTTTATATTTATAAGCTAACTTCTTAGAAAAAATTAAAAAAATAATAATGTCAGTTATGTTCTTCGGTTTTGAGTCTAGAACCAATAATCAAGCCAAAAACGGCCGGTTCTCGATTTTAATACCCATTACCAGATTTGAACTTAAGAAGAGCTGAACCGAACTGAACCGCGCTCGGTTCGGTTCCAATTCTGGTGGGTATTTTTGTCCACTACTAATTCATAGTAGAAATATTTTGAGATTATGTTGCTTTTAAAAAAGAAGGAATCATAAGACATTTTTCATTTTCTCTCCCAATAATTCTCCCCATGAATATTTTTATTTTATCTAATTGTCGAATTTTAGACAATTCAAACTGATTCATAACTGTCTAGAATTGGCAGTCTAACTGTCAAATTCTAGGCAATTGAATTAATTCTTAACATATTTTTTAGACATACAATTTACGTCTAACTTATTATCCACACATTTGATCAACCATTAACCCACTAGTCGAACAAGTTATCCGTCGGTTGAACTAATGACTTATTGATCGATCAATGAACTAGGTCAGTTTTAAAAACTATGGTCTATGTCCCTAAACTCTAACGTGCAATACAATAAATCTCATAGTTTTGACCATAACTGAAATATAAACATAAAAAAAAATTAAAATAATCTAGTTCAAAAATACAAAGTTTCAATGAATTTCCTAATTTCAAAATGTTTAGGAAGACCGTTCTTAGCTGTCTAATTTGACAGTTGAATTGTTTAATTCATTTGTTAGAGAACTATCGAATTATACATTTCGACTATCTAATTAGACAGCGGAAAACTAACTAACAGTTGAAGTCAAATTAGACACTAAAAAACTATCTTTCTAGATAATTTGATCATTTTCAAAAATAGAAGAAAACGAATACCCTCGCCTTCACTTTATTTTTTTCAATGATTTTATAATTATGAATAATTAACTTCATATTAAACCTCTTAAAATTATTCTATATTATTACAAAAACAACATTATCATTCTAATGTTTCTCATGTTATTAATATGATATCTAAAATTCTAAACCTTAAATATTTAAAAATATATTCTTTATTACGATTTGAATCTCAATGAATAGTAACGGGATTGAAACTTTATATTGTTAAATAATAGATTAAAAAAATAAATGGTAATCGATTAAGAGAAATATTAATATATAAAGTTTAAACAAATATGATAAAAATAAAAAACAAGTAATTACATGTTTTTTTATTAAATAACTTCTCTTATAAATTGTTTTTTTATTCTAAAAAGTTGTGCATCAAATAATCTTTACTCTATGAAATCATAATCATCATCATCACACTATGGAAATTATCACAATTCAACCCCAACTTTTCAAGAAAGTAGCAAAAGTACCATTACCTTTATTTTTTTGGCACAAATCATCCATAGCCTTTAGAAAATTGATGCAGTTCATCCTTTTGTGCGTTATATAAAAAAATTGGTCATCATTTTTAAATAAACGAAAAAATATTTAAGAAAACAACAAAAGAAAATATTGAAGGGAAAATTGCAAAAAGAGTACAAAAATTTTCAAAGAGCGCAAATGGATCCCAAATAGAAAATTATTTAAACAACAATTAACAAAAAACAGATTAAAAAAAAAAATTAAGTTATATAAAAGAAAAAGAAAAACTTCATCTTCCCAATCAACCATATCCCAAATTCAACTCCATCCAAGGCCAACCACCACATTCCTATAAATCGTCCTCGCCCTCGCCCTAAACCCAATCCCCGCAAAATTACCAAGGCTTTTGCAGTTAGAAAAATCAATGTTAATAGATAAAAATTAGAAAAAATTTGAAAACGAGGAAAAAAAAATACTTCATCTTCCCCAACACAAAAATGTTCTAAACTAATTAGTAATTACCATATAATGGTTATGGGATAGCAGAGAGCATTTTGTACATCAATTCCGAGAGATCGAGAAGGAGATTCACCAATCATATTAAAAATAAAAAGTTTAGACGCCAATCAAACTAGTTTCAAACTCAATTCCTGATTTGGTGGGTTTATCTCCAACCCTTCAACGTCACACCTCTAATCTCAGCCCATATCTGGTCCAGACTCCATTGTCGAACCACCGCCACAATGATGTGTACAACTATCGTTTCAACCACACTTACCCCACAAAGCCCAAAACTTCAATCTAAAACCAAAACAGTCGTAGATTCTTTCACCGCTCCTCACTCACCATCCATTTCTCTCCTCAAATCCACCATCTGAATATTCAATCATCATTTTAATTTGAAACATTGGAATTCAATTATTAGCATTTGACATGTTATGAATTTTCATCATTTACTAATAATGAAGTATTTTTCTTCATAATTTTTTAAATTCTCTTAAAAAATTTTCTTATTTACTTGTGTTTTTTGAATTCTATATATTTTTTTACCCATTTGCACTTGCTAAAAAGTTTGGAAATTCTTACCACAATTTGTTTATTTTTTGTTGCTTTCTTTTTGTTTAATTAAAGAGGACAAATTTGTCAGATAAGGATGAATTGTGCCATTTTTCTAAAGATTGAGGATGATTTGTGCCAAAAAATAAAGATAAGGTAATTCAGCTACTTTCTTGAAAGGTCGAAGACGAAATGTGCCAATTTCCCCACTATATATTTAACATTTTTACAAAATAACATGTTTTACATTTTGCATCAAAAGGTAGCCATTTCACAAAGAATAATTATATTCACACTATAACTTTGTTTATTGCATTACATTTTAATTGTATTGAACATCCACAATATTTGCTCATTATCACACTTTTATCTCTAATTTTTTATTCCGTCACATTTTTATCTTCAATCTTCTATTAATTAATATATCTTATCCCTGATCATAATTTTCATCCAAAAAATCCGTTAAAAGAGAACATAAAAAACTTAATTATCCTTCATATTTTTAAATAAGCAAATAAAAAAAAAAAACAAAAACAAAAAGTCAACAAAATATATACTTTTCATTTTAAAGCACATGGACAAAAACTACCGTCGGAGACAATATATGCTAATTAATTGAAAGTTAATGAGAAGAACGCTACGAAAAAAAGTGAAGACATAAATACAACAACTGATGTCAAGTAATTGAATTGATCGAGATTTTACGAGAAGACGAAATACTCAAAACACAGTAACAATCGAATACCTTAACAAGTGAAACAACTTGTTCTATCAAAACCAAACGCTGTAAACCACGCACACGAGCAAGAATCATAAAACAATGAAGGCAAGACAAATTCACACGAATGAAGAACGAGAGTACGTACACCCAAAAAGATTAAAAGGAAAGAAGATAATTTTGAGATAATATGATTTTAGTAGGCTGCTTTGAAAAAAGTAGGAACCACAAAACATTTTTCATTTTCTCCAGGAATCTCTTTTCTTTTTTTCTTCTTTTTCTTATATCCCAGTAAAAAAATTAATTATCATTTTTTTAAAAATCATTATTAAGGAGACAAATTCTAATGTATATATTATAGTAAATTTCACAAAATATACAACCATTTGGAACAAAAGTGAACATCACTACATAATTTAACACTTGAAAACCATCGATTTGACTGAAATAACAAAAATAGAAGAGGAAAAGAAAGTCACCACATTTATCTTCAGACAAAGGTGAATTTCCTTTGAGGCATCTTCTCCTGCATTTCAAAAAAATTAGGTTAATCTAAGTCAATGCTTTCCTAGGAAATTTTAAATGGGGAAATAAAGCAGCTGAACCCAGTCTATTTATTAATTATTTTTTTGTTCGTTGCTAACATGTTTGCATGTGTTTAGAAGTTACTTTTTAAGAAAATAAGTCGATACTTACTTTCTGAAATGTAAGTGCATGTTTGTCTAAGATTAAAAAACTTATGTAAATAAGCAAATTTTAAAATAAATAATTTTCATGATGGTCAGAATTTGAAGTAAGTTACTTGGAAAGTAACCCCCACTTATAATAACTTTTTTCTCACTTGCAAGTAATAAAAAACATGTTTGGAGCAAAAGTTCACTTAAAAATAAGTATTGACTTACTTCTAAGCTTAGCCAAACATGCTCCCGTAACTCATGAGCCATAAGTAAGTTTGAAGCGCTCTTCAAGGTAGTCTCCACTGCGGATTGGCGGAAATCTGTCAACAGTCAAACCATAAGCATAATTGCCCTTCTCTAGCAAAGACGGGAAGGAAACAAACAACCATATAAAAATATAAAGAAATAAATAAATTTAGATTAAATCAGCAGCAAATATTCAGTTTCTTTAGTAGTGGCAACCGATAGAAAACAGACTTGAGAACTCAATAATTGTCCGAGGACAAGCTTATAAAATATCCAAAATAACCTTTTAATTTGATTTGTATAAGATACTTAATTTCATGGATTTTCAAAGGATAATAATTCTTATCAAGTTTACATGTTTATATACCTTGGAGGATATGATTCACTGCAGCAAGTCTTTAGGCATTCCACCACACAATCTGGATTAGGATCCAAAAAGAAAGCCATCTAGAATTTGCATAGGAAATTTGTCGGTGTACGAACAGTTTGTTACAATGAAAGCTAAAATAAGAAAGTAAATGCAAACTCAGGCAGAGCCATCCACAAGTAAATTTCTCAACATTCCAAGATTGGTCAAATGGTGGCCATAAAACCTACACTTGACCAAAAGCTTACTTCGGCATAACAAATGAGTTCACTGCAAGAAGTCTTAAAAACAAGTAAGCTTGAATGGTGGAACATCGGGTATATATATATAATAGATTGTCAAAAGGACCTTGCAGATTAGAGATCAGGTAGACAGTAGTCCTCGACATAATGCCTTGGGTTCCAGATCAAAGGAACATGGGAAATTAATTATATGAACTTTGAGTCACCTTTTTAAAAGGTTAATTCACCGAGCCTCAAAAAATTACACAAAATCATTGATATCCAAGGCATGAGTGCAAATATGAATAAAAGATGAAGATCAAAGGAGTAGAATTGATTACCGAGTATCGTGTTTGTCCTGTTGGCATTACTCGGTGCAATGTTGACCTACATAGAGAATAGCAACATGGAAAAAAAAAAAATGACTTGGATTTCTTCTGTCTTTGTCTAAACAAAGCTAAAAGCAACGATCACTGAACAACTCATCTGACACACAAAAAAATGATTTTTAAGTACAAGAGTGACATTACCGAAACAAACAATTTGTCCACCTCTCCAACAAGTCACCGATGTTAACAATGAAGGCCCTGCAGTCCATAATTTGGGACAAGAAACATAAAAACTTGGGAAAATGCACCCCCACCCCCACCCCCCCACACACACACCTGAATTTAGCTAAATGAACTAATGGCATTTGAAGCTTAGTTTCCTACTTTTGAAATATAACCTCTTACATGGTGAAAGATTAATGTGTCAAATACAGAACTTGGAGTTTGTAACAACCCAATTCTTGAAGTGTTTTCTTTTTCAATGTGCTATAACAACTACTATTTGAGTTCTGATGCTGTACAATTTTAGTGATACAAGAAGAGGCACATGCATTTTCCATTTAAAAGTCAAACATTTTCCCAGATATTTTGGATAACATTACCCTTAACGTGGATTGTATAAATTGAGGGTAACTTTATATTTCAAGTTACACTTTTCCTTACTCTTCCCAAATCAAATTCTCCTCTGTATATCCATAATCAAGAAGGACGACCATAAAAAATATTAATCCATTTACAAGAGCTAAAGCCTTTCCTCGGTCTTAAACAGTATTATACTTCTCATGATAATCATAGTAGCAACGATTTTCGCTAGCATTAACAACTTAGCTTAAAAATGAGCAAGATGTTATTTAATTGCAATATAAAAATTAGAGATACATTAGAACCATTCAAAACAAAGTATAATTCATCATTTAATTTTATGTAATTGCTTCATTAAGCCTAGCTACTGTTGATGAGCACGACAATCCTGTTGTATCAAAGGTATCCAGATATGAAAATAACATAAAATTAGAATCATGAACCAACCCAGGGACATAATGTACATTTTCCCAGACCCGTGGCTCTTTAGTTTTTTCCCTGCAAACCTTTCAAAATTGTAAACGTTAATTGATTAGTAGAACATTTACTTTTACACTTTTAAGATAAAGCTTTGAATAAGACTGAGCATATAAAACGAACATGCCTGAAGTCCGCCTACACCATCTGAGGCCAGAAGGGTTATCATTCCAAAATCTGAATGAGCAGAAGCACCGTACGTGTTTTCCCCAGAAGGTCCTAAATCACCTGTAAAATAACAAGGAAATAAAATCAATTAACGACTCATTTGTATACTTCCACCTGCCAAAATCACATTAAAATTTGTGAAAATTCATGTTTTTTGGCCTAAATCCATTTTTGCTCAATATGGTCCCAGGATTGCAGTCCCAGCTGATTGGCAGACCAAGAAAAGAGACCTCATTGACGTATATAAGCTTCAAATTACTTTTTTAAGGTCTCGATCTCTTGATATTTCTTGGGTGAAAAGAACTGATCACATGCATGATAGTTGAATTGTTGAGCTGCTTATGCTTTTGTTGCACATTTAGAGTTGTCCAAAATCAGATCCCCCAAAAATATAGTGTAATAACAGGAATCTTAGGCCTGTAAACGGATCAAACCGGGATGAGAAAAGGGGAATCAAGACTCGGATTCAAATGACATAACACATCCACTGATCTAATCCAACTACCTGCTGAATTGCAACCAAGAGATCCATATCCAGATCCATACAAACATAGGTAGCCACTGACTCCTCTATATCGATTTACATGTAACCACGAGCTTATATGTGATAGTGCATTAAATATTTACATAAAAAAACAATGTGAAGAAAGAGAGAACTCATTCGCCTATCTGCCGTTTGGAGAAGGTGAAAAGTGCTTATACTTGAAGCACTTCAAATATACCATAATTTATTATCGATGTTGATCCTTAAAAGCTCTTTGATCAGTTGTGATGGGATGGGTCTTAGTTACAAGCTATATTACTGTTGGAATATATGACAACATTATCACTTAACACTCTTTCCTAAGATAGATTGTATAGCTATGTACATTACTGTATAGTTGTTCAGAGTTATTGTTGTATTACCAGCTGTAATTAGACTAGGCAGTTGTATTTCTATTTGTAGGCATTAGAAGCCAACTATGTAATATACTACAATATGAGCATGTTTGGGCATGCTCGGAAGTAACTTAAAAGTAAGCTTGACTTTTCTTTCAAGTATACTGGAACATGCAATTAAACCCAGCTACATGTCAGGATAAAAAGACTGAGGTTCTGGTCACGTTTGGATCTAGGACCATCCATTGAGAAAAACACATACTTGATGTTGGAAATTTATGTTAATTTACATCTAAGAAATCTCTCTGGTAATCAATGCTCTATTTAGAGGTTATGTGTTCTCATTACTTCTTGCAGTTGTCCAATTTGAATTCCAATATTAATGAATCCATTATGCATTGTCCTCGATTATCAGATGTGGTTTGCTGAACCTGACTGGCTAAGACATAATCAGTAGCCAGAGAAGAGGTAAAGGCACGAAGTTCACTAAATGGTGATCAATCCATATGGTTAAAGATGACTTCAGATAATATGGCTACTAGCTCAATATAGTCAAGTCAATGAAATAAAGTATATAAAGAGATAAGGAGAACTCCACATTTGGTTATAACAAAAACTTGAGCAGTTTTCATCAAGTTGCTGAAACAGATTATATTTTGTACAATGACAGATGAGAAGGCAACTCATGTTCCATTCCTCTCCACAGGGAATAGTGCAAAGGAGGCACTGTTTCTCAAGTTACTGCAAGCAAAAGATCAAGCCAATAAATAAATATGTAACATTCAGATCCTAAACCTGGATAGTGTAGCAAGCGAAGAAAACCATTTGGTTGATTTGATGCCCCAATGTCATAGAAGAAGTTTTCCTCTAAGTTCAGCGCCAGAGCAACTAGTGAGATGAGTCTTTTTCCAGCATTCCTATGACAGAAAAAACCAGAACAGAGCACATATTAGTTTTCTCTAAGACTAAATTTTTAAATAATAAGTGCTTGTTTGATAAAGTTTTTTTTTTTTTTTTGTAGATTATAAGAAGTGGGTCTTACAAAATGTGTGGATAAAATATGTGGGTTCTACGTAATGTGTAGATAAAAATTATGGTTGACCAGCTTTATAAGCACCCAAAAGCAAACCCAAACATGCTATAAATGACAAGAAGTTACAGCGTTACACGTTCTAAAAACAAGATTGCAATAGGTCAGTAACTCCACCAAAATAGCTTCCCATATGCATGGGGTGGCAATTTTCATGCATCCACGCATGTAGAAATAGACACCTGATCTTCCATGTAGATGGACTGATATGCTAATTTGCATAAAAGATACCGTAGCAAGAACGATTTCTTGTCCATTTAAAAAAGATAATAATATGATGTAAGATTATAAATATTTATAACACTTACAGGACTCTTTTGTAGTAGTCTTCCATAGTAGACCTCCAACATGGCAGAATCTCTGTAGACGCATAGGAATAAACACATGTAAATATTCAGAAGAAATCCCACCCCCACCCCCCAACCAACCAACACACACCCAAAAATAGATGATAAAATTAGATATTACAAGCATGGCAAAGGATTAACAGATGTTAAGGAACATGTGGGGCATGAACAAGAAAATTTTGCATTTTTCATGTAGCATTAGTAAATGAACAAAATCCCAATAGTGGTTGAAATATATAGAAAACAAGCTAGAAACATAGGCAAATGCAATTCGCAAGTACCTTCTGCTGGCCATTGATTCAAGTATCCATGTGTTGTGTCTTCAAGAGGTCCAATGTAGAAGCTCTCTTTCGAGTCACCTGATTTTATTTTTAAAAAAAACAGTTAGTGCGAAGCATAATTTTTACACAGCTCACAGTCACAGTTGATTAGTACACAAATAACTTATGTCCTTCATTCCCTCCTTGCTAGCAGAAGTACGAGGAAACAGAGAGGACTGCAGTTTGGTATTATTACTTTACAAGACAAATATACAGTAATCTCAAACCAATGGCTTTGAATTTGAGTACAACCGAACATAAACTGGACTTTCAAGTATGCATTCAGAAGGGGTATGCTAGATTAGTAACAAGTAGACCTTTTCTGTGAGTATCTCCAAATATTTTGGAAATCAATACCAATCGTAAGGTCTGAGACGACCGAGAGAGTACTTGATCAAATTGCGATCAACTTAACAATTGAGCTTACATCAGAGTTGGCACCGCTTGAATGTTATCTCAAAGCAGAATACGAGCTAGTAGCTATACAACTGGACTTTTAAATAGGTTGGCATGGATAAAAAATCCCCCCAAAAAAAAAAATAGGTTGAATGCACGAGAATGCGCATCTCGATAATCAGTTAGAACATTTTAGGAGCTACTACCCTTGCAGATTAACTTGCCATAAATGTATACACATGAGGATGTACTTGTCTGTGTCACTAGTCTACAACCATGGTGCATCACATCTTTTGCTTAAGAGTGTCTCATCACTATCTACTAAACGAATATTTGAAGTGCACGTAAATCATATCAGAAGTCTCAAAGCAGCAGAGAAACCTTTGGAACTCGAAGATGGGTCATGGTTTTCAGCATATAGTGGTGTGTAACCTCTATTTTCCTTGAGAGCCAGTTTCATCTTTTCTTCAAGGGGGAGTGCCAAAAAATTTCTGCTCCCTTCAAGCGCTTCATGTAACAAGTCTCCCTCCACTCCATGATTTATAAGGTAAAAGAAACCACATTCCATGCATGCCTACAAAACTACTCATGCTGTGAGCACATTTTCAAGAAAACATAACCTTTCAAGCAATGGAATATGAGCCATATAATTGAGAAGATAATTGTTAGAGAACTTGAGTATGGTAAGTTGTATATATATGGAAATAGGAAATGGATCCAGTTCTTTAAAGTTACAAAGAATTACAGCTTGCTACTTCTGATTTTTCTAGGACACGTTTCTTTTCATGGATATTCTAAAATTTTATTTGGAATTCAGAAGAGCAGTTTCTTTTAAAGAGATAGTTTTCGCACACGAGTGAACACCCTTGAAGATATGTATCATGGAAAATAGTTACAAGACGTTGCTGTATGCTAGAGCAGTTTCTTTTAAAGAGATAGTTTTCGCACACGAGTGAACACCCTTGAAGATATGTATCATGGAAAATAGTTACAAGACGTTGCTGTATGCTAGAGTAGTTTCTTTTAAAGAGATGGAACATTGTTGTACCTAACATAAGATTTTCCAAATAGTCTAGTATTTTAAACATTTATTAATTTGAACTGAGAATCAAAACGAATCCATTTTTTAGGCAAAATAATTATATTAGAACATTTAGTAACAAATTTTGACACGACGATAAATTATGAAATGATCCCACTAACAAAAAATCTTGGCCATGCCCATGGGCGGAGCCACCTGGAGCCGAGTACCGGCCGGCCCCTTGCACTGAATTTTAAGAAATTTTTAGAAAAGCAAAAATTCGCCTGCACTAAACTGTGGAGAAACAGAGAAGAAACGGAGGCAAACGGATAGGAGAAGAAGAAAGCTTGTTTTTTCTGAGTGTAGTTATGTGTGTGTGTGTGTATATAAAGGCTTGTTTAATATAGATTATAAACCAGTTTTTCAACTACAAATAGTTTATTTGACCAAGAATGAGCAGCAATATCATGCTGTGAAGACAAATTTTTTAGTTAAATAAATCATTTTTGGTCAAATAAACCAGTTTACAAACTACACCAAACGGGCACATATATATACATTTATGAAGATTTGAATGAAGGTGAAAGAGAGAAAGAGTGGTATTTTAAATTCAAAATTTCTTTAAATTCAAAATTTCACCTCTAGTTCCTAAACTTTAAGAAATTAAAAAATAAGGTAATTGCATAACTAAATTTCCAAGTAAGAATTTATTATTTCCCTTTAATATGTTAATTGCATAAATTGGAGGAGGGAAAGGGAAATTGAAAAATACAGAAATCATTTTTAGAGCTTTTGCTCTCGATTTTTTATATTTGTCATGGATTTAGCTTTATTTTAAGTTTTCTCTTGCGCAAGTGGCGGAGGCAATCAAGTGTACGGCTGGGACTTGTATCTCTAACGTATTGAAGTTATGCTAACATTTCGTTTTTACACTTACATCTCGCCCGCACTGAATAAAAATCCTGGGTCCGCCCATGCCCGTAAACCCAAGATTAAAATTCACTTATCATAAACAGACGACAAACAACAATTGAACAGCACGAGAATTCTTAAAAGAAGGGAATTATAGGAAATAATATTAGCAGAAAGAACAAAACTAAATACAATTCGCCGTGTTTGGCTAAGCTTAAAAAGGTGCTTTTTAAAGCTTAGCCAAACATGCTAAATGTATATTAATGTGAAGAAGCCAATTTTCTTATTCTTTAGCACATCAAACATTGTCCAATAGCATGTACCACTAGAAACAAAAAGCTAGAACAGAGTAGAAACTGCAAATATTTTCTGCCGGCAACATCAATTTTTTTTACAGAATTATTCATCGAATAACAGCAGAAAAAGAATAGACCTGACGAATCGAGAGAGCTGTGGAGATGCGGTCGGAGGAAGCGAGGTCGATAATGGGAAGTTGGAGGGTTTGAGCCATTTCAAAGAGGATACTGGTATTGACTCCTTGGAGTTCGAATCGTTTCTGGGTTTAATATTGTTTTGTTCAAGTGCGGTGTTTAAGAGCATCTGCAATCATTATATGGATTAGAGCATTTCCACCTTCTAAAAAAAATCTTGGTGGCAAGTGAAAAGAAACGAGGAGATAGTGAGACAGAGAGTATAGAGAGAAATGAGAAGGAAGAAAGAAGGGGATTCATTTAAATGGCCTAGTCAAACTAGAACTTCATTTAAATAGCCCCCATTTAAAGAAATTTGTGTGAAAGACCCATACATTAAAAAAATACAAATATTAAATATCAAATGACTAATATGTCCTTGTAGATAAAAAGACATCAATGCTCAAAATCATTTAACTATTTACACAAAAGATTGCTGGGAGCTTGGGAATGCATTTACGTGAGAAAATAAGAAAAGGAAGGTGGTTGAAATTCAATACAATGCTTCTCTTGAATGCAATTTTTCTCTTTCCATTATTAAATATTCTAAATTAAAATCCTTACATCATATCTTTACTCATTATCATCATCTTTTCTTCATATGAAAGGTAGTTTTTTTTATGAAAAAACCCTAAAATATACATTGTTATTCCATTGAGCAAAAATTTGGTTGAAGTGAGAAATCAAAGCTTACAACATTGTTGTTGGGCATTTGGAGAAGAAGACAAGGTACGGTTAAATTTCATTAGATGACTATTTTATTTCTCCTTCTTGTTAATGTATTAATGTTGTGACTTTGTTAATGGGTGTATTTGTCAAAAACGATTTTAAAGTATTTTTTTTGTATTGATATCGTTAGAAAATGAAATATAAGTTGGCAAATACATGTCTGATTATTGTATTTGTTATTCCACTATAAATTTATATATAACGATATCAATATCGTTTTTTGAGTTTCATAACGACATTAATATCGTTACCCTTATTTGTATTATAAATACATATTGTTAGCCTTATTCCACGATGATGATATTTAAAAAATTTATGTTGAATTGCAGCTATGGACAACGTGGATATGGTATGGATATTAGTTTGTTATCCAATTGAATTTGAGCAGAATATTGAAGACACATGGACTTGGAAATATGAAGGGAAAGAGAAAGGAAAAACAACGCCTATTCATGTTTCAAGATCAATTACTTATGCGGAGTTGTATAATAAAGTTAAAGAGGAGTTGAAGATTGATTCAAGTCTATATGAAATAGAGATGGCTTGTCTTCTCCCTCTAATGTCCAATGCTCCAGCTGCACCGACTGTAATTGATTGCGACAACAATGTGAAGTGGTTCGTTTCTGTCTGCAAAGAAGCTTATCTTTGTGTTACTCGTTCGAAGAAAGCTATTGAAAACCATGGAGATGTTGAAGAGAGTGGAGATGGAGAACAGTTTGGAAATACGAACATTGAGGAAGAAATAGTTCGAACTGACGATGGTGAAAATATGCTTCTAGATTGGAATGATATTCACATAATCCGAGGTAGTCCTGAAAGACTTGAAGCTCATATGGCAAACGACAACGATGGTGATTTGCACACAGATGAACCCACAAGTCAGCCACATTATAATCCGACTATGGCCGATGACAATGATTTTAATGTTCACATAGATGAACACAGTAATCAGATGGTAAGTGCTAGTTCGCTCCATTGTGGGTCATCGGTTAGAATTCCAGAAAACGAAGATATGCAAGTCAAACAGTTGTTTCCAAATAAAAAAAGCCTAATATCAACATTGCAGTTGTTGGCTGTGAAATGTCATTTTGAATTCAAAGTTAAGAAGTCAAATAAGAGCCTTTACACAGTTGTTTGTATTGAAAAAAATTGCAAGTGGCGGTTGCGGGTACACAAGATCAAAGAAAGTCCTATTTTCGAAGTTCGAAAGTACAATGGTCATCATTCTTGCTCCATGAGTGTTCGTCGTAGAGACCATAGGCATGCATCTTATTTGGTTATTGGAAAGCACATCGCCACTAAGTATCAAGATGCCAACCGAATTTACAGACCAAGGGACATTATTAGCGACATTCGTCGAGAGTTTGGCATAACCATAAGCTATACTAAGGTGTATATGGCTAAAGCTTTTGCATCTGGATTGATCCGTGGAAAACCTTATGAGAGTTATGCGAAATTGCCATCATATTGTCATGTTTTGGAGGTGCAAAATCCTGGTACACTGACATTCATTCATACTACAGATGATGATAGATTCAAATACTTTTTTATGGCCCTGGGACCAAGCATACGTGGATTCCTCACCTCAATGCGACGGGTAATTTCTGTGGACGGAACATTCTTGAAATCGAGATGCAAAGGTACTCTACTAGTTGCAACCAGTCAGGATGCAAATTTTCAAATATTTCCGCTCGCATGGGGAGTTGTTGATTCGGAGAATGATGAATCTTGGACTTGGTTCTTTCAGAAGTTGCGGTTAATAACAGGTGATACAGACGAGCTTGTCATTATTTCTGACCGCGCAACATGCATAAAAAATGGAGTTAGAAATGTGTTTGAGTTTGCTCATCATGGCAATTGTATATATCACTTGCAAAAAAAACTTGAAGTCTAATTTTCCACGGTGTGATCTTGCAACTTTGTTCACGGCAACGGCAGAGGCCTATACTATTACAGATTTTGAGTCCAACATGGCTGCACTGTGCAGTAAGAAGGAGGGCATTAAAGAGTACTTAGTAAAAGAAGATTTCCACTATTGGGCAAGAGCACATTTTCATGGGATACGGTACAATATAATGACCACGAACAATGCAGAGTCGCTTAATAGTTTGTTAAAGAGTGCTAGAGAATTTCCAATACTTGGTTTGATTGAGTATATCCGAGAGACACTGCAAAGGTGGTTTTATGAAAGACATGTTGAAGCAGAAAAATGTGTAACCCATCTCACCCCATCTTTAGAGAAGAAGATGTGCACTAAGTATAATGAGTCAAATGGGTTGGAGGTTAATCAAGTCTCCCCGGACATGTATCAGGTTGGTGACAACCTAGAACACCATTTTGTGAACTTGGAGGAAAGGACATGTACCTGTAGGAAATTTGATTTGGACAGGTTTCCTTGCATGCATGCAATTGCTAGTGTAAGGTTTATAGGAGATGACGGTTACAAGCTATGCAGCCCCTATTATACTAGTTCTTGTTGGAAGCAAGTCTATTCTGAATTTGTACACCCTTTGCCAAATGAGATGGAATGGCAAATTCCTGAACATGTGATGTCTAGAAAAGTATTGCTACCGTTGATAAAAAGACAAGGAGGACGACCGTCCAAAAAGAGGAAACGATCTGCTGGAGAGACACGCAAATCTCCTAGATGCAGTAAGTGTAAGAGAACTGGTCATAACCGCTCCATTTGCACGTTTGAAGCAGCTCCTAGTGGTCTATAATGTTATTGTGAATTTTGATTTTATGCCTTTTGTTATTTTGGATATATCTTTCTCCCTTTTGGTTGTAACTAGTCATATCTTGCTCCATTTTGGATATAAGTGGTCATATCTTGCTCCTTTTTGTAATTGGATATATGTAGCTCCAATTTGTTGTAAATTCCAGGTGTAAATTGTTGTTCTACACTAATGCTCCATTTTGGTTGTAAATGTTTGTAATCTGATGTATAACGACTGTCATATCGTTATAGTTGTAATGGAACGATATGTATATCAATGACATGGTTTTTTGAAATTTTATGTATTGGAACGACTTCGATATCGTTATAACGATATCGATATCGTTATAACGATATCAATATCGTTATGTGAACGGATAACGAGTTAAATATCGTTATAACAAAGTTGAACAAATTTTGTTATAATCATATTTTGTGTATTGTAACGACTTTAATATCGTTATAACGAGGTCAATATCGTTATATCAAATAATTATACGCACAAGATCTGTACTAGGAAGACTTTAATATCAATATAACGAGGTAAATATCGTTATAACGAGGTCCATATCGTTATGTCCAAAAAGACTTCAATATCGTTATGTAACTTGATAACGAGGTCAATATCGTTATAACGAGGTCAATATCGTTATGTGAAATAATTATACGCACAAAATATCAGTACTGGAAAGACTTTAATGTCGTTATAACGAGGTTAATATCGTTATAACGAGGTCAATATCGTTATATTGAAAAAGACTTACATTTCGTTATGTAACTGGATAACGACTTTAATATCGTTATAACGATGTCAATATCGTTATGTCGAAAAAGACTTACATTTTGTTATGTAACTGGATAACGACTTTAATATCGTTAAAACGAGGTCGATATTGTTATGTCAAATAATTATACGCACAAGATATCTGTACTGAAAAGACTTTAATATCAATATAACGAGGTCAATATCGTTATAACAAGGTCAATATCGTTATAGTTATAATGTATATAATAACGACTTTAATATCGTTTTGAACAAACTATAACGACTACAACATCGTTATGTTGGATGTATCATTGTTCAAGTTATATGTTATATAACGATATCTATATCGTTATATGAAAACTGAAACGACTTTGATGTCGTTATAGTTATAATTTATATAGTAACGACTTGAATATCGTTTTCAACAAACTATAACGACTACAACATCGTTATTTTGGATATATCATTGTTCAAGTTATATGTAATATAACGATATCGATATCGTTATCTGACAACTAGAACGATATTGACGTCGTTATAGTTATAATGTATATAGTAACGACTTTCATATCGTTTTCAACAAACTATAACGACTACAATATCGTTATTATAGATATATCATTGTATATGTAATATAACGATATGGTTATCGTTATATGAAAACTGAAACGACTTTGATATCGTTCTAGTTATAATTTATATAGTAACGACTTTAATATCGTTTTCAACAAACTATAACGACTACAACATCGTTATTTTGGATATATCATTGTTCAAGTTATATGTAATATAACGATATCTATATCGTTATCTGACAACTGGAACGATATTGATGTCGTTATAGTTATAATGTATATAGTAACGACTTTCATATCGTTTTCAACAAACTATAACGACTACAATATCGTTATTATAGATATATCATTGTATATGTAATATAACGATATGGTTATCGTTATATGAAAACTGAAACGACTTTGATATCGTTCTAGTTATAATTTATATAGTAACGACTTTAATATCGTTTTCAACAAACGATAACGACTTCAAAATCGTTATTTTGGATATATCATTGTTCAAGTTATATGTAATATAATGATATATATATTGTTATATGAAAACTGAAACGACTTTGATGTCGTTATAGTTATAATTTATATAGTAACGACTTTAATATTGTTTTAAAAAAACTATAACGACTTCAACATTGTTATTTTGGATATATCATTGTTCAAGTTATATGTAATATAACGATATCGATGTCGTTATATGACAACTGTAACGATATTGATGTCGTTATAGTTATAATTTATATAGTAACGACTTTAATATCGTTTTCAACAAACTATAACGACTTCAATATCGTTATTTTGGATAAATAATTGTTCAAGTTATATGTAATATAACGATATAGATATCGTTATATGACAACTGTAACGATATTGATGTCGTGATAGTTATAATTTATATAGTAACGACTTTAATATCGTTTTCTACAAACTATAACGACTTCAATATCGTTATTTTGGATAAATAATTGTTCTCGTTATATGTAATATAACGATATCGATATCGTTATATGACAACTGTAACGATATTGATGTCGTTATAGTTATAATTTATATAGTAACGACTTTAATATCGTTTTCCATCAACTATAACGACTTCAATATCGTTATTTTGGATAAACATCCGTTTTGCTATCCGATGGGCTCGAATCATCATTAATTGGTAGAAACATTACTTTAAACGAAGAACCGAATAATATTGTTCAATGAAATGCCTATATAGACTACCATAAAAGAATCTGGTGTTGTCAACAACGTTTGAAGTAATTCAGTAGGAATAAGGTAACTCTATTTGTGTTTCCTTCATTGTTCGTATGGTATTTCATGACTGGATATCATATTTCAGACCTCCCGCATGTGTTCTAAGCATGTCCATCGTACATGGACGATCGATCCGGCAAATTAGAGCGTAACGATATCGATATCGTTATATGACAACTGTAACGATATTGATGTCGTTATAGTTATAATTTATATAGTAACGACTTTAATATCGTTTTCCATCAACTATAACGACTTCAATATCGTTATTTTGGATAAACATCCGTTTTGCTATCCGATGGGCTCGAATCATCATTAATTGGTAGAAACATTACTTTAAACGAAGAACCGAATAATATTGTTCAATGAAATGCCTATATAGACTACCATAAAAGAATCTGGTGTTGTCAACAACGTTTGAAGTAATTCGGTAGGAATAAGGTAACTCTATTTGTGTTTCCTTCATTGTTCGTATGGTATTTCATGACTGGATATCATATTTCAGACCTCCCGCATGTGTTCTAAGCATGTCCATCGTACATGGACGATCGATCCGGCAAATTAGAGCGTAACGATATCGATATCGTTATATGACAACTGTAACGATATTGATGTCGTTATAGTTATAATTTATATAGTAACGACTTTAATATCGTTTTCCATCAACTATAACGACTTCAATATCGTTATTTTGGATAAATAATTGTTCAAGTTATATGTAATATAACGATATCGATATCGTTATATGACAACTGTAACTATATTGATGTCGTTATAGTTATAATTTATATAGTAACGACTTTAATATCGTTTTCCACAAACTATAACGACTTCAATATCGTTATTTTGGATAAATAATTGTTCAAGTTATATGTAATATAACGATATCGATATCGTTATATGACAACTGTAACGATATTGATGTCGTTATAGTTATAATTTATATAGTAACGACTTTAATATCGTTTTCCACAAACTATAACGACTTCAATATCGTCATTTTGGATAAATAATTGTTCAAGTTATATGTAATATAACGATATCGATATCGTTATATGACAACTGTAACGATATTGATGTCGTTATAGTTATAATTTATATAGTAACGACTTTAATATCGTTTTCCACAAACTATAACGACTTCAATATCGTTATTTTGGATAAATAATTGTTCAAGTTATATGTAATATAACGATATCGATATCGTTATATGACAACTGTAACGATATTGATGTTGTTATAGTTATAATTTATATAGTAACGACTTTAATATCGTTATTTTGGATCTATCATTGTTCATGTTATATGTAACGATATGGATATCGTTATACTTACAATTTGTATGGTCACGCCTTTCACATCGTTTCCTATCAACTAAAATAAAAATAATGTCGTTATCTTATCAGCAAACCGATATTTTTGTCGTTATAGCTAAATAATGTATGATACCTATATCGTTACCTTCCAATGGAAACGATCGTTACGATCCCTGAATGAGTAAGTTGTGTAGAGGAATGATATTAATATCGTTACCTTCCAATGGAAACGATATTGTAGTCGTTATAGTCAATGAAAGTTTACTATTCGCAATTTGTAAATTATAATTTACCAATTTTTCCCACTTTTCAAACATACATTTTATATAATCCACCAATTTTACAAATTTTGAAGAAATTCTATTTTTCTTTGAAATCCCACAAGCATATGGGTTCGTTAAAAAGTAAGTAATATATTTTGAAATACTAGCATTCCCACGAGCCCTATGATTTGTAATATTTATGTGAAATAGAAATAAATGCTTTCTAATTTTATTTAAATACAATGGACTAACTTAGCTAACTAGAATAAATTTGCTTCATGATTTTGACAAAAAGCAGAATTATACAAAATATGGTAGGAATTCGACTCTAACGTTTATATTAAACAAGGGATGATTTGAAAGTTTCTGTACTGATTTTTAAAAACTTAAAGCATTGAAGAAGAAAGAGTTCGAACATCACTACCCAAATTACATGTAATTAAGTGGTACCGAAGATCCACCGAGAAAAAAAAAACAAAAAACCAACACAAACGTCCCAATCATTGGGGAGGCGGCGGTGGGTAGAGACTGAAATAGCCAAGCAGCTGCGTCAGCTGTGTTGATAACGCTTCGTGCTCCCGTCGGCGGGATTCTGCCTCTTGGACTTGGGCATCCCGAATCTCTCGAATTTGTGTTTCGATATGCGCCTGCGCGTGACGCCATTGACGAAGCTCATGAGAAATAGATGCCAATGTTGGTTCAGTGCCTGTTTCATGGAGGTCCTCGGCCATTGGATCATCCTGAGCAGGCTCGGTTTCACCACCTAAATTACCCCGACCGCTAATGGGCTCTTGTGTGCTTCGCACCAGGTTGCGAGTCATGTGTACTTCAGAACTACGGATCCCAATTCTGTCTATCTGCATTGTATGCTTCACTCGGGTGCTTTCATGGGATAGGTCAATGCCATACATTTCACAAAGTCCTGTAATTAGCGTGGGAATGCCAAACATCTCCGGTTGCTTTGAATATGCAAGACATTGCTGAATATGTAGGTACCGATATTGAGGGTCTTCGTCAGGAGCCAGTAAAGTAGGCGGGCTCGCTCCATAGTTACCGTTGAAGTATGTGTCGTAGGGTAAAGATTGGCGCTCACCATTTTGTCTAATACACGTACTTGAGGTATAAGACATTTATAGTGTACGGTGCTGCTTCCATCAGGCCAATGATCAATTCCCTCACAAATGGATCCGACTACTTCATCAAGATTACAATTAGCGGCTTCATAAATGTCGGGCTCCGTGTTGTCAAGTTCGTAGTAGCGGAGAATGGCTAAGGGCGAAAATGGAATATATTGCCCTCGCATGTATACTTGACAATACTTAGGATGTTCGGGATTGTCGATGTTATCATGGATATTTGCGTAGAATTCTTTGACGATTTCTACATAGGCAACCCGCGGAGTGGCTACAAATGTTTCCCAATGATTCCTTGCAATAACTTGACCAAGCAATTCATTAGCAAAATCCGATGTTAACACCCTTCGCTCCGGTATAATATTTCGTTGGCTTGTGTCGTTGTTGTAGATTATCGAAGCCGCCTCCGTCTCAAATTTATTGTCATCATAGGTGACCGGTTGTTTTGAAGTCTTCTTTGATGAAACCTTTCTCTTTCCCGAGCTCGGGCCCGCATCTTGCGTTGGTTTCTTTGATCTAGGCATTGTATCTATCAATTGTAGAGAAAGAAATTTATGGTTACAATCAACACGAATTCACTTATCAAATGAAGCGTGCAAAGTGGACTGGGGTGGATGTGGTGTGTTTAGCATTCGGTGCTCGGTTAAGAATGGCATTGCCGTCAAAAATCATGTTGACCAAGTAATCTTTTGAGTTATTGTGTTAGGGAAACAACAAAATGTTAAACATGTGGTTCAATCAATTTATCAAACACTTGGTGGGCATATGCTATTTACAAGTTTAGGCAAATAACTTGGACAATGCATGAAACCCAAAATTGTTTTGTAGTAATCCTTCAATTGATCAACACAACTTCAACTCAAATTAAAATCAAATAATTGCCCAACCTCCTCAATCAAATAAAACACCAATAGCATATGACATATATGAGAGCAAGGTGAAAGAAAATTTAGCCATGTTACCTTGATTTGTAATGAGGGAGGAGGAAGTTCACGTAGAACAACGGATGAAAATGAGAGTAATCCTTCAATTGATTATGTATTGTAGTCCAACTAATTTCTTGTTGATGTGGGAGGAGAAGTGATAAATGTAGAAAATGAGGAGGGGGATGAAATGAGGGCAATTGGGAGATATATAGACAAAGAACCGTGGGGTATTAAACCCCACGGTCCAGTCCGCTCGAGCGGACTCACGGTCCGCTGAAGCAGCCCCATTTAGGGCTGCATCAGTCCGCTCGAGCGGACTCAAGTTCCGCTCGAGCGGACCATGAAGCAGCCCCTTTTGGGGCTGCATCTGTCCGCTCGAGCGGACTATCTGTCCGCTCGAGCGGACCATAAAGCAGCCCCATTTGGGGCTGCATCAGTCCGCTCGAGCGGACTAAAGTTCCGCTCGAGCGGACCAAGAAGTAGCCCCTTTTGGGGCTGCTTCTGTCCGCTTGAGCGGACCATGAAGCAGCCCCATTTGGGGCTGCATCAGTCCGCTCGAGCGGACTAAAGTTCCACTCGAGCGGACCATCATGCAGCCCCAAAGGGGCTGCTGTCTGCTCGAGCGGACAGCAGCCCCATTTGGGGCTGCTTCTGTACATCCATCCAAATTTTTTTTTTTTCATTTTTGAACTAATTCACCAAGGACAGAATTTCCATGCACTATTCTGTCTCAAGGTGTTTTCAAATGAACAACATGGTTTTGAGCTAAAGTAAGTGTATTTCCATGAATATACGTTAATTTGAAGGTCGTGTGACTTCTTTTCACAGTTAGTTTCAGCAATATGGTCTCGTAATGTATATTATGTGATTTTACGTTTTGACTTTTCCTTTATCTTCCAAATTTACTCATAAAAATTGAAAATTAGTGACTGCAAATTTCCTGCTTCGGTACCATCATTGAGTTACCGTTTAATATGAGATAGTTGCATGTTTTTAACAAAAAGGAAAGCTGGACAACATAATGAAAGCCACGTTTCTTTTAATAATTTCATGCCTTCAGTGAATCAAGCATTGTGGAGTACAGTATCAAAGAAAATGCAATTTCACCTGGAAAGGAGGATGACAAAAATGTACTTATCGTTTAACATTCATGGGCACAATTACAACTGTTGTAAATAATAACGGAAGAACAATGAAAATTAACAAAAAATCAAGATTAAAGAGGAGCATGTCATTACAAAATTTGAACCAAAAACAAAGCACAGTTTGAACAAAGACTTCCAAACAAAAAAAAGAGTTGGAAGTTCAGCTCCATCTAACTACAACCAATATACACATTTCGAAGTGCCATGCTAACATCTAGGGTTCGAAGTGCCAGGCTAACAGTTCCGCAGCCAACTTCTTTCTCCACATCGGTATACAATCTGGACGAATTGCACGTACATCCATGTTTGCTTGTAGAAATTCGATGTACTTAACGGTGAATATCCCACAATCAGATCTACAATGAAGTTGTGTAGATATATTAAATCCACTAAAAATAATGCAATATCAAACATGTGCAAAATAAAATATACCCATTCTGTTGTTGAGGAACCTCTTTCAACTTGATAAATCTGAACTGGTCTGTGCTGTAACTGTCATCACATTTGACATGCAATTTCATCAGCAAAGGAATTACCACCTGGAGAGGCTTCATAAACGCTTCCAACTCTGCTCTGCGGACATGACTCTTTAAGCTGTCAAAGATAAGTATAGTGCGATCCTCTAAATCAATCTTCACTGCGAACCAATGAGAGCCAGTTGCACAACAAGGAGCATACAAATATCTACAGTCCTTCCAAGATTTACCAAGCTCTGGTGTAGACCCGACCACATACTTCAGCAAGGACTTACTAAACTTGAACTCTTCCTTTCTAGGCAATTGTGCATGTGTTTGCCACTCTCCATGTGCTGACTGGACAAATTGGCAGAAATAGCAATCCAAGATGCTACAATCTTGCTGAAACAGATTTGGAAACTTTAGCGCCCTATCTCGAATGTGATACAAGGCCTCATTCACAATCTGTGCAATAAATCGTAATTAACACAAATACTAATTGTGCATGAAAATTATTATAACCGTATCGAAGTTTGAGTACTTACCTCTCCAGTAAGCCAACCATCCTTATTCAAAAGGTCAAGCAAACATTTTGCTTCAACATCACAGCGATGCAAAGGTACCAAGTCACTGTGTACACAACATATGCAATACACAGTCAGGTGTATTTGAAACTATATTTATTATCATCATGTACGCGCAACTATATGTGTTCAGTTACCTCGTCGATGCTACTTCCATCCATTTATTAAGATCATCAACCTTCGAAGGATCCACTTCTCGATATGGATCGTATACATCAATGTCTGACAACTTTCTCCTCTTTGTCGGGTCTGTGAAGGGGGAACACTAAAGCCGTGCTTTTCTCTTTGTACGATGCCCCCGTCCTTTTGGTAGTTCAGACCTCGTGTCCTCGATTTGTACAATGTCACCTACAGCTTTTATTTTAAAAATCTAACTTAGTAATCTACATTTAGTAGAATTTGGAGTTAAGTTTATGGCTTCAATATATTTGGAGTTAAGTTATGTACATACCTTTAGTAGAAGTGTTCGCACCCTCCTCAAGTTTCTCCGGTGTCAAAAAATCAGCAGACATTCCTTTCTCCACAATGTCAGTTTCATCGCTAACATTTTCATCATCTCCAGCTTTTTCCCCTTCCACGAACTCTTCTCCAGTCTCATATTCTATTATTCTTTCTTTTTCAACCTCGTCCATTACATCATCAGGCCCAACCTCCTCCTTTCTCTCCACTTCCTGTTGAGCCACATGTACATTGGTTGTATTCAAATTGGGACTGTCACAGGCACTTGTAGTTGAATTAAACCTACCCACTGCAGCCAATTCAACCAAACTATCAATCTTATACTCCATTTGATCAAGTCGTTTTGATATGACCCCTAGCAACCTTCCCTCAAGTTTTTCGATTTCCATCCTCACTACATCTGCAATGTTATGGTCATGATAGACCGGTGGGGGTTGAGATACCCGAGGAGAATGTTGGTGAAAGGAATGAGATGGCTCACCATCATGCTCAGTCTCATTTTCTTTTGATTCCTGGGAATCCGTGTCTTCTTCTTCCACACACGGCGTCAACTCTTTCCAATAATCCTCCTCAAGTTCAGCTTCTGTGGGAATCAATGTAGAGTTCACTTCTAGCTGCAAATTACAAATATAAAAAAATTATCCTTTTGCTAAGCAAAGTTCACAATTTGGCCATACATATGTTTATAAAAATAAGGGAAGTCACCTCTTTCGCTTCCAAAACATTAATAAGTTCATACGACATCAACCTCTTAGACAGTTCCCAAGCCAGCATTCTTAGAATTCCATCAGCATATTTCTTAGCAAACTTCTTTCCCAGATTTGGAATCGCTTCGAATGCCCAAATCTGTAGTCAAAGAAATATTATTATCTCCAAAAAATTTACACAATAAATAATATAAAATAAAATATGTTGTTTCTTCATACCATTATAGCAAGGGGAAAGCCGTGTAACGAATACCTACAACGTGATTCTCCTTCTTTCAATGAATTTCTCAATTTGTCTCCCTTGTCACGTTTGAGTATCCTAATTGTGTAGTCATAAGACATTTTCTCCCATGGATACTTGTCAAATTTGTCTAGATCATCAACCAATTCAAACCACCACAAATCAATCAAAGTTTTCTCTTCCGTGGCCAATAAAACATACGCCAAGATAATTATAAGACCCAACTTGTACTTGTCGGTCTTATTTCTTTTGCATCTTTGAAAGGCTTCGAAAACATCTATCTTCATTATCTTTCCCCCACTTTTCCTAAAATGTTCTTTTACTATTCGACAATCTACCCCTCCACTCTTATCTATATTTTCACAACCACCTGCATTTAAGCCGGTCACAAGTACAAACTCCTGCAACCCAAACCTTGCACGTTTATTTCCAATTTTAAACCATGCTTCTTCTTTTTTTGTCTTCATCCACCTCAATAGTAATTGATGCACAAGCTGAGACGCCAACTTTATTTTTCTCAATTTCAGAAGTGGTCCAAAACAGCTTGTCTCAAACAGATTTTTGTGTGTTGCATCTAACTTGTCAAATACTTCATCCACCATTCCAATTTTGCATCTATTCGTTATTGTTGCTTCTAGTCTTTCTTCATTTTCAATAACATCCATATTTTCCATTGAACTGCAAAATACAACTAGGTCAAGTTCATTTCAATTTTCACAATATCAACAAATCTGCTACACCACACCAATGGTTACCTCTCCTCAACGCAAAAAACAAAGCAAACATAAGAAGAACTACGAGCTTCAAAGTTAAAACCCGCCAGAATCAATTTTTCAATTACATTAAGCCCTAATATAAAGCCCACCCAAATGGTAAAAATGCACGAGATAAACTGAAAGTACAACCAAAATGAGAACCTTCGCGATCTCCAATTGTTGACACAAATCTTAAAAAGACACTCACTATCAAAACGCATAGCTTCTTAATGTATGAAGTATCCGTCCCAGGAATCTTTGGTATTACCTACTTTTTATTAACTCAGGGAAATCGTTTCAACTCTCTCTAATTAAATGTTCTTTTGGCTCCGTGCAGGTGGACTTTTACTTTGGTCACCATCTATTTTGGGGTATGGTTCATATATTACATTGTTCCTAGCATATATATGGAATGCGTCCATGATGTTACTGTCTTGAACCTTATGATGTTGTTGAAGTCTCTCTTGAAGGCACAATACTATCCAATTCTATAAATTTGTCTTTTCCTATCTTATGTTTTGTAGTTTCTTGTGTAGTTTGGATCGTTACTTTCAGGAACTGCCAATGCTCTATGCAGCTAGAGGTTTGTTTGCATATTAGAGTTTCTTCTTTCAACATTTTGTCACAGAAGATACAGATATCCTCTGAATTGCTTATAGCAATTTGCTTGGTTTTTAGATGGCAAGTGATTATCATGATGAAAACCCTTTTTTCTTTTGCCGGAGCTTACTATTCCTATATTTTGTTTTATCACATCCATGAGAAAATAATGTTTTCGAATACTTTTTGCAATTGTCTATCAATTTGAATTAGTACAAACATCTTTCTGGGAAAGGGTTGAAGTGATATTAATTTGACAAAAGGAGATGATAATGAGCACAACTAATGATTTTTAATCCCTGGTGTATATCGCACTTCTGGAATAGTCAACTTGGCTTTGCTAGTTCAATGTTTTCACTTCGTAAATTATGTTTGGCATTAGTCGATTATCATGACAACTACTCCCTGAATGAAGTTCAAAATCTCCCGGGGAAGCTGTCAGCCACCCCATGCTTGCATTGCACAATCAAAACCTGTCGTTCATGAAAATGAATTTAGAGTTTATACTATGTGCTGATTATGTATATGGTTGAATTTCTTTGGTGGTGTCTCAATTATATCCTCTTCTTCATGTTTCTGTTTAATGCATAGTTGTCTCTATTTCTTATATATGATAAACTACTACATGGAATGCAGATATTTTCTATCTCTACCTCCAATCCACCCATCTCCCTCCAAATCAAGATTGAAATCATGCACAAAACCCAGAACATTACAATTTGGAACCCATAACATTTTCAGCAAGAGTGAACAAAACCCATAACATTTTCAGCAATAATGAACAATCAGGATACAAAATAATTGAATAATCGATTGGATAAATAATTGGAAAAAAAATTAAGAAAAATTACGTACCTGATTGAATTTCAGACTCCACGACCAATAAATTCACAGATTTGTGAGATACAGATAGAGAACCCGCAGAAATAATACAATTAAATTTTCGGAGATGGATGATTACAAGAAGAGAGAATGGAGAAATGATGGAAGCTCGGTCTTCAGCTTTGCCCTAAGAAATTCTTAAATTGAGAAGTGATGAGAATTTGAGAAGTGAGGAATTCAAATGTGAATAATACATATACATACATACCGTGAATATGTATGATTTGTTGGGTTTAGTGGTAAGGGTATAACAGTCTTTTTAATACTTTTACAATTTCATTTTTTTGTTTTTCTTTTTTTCCCGGTCAAGGGCCTTTTACAAAAAAAGGGCCTTTCAAGGGGGTTATTTGAACTCACTTCCCCAAGAAAGAATAGATGCGTGAAATAGATACAATTTAATTAAAAAAAAAAAAAGTGGAATGTATCTAATAAGATAATAAGATGTCTAAAATTTGACGGCCCGTTGAACACTTTTTATAATAAATGTTGTCATATCAGTTTTGTCCCATCCACTTAATTTGCCATATCAGCTGGACATTGTTGCATTGAAAATGCTATAACCTAAATTTCATATGTGTTGCATTAATTTCTAATGTATAAATATTTAATTTTAAATTTGATCCCCAATAAAAAATATATATGAATTGCTATCTAAAATATTTTATTTTATTAAAATAAAAATAAAATTATATTTAAATATACTAGTATATCGTTTTTTTGTAGTGATATTCGACTGTAGGATGTACGAGAATGAGTCACTGAGATTTAAACTAGTTTGTTCCTGATGGACTCTTAATGGGCTAATATGACGATCTGAGCTGTGGTGGTTATGGTTTTAGAATTGAAACAGTGAGTATAGCAAGAAGAAAATTGTTTAAGGAATAGTTTCGTTTGAGAGAGAAATTAAAGATATAGAGACATACGGATCTATATATTCTTTTTTCTTCCAGTAGCGAAGAAAATTCACTATGGTTGTGATATAGAAAATCTAAATTTTGATGAATCAGCATGTCTAAGAGCTTTAAAATATGGTGCTCTTTAATTTAAATAATCAACTCTTAAAATTCTATTTGAATAGACTCACCAATTTAACATTAAACTCTCTATTATTATATACATTAAAAATACTGCTAGAATGTTTTAAAAAAATACTCTTTAAATTTGTAGATACTCTTTAAAATACTAAAGATGTTCTTTAAATTTAGATAAGCTGTTATAGATGTTATCCAATGCATTCTGTGAATTGCTATTTATGTAGCACAAATATTGAAAGGCTTCCGATCTCGTAATATGAATATTTAATTAACAGACATTCAAATGTAAATTTGGTCTCCAATACTATGGATTGTTATCTAGGTGGATTTTATTTTATTAAAATAAATACGAGATTACATTTAAATATGCATAGAAAATTTAAATCTACATAGAAAATTGAAATATTGCGAGTCAACATATCTAACGGAGCGTTATATTGTCTATTTTTTTTCCTGTCACGTCGGCTTAACAAAGTGTCTAACTAGTTGAATTGGAGAAGAAAATTTTTAGATAGTTTATTTTGCTTACTTGACAGATTTTTTTTTGCAATCTACAGTTGGATTGGAGATGCTCTAATAGAACTTTGAATTTAGACGAAGCTTTAAGTATTGTCTATTTTTTTCTATGTCACACCTGCTTGACAAAGTTATTGACATTTTGCATTAGAGAATAATTTTTTTAGACATTATTTATTTTGCTTATGTGACAAAAAAAATTTAACAATCTACAGTTGCATTGTTTGCTTGACTTAAATTATAATTTAAGTTAGTCAAACATGTTTTTTATTTATATATTTCATAGGACTCACAACTTACAACTCACTTTTTATTCACACATTCACCAACAACTTATATTATAAGCACTTAAAAATAATTTTAACACTATCAAACATGCACAATATTATTTAATGATCTACAATCTATTACGTATACATTATTCATACACTCTATAAGACTCATCTTATAATTATTTAAAAAATAATTTCAACACTATCTAAATAAACAAAAAATAAAATGTTGAATATTCAAATATGTTATTCGATCAACTTGATTTCCTTCTCGATTAATTCAATTTTTATTTGATTAACTTGACCCTCGATGTGTTAGATTGGATTGTCGTGTTCTGCATATTTTATTATTATTAATTGTTTTGTTTTTTCCAATTAACCCTTTTCTCTATTTTCATAAACAATTTAAGACTTGTATGTAAACCAAACTTTATAAATCTGTTTCTTATCTTTACACGTTTCCAAGCGACCAAAACTAGCAAGTTCATAGTGTTAGAAATTGTGTTAGTGGCGAAGTTAAATTGAGAAGGAATTTCATTAATTTTAGACATGATTGAGCATTAGTTGTTGGATCCAAAATATGAGATTCAACACGAGTTCAGGGTCTTTGAGGCCATGTTTGTTGTTACATTATGGTATATCTTAAATATTTATAAAGACTTCACAAGTGAGATTTTGTTAAAATCGACAAGCAATGGCTTATCTGTAACATTTTTGGAATTTTGAGTTATTTTTAGGAGTTTTCCGAGATTTTTAGGGATTGCAACGAAGTATGGGTTGAAAGGGTGATTAGTGAGATTTTTGGAGAAAAAAAATAATTGCAAGAATTATCCTCAAGATGTAAACATGTAAATAAGATATTTATCTTAATTGTGGCCAAGTTCATCGAGAAAAAACTAAGGGATAGGGCATTTCATATTCAAGATTTTTAAATTCTTTTGGCAGGATTAAGAAAATTTTCCTTTATATAACATTTTTAGTTTGTTAAATGAGTAAAAATAGTAAAAAATCGTAGAAAAGATCCCGACACAATACTACATGCTTGGCATACAAAATCGGAATGAAAAACCAATTTTTGGGTGTAAGGGTCGACACCCCTACTCTAGGGTGTTGACACTCTTGTGTCAGACATATTAGTCTGGACGGAAACGCTCAAATTTTTTTGTAAAAAACTCTAAATTAGGATATGTAAAATATGTTAGACAACTAACTCGATAAACTTTCCAATGATATATTATATGTATTGATAGATATTTGTATCAATCTTGGAACTCCAGTTTTTCCATGTGTTCTGCGCATTAGTTCTTTGGTGTCGACGCCCGTCCCAGTTTCATCCGGGATCCCATTTTTGGTGTTTTTAGATCGGTTGACCTCGGAAAATAATATGGTCATGATTAACATATAAACACTTGATTTATATAGATGTTAACCTAGATACGACAAGTTAAAGTAGATATTGATGACTGTATGAAATGTGGAGGAAGAAAGCTGTAAATGCTATGATAGATAAGGATATAAATAAGTAATGGTTCAATTACAATGTAAAACAAACGTATCTATATTATCGTATGCTCGTATGTGATTACACAAGAGGTACAATGTACATCTAAATGTTACATGAAATATAATGTTGCTCCTAAATGTTTGTATATGATTGGAGTATTTTGATTATATAGTATTATTGTAAATGTACATAATTTTTTGCAGAAATACTTGTTGGATTTTATATCTCTATGATGGGCTACATATTGTATTGCAATTATATGGACTATCTGATTAATAGGGCTATTAAGTGATCTGTTGATTGGGCCCTCGAAACATCTGAACTAAGTACGGACTCTGTAATGTGTAGAGACCGAATCCTAGTCCAATTAGGATTGATGGACTTCTAATTGAACTAGGATATACAGAATATTATAAATAGGGTTATGGTCCCCGGGTCAATCACAACTTTTGTTCTCCTCTTCTACACCATTATAGATAGAGATTCCATTGAGCACTATTGAGGTGATTAGACTGCGGAAGATCCAACCCTGTCAATTTCAACACCAATGGAGACAGATATTCTTCTGAATTAATCATACTTGGTAATTTTGGCATGATATGAATTCTTTAATTATTAACATGTAATTAAAGACTTTAGATTATATTTCTAACAATTGGTATCAGAGCCAGTATCATGTTGAATTATCAGTATGATAATTGTTTTAATCAATTTATTAAATGCTCAAATTGTATACATGAAGAAAAGATTTTTTTATAGTAAAAATCATTGTGTGTATATGAATTTTTTGAGTTGTTTTATTGACGAAAATAAAGAACTAAAGAATCTGCATACATAAAATTGAAATAACTGTTCTGTAGCTACAATTTGCCAATTTTATTTTACTTCAACGTCGGTTGATTTTTTTTTCAGGAGACTGTCGAGTGATTTCAATCGAATGAATTCTTGGTTTGTAGCTTAATGTTTGGAATTCTCACATTCATCTCTATTATATTATGGTGTATATATATATAACTGAGATTATGATTTTTTTTGAACATATAGATTTAGTTTTTTCTTTTTTATGAATGTTCTTGAATCGTTGAGCATGAATCTTGAATCGTTGATCATGAATCATCCCTTTGGTTGTTGGATTGGATTTGAAGACCTAAAGAACACAAATAAATAAAAAAAAAAAAAAAAAATTTGGAAGCGGGCGCTGCTGTATGGTGCAGCGCCGCGCGCTGGTTTTGCAACGCCGCGGGCGACTCTGCTGTTTGCAGCGCCTGCCGGCGGTGCTCTTCGGGGAGGCTCTGCCGCCCCCAACAGATCTGGAGGGGCGGCGGTGGCTGGCGGCTAGGGTTTCAAACCCTAGCTGCATTCTTTTTAAAAACGGGACTTAGGTTGAGAATTAGATGGAGGGAAGGGTTTGCCTTGCAATTTTGGAGATTTAGGTTATATATTGCACATTAAGTCCTGAAGTTTAAAACTTAATTATTTAAATCCCTAAGGTTATGATAATTTAAAACTAAGCCCTAAAGTTTTAAATATTATGTAATCTAACCCAACAGTTATGGGATTTTAATAATTTAGCCCTTGAAGTTGAAATTTGTTATAAGTTGGCCACTAAAATTTTAAAATTTGCAATTTTAATCCTAAAAGTTTTAAAATTTCTTCAATTTTAAGGCCATTAAAATTTTAGAATTTAGGATTCAACTCAAAACTTCATAAATCCTAAATTTTAAATCCCTAAAGTATTAAAATTTCAACTTTAAGGTCCTCTAAGTTTTAAACCTTAATTTTTTCCTCCAAAATTCTCAAAATTCTTGATTCAAATGTCTTATATTTCGAAGTGAATAATATTAATGCAATATGTTGCCAAAGTAACCTCTATTGTATTGATTTGTTTATTTTGCAATATAAAGATGAGTATATCTGTTACTTATGCGAACAATGACCGGCCCAAAGGAAGGTTATTGTTTGGCCAAATAACAGACATACATGTGGCAATAAATATGCGATAATTATAAAGATTTCATGTGGACAATAAGTCGGTCCAAAGAAAGGCATATTGTTTGACAGATTTATTATCTATGTTTGACTACCGCGCGGAGAGTACCACTTACAATTGATATTTCTGTCCAAAGACTAAATGTCAATGTTGTGCTAGGTATCTTGTGATGGGCCCACCAATAAAATACATGCTTTTTTAGATTAATGTAGCATGATTCATGAGCTTAATGTATTCTTTTCTTTTCTATTCAGCTACAGGTTATGCTTCTACAATATCTGCCAACATCAATTCTATTCCTGTCCTTAATGGCTCAAACTTCAAACATTGGAAAGAGAATATAATGATTGTTCTCGGTTGCATGGATCTTGACCTTGCACTTCGGATAGAACAACCTCCCGCTCTCACTGCAGAAAGTTCCTCTGAGGCAAAAAGGGACATAGAGAAATGGGACCGTTCTAACCGCATGAGTCTGATGATCATGAAACGTTCTATTCCAGAAACTTTCAGGGGCTCTATATCTGAGGAGCAAAATGCTGATAAATTTCTTAAGGATATTGAGCAACGTTTTGCTAAAAACGAAAAGGCTGAAACAAGCACTCTTCTTGATAACCTTATTTCCATGAGGTATAAAGGAAAATGGAATATAAGAGAGTACATAATGGAGATGTCCAAACTCACTTCTAAGCTTAAAGCACTTAAGTTAGAGCTGTCTGAGGACTTGCTCGTGCATCTGGTTTTGATTTTTCTTCCTACACAATATGGACAATTTAAAGTGAGTTACAACACCCAAAAGGATAAATGGACTCTTAATGAGCTCATATCTCACTGTGTGCAAGAAGAAGAAAGGCTTAAGAAAGATAGGACTGAAAGTGCTCATTTATCCACTAATCATCAGGATAAAAAGAGGAAAAGGGGAAAGGAAGCTGCAGTTGGGGCACCACAACAAAAATTACAAAAGAAATAGGATAAAGAATTCACCTGTTACTTTTGCAAGAAGGGTGGACACATGAAAAAGGAATGCTCCAAATACGTCGAATGGCGTGCTAAGAAAGGTAAACTTTTTGCTTTGGTTTGTTCTGAAGTTAATTTAGCTTCTGTACCTAAACATACATGGTGGATAGATTCTGGTGCTACTATTCACGTAAGTGTATCTATGCAGGGTTGCCTGTGGAGCCGAAAGCCAATTGATGCTGAAAAATTCATCTATGTGGGCGATGGCAATACAGTTGCAGTTGAGGCTATTGGCACTTTTAGGTTATTGTTAAGTACTGGTCATTTTTTGAATTTAGAAGAGATTTATGTTGTACCGTCATTTAGACAGAATTTAATTTCTGTTGCTGAATTGGACAAATCTGGTTTTCTTTGTTCATTTGGAAACAATAAAGTTACTCTCTTTCGAAATTCGAATCTTATTGGTATCGGTTCTTTATGTTTGAATGATAACCTATATCTGTTGAATACCAATGCCTCGTATAATGAAACTTTGCATACAAGTTCACACGGTACAATAAATAAATTAACTAATGAGGATTCCGCTGCATTGTGGCACAAACGCTTAGGGCATATCTCTAAACAGAGAATTGAAAGACTTGTGTTAGATGGGATTCTTGATCCTATTGATTTAACAAACTTTCAAGTATGTGTCGAATGTATAAAGGGAAAACAGACAAACATCAGGAAATTGGGAGCCAACAGAAGCTCTGACGTCTTACAACTAATTCATACTGATATTTGCGGACCATTCCCTACAGCTTCATGGAATGGTCAACAGTATTTTATTACGTTTATAGACGATTATTCACGATATGGCTACCTATATTTAATTCATGAAAAGTCTCAATCACTGGACGTGTTTAAGGCCTTCAAAGTCGAAGTTGAAAATCAACTTGGCAAGAAGATTAAAGCCGTCAAATCTGATCGCGTGGCGAATATTATGGCAGATATGACGGATCTGGTGAACAACGTCCAGGGCCTTTTGCTAAATACCTAGAGGAATGCGGTATCGTCCCACAATACACAATGCCTGGGAAACCTAGCATGAATGGTGTTGCTGAGAGGCGAAACAGAACGCTTAAGAACATGGTAAGAAGTATGATTAGTCATTCTTCTTTACCAGAATCACTCTGGGGAGAAGCACTAAAGACTGCAGCATATATCCTTAACAGGGTTCCAAGTAAAGCAGTAACTAAAACCCCTTATGAACTTTGGATCAGCAAGAAGCCTGGTCTTAGGCACTTGCACATTTGGGGATGTCCAGCTGAAGCAAGGCCTTACAGGCCAAGTGAAAAGAAACTGGACTCAAGAACTGTAAGCTGCTATTTTGTTGGATACTCTGAACGGTCCAGGGGTTATAAATTCTATGATCCTTCGACTAGGTCCTTTTTCGAGACGAGAAATGCGAAGTTCTTTGAAAATGTTGAGTTTGGAGGGAAAGATAAGGTTAGGAACATCGTCTTTGAAGAGGAATTTGTTTCTCTTCCTACTGTCGTTATTGACAATGATCAGATCACTGACATTGTTCAAGAAGCGAATCCGGAATATCAAGACAATGTTGACAACTTTTCTATCCAAAAATGAAGTTGTTGCTCCTGATGAACAAACTCAACAACCTCAAGAACAAATGCCATTGCGAAGATCCACTAGAGAAACAAGAAGGGCGATTCTAGATGATTATATCGTTTTTCTCCAAGAACATGATGGTGATATAGGAGTGGTGGAAGATGATCCAATCACTTTCCATCAAGCCAATCAAAGTTCTAATTCTCAAAAGTGGATTGATGCCATGAAAGATGAGTTGAAATCTATGAAAACCAATGACGTTTGGGATCTCGTCGAATTGCCTATTGGTGTGAAACCTATTGGTTGTAAATAGATATTTAAAACCAAAAGGGATTCAAAAGGCAATGTTGAGAGATATAAGGCTCGTCTGGTTGCCAAGGGTTTTACTCAGAAAGAAAGCATTGATTACAAAGAGACTTTCTCTCCGGTGTCCTCGAAAGACTCTTTCAGGATAATAATGACATTAGTAGCTCATTTTGATTTGGAGCTACATCAGATGGATGTAAAGACTGCGTTTCTCAATGGTGATATTGAGGAAACGATATATATGGTGCAGCCAGAAAACTTTGTATCAGGTGATCCAAAGAGAATGGTCTGCAAATTGAAGAAATCCATCTATGGTCTCAAGCAAGCTTCCCGTCAATGGTATTACAAATCTCACCAAGTCATTAATTCATTCGGGTTTGAAGTAAATATAGTGGAAGATTGTGTGTACCACAAGTTCAGTGGGAGTAAATACATATTCCTGGTCTTATATGTCGATGATATACTGCTTGCTAGCAGTGATATGGGCTTATTGCACGAAACCAAGAGATTTCTAACTACGAATTTTGAAATGAAAGATCTTGGGGACGCCTCTTTTGTATTAGGCATACAGATACATCGAGATCACTCTCGAGGTATCCTTAGATTATCACAAAAGAGCTATATCGAAAGAATTCTCGAGAGATTCGGCATGAAGGATTGTAAACCGGGAGATACACCCATTTCTAAAAGAGACAAATTCAGTCTCAATCAGTGCCCAAAGAATGAGTTTGAAGTAAAGGAAAGCAGAAGATCCCTTATGCATCAGCCATAGGGAGTCTTATGTATGCCCAAGTATGTACGCGTCCAGATATAGCGTTCATAGTGGGATTATTAGGTAGATATTTAAGTAACCCTGGGATGGATCATTGGACTGCAGCCAAGAGGGTTATGCGTTATTTGCAGAAAACAAAAGATTACATGCTCACTTATCGGAAATCAGATCATTTGGAGATCATTGGGTATTCTGATTCCGACTTTGCTGGATGCCAAGACAGTAAGAGATCCACGTCAGGCTATATTTATCTGCTGGCTGGAGGAGCTATTTCCTAGAAGAGTGTTAAGCAGACACTTATAGCTCCATCTACCATGGCAGCTGAATTTGTAGCTTGTTATGAGGCATCAAATCATGGGATATGGCTGCGAAACTTTGTCACTAGGCTGCGTGTTGTAGATGGTATTGCAAGACCATTAAAGTTACATTGTGACAATAGATCGGCTGTACTGTATTCCAACAACAATAGAAACTCTACGAAGTCTAAGCACATAGACATCAAGTTTCTTGTTGTTAAAGAAAGAGTTCAGAGTGGTCAAGTGTCTATAGAGCATATCAGTACAACCGATCTATTGTCACAATGTAACTTTAATGGTCTTGCAATACCATCTACAACACGCAGCCTAGTGACAAAGTTTCGCAGCCATATCCCATGATTTGATGCCTCATAACAAGCTACAAATTCAGCTGCCATGGTAGATGGAGCTATAAGTGTCTGCTTAACACTCTTCTAGGAAATAGCTCCTCCAGCCAGCAGATAAATATAGCCTGACGTGGATCTTTTACTGTCTTGGCATCCAGCAAAGTCAGAATCAGAATACCCAATGATCTCCAAATGATCTGATTTCCGATAAGTGAGCATGTAATCTTTTGTTTTCTGCAAATAACGTATAACCCTCTTGGCTGCAGTCCAATGATCCATCCCAGGGTTACTTAAATATCTATCTAATAATCTCACTATGAACGCTATATCTGGACGCGTACATACTTGGGCATACATAAGACTCCCTATGGCTGATGCATAAGGGATCTTCTGCATTTCCTTTACTTCAAACTCATTCTTTGGGCACTGATTGAGACTGAATTTGTCTCCTTTAGAAATGGGTGCATCTCCCGGTTTACAATCCTATACACACAATGATTTTTACTATAAGTGGTCAAGTGTCTATAGAGCATATCAGTACAAACTTTATGATTGCGGATCCTCTCACCAAGGGTTTACCGCCCAAGGTGTTTCATGAGCACACTGCTCATATGGGTGTTGTATTACTTGATGATGTGCTGGTTTAGTGGGAGTTTGTTATTTTGATGTAATAGACACATTTTATGATTATTTTGAATAATAAATAATTTATTTCAGTCTCTGAATTTTATTCCAAATGTGGTTTGACATTAAGATTGGAAAACTCTGGTATGATCTTATTAAAGAATAAAGTAGGACCAGTTGGAAATAGACATGTATTAAGATCACCTTGTATGTAATTTCCATGCTACACATCCATACTCGATCTATGTCATTGAATATGTTGGTATGGTGACCATTGATGGGTTTAGTTACTGATTAATGTGACGAAGACCGCTTTGATCTCATACTGGTATAGTAGATGGACCAGATTGTACGTAGATGTTTCAAGTAAGATAGCAATTTAAGTGTACACATAAGGTTTAAAATATAATTGTTTCGGATAACATATGTAGCCCAAGTGGGAGATTGTTGGATTTTATATCTCTATGATGGGCTACATATTGTATTGCAATTATATGGACTATCTGATTAATAGGGCTATTCCGTGATCTGTTGGTTGGGCCCTCAAAACATCTGAACTAAGTACGGACTTTGTAATGTGTAGAGACCGAATCCTAGTCCAATTAGGATTGATGGACTTCTAATTGAACTAGGATATACAGAATATTATAAATAGGGTTATGGTCCCCGGGTCAATCACAACTTTTGCTCTCCTCTTCTACACCATTATAGATAGAGATTCCATTGAGCACTATTGAGGTGATTAGATTGCGGAAGATCCAACCCTGTCAATTTCAACACCAATGGAGACAGGTATTCTTCTGAATTAATCATACTTGGTAATTTTGGCATGATATGAATTCTTTAATTATTAACATGTAATTAAAGACTTTAGATTATATTTCTAACAATACTGTCATATGTCATTATGACTCGTATATGTGCACAATATATACTGTGACATTTATGTACATGTGCATTGCATATGCGTGGACCTGAAAAAAATAATGCATAACTTATGGGGAAAAAAATAATGAAAGTAAAAGAAAGATGATTGTGAATATTCAAATAGAATGAGATGATAATAGAGAATTTAATGAAATAGCCTTGTTGGTGCACTGAGCTTTTAGTGTCTAGATATATATACATGTTGAGATTCCGACAATCCATAAGGTAACCAAGGATAGGACATTGAGGATCCGACACTCATATAAAGTGGTTTCAAGAGGTTCCTGATGGCTTAGGGACTGCATTGGCATGATGAACACTATATACCTAGGACATGCTTATTTTGTGATACATCAGTGGAGTTTCTTGAGTCACAAAGGTGATGACAGACACATTGCAGAATCCTGAGTGGTAGTAATGACTAGAAAGGACAAATAGACAACGATTATAGCGCGTTTGTTATTAGACAAATTGATATTTGAGCTCATACGATACACCATAGTAAAATTCATGGCCCAAAGAGATAAAGACAAATAAGATGTAAGTTTGAGAACAAGTAAAGATATTAAGAGGGGCGTCAATTCCAATAATGAGATATAAGAAAAATAGGATTGAAAATCATGCATATTGTTAGTTGTTGAGTATTTGCTTGTGTTTTTTTGCACTCTTAAGTATGGCAACGCACATACAAAAAGATCGATGTCTACTATCAGATAACGAGACGATTATATACTAAGTTCCTAATCGTGGTTCAATAAGTCTACTGTCCGAAAAATCCAAAAACCTTACAACTGATTATAAAAGAATTATTTAGCTTTTAAAAATAGTTAACTATATTTTGTAACTTTAATTCTCAACTATCATCCACTCTCTATTTTAAATACATATTATATATCAAATTCTAAATCTAGTGCTTTTATCTATTATAATTACATTGATCGGTAATAGAATAATATCAAAAATATATATTATTTTAACTATATTTACACTAAAATAAAATAAAAAATAAAATATTTACTTGTCATACAATATTGTTAAATAATTTAAAACTTATTTTTAGAACGACATCATAGTTGTTTAATATAATATTATTTTATTGTTTCAAACATTTGGTAATATAATTGATTAAATGCTAAAAATTAAAATAAAATTTAGGACGTCACATTATTGATCTGGTAACTGTACTTATCATACTCGATCCACATAAAGTACTTTGGGTTCAATAATTAACTGATAAATATGTTTCAGACATTTATGTTTAATATATATAAGAAAAATGAATAGTAACGAGATTGAAACTTTGTATTGTTAAATAATATATAAAAAAATGAATGATAATTGATTAAAAGAAATATTAATATATAAAGCTTAAACAAATATGATAAAAATAAAAGAAATTTTATATTTTTATTAATAGGTATTGTCTTGTGTGTAATTATATACTTTCATCACCGACAGAGATTTTCTTCCTCTAAAGGAAAGAGAAACGTCTTACCAACTAAATAAGAGAATTTGTTTCATCAGAGAATGATTCACCCCTCTCCTCCTCGTCATCATCCTCCTCCTATATTTACTTAGAATGTCCTTCTATTCTTGCGAACAATCTGTCTGTAATTTTGTTGGTTTTTTGTATTTTTTAAAATATGTTTTTCTTTTTAAAGAATTTCCTTTTATAAGGTTTCTTATATTTTTTAAACCTGTAATTCTTTCTTTTTTATTTTCTTAGATTTCTTTTTCTTTCAGGATTGCAACCATACTGTCCTGGTATTCTGTCAAGATATTGGCCGTAGCAAATTCTTGGGTTTCTAGTGAGATTATATTTTTTAAACATGTAATTCTTTCTTTTTGATTTTCTTATATTTCTTTTTGTTTCAGGATTGCAACCATATTGTCCTGGTATTTTGTCAAGACCTAATCAAAAATAATAATTTCAATTGAAACATAGGGAAGTAGATGAATTCAAAACATGAAATTTTTTATTCAAAGAAGGCTTATAATAAGCTTATTTAATTACAAAATCTTATATCCAAATGGATCGGTTTCCCTTTACGCTTATGTTGTTGGTTGAAAATTTCTGCCTCACCAAGTTGTCTGATCCGTTGTTTCTCAGATATGGAACACTTGTCCTGAACGGGACTCCTTTAGATATTGACTGTATGGATCTGTACAAAAAAAAAAATTTATGTAAAAAATTGGCTGCAGCAAATTCTTGAGTTTTTGTAGTTTCCTCTCCTCCTCCTCGTCCTCCTATATTTACTTTTTACTCTTTTTAATTTTTTTTATTAAAAACTTGTTTAGGATCTTATTATAACACTTCAATTTTATTTTATTTTTATTTTTTCATATTTAATTAGACGTGTTAAATTGACGTCAAATAGAATCTTAATTAAATTGACATCTAACAACGAAAACAAAATGAGAATATTAAATCTAATTTTAGCAATAATTTTTGACTTATTACTTTGAACTCGTCACGTAATGGTTTTTCAATTCAAAAAATATGTTGTAAAGTTTGTCATACATACTTTGAAACGATACCAAGAATCTACTCCAATGAGTGAATAAACATAGTTAAATAAATCGAAAAAAGTGACGCTAAAATAAGAATTAAAAATAAAAAATCAAATTATTAATTTCATGGGATTTTGGTGCAAATGGTCCCTAATCTTTGTCCTTAGTGTGGAACTGATCCATAACGTTTATTTTTTGGCAAACAAGTCTCTAACCTATGTGTTTTGGTGCGAAATTGGTCCTTATGAGATGAAAAAGACAAATATGCCCTTAATTTTAATTAGAAGAAATTGTATGTGGATTTCTAATTATTACAAAATGTGCAAATATGTCCAATATTTTTATTTTTTATAAAAAAAAAATAAAGAAAATTAATGATTTTTTTTTTTTGTAATTAACACTTTAGTAATAAATATGTCAAATAAAATTATTATTTTTATTATTAAGTGATTATATTATTTAAAATTTAAACTTTTATTTTATTGTTGTATAAAAAAAATAACTTTGTCACAAATTTGATGTTCAAATACTTTTATTTAATTGAGTTATATGTTTATTATTAACTTCAAATATTAGAAATCCAACTATATTCTTAATATTTTATTTATCGTTTTATTTTCGTTCAAAAATAAAACACATAATGTGTAAATTAAATTTTTATTAGTATTTTTAAAGTAAAGAGGGAGAAAAATGACTTCTCACAATGATTTCTTCCTCTTTAAATAATATAATTACTTAATAATAAAAATAATAATTTTATTTAACATGTTTATTACTAAAGTGTTAATTCTAAAAAAACAAATTCATTAGTTTTCTTTAATTTTTTTTATAAAAAATAAAAGTATTGGACATATTTGCACATTTTGTAATGATTAGAAATCCACGTACAATTTTTTCTAATTAAAACTAATGGCATATTTGTAATAAGGACTAATTTTGAACCCAAACACATGGGTTAGGGACTTGTTTGCCAAAAAATAAATGATAGAAGACCAATTCCACACTAAGAACAAATGTTATGAACCATTTGCGCTAAAATCCCTAATTTCATTTATAACAACAATCTTTGACTTGTTATTTTAAATTTATCATTTAACGATTTTTTAATCCGAAAAATGTATTATAAAGTTTGTCATTGATACTTCCAAATAGTACCAAAAACTTACTTCGACAAGTAAAAAATATAAGTCGATGTGATATCAATTAGAAGATAAAAAATCGAATTATTATATCAATTATAGAATCTTCTTTGACTTGTTATTTTTAATTCGTCATTTAACACTTTTCAATACAAAAGACGTCTTACAAAATTTGCCATAAATATTTCGAAACAATATCAAAAACTTACTCAATGAGTAAAGAACATAATTCAAAAATAAACTAAAAGAAATAACGTCAAAATAAGAATTAAAAGATAAAAAAATAAAATTATCAAATTTGTTTCGAACAACCAAACTTGTGTTTTTTTTACTTGCAGTTTGACTTATTTTCAATTTGAAAGATGCAATGTACCAACGAAATTTTTTGACCCCCAACAAAAGTTCATGACTCCGCCACTACAACACAATATATGGAAATGACCACAATTCGACCCCAACCTTCCAAGAAAGTAGTAAAAATACCATTATCTTTATTTTTGGGCACAAATCCTCAACCTTTAGAAAATTGAGGCAATTCATCCTTTTGCGTGTTATATAAAAAAGGAATAATTGTATATTTGATTCTCAACCTTTCAAAAAAGTTGGAAATATGTCCTAATTTAAAAAAAAATAGTACCACGCATCCCTATCATTTGACGAAATAGACATCGCAAGTCCCAATTGACGGTTTTCGTTCATTTTCTCCGTTAAACATTAAAATTGGAGTCCACATGCTTTTTTTGCCATATTAAGCAATTGGAATTGTAGGTGTAAAAATGTCAGTCAACTATTTCAATACACAATATATTGCTGAAAGTTTTCAACAACCAGATCTAGTTGTAGAGGGAGAAGCCCTTGAGCAACTCATAGCCGAACGAGATGATTTCACCTTAGTTCTTGGCCTTGCAGAGACATTAGCACTTTCTAGAGACCTGTGTGTTAAAGGATTTGTAAAGATGTTGTACCCTATGTAGTTCAAATGGTATACTGACGAGACTTATAGATTTAGAATGCTAAAGAGACTTGTCAATCGTGCTACAAGTACTACATATACTAGTCGTGAAATAGACTTAGATCTGGAGATTTTGGTGATCTTGGCGTGTGAGTAGCAAGAAATAGTTAGATCAATGCTGAGCATGAAGCAAGAGGTTGCTGAACTTGAAAATGTTGATCGGGCAACTCTTTGGCATCAATTATGTGCCAGTGAAGATGAGATTCTTCGCTTTCTTGATGAAAGAAAATTTGAAAACACTAGTATGTCCAAAGAAAAAGCTATTTTGTCTCTTAGGCTGAGTGAATCAGAGTCTACTACTAGCCGCCTAAAGGTATATGATATATCTTCCTCTACTAATGTTTCAAGCCTGTGCGTGTGTGGGGAAACGAAAGAAAAACATAGCCGCTGCTAATACTTATATGGAATGGCAGTCCGAGATGAGGGCCGAAATGGATATAGCTGTTGCTCAAGGGCTTTTTCGTCTGTTGTGATTAAGGAGTAAAAAGAAGGACGTTGTGGAGTCCAACTCCAATTGCTTAATTTGAAGAAAGAAAGAGTGTGGAGTCCAATTCAGATGTTTAACAGAAAAAATGGACGAAAAGTGTCAGGAGGGACCTACGAGGCCTATTTTTTCAAACGTTGGGATGTGTAGTACTATTTTTTTAGGTTATGGACATATCTCCAATTTTTTTGAAAGGTTGAGAAATAAATATACAATTATCCATATAAAAAATTGGTCAACGACTTTACATAAACAAAAAAAAAAAATAATAATAAGAAAGCAACAAAAGAAAATATTAAAGAGAAAATTGCAGAAAGAGTACAAATGGATCCCAAAAAGAAAATAATTCAAACAGCAATTAACAAAAAACATATCCTTACAATAATTTAAGAGCTTTAAATTTGTCACTGTACAATTTTCGTCCAATACGCAGTCGTTTTACAACTATCATTTAATTTTATTACCTACTTCACTCACCTACTTTCTACCTATTTACTTTCTACTTTTTCCACAGCCAAATTTATCTTCATTCTCCTTATTTGTTTCTATAGTAATTCCATTGGAGCTTAGAATTTAGCCGCCGGATTGTTCGTATCTTTCCATACTTATTCTATTGGAGCTTAGAATTTAGACTATTCTCGTCAAGCAAGTTCTGACAGTCAAATTTCTCTCAAATTATTCAATTTTTTCAATAGTTCTTAGATTGGAGTTCACAATTTAGAGGGAGGGCTCGAACTCATAAAACAAGTTATCTGTAAATGTATAGATTATTTGCACATTATTGTACAGTGACAATCACTGTAAATTTTTTTTATAGAACTCGTTATAGATTATTTGTAGATTATTTTATTTGTAAGTTTCTATTTTTATAAATTTAAGTTATTATGTCTAGAACTTATCAAATCTGTTAATTTTTACATATGTTTTAGAATATTTTACATATTTATGTGTAAGTTCTTATTTGTGTGAAGTTTAAATTTCTTCAGCAATGTTTGAGGTCAATCACCTGAAAAATTGAAATTTAATTAGCATCAATGGTAGAATGATTTTTCAATAATGGAGGATTACATCGCGCTGACTCGACAACCATGTTGGTTATCGAGTTGTGTAAGTTGTTATTTGTCTGAAGCTTAAATTTTTTGAGCAATGTTTGAAGACAATCAATCACCTGAGTAATTGAAATTTAATTAGGATCAGTAATGGAAGATTACAAGCGTGGACTCGACAACCAAGGTCCATCCCTTTTTCAGTTTCTCCAGCATATGTATTACAATGATCATACATATCCAAACACCCACCTCTAAATTGCTTCAATGAAATCATTGAATTGTTAACTAATAGCAACTGTGTTAGGCCATGCCATTTCATCCTATATGAACACTTCTTCCAAGTTTAGATGTTCGAAAATATTTCACTAATAACGCTATAAATCATTACAATAATAATAATAAGGAACAACTAAATCTATCAAGAAGTAAATGGTTTTAGTTCTTCAAAAGAAAAACTCATTTATCTGAAAATAAATTTTTCGTCATGTACCAGAAGCATTTTTATGGTGGCACCAAAATTCAGAACAAGTGAAGAAAGTGAGACTCAAAATATCATACACCAATTCAAGAGTGTTAGTAAAAAAAATTGGCTAAAAGCCCACATTAAAAAAAAAAAAAATTCTTCGAGTGAACAGTAACTCGATCGAGTTACTGTTCATTGTCGAGTTACTGTTCAATTTTTCTTTTTTTTAATGTTGTCAAGTAATTCGACAACATTGGATTTGAATTTTTTTTTTCAATGTTGTCGAGTTACTCGACAACATTGGATTTGATTTTTTTTTTTACATGTTGGGCATTGGCCCATTTTTATTTTTTATTTTATTTTAGGAATAATTGCATAAAAGGTCCCTATCGTTTCAAAATCATTGGGAATATGTCCCTAATCTAAAAAAATAGCACCATACATCCCCAACATATGAAGAAATAAGTATCGTAGGTCTCTCTTCACACTTTCCGTCAGTTTTTTCATTAAAAGCCAAAATTGGACTGCACGCGCTACATTTTGGAAGATAGATGAATTTTTTATGCTAATCAACTTGACTTATACCTGAAACAGAGAAGAAGGGTATCAAATGGAACAGAAATAGATTTTTGATGCTACTCACTCTCAAATCTTCATTAAAATAACAAAAATAATAACAACCCATTTCTTTATCTTCTCTCCGATGATTTTTTCTCAAATAGGTAGAGAACTTTATGCATGAAAACTACAAATACCACAAATTTATCATTTGAATTAGATATTCAATATAAAATTTATCCTTACATTTTTTACAGACATGTAACGCACGTAACAAAAACTAGTATATATATAAAAGAAGAAAACCACCACATTCCAGTAAACCACCGCCACCCCCCAACTAAATCCAATCTCCACAAATTACCAGGGTTTTTGTTGTAAGAAAAATCAATGTTAACAAAAAATAAAGAGGTATTTAATTTAGACTTTTAAAGACTTTAATTGACATTTTTCAAGTAACTGATTTTAATGAATTTCATTAACTTTTTTTGACTTTTATAGATTTTAATAAACTCCTACAAACTTGTATGAATTTGTATAAATTTTATCTTGAAAGATTTTTTCTAGACTTTCACATATTTTTATGAACTTTTATAGACTTTTTTTTAATTAAAATTTTTGAATATAAAAAGTTAATATCCCACAATTAAAATAAATGTCGCAGGAGAAAAGTCTAGTAATAATTTATTTAATTATATTAATATTATTAAATTCATAAAAAATGTTCTATTTAATTGTTGCAAGTAACTACGTCAAAACTTAATGATATAAATTATTAACTCACTCTATTTTTTCTTTTGAATAAAACTATAAACTTTCAAATGACTTGTGGATAAATTTAAAAAATAATGGCATACAATTCTTTTTAAAGATATTTTCCAACAAAAAAAAATTTATCCAATTTATAATCTCATTTTTTATATTTAATAACATACGTGTAACATGTAATTAATCACGAAAATTGCATAATAAATAATCAAAGTACCAATTTACGAAAAAAAAAATGCAAACATTATATAGAAAAAACAAGAATGAAAATGAAAAAAAAAAATATTAATAAAAAACTAATTTTTAACCTAATGAAATTCATTAATAAACTATAATCAACAATTATATAAGAATTTAGTTATAAATTTATCTTGTTTTTAATGAAAAATAAAAAAACGATGGAAAAAAAATAGAGAAAAAAATAATTATGAGAATATTGAAGAAAAAATCACAATCTCTCTAAAAGTTTATAGAAAGAAAAAGAAGAAAATGAAAAAAATTGTTAAGAGAATATTGAAAAGAAAAAAAAAAATCAAATCAACTAGAGATAAAAATATTAATGTTCTTTTTCATAAAAAAATATTGGTAATTAATCAATGTTATAGGATTTGTAGAAGGAAAAAGAAAGAATAGAAAAAAAAAATAGTTAGGAGAATATATTGAAGAGGGAAAAAATCACATTGAAGAAAGAGAAAAATATTAAGCGTGACTCTACAATTTGTTGAAGGAAAAAAGAAAAGAGAAGTGTTGCATACAAAAAAAAAAAAATAAGGAAATGATTTTTTTTTTTTTTTAAAGTCTTTCAAAATCATAGGGGTGAATGGGTGAGAAATTGTGATATCGTTTATTTATACATTGTGCTTTAAAGTTTGTTACACACAAAATGATCTGTAAAATCATTAAAAGTCATTGACATTTTGAATACCCCTAAATTTTGTAAGATTTTAAAATGTTTAAATTAAATATCGCATGATTTTATAAGACTTTTTAAAAATCTTTACAAACTTATATTAAATACCCCAAGACTTTTATAGAATTTAAAAGTCTAAATTGAATATACATAGACTTTTAAACTCCAAAACAATCTTTAAATTTTGAAAGAAAGAAAAAAGTACTTCATCCTCCCCAACACAAAAATGTTTTAAACTCATTACGATACAATGGTTATGGGATAGTGAAGAGCATTTTGTACATCATTTCCGAGAGATCGAAGAGATTCACCAATCATATTAAAAATTAAAAAGTTCAGACCCCAATCAAACAAGTTCCAAACTCAATTCCAGATTTAGTGGATTTATTTATCTCCAACCCTTCAACGTTGCACCTCCAATCTCAGCCCCATATCTAGTCCTAGACTCCATCGTCAAACCACCACCACCACCACCACCACCACCACCACCACCACCACCGCTGCCGTTTCAACCACACCTGCTCCACAAAGCCAAAAACTTCAATCTAAAATCAAAAACAATAATAGATTCTTCCACAGCTTCTCACTCACCACCCTCCATTTCTCTCCTCAAACCCACCATCTGAATATTCAATCATCATTTTAATTTAAAACATTGGAATTCAATTATTAGCATTTGACTTGTTATGAATTTTCATCAATTCCTAATAATAAAGTATTTTTTTACTTTTTTTTTAAAATATCTTTCAAATTTTTTAAAATGTTTTCTTATTTTTTGTGTTTTTCGAATTATATATATCTATACTATAATATAAGTGTCTATGACATGTTTACTATTCACCCTTCAACCAACGCGACGTCGTTTTGATGTTGTATTAGTCTTAATTTTGTCCAAATCTCACCATTTTGTCCTAATCTTTTGACACTTTTTGTATATTAAATTAATATCTTTGGCTGCATTTTTTGACTTCTTCATCTTTTCTTTTCTTTTATTTGTTTTAATATACATATATTAGTGTCTTTTAGCCGCAATTATTGACTTCTTATATATTATAGTCAATATATATTCATTTTTCCCTTAATAAGTCATCAAATTTGGTGCTTTTTTATCCCCAGTTGCTATGGAGAACAAATGACGAAATACAATCGATTCTTAAAGGTTTTGCTAAATTTCATTTTCTCTAAACTGTAGTTTATGTTGTCCAACATAAATATTTGCTGCACTTTATACATTAAGTATTTTTACATAATTCCAGTTGGAGACGATATCCCTATGGGTTACCTAACCATTGGATTTGGTTTCACATAATTTCATGTTGTATAACTCAAGGTATGGATATTTTTGTAAACTGCGACAGTATGAATCCGAGAAACTGACTTAGATGTTTTGGTGATCATTTTAGTATGCTGAAAAATGCCGTCGGACTATAAAATTTTTATATGTGGTACCTATATAGGTATTCTACGTTCCTTGAAAATTTCATATCGTTCGGTGATCGTTTTCTATGTCAAATAATTTTTTTTTACTCCATGACCGGGTGAATTGTTTCTCTACATTGTCTTTCTGTTCACCAACTCAAAAATATGTTGCACCTTGTATATTAAGTATTTTTACATAATTCCAATTGGAGACGATAGCTCTATGGGTTACCTAACCATTGGCTTTGGTTTCACATGATTTCATGTTATATAACTTATGTTATGGACAATTTTGTAAATTGCGATAGCATGAATCCGAGAAACTGCCTGTGATGTTTCGGTGAGCATTTTAGTGTGTCAAAACATGCTGTCGGATTATCAAATTTTTATATGTGTTAGCTACATGGGTATTCTACGTTCCGTGAAAATTTTATATTGTTCGGTAATTGTTTTCTATGTCAAATAAATATTTTTTGCTCCATGACTGGGTGAATTGTTTCTTGAAACTGTAATTTCTGTTGACCAACTCAAAAATATGTTGCACCTTATATATTAAGTATTTTTACATAATTCCAGTTGGAGACGATAGCTCTATGAGTTACCTAACCATTGGCTTTGATTTCACATAATTTCATGGTATATAACTCAAGTTATGGACAATTTTGTAAATTGTGACCGCATAAATCCGAGAAACTGCCTAGGGTGTTTCGGTGAGCATTTTAGTAAGCCGAAACATGCCGTCGGACTATCAAATTTTGATATGTGGTACCTAAATGAGTATTCTATGTTCCCTGAAAATTTCATATTTTTCGGTTATCGTTTTCTATGTCAAACAAATTTTTGTTGCTCCATGACCGGGTGAAGAAATTTTTGTAACAGTGCCCTTATTTTGAAATTTTTGTTCACCTGGTCATGGAGTAACAAAAAAATTTTTGACATAGAAAACGATCACCGAACAATACGAAATTTTCAAGGGACATAGAATACTTAGGTAGCTACCACATACCAAAAATTAGTAATCCGACGGCATGTTTAGGCATACTAAAATACTTACCGCGAAACCTCCTAGGCTGTTTTTTGGATTTATGTCGTCGGCGTGCCGGATTCGCTATTATAAACCAATCAAAATACTTTAAGTAGTGTAAATATCTTCTTAAAATTTTTTGGACCTTGGTTTTGTGGTAGTTTTAGTGGATTCCCATGTTTTGGTTACACGTTAATGATGTGAACTTGAAAGGTTTTGCTAAACTTCATGTTTTTCTAAGATACAGTTTCTGTTGTCCAACTCAAACATTTACTGCACCTTATATATTAAGTATTTTTACATAATTCCAGTTGGAGACGATAGCCCTATGGGTTACCTAACCATTGGCATTGGTTTTACGTAATTTCATGTTATATAACTCAATTTATGGACAATTTTGTAAACTGTGACAGCATAAATCTGAAAAACTAACTAGGATGTTTCGGTTACCATTTTAGTAAGCCGAAATATGCCGTCGGACTGTCAAATTTTGATATGTGGTAACTACATGAGTGTTCTATGTTCCCTGAAAATTTCATATTTTTCGGTGATCGTTTTCTATGTCAAATGAATTTTTGTTAATTCATGACTAAATGAAGTTTTGAAATTATTTTTTCCCACGTACGTGCAATGGAAAAGTTACTGTTTAAGAATTATTATTATTATTATTATTATTATTATTATTATTATTGGTTGTAGGTGGACTTTTTCATGACAAATATAAAAAAAAAAAAAAAAATTCCCCACTTTGCCGAGTAGGCAAAGTGGGGGAAATTTTTTTTTTTAATTTATCCCACTTTGTCGAGTTACTCGGCAAAGTGGGAAAATTAAAATATTTTTAATTTTCCCACTTTGCCGAGTAACTCGACAAAGTGGGAAACATTAAATTTTTTTTTTTTTTATAATTTGCACTTTTAGTCTACATTCTTTTCATTTTATAAAAAATTTACCCATAACTTTTTCTTTTGCTTTGTCCATCCCCGACTTTTAAATTTCGTTACAAATTTTATTTTGTCCACCTCTTTAAATAATAAAAAAAAAACAAATAACAACAAAATAAAATAAAAATGTATATGAAGTCCTACAACTTTTAAAAAGTAGCCCAATTTTATTTTGACATTTTTTAAAAAAATTTTTTTAAAAATTTCTCGAGTTATTCGACAATTTTTTTTTTTTTTTTATATTTTGTCGAGTTCCTCGAATTTAAAATATATATATATATATATATATATATATATATATATTTTTAAAATATATATATATATATATTTTTTAAATTTGTTGAGTTACTCGACAAAAAATTAAAATAAAAAAAGAAATTTTTTTTGTTAAAATTTTGTCGAGTTACTCGATGTTAAAAAAAAAAAAAAAAATTTTTAAATTTGTCGAGTTACTAGCCAAAAAAAAATAAAAACATTTTTTTTAAAATTTTGTAGAGTTACTCGAATTGAAAAAAAAAAAAAAAAATATATATATATATATATATATATATATATATATATATATATATATATATATATATTTTTTTTTAAATCTTGTCAAGTTACTCGAATTTAAAAAAAAAAAAAAATTTTAAAATTTTGTCGAGTTACTCGAATTTTAAAAAAAAAATTTAAAAATTTTTTATCGAGTTAACTCGAATTTAAAACAAAAAAAAAAAAAAAAATTAAAAATGTTGTCGAGTTACTCGAATTAAAAAAAAAAAAAAAAATTTAAAACTTTTGTCGAGTTACTCAACTTTAAAAAAAAAAAAAAAAAAAAAAATTTTAACCTTTTGTCGATTTACTCGAATTTAAAAAAATATATATTTTTGTTTTTACCTTTTGTCGAGTTACTCGAATTTAAAAAATAAAAAAAATTAAACATTTGTCGAGTTACTCGACTTTAAAAAAAAAAAAAAAATTTTTTTTACTTTTGTCGAGTTACTCGAATTTAAAAAAAAAAAAAATTTTTTTTACTTTTTTCGAGTTACTCGACTTTAAAAAAAAAAAAATTTACTTTTGTCGAGTTACTCGACTTTAAAAACAAAAAAAAAAAAAAAAAATTTTTACTTTTGTCGAGTTACTCGACTTCTAAAAAAAAAAAAAAAAAATTTTTACCTTTTGTCGAGTTACTCGAATTTTAAAAAAAAAAAATTTTTTTTTTTTTTTTTTTTTAAATTCGAAAAAGTTTGTCGAGTTATTATTCAGCTCGACAAACTTTTTCGAGGTGAATAGTAACTCGAAAAAGTTACTGTTCATGAAAAAAAAAATTTTTTTTTTTTTAAAAAATTTGAAAAAGTTTGTTGAGTTACTATTCAACTCGACAAACTTTTTCGAGGTGAATAGTAACTCGAAAAAGTTACTGTTCATGAAATTTATTTATTTATTTTTTTTAAATTCGAAAAAGTTTGTCGAGTTACTATTCAGCTTGACAAACTTTTTCGAGGTGAATAGTAACTCGAAAAAGTTAGTGTTCATGAATTTTTTTTTTTTAAAAAAAAATTTGAAAAAGTTTGACGAGTTACTATTCAGCTCGACAAACTTTTTCGAGGTAAATAGTAACTCGAAAAAGTTACTGTTCATGAAAAAAAAGTTTTTTTTTTTTTTTTAAATTTGAAAAAGTTTGTCGAGCTACGCTCGATAAACTTTTTCGAAGTGAATAGTAACTCAAAAAAATGACTGTTCATTATTATTTTTTTTTTAATGGTGATCTTTTACATTTCTAATTTTTTTTTTTCAATGAAAAAATTCGACAATGTATTTTATTTTTTATAACTATTAATTATAACATTCTTACTAATATTGTTATAAATTAAAATTTGATTAGAGTAGGTGTAAACAAAAATTAATTATATTATGACCCTCTTTCTATATATATTTTTTCACTTTTTTATATTTAAAATTATTCACAAGGAAAAAGGGAGGATTTTTTGCAGCTTTGAGAGTTCATGCGTGCATATCTAAGATGATTCATTGAAAATGCTAAGAGTTGTATTATTTTTTGTCGCTGCTTCTGGAGAACTGATTATTAAGCTTATTAGATTATTAAACAAAGAGTTAGAATTTTTTAACTTAGCAAAGGCATGGGACAATTAGAAATAAAATCCTACCATTGCAACAACATAACTTTACAAAAATTAATGAGTTCATTATTTGACAAGTACAAAAAAATATTTAAATTCTATCAAAATTATATTAACACAATCGCTTTTAGCATATTAGTAAATATATATTCACTTCTCTCTTCATAATTCATCAAATTTGGTGCTTTTTAATTCTCATTTGCTATGGGGAACAAGGGACGAAATACAATCGATTCCTAAAGGTTTTGGTAAATTTCATTTTCTCTAACCTGAGTGTTGACAAGGTCCTCATATCCTATATTTATATCAGCCACGAGTACCTTTCAAAAATTCACAATGAACAGGTTAAGATAAATTGGTAGAAGTTTTATCCAATGAAACATATTTGCATGAGAATGAAGGCGAGAAAGAACCTGGGAAACTACAACAATATGTTCCTCCGGAGATTGTGGCATTTCATGCATGAGTTTGTCCAACACCTTGACAGGAGCTCCAAACTCATAATCCTTTCCATACTGGAATTTTATGTAAATTGAAATAAAGGCATAATAACAAAAATATGAATCAAAGTATATGTGATTGTTGTCCAACTTAAATATTTACTGCAGCTTATACATTAAGTATTTTTACATAATTCTAGTTGAAGACGATATCCCTATGGATTACCTAACCATTGGCTTTGGTTTCACATAATTTCATGTTATATAACTCAAGTTATGGACAATTTTGTAAATTGGGACAGCATGAATTCGAGAAACTGCCTTGGATGTTTCGGTGGACATTTTTGTGTGTCAAAACATGCCGTCGGATTATCAAATTTTTATATGTGGTAGCTACATGAGTATTCTACGTTCCTTGAAAATTTCATATTGTTCGGTGATCGTTTTCTATGTCAAAGAAATTTGTTTTGCTCCATGATTGGGTGAATTGTTTCTCCAAACTGCACTTCCTGTTGACCAACTCAAAAATATGCTGCACCTTATATATTAAGTATTTTTACATAATTCCAGTTGGAGACGATAGCTCTATGGGTTACCTAACCATTGGCTTTGGTTTCAAATAAATTCATGGTATATAACTCAAGTTATGGACAATTTTGTAAACTGCGATCGTATGAATCCGAGAAACAGCCTAGGGTGTTACGGTGAGCATTTTAGTCAGCCGAAACATGCCGTCGGACTATCAATTTTTGATATGTGTTAGCTAAATTAGTATTCTATGTTCCCTGAAAATTTCATATTTTTCAGTTATCGTTTTCTATGTCAAACAAATTTTTGTTACTCCATGACCGGGTGAAGAAATTTTAGTAACACTGCCTTTATTTTGAAAATTTTATTCACCTGGTCATGGAGTAACAAAAAATTATTTGACATAGAAAACGATCACCGAACAATACGAAATTTTCAGGGGACATAGAATACTCAGGTAGCTACTACATATAAAAAAATTGGTAGTCCGACGGCATGTTTAGGCATACTAAAATAGTGACCGCGAAACCTCCTAGGCTGTTTTTCGGATTTATGCCGTCGGCGTGCCGGAATCGCTATTATAAACCAATAAAAAAAATTTAAGTAGTGTAAATATCTTCTTAAACTTTTGTGGACCTTGGTTTTGTGGTAGTTTTAGTGGATTCTCATGTTTTGGTTATATGTTAATGATGTGAACTTGAAAGGTTTTGCTAAACTTCATGTTTCTCTAATATGCAGCTTCTATTGTCCAACTCAAAAAATTTCTGCACCTTATATATTAAGTATTTTTACATAATTCCAGTTGGAGACGATATCCCTATGGGTTACCTAACCATTGACTTTGGTTTCACATAATTTCATGTTATATAACTCAATTTAAGGACAATTTTGTAAACTATGACATCATGAATCCGAAAAACTACCTAGGATGTTTCGGTGAGCATTTTAGTAAGCCGAAACATGCCGTCGGATTATCTAATTTTGATATGTGGTAGCTACATGAGTATTCTATGTTCTCTGAAAATTTCATATTTTTCGGTGATCATTTTCTATGTCAAATGAATTTTTGTTAATCCATGACTAAGTGAAGTTTTGAAAAAAAAAAAATTCCCCACTTTGTCGAGTTACTCGGCAAAGTCATTTAAATTTTTTTTGACTTTGCCGAGTACATAGAATACTCAGGTAGCTACCATATACCAAAAATTAGTAGTCCAACGGCATGTTTAGGCATACCAAAATGCTTACCGCGAAACCTCCTAGGCAGTTTTTCTGATTTATGCCGTCGGCGTGCTGGAATCGCTATTACAAACCAATCAAAAAACTTTAGGTAGTGTAACTATCTTCTTAAACTTTTGTGGTCCTTGGTTTTGTGGTAGTTTTAGTGGATTCCCATGTTTTGATTACACGTTAATAATGTGAACTTGAAAGGTTTTGCTAAACTTCATGTTTCTCTAAGCTCTATTTTCTGTTGTCCAACTCAAAAATCTGATGTACCTTATATATTAAGTATTTTTACGTAATTCCAGTTGGAGACGATAGCCCTATGAGTTATCTAACCATTGGCTTTGGTTTCACATAATTTCATGTTATATAACTTAAGTTATGGACAAATTTGTAAACTGCGACCCCATGAATCCGAAAAACTGCCTCGGATGTTTCGGTGAGCATTTTAGTAAGCCGAAACATGCCGTCGGACTATCAAATTTTGATATGTGGTAGCTAAATGAGTATTCTATGTTTCCTGAAAATTTCATATTTTTCGGTGATCGTTTTCTATGTCAAACAAATTTTTGTTACTCTATGACCGGGTGAAGAAATTTTAGTAACACTGCTCTTATTTTGAAAATTTTATTCACCTGGTCATAGAGTGACAAAAAATTCTTGGACATAGAAAACGATCACCGAACATTACGAAATTTTCAGGAGACATAGAATACTCAAGTAGCTACCACATATCAAAAATTGGTAATCCGACTGTATGTTTAGGCATACTAAAATGCTTACCGCGAAACCTCCTAGGTTGTTTTTCGGATTCATGCCGTCGGCGTGCCAGAATCGCTATTATAAACTAATCAAAAAACTTTAAGTAGTGTAAATATCTTTTTAAACTTTTGTGGACCTTGGTTTTGTGGTAGTTTTAGTGGATTCTCATGTTTTGTTTACACGTTAGTGATGTGAACTTGAAAGGTTTTGCTAAACTTCATGTTTCTCTAATATGCAGTTTCTGTTGTCCAACTCAAAATTCTGCTCCACTTTATATATTTAGTATTTTTACATAATTCCAGTTGGAGACGATAGCCCTATGGATTACCTAACAATTGGCTTTGGTTTCACATAATTTCATGTTATATAACTCAAGTTATGGACAATTTTGTAAACTGTGACAATATGAATCTGAGAAACTACCTAGGATGTTTCGTTGAGCATTTTAATAAGCCGAAACATGCCGTCGGACTATCAAATTTTGATATGTGGTAACTACATGAGTATTCTATATTCCCTGAAAATTTCATATTGTTCTGTGATCGTTTTCTGTGTCAAAAGAATTTTTGTTAATCTATGACTAAATGAAGTTTTGAAATTTGTTTTTATTTTTTATTTTTTGTGACTTTGTCGAGGAACTCGGCAAAGTCACTTAAATATTTCTTTTTGTGTGACTTTGTCGTGCAACTCGACAAAGTCCCTTAATTTTTTTTTTTTTTTTTTTTTTTTTGGTGACTTTGTCAACTCGACAAAGTCATTTTAAATATTTTTTTTTTTTTTGGTTGTGTGGGCTTTTAGCTTTTTTTTTTTATTTTTTTTTTGTAATTTGTACTTTTTGGTCCACAACCTTTTTAATTTATACCAAATTTTTTCATAATCTTTTTTTTAGCATTGACCATTCCCGACTTTGAATTTTGTTTTGTCCCCCTCTTTAAATAAACAAAATAAAAACTAATAACAACAAAATAAAATAAAATTGTAAATATTTTATTTTTACTGGACAACATTTTTTAAAATTTTTTCTAAATATGTTTTTTATTTTGGAATTTTTTTTCTTTTTCTTTTTTTTTTTGTTTTTGTCGCGATACTCGACAAACTTTTTTTTTAATAAGATTAATGCTTAATATCATTTTGTCGAGTTACTCAAAAAAGTCCAATTTGACAATTTCTTAACTTTTTTTTTTGTCGAGTTACTCAATAAAGGGGGGAAAAAATTTAACTTTTTGGATTTTTTGGTAGAAAAAAAAATTTAATTTTTTTGGTCGAGTAACTCGACAAAGTCATTTGAAATTTTCTTTTTTTTTTTTTTTAGAAATTTCTTTTAAAATTAAGTCAGTGAAAGGCCAATTTCCAGTTTTGTTTGTTTTGTTTTTTTTTTTTTTTGTTTGTTTTAATGGTGCCTTTTATTTTTTTATATTTTTATTTTGTATTCATTTATTGTAGTGTGTGCAAATTAGTCCATTTTGACGACAAATTTTTTTCTTTAATTTTTTTTTTCTTTTACACCTAATTTTTATTCAATTTTTTTCTTAATCACACACTACAATAATTTTTTTTCTTTTACTATTCACACACATTCGTTCAGATTAAAAATTGTAGGACTTTATTTGTAATTTTATTTTATTTTTATTAAAGAGGAGGGCAAAAATATCAAAAAATATCAAAAGGACGTAATCTGTAATCTGCAACAAAATTCAAAGGCAATCTACAATAAAATTCAAAGACTGGGATGGCAATTGCTAAAAAAAGAGTTAAGAGTAGATTTGTTATAAATTAGAAAAGTTAAGAACCAAAAATGCAAATTACCAAATGGAGATTATGTGATTTCAAGGCGCTTCTCGAACTAAACAGTCATTGAAATGTAATGTAAAATGAGCAAAGGGATATAGTTAAAAAAAGGAAAAATGATTTCTAGGACAAAAAAGAGAAAATAATAATAATAATAATTAATGCTCGACATTTTTTTTAAATACATAAATATAATTTCTCATTTATTCATTTTTTTTATTGAGCTCCAGTTAAAAAACTGTTGAGTTATATAACAAACTTTTTTAATTTTTTTTTAGAGTTACTCGACAAAACCAAAGTCAAATCTTAAAAAAAAAAAAAAATCAAAGTCAACAAAAGTTGATTTCTTAAAAATTTAATGCAAATTTGTAAGACAAGAGGGTGAGATTGGGATGGCCAACGTCAAAAAAAAGGTTTGGGGTAGATAGATTAGTTACAAATTTGAAAGATTGGGACCAAAAGGGCAAATTACAAAAAAAAAAAATAATGTCATATTCAAATTGGAATTTGTCGAGTTACTCGACAACAAAATCCAAAAAAAGGGAAAAAAAAAATTTAAACTCGACAAAACCAAAAAAAAAAAAAAGAAAAAATTTGAAAAATTGGGCTTTGTCGATTAACTTGACAAAAACCCAAAAATAAAAAAAATAAAATAAAATAAATCTTTGTCGAGTAACTCGACCCAAATTTTTTTTTGAAAAAATGGTCAAAAATGTACTTTGTTGAGTAACTCAACAAACGAAAAAAAAAAAGAAGTCAAAAGTTGTTTCACTTTGCTTACGCATTAATCTTATTTAAAAAAAAAAAGTTTTTCGAATACGTGTGTTGCATGTATGTGAAAAATGTAAGGAAAAAATTTAAGTTTTAAATATAATTGAAATGACAAAAAAAATATATGAAATTAAAATATTTAAACAAATGTAAAAAATGTAACAAATGTAAAAAATTTAGATAGAATTGTGTTCAATTTGCTTATAAGAAAAAATAAAATTAAATAGTAAAAAATTAAATGAAAATCTATTTGCTACTAAATTCTAAAAAAGAAAAAACACACCAAAAAAACAATAAATAAATGTCCAAATGCCCTCGACAAACACACACCCAAATTAAAAAAAAAAAATTAAGTTAATTTAAAATGGGCCATTAAGAAAAAAAATAGTAAAAAATTGAATAAAAATTAGGTGTAAAAGAAATACACTACAATAAATGAATACAAAATAAAAAAATAAAAAAGTAAAAGGCACCGTTAAAAAAAAAACAAAAACAAACAAAACTGGAAATGGGCCTTTCACTGACTTAATTTTAAAAGAAATTTCTAAAAAAAATATATATTTCAAAAGACATTGTCGAGTTACTCGACCAAAGAAATTAAATTTTTTTTCTACCAAAAAATCTAAAAAGTTATATTCGTTTCCCCTTTATTGTGTAACTCGACAAAAAAAAAAGTTAAGAAATTGTCAAATTAAACTTTTTTGAGTAACTCGACAAAATAATATTAAGCATTAATCTTATTAAAAAAGTTTTGTTGTTATTAGTTTTTATTTTGTTTATTTAAATAGGGGGACAAAACAAAATTTGCAACAAAATTCAAAGTCGGGAATGGTCAATGCTAAAAAAAAAATTAGGGGAAAATTTGGTATAAATTAAAAAAGTTGTGGACCAAAAAGTGCAAATTACAAAAAAACAAAAAACAAAAAACTAAAAACTAAAAACTAAAAACCCACACAACAAAAAAAAAAAAAACATTTAAAATGAACTTTGTCGAGTTGACAAAGTCACCAAAAAAAAAAAAAAAAAAAAAGAAGAGAGAAATTTAAGGGACTTTGTTGAGTTGCACGACAAAGTCACCAAAAAGGAAATATTTAAGTTCCTCGACAAGTCACACAAAAAAAAAAAAAAAAAAAAAAAATTCAAAACTTTATTTGGTCATAGATTAACAAAAATTTCTTTGACATAGGAAACGATCACCGAACAATATGAAAATTTTAGGAAATATAAAATACTCATGTAGTTACCACATATCAAAATTTGATAGTTCGACGGCATGTTTCGGCTTACTAAAATCCTCAACGAAACATCCTAGGTAGTTTCTCGGATTCATACTGTCACAGTTTACAAAATTGTCCATAACTTGAGTTATATAACATGAAATTATGTAAAACCAAAGCCAATGGTTAGATAACCCATAGGGCTATCATCTCCAACTGGAATTACATAAAAATACTTAATATATAAGGTGCAGGAAATTTTTGAGTTGGACAACAGAAACTGCATCTTAGAGAAACATAAAGTTTACCAAAACCTTTCAAGTACACATCATTAACGTGTAAAAAAAAAAAAATAGGAATCCACTAAAACTACCACAAAACCAAGGTCCACAAAAGTTTAAGAAGATATTTACACTACTTAAAGTTTTTTGATTGGTTTATAATAGCAATTCTAGCACGCCGACGGCATGAATCCAAAAAACAGCTTAAGAGGTTTCGCGGTGAGCATTTTAGTATGCCTAAACATGCCGTCGGACTACCAATTTTTGATATGTGGTAGCTACTTGAGTATTCTATGTCCCCTGAAAATTTCGTAATGTTCGATGATCGTTTTCTATGTCAAAGAATTTTTTGTTACTCCATGACCAGGTGAATAAAATTTTTAAAATAAGGGCAGTGTTACTAAAATTTCTTCACCCGGTCATGGAGTAACAAAAATTTGTTTGACATAGAAAACGATCACCGAAAAATATGAAATTTTTAGGGAACATAGAATACTCATTTAGCTACCACATATCAAAATTTGATAGTCCGACGGCATGTTTCGGCTTACTAAAATGCTCACCGAAACATCCGAGGCAGTTTTTCGGATTCATGCGGTCGCAGTTTACAAAATTGTCCATAACTTGAGTTATATAACATGAAATTATGTGAAACCAAAGTCAATGGTTAGATAACCCATAGGGCTATCGTCTCCAACTGGAATTATGTAAAAACACTTAATATATAAGGTGCAGCATACTTTTGAGTTGGTCAACAGAAAGTGCAGTTTAGAGAAACAATTTACCCGGTCATAGAGTAAAAAAAATTTATTTGACATAGAAAACGATCACCGAACAATATGAAATTTTTAGGGAACGTAGAATACCCATGTAGCTACCACATATAAAAATTTGATAATCCGACGACATGTTTCGACATACTAAAATGCTCACCGAAACATCCAAGGCAGTTTCTCGGATTCATGCTGTCGCAGTTTACAAAATTGTCCATAACTTTAGTTATATAACATGAAATTATGTAAAACCAAAGCCAATGGTTAGGTAACCCATAGGGATATCGTCTCCAACTGGAATTAAGTAAAAACACTTAATGATGGTTGTCGAGTTAATGGTTTGTCAATGACATTGCTTGCACTTGCTCTTCGGTTTCAGGGTTGCTTCCGGCAGAATATTACTTTGGTTACCATTTATGCTTCTTTTGGAGATGATGCCCTCATACACTCACTAAATGAGGTGGGACAATTATTAATATGAACAACCAAAGCAATGACTGTCTAGATGTTTAGGTCCGCAAGAAGCACTTTATAGTCTCTTTCATTTCTAAAAGTGATATTTAGATGTTCCAACGACCATCTAACTTGTGAATTTTCATCCTTTTTCAGTTTCTATTACAATGATCATACATGTCCGAACACCCACCTCTAAATTGCTCATGGGTGGACTCCTTTTTAGTATATTTTGAAATGTCAGTCCATGTTCTTGTTGGGAGCTTCTAAACCATTTTCTTATTTTGCACAGGCCATGAGCTTGAGCTACAAGCAGAGATAAACATTCGAGGAAGAAAGAAGGCATCAGGCAACAAAATCACTGGCATTCAGGTTTCACTATTGAAGTCCCAGTGTTAAACATTGTATCCCCCATTTTCAATGAAGTTGACATGGACTTCATTCTTTGCAGTTTCTGAAAAATGACTCCAGAGAGTGATGATAACATCAGAGGACTCCAAAATTCGGATACTTGATAGGCTTGAAGTTGTCCATAAATACCGAGGTATATTTTAGTTCCATTTGTAGTTTTTGAGCTATGCTTATGAACACTTATTGTTTTATCTTTCACAGCTCGACAACCATGTATGGTTGTCGAGTTAATGCAATAAATGGTTGTCGAGTTCACTTTTCAATTTTTTAATGTTTTGGATTTGATTATAATATCATAGATTCATAGTACAATAATTTGATGGCTATTTATAATACTAATAATTACATCAATAAATTAAATGCAGAAAAAAATTTACTTCAGGGGTAACCAATAATTTCAACAATCAAGGAATGATTAATTTCATATACTTAAGATGTTAGTGTGTTCCTGGCAATGGTTGTCGAGCTATATGTTGAATTACTCGACGAGGTTATCAGTTACTCAAAAAAAAGAAAACTCGTTCTCCCTAATTAAATTTCAATTTGTGGATTTTGTCTACAATTTTTATCATTTAATTGTTTCCAAATAAAGAAAGGAAATAGAGAGTAATACTCGTTATGTTAATTAGTAGATTCTGCATCAGTAATACATAATTAGCAAATTGAAGCCACTCTCATAAAAGTGCTTTTTTACACAAACCAATCACTTTTTATTTTATTCTTTGGAACTCTTGAAACACGGTCTCCAGCGAGTAAATCTGTTGTGAAACTGGAAAACTCGACAATAACACTATTTTTTTGTTGTTGTTCTTGTTCTTGTCGAATAAAATATTTTTTTTTTTTTGTTATTGTTCTTGTCGAGTAACTCGACAAAAACAATTTTTGGGTTGTTCTTGTCGAGTTACTCGACAAGAATATATATATATATATATATTTTGGTTCATGTAAGAACTTTTATTTTTTTTTGTTCTTCTTGTTTCAAGATTTTCTGTAATCTGTCTTCTTTTTCCAGTACATGTTGTTACAATTTCTACAGTATTTTTTCTATATAAATTGTATATAGATACAGTGTAAGACTGTAAGTACACTAACTTCACTTTTCCTGCAGCAAAAAAAGTGATTATTCTTATTTAATTGGTTCCTTTAGCTTTTTCTTCACCACTCACTCACTGTCTCCAAACCCACATAGAAACAATTTCATTTAGCAGTTACAGAAGGCAGAATCAAGAAAACGAGGCCTATTTTCTTGATTTTTTTGATACTTTCAAGTGTTTTTGTTAATACTTACCAGCAGCAGCCCATCAAAACTACTGTGGTTTTGGTGTTGGAAAACAGATCTTTTGATCATATGCTTGGATGGATGAAGAAATATGTAAATCCTTCAATCAATCGAATCTCGGGGAAAGAATGCAATCCAGTTTCGACCAAAACGGGGATAATGAAACAATTTGCTTTTCTGATGATGCTGAATATGTAGATCCAGATCCTGGCCATTCCTTTGTCTGGTTTTGTAGAACAAACGTTAACAATGTCACGGAATCTCTTATGCAACCTTAATTCATGAATACACAGTTTTTGATAGATGGTTTTCCTCAATTTCAAGTCCAACACAACCTAATAGATTATTTGTATACTCTGCAACTTCCCATGGATCCACAAGCCATATGAAAATAGACAAATACCCAAAAAATTTAATATACCAACTAATGTAAATAAATAAAAAATACAAATATAACAAAAACTTTGCAACTTAACACATTCTCGAGTAACTCGATAAATTCATATTTCAGTTTATCGAGTTACTCGATCTATTGAGTTTATCGAGTTACTTGAAAACTTATCATCGACAGAAATATTATTTTTTTTAATTAAACATACATAAGTCATAAAAATGAATTTTTGATATACGTTTTTCACAACAGCAATCAACCACAAAATTTTATTATTCTTTCTTAATTTATCAGGCTAAAATAAGACTTACATTTAACTGCTTTAAGTACAATCAAGAGTACCCCATTAACTACAACATAGATAAAAGGTTCTAACTTATTTCAAACAATTGTCTATCTTGCATTGTACATATATATTCTTTTTTTCACTTTATTATTTCATATTATATCCTATCAATAAACTATTCTCAACATGCAATTTTTTCCTACACATTTCACTAACGTACAACGCACGGCCTTAAAACTAATATATATATATATATATATATATATATATATATATATATATATATATATATATATATATATATATATATATATATTTTACCCATTTGGACTTGCTTTGGAAATTCTTATTACAATTTGTTTTTTTTTTTTTTTTTTGGTTGCTTTCTTTTCATTTAATTAAAGAGGAGGACAAATTTGTCAAATAATTTCCAAAAGGATGAATTGTGCCATTTTCTAAAGCTTGAGGATGCTTTGCGCCAGAAAATATAGATAAGAGTATTTCAACTACTTTCTTGAAAGGTTGAGGACAAAATGCGCCAATTTCCCCACAATATATTAGACATTATCACAAAATAATATATTTTAGATTTTGCATCAAAGGTGGCCATTTCACCAAGAATATTTATATTCACACCATAACTTTGTTTTTGTATTTATTTTAATTGCAATAAAAATCCACAATATTCGCTCATTGTCACACTTATATCTCTAATTTTTTATTCCATCACATTATTATCCTTAATCTTCTATTAATTAGCATATCTTATCCATAATGATGATTTTCGTCCAAAAAACTGTTATGAGAGCATAAAAAACTTATTTACCCTTCATATTTTTAAATAAGCAAAAAAAACACATACAAAAAATTCGACAAAATATTTACCCTTCATTTCAAAGCACGTGGACAAAACTATCATCAGTGATAATATATGCTAATTAATTGAAAGTTAATGATAAGAACGCTACCAAAAAATTGAAGAGATAAGTACAACATTTGAAGTCAAATGATTGAATTGGTCGAAATTTTATGAGAAAACACAGTAACAATCAAATACCTTAACAAGCTTAACAAGCGAAACAACTTGTTTTAATGAAACCAAACGCAGTAAACCACACATATGAGCAAGAATCTTAAAACAATGAAGGCAAGACAAATTCACACGAATGAAGAAAAAGAGTACACCCAAAAAAGGATCATCCACAGAAGAAATAAATTAAAAGGAAAGAAGATAATTTTGAGATTAATATCATTATAGTAGGCTGCTTTGAAAAAAGTAGGAATCACAAGACATTTTTCATCTTCTCTCCCAATAATTCTCTCCAGGAATTTCTTTTTTTCCCTTTTTTTTTCCCTTCTTTTTCTTATATCCCAGTATGAAATTAAATATCAATTTTTTTTAAAAATTATTAAGGAGACAAATTCTAATGTATATATTATAGTACATTTCACAAAATATACCACCATTTGGAACAAAAGTTTTTCACTACATAATTAAAAACTCAAAAACCATCGATCTGACTGAAAACAAAAATAGAAGAGGAAAAAGAAAGTCACCACATTTATCTTCAGAAAAAAGGTGAATTTCGTTGAGGCATCTTCTCCTGCATTTAAAAAAAAAAAAAAGGGGATAATCTAAGTCAACGCTTTACTAGCAAAATTTAAAGGGGGGAAATAAAGCAGCTGAAGCCTGTCTTTATTTATTAATTATTTTTTTGTGTGCTGTCTAATATGGTTGGCTGTGTTTAGAAGTTACTTTTTAAGAAAATAAGTCGAGACTTAACTTTTAAATTAAGTTTTGTAAGTAAAAAATGTAAGTGCATGTTTGTCTAAGATTAAAAAACTAGTGTAAATAAGCAAAATTTTAAAATAAATAATTTTCATGATGGTCAGAATTTGAAATAAGTTACTTGGAAAGTAACCCCCACTTATAGTAACTTTTTTCTCAAATGCAAGTAATAAAAAACATGTTTGGAACAAAAGTTCACTTAAAAATAAGTATGACTTACTTCTAATCTTAGCCAAACATGCTCCCGTAACTCATGAGCGATACGTAAGTTTGAAGCGCTCTTCCAGGTAGTCTCCACTGCGGACTGGCGGAAATCTGTCAACAGTGCAGCAAAAATTCAATTTCTTTAGTAGCGGCGACCAATAGAAAACAGACTTGAGAACTCAATAATTGTCCGAGAACAAGCTTATAAAATACCCAAAATAACCTTTTACTTTGATTCGTATATGGTACTTAATTTCTTGATTTTCAAAGGATAATAATTCTTATCAAAGTTTACATGTTTATATACCTTGGAGGATATGATTCACTGCAGCAAGTCTTCAGGCATTCCACCACACAATCCGGATTAGGATCCAAAAAGAAAGCCATCTAGAATTTGCATAGTAAATTTATCGGTGTATGAACAGTTTGTTACAATGAAAGCTAAAATAAGAAAGTAAATGCTAACTCAGGAAGAGCCATCCACAAGTAAATTTCTCAACATTCCAAGATTGGTCAAAAGGTGGCCATAAAACCTACAATTGACCAACAGCTTACTTCGGCATAACAAATGAGTTCACTGCAAGAAGTCTTAAAAACAAGTAAGCTTGAATCGTGGAATTCGGGTATATATATAATAGATGGTCAAAAGGACCTTGCAGGTTAGAGATCAGGTAGACAGTAGTCATCGACATAATGCCTTGGGTTCCAGATCAAAGGAACATGGGAAATTAATTATATGAACTTTGAGTCACCTTTTTAAAAGGTTAATTCACCAAGCCTCAAAAAATTACACAAAATCATTGACATCCAAGGCACGAGTGCAAATATTAATAAAAGAAGAAGATCAAAGGAGTAGAATTGATTACTGAGTATCGTGTTTGTCCTGTTGGCATTACTCGGTGCAATGTTGACCTACGTAGAGAATAGCAATATGAAATCTTTGTCTAAACAAAGCTAAAAGCAACGTTCACCGAACAACTCATCTGACACACACAAAAATGATTTTTAAGTACGAGAGTGACAAATTACCTAAACAAACAATTTGTCCACCTCTCCAACAAGTCACCGATGTTAACAATGAAGGCCCTGCAGTCCATAATTTGGGACAAGAAACATAAAAACTTGGGAAAATACACTTCCCATATATAGACACACACATACACTGAATGTAGCTAAATGAAGTGATGGCATTTGAAGCTTAGTCTCCTACTTTTGAAATATAACCTCTTACATGGTGAAAGATTAATGTGTCAAATACAGAACTTGGAGTTTGTAACAACCCAATTCTTGAAGTGTTTTCTTTTACAATGTGTTATAACAACCATTGTTCTAAAAGGCTCGCCTAAGCGGCGTCTTGGCTCCGCCTAAACTTGAAGCGCAGCATTCACGCCTAAACACTTCTCACACTTTGCCCTCTCGCATCGCCCTTGTCTCGACCTCGCTTAAGTTCGAAAAGCTTGAAACTCGACTTCTATGGCTAGCCACGCTTTACGCTTTTTAGAATACTAATAACAACTATTCTTTGAGTTCTGAAGCTGAACAATTTTAGTGATACATGAAGAGGCACATGCATTTTCCATTTAAAAGCCAAACATTTTCCCAGATATTTTGGATACCATTACCCTTAACGTGGATTGTATAAATTGAGGGTAACTTTATATTTCAAGTTACACATTTCCTTACTCTTCCCAAATCGAATTCTCCTCTGTATTTCCGTAATCAAGAAGGACGACCATAAAAAATATTAATCCATTTACAAGAGCTTAAGTCTTTCCTCGGTCTTAAACAATATTATATTTCTCATGATAATCATAGTAGCAACGATTTTCACTAGCATTAACAACTTAGCTTAAAAATGAGCAAGATGTTATTTAATTGCAATATAAAAATTAGAGATAAATTAGATTACCGTGCATTGTATCACTGGTAAACCATTTAAAACAAAGTATAATTCATCAATTAATTTTATGTAGTTGCTTCATTTAGCCTGGCTACTGTTGATGAGCACGGAAATCCTGTTGTATCAAAGGTATCCATAATGAAAATAACTTAAAATTAGAATCATGAACAAACCCAGGGACATAATGCACATTTTCCCAGACCCGTGGCTCTTTAGTTTTTTCCCTGCAAACCTTTCAAAATTGTAAAAGTTAATTGATTAGTAGAACATTTACTTTTACACTTTTAAGATAAAGCTGTGAATAAGACTGAGCATATAAAACGAACATGCCTGAAGTCCGCCTACACCATCTGAGGCCAGAAGGGTTATCATTCCATAATCTGAATGAGCAGAAGCACCGTATGTGTTTTCCCCAGAAGGTCCTAAATCACCTGTAAAATAACAAGGAAATAAAATCAATTAATGACTCATTTGTATTCTTCCACCCTCCAAAATCACATTAAAATTTGTGAAAAATCATGTTTTTTGGCCTAAATCCATTTTTGCTCAACATGGTCCCAGGATTGCAGTCCCAGCTAGTTGGCAGACCAAGAAAAGAGACCTCATTGACGTATAAAAGCTTCAAATTACTTTTTTAAGGTCTCGATCTCTTGATATTTCTTGGGTGAAAAGAACTGATCACATGCATGACAGTTGAATTGTTGACCTGCTTATGCTTTTGTTGCACATATAGAGTTGTCCAAAATCATATCCCCCAAAAATATAGTGTAGCAACAGGAATCTTAGGCCTGTAAACGGATCGAATCGGGATGAGAAAAGGGGAATCAAGACTCGGATCCAAATGACATAAGACATCAACTGATCTAATCCAACTACCTGCTGAATTGAAACCAAGAGATCCATATCCGGACCCATACAAACATAGGTAGCCACTGACTCCTCCATATCGATTTACATGTAACCACATGCTTATATGCGATAGCGTATTAAATATTTACATCAAAAAACAATGTGAAGAAAGAGAGAGCTCATTCACCTAACTGCCGTTTGGAGAAGGTTAAAAGTGCATGTACTTGAAGCACTTCAAATATTCCATAATTTATTATCGATGTTGATCCTTAAAAGCTCTTTGATCAGTTGTGATGGGATGGGTCTTAATTACAAGCTATATTACTGTTGGAATATATGACAACGTTATCAGTTAACACTCTTTCCTAAGATAGATTGTAAAGCTACGTACATTACTGTCTAGTTGTTCAGAGTTATTGTTGTATTACCAGCTGTAATTAGACTAGGCAGTTGTATTTCTATTTGTAGGCATTAGAAGCCAACTATGTAATATACTACAATACGAGCATGTTTGGGCGTGCTCGGAAGTAACATAAAAGTAAGCTTGACTTTTCTTTCAACCATACTGGAACATGCAATTAAACCCAGTTACATGTCAGGATAAAAAGAATGGGGTTCTGGTCACCTTTGGATCTAGGAACATCCATTGAGAAAAACACGTACTTGATATCGAAAATATATGTTAATTGACATCTAAGAATCCTATCTCTGGTAATCAATGCTCTATTTAGAAGTTATGTGTTTTCATTACTTATTGCAGTTGTCCAATTTGAATTCCAATATTAGCGAATCCATTCTACCCCGTCCTCGATTATAAGATGTGGTTTGCTGAACGTGACTGACTAAGACATAATCAGTAGCCAGAGGAATGGTAAAGGCACGAAGTTCACCGAATGGTGATCAATCCATATGGTTAAAGATGACTTTAGATAATATGGCTACTAGCTTAGTATAGTCAAGTCAATGAAATAAAGTATATAAAGAAGGTAAACTACACCATTGATTATTACAAAAACTTGAGCAGTTTTCATTAAGTTGCTGAAACAGATTATATATTTGCACAATGACAGACGAGATAGGCAACTCATGTTCCATTCCTCTCCACAGGGAATAGTGCAAAGGAGGCAATGTTTCTCAAGTTAACGCAGGCAAAAGATCGAGCTAATAAACAAAGATGCAACATTCAGCTCCTAAACCTGGATAGTGTAGCAAGCGAAGAAAACTATTTGGTTGATTTGATGCCCCAATGTCATAGAAGAAGTTTTCCTCTAAGTTCAGTGCCAGAGCAACTAATGAGATGAGTCTTTTTCCAGCATTCCTATGACAGAAAAACCAGAACAGACCACATATTAGTTTTTCCTGAGACTAAATTTTTAAATAATAAGTGCTTGTTTGGTAAAGTATTTTTTTTGAGATTATAAGAAGTGGGTCCTACAAAACGTGTGGACAAAATCTGTAGGTTTTAAGTAATGTATAAATAAAAATTATGCTTGACCAGCTTTATAAGCACCCAAAAGCAATCCCAAACATGCTATAAATGACAAGAAGGTACACACGTTCTAAAACCAAGATTGCAATAGGTCAGTAACTCCACCAAAATAGCTGCCCATATGCATGGGGAGGCAATTTTCATTCATCCAAGCATATAGAAATAGACCCCTACTGAGAAAAAAAAAATTAAAAAAAATTTGATAAAGATATCTTGAAATACAATCCTGCAAAGCCAATTTAAGAAGATGCTTCTTTGAAAAATAAAAATAATTAGTAAGGTACTAATAGAGTTCCAAATGATTAACAGTTACGTTCAAAATAATTAATCGCTAGGCATTGAGATGCATGGATCTACCATGTAGATGGACTGATATGCTAATTTGCATAAAAGATACCGTAGCAAGAATGATTTCTCGTCCATTTAAGAAAGACAATAATATGATGTAAGATTATAAATATTTATAACACTTACAGGACTCTTTTGTAGTAGTCTTCCATAGTAGACCTCCAACATGGCAGAATCTCTAGAGACGCATAGGAATAAACACATGTAAATATTCAGAAGAAATCCCCCCCCACCCAAAACCAACACACACCCAAAAAGAGAAGATAAAATTAGATATTACGAGCATGGCAAAGGATTGACAGATGTTAAAGGAACATGTGGGACAAGAACAAGAAAAATTTGCAGTTTTCATATAGCATTAGTAAATGAACAAAACCCCAATAGTGGTTGAAATATATAGAAAACAAGATAGAAACATAGGCAAATGTAAGTCGCAAGTACCTTCTGCTGGCCATTGATTCAAGTATCCATGCGTCGTGTCTTCAAGAGGTCCAATGTAGAAGCTCTCTTTCGAGTCACCTGATTTTATTTTTTTTATAAAACAGTTAGTGCGAGCTTAATTTTTACTCAGCTCACAGTCACAGTTGATTAGTACACAAATAACTCATGTCCTTCATTCCCTCCTTGCTAGCAGAAGTACGAACTGTATTTTGGTATTATTACTTTACAAGACAAATATACAGTCATCTCAAACCGATGGCTTTGAATTTGAATACAACCGAACATAAACTAGACTTTCAAGTATGCATTCAGAAGGGGTAGGCTAGATTAGTAACAAGTAGACCTTTTCTGTGAGTATCTCCAACTATTTTGGAAATTAATACCAATCGTAAGGTCTGAGACGACCCAAACAATACTTGATCAGATCGCGATCAACTTAACAATTGAGCTTACATCAGAGTTGGCACCACTTGAATGTTATCTCAGAGCAGAATACGAGCTAGTAGCTATACAACTGGACTTTTAAATAGGTTTGCATGGATAAAAAATCCAAACAAAAAATAGGTTGAATGCACGAGAATGCGCACCTCGATAATCAGTTAGAACATTTTACAAGCTACTACCCTTGCAGATTAACTTTCCATAAATGTATACACATGAGGATGTACTTATCTGTGTCACTAATCTAAAGCCTTGGTGCATCACATCTTTTGCTTAAGAGCGTCTCATCACTATCTACTAAACGAATATTAAAAGTGCAAGTAAATCATATCAGAAGTCACAGAGCAGCAGAGAAACCTTTGGAACTCGAAGATGGGTCAAGGTTTTCAGCGTATAGTGGTGTGTAACCTCTATTTTCCTTGCGAGCCAGTTTCATCTTCTCTTCAAGAGGGAGTGCAAAAAAAATTCTGTTCCCTTCGAGCACTTCATGTAACAAGTCTCCCTCCACTCCATGATTTATAAGGTAAAAGAAACCACATTCCATGCATGCCTACAAAACTACTCATGCTGTGAGCACATTTTCAAGAAAACAAAACCTTTCAAGCAATGGAATATGAGCCATTTAATTGAGAAGATAATTGTTGAAGAACTTGAGTATGTTAAGTTGTATATATATGGAAATAGGAAACGGATCCAGTTCTTTAAAGTAACAAAGAATTACAGCTTGCTACTTCTGACATTTCTAGGACACATTTCTTTTCATTGATATTTTAAAATTTTATTTGGAATTCGGAAGAGCAGTTTCTTTTAAAGAGATAGTTTTTGCGTACGAGTGAACACCCTTGAAGATATGTACCATGGAAAATAGTTACAAGACGTTGCTGTATGCTAGAGTAGTTTCTTTTAAAGTGATAGAACATTGTTGTATCTAACATTAGATTTTCCAAATAGTCTAGTATTTTAAACATTTATTAATTTGAACAATTGAGAATCAAAACGAATCCATTTTTTAGGCAAAAGAATTATATTAGAACATTTAGTAACAAATTTTGACATGACGATAAATTATGAAATGATCCCACTGACAAAATCTTGGCCATGCCAGAAAACCCCAAGACTAAATTTCACTTATCATAAACAGACGGCAAACAACAATTGAACACCACGAGCATTCTTAAAAGAAGGGAACAAAACTAAATACAGCACCAATTTCGATCGCCGTGTTTGGCTAAGCTTAAAAAGGTGCTTTTTAATGCTTAGCCAAACATGCTAAATGTATATTAATTTGAAGAAGCCAATTTTCTTATTCTTTAGCACATCAAACATTGTCCAATAGCATGCACCACCAGAAACAAAAAGCTAGAACAGAGTAGAAACTGCAAATATAATCTGCCGGCAACATCAATTTTTTTTTACAGAATTATTCATCGAATAACAGCAGGAAAAAATTAGACCTGACGAATCGAGAGAGCTGTGGAGATGCGGTCGGAGGAAGCGAGGTCGATAATGGGAAGTTGGAGGGTTTGAGCCATTTCAAAGAGGATACTGGTACTGACTCCTTGGAGTTCGAATCGATTCTGGGTTTATTGTTTTTGTTTAAGTGCATCTGCAATCATTATATGGATTACTTACTAATCAAGATTCCATCTGTGATGCATTAATTTCTAATGTATAAATATTTAATTTTAAATTTGATCTCCAGATTGCTATTTTTAAATAAAATTATATTTAACTAGTATACTTTTTTTTTTTTTTTGCGGTGGAATTTGACCGTAATAGAGGATTTTAATGGATCGAGAGATTGAGAAGCAGTTGCAGAGCCAGACTTTTGAAGTTGGGGGTCTTTTGTGAGACGGGCCAGGGGAGGGGCGAAGCCCTCACAGGGGTTCGGGGACAGTGCCCTCGAAATTTTTTTTCTCAAACCACAATCATTGAACTCATTTTTATGAGAATAATATTTTTTTATAAGTCATATTCTTTAAAAAGCTTACAAGAAGTCATTGCACAAAAATATTTAAGATCTAAAATTAGTCAAACTCTTCTTATTCACATTGCTTTCTATAAAATTATCCTCCAAAATAGGAAGATCCGATTTACAAATGAAATTAAATATTACTCAAGCTCAAAAGAAAAAAAAATCAATTAAACTCGATATGTATTAACAAGCAAAATGCATTTATTAATTTTGTATTATCATTTAAGGAATGAGCCAATCATTTGTAATTTTGTAATCCCATATCAATTTCATCTCCCTGGAAACATAAGATTTTACCAGAAAGATGGACTCTCCATTGCTGATTTGCTATTAGTGTGTTACGTTATGCGGTGAACATGATGTAGGGAATCGTCAAATCGATTCTTCGATTCGAATTTTGTAGAACATGAAGAAGTGATTCAATTTTTTTTATTTGCGTATTCCGAAATAAGGGTTGAACCACTGAAGTTTTACTGATTGTGTATTTGCAATTGCGTTTCTAACTATCAGATTGTAGAACATGAAGAAGTGATTCAATTGATTTTGAAGAATATTGAGAAATTAAAAAATTGAAAGAGATATATATGTGTTTTGGTTTGAGAAGAATGGAGACGTAGTGACGTATATACTACTTTTTTTTGCTTATGGTGGAGAAAACCTCATACGGTTAGTGAATATACTAGTATACCGCTTTTCTTTGAGGTGGAATTCGACCGTAGTAGAGGATTTTAATGGATCGAGGGATTGTGAAAAATCTGTTAAGATTGAGAGAGAGAAAGAGTTTTGTTTGAGGGAAATTTGATTTTGAAGAATATGGAGAAAATGAGAAATTGAGAGAGAGATATATGGATTTTGGTTTGAGAGAGATGAAGACGTAATGAAGGACAAAGAAGTATATTTTTTTTGTCTGTAGCGGAGTAAACCTTCATACGGTCGGTGTGTCACGGACCGACTCTTCTAGTCGCGTAGCACGACTATTTTTCGCTCCGTGCGGTAGTAGTTTCACTCTATTCAACTACCTTCCGCCTTTCCCATCACGAGTCTAAATATAACCCGTTGCACATTTTACCCACAAAGCTTACTAGCGTGTAAACACTTGAACGCATCCCTGCGCTGCACTTGGTGCCAAGGCGCTCGCCTATTCACAATGCACATCTTCGTCGAAGTTCTCCAACTCTGTTGAACCGACTTAGCTAGCTTGCCTGCATGCCCATGCACAACATACAGTCCTCTCATAGCATACTCGCTCCAACCATAATGGCATCTTGCCATATTCGCCCAACTATGCGGCGTTGCCCCACAACCGCATTTCTAACCAACGGACCCCGCGGCAAGGCTAGAACCCATAGCCAAAGCGCACGAGTTAGCATACGAGGCCTTTGGAGTACTTTCCTCGATAGCTCATTCAACCTAGAGGCATTACTGTATCCTTAGCATAGCCCTCGCGCTTAGCAATACTCTAACGGTAACCTCAGGCCTCCTCCGAGTGCCCAACGAAGGCCCCGAAAGCCAACGCCGCCCGAAGAGTTCCCAAACCCTAACGAGTACTTTAGCCCTCTCTTGAGGTGCCTAAAGTAGGCCCTTAGTTGCCCGCATGGCCCCTAAGGATTGCTCATTTAGTGCACAAGGTTAGCCCGCAGGCTGCCCCTCCGTTAGGACGGAAGCACGGAGAAGGCTGGCTGATTGCTCACCAAGCATGCCTCCCTTATAATAGATGCGGAGAAATATCCCAAGTGACACCAGTAGACGTCTTTTGGCCGAGGAATCATAATTTCCATAACTGGTGTTCCCAACCTCCAAATGACGTTCTGTTTGATCCGTAGCGAAGCTAACATCTTCAATATGAAGTCCAATAAGTTTCAGCCCCAACGGATACTCGACCGCTGAGTTATTGCCCTTGCAATATTCTGAAATTACGGCAGCGCCACTGCACTGCCCAGTCGCCTTCGGCCCTTACGTTTCATAACCAAACGGACTCCGATTGTCGCCTGCCTTGGTAGGAAGCTTCCTAACTCCTTAGGGAAGCTCTCCGTAAAACGGCTTCTCCAAACTCTATTGATAAGGTTCTCTGCTCATCACCCGAAGTTGCTGCCACTACGGTCACCAATAATCTCATGTCAAGCCAACTTCACCCGTCATCTCCGATAGTCACGGATATTAGCGTTAAGCTAAGGTGCGATCCGTGACATCCTCCTCCACTCAATTCTGTCAACGTCCTCGTTGACATGGAGTATACTAAGACTTTAGTATACAAGAACTCCACTTCGACTGTTGTGCATCCTGCACAAAGATCTCCACTTTGACTGTTGCGCATCCTGCACAATCTCGTTCTTCTAAGCCATCCCATACTTGACTAGCTATCGCTGATAAGCCATCCCATACTGACTGTTGTTGCTGATGCATTGTCCTCCAACAAATGTGCACAGATCCTGCACAATCTTTCTCTTCTAGGCTCTCCAGCCAATCGACCCTTCAATCAACAACGCTAAATCATCTTAATTTTTGAAGGTATCACACCGAATCAAGATAGTATTGTCAAAAAAAATCAAAACACATGTATACAAATTAATTTTTAGTTTGTATCCTAATGTTTTCATTTCTTTCGATTTTACTATCTAGTGTTGCTTTGTTTATTTTGTGCCATTGTTTGGCCACTTGTAATTTTCTTCTTTGATTGATAGCCCGAGAATGTCCGGTTGTATTTGTACTTTTCTTTGATCTATATATATTTACATCTTCGATAAAAAAAAAAAACAACGCTAAATCATCTTAGAACCAAGTCATCCCATATTGACAAGTTATAGCTGATAAGCCAATGCATACTGACTGGTTGTTGTTGATGCAATGTCCTCAAACACACGTGCATAGATCCTGCACAGTCTCATTCTTTTAGGCTCTCAAGCCAATCGACCTTTGAATCAACAACGCTGAAACAACTCTGAACCAAATCATCCCATACTGACTAGTTGTCGCTGATAAGCCATCCCATACTGACTAATTGTTGCTGATGCAATATCGTCCAACAAGTGTACAGATCCATCTGTGACACCCTCCTCCACTCAAAGGTGTTGACGTCCTCGAAAACACGCCAACATATAAGAATTCAAGTTTGTCCCTCCTGACAAAAAAAATTTTGGTACACCCCCGCCGGGTGTGGTTATCTTAACCAACCGCATCTCGCAGCACCACCAAGAAAAATCTGAGGTTATATTCGGTCCCAATCTTCACCCTATGCCTGAAGCATTAGTTCCTCGACTGAACGGATTCATATGTCCGTAGTGCCCATCTGTCACATACCGAATTAAAATCCATATTTAGCTCTCAACTTGGATAAATTTTGAGTCCCACGCTCTCTTGCTCAAAGCTTGAGTTTTTGGAAGCCTGGTGCTTCCTTGTCGTCTATGTTTAATCCCTTCGTAAAGACATAACACGGTTCTCCCTAGGAACATAGTTAACACAACTCAATTTTCTGAGCAGCTCCCACTTTGCATGCCTGCAAAGGTTTTCAAATCATTGGCGCATTGCGCCTAAGAGCTCAATAGCTCAATCTTCAAATTCTGCACACGCCTTGCCCATTCGCTAAGGCACCCATGTCATTGGCGCCCAGCGCCTAAGGTAGGAACTAATACGACCCTCTTAATTTTGCACAGCTTTGTTCAATGCCTTGCCTTTTTCCTAAGGCTTTCTCGAATCATTGGCGTCCAACGCCTAAGTTAAGGGCCTTTAACGTCCACTCCTTGCAGCCCAAAGGGTGGCTTGTCCAACGGAAGCAATTTAATCAATCGCCTGGTTTTAACACCAACTCCGACATGGCAATTAGTCAACTCTACTAACGCCCCAAATAGGTATGGATAAGAGATCAATTGCTTAACTCAAACCATATCTCGACCAAACACAAGCAATCAACTCTTTGATTCAAGTTCGATCCTGAAACCTGTGGGTGCAATCGCTTGCACAACACTAGAAACGCCTCATTGCGTCCAAAAGGTGACTCTTCACCATTCTCACTAAAGTTCGTCATCCCGCAGCTTGGAAAGTTCTCAACAAGGTGACATCTTACCACCGCATGGCCAATCACTGCCTACATATGTCTCTGAAAGCTCCTCCATCTTCCACAGCTTGGAAGATTCTCTCGAAAATGTGGTATCCTACCACCACAAGGCTACGCTGCCTTAGATTCACCTCCTGACTCGCAGCCTTTCCGCAACATGGTCACAATAACTTATATTCGTGGCACCATTGTCCATCCAACCAATCGGCATGTTCCCTCTTGGAAGTCAAGATGTATGGATACATTAGATTCTACCTTTAGTACCCATGGAAAGAAGTTAACAACCATCTTCTTGGCCTTATTGACTCAAAGCTATCGTCAAAACAAATTACTTCAGATAGCTAAGCTTCTTGCTCGAATCTGACTGCCAACCGAAAAGTTAACAATTCATTCCGACCTTAATAACACAACCATCATTCCGTCCAAGACTTCTGATAATGATCGTATCAAGCCCAAACAAACTGCTAACTGAAGCTGCTCATAGATCCCTTCTGATACTATCAACAAGCTCACCATAAATCAGGCTAATGAACTTCACCCAATCGATAGTAACCAATAACCATAAATGAAGCTACTCCGTTTCACACCGTTTATAGCTGTCAACAACGTAGCACAACATTGCTCTCAGAGCCAAACTGATGCACTGTAAGCTCAATCTCTGAAGCCAGCATTCGCTGCTCTTATAAGGATGTCAACTGATACTCAACCGACTCTAGACATCCCCAAAATCATGCACAATCTACAATCGGAATTATTGAAGCAGTTTAAAGCTAATGACAACAATCCCTCACCCTCGTGTTGCAAACTAGCACAATTCTGTTCTCTGAATCCAGGTTTCAACCGTCGTCCTCTGACGAGTTCTATCGGTCAATTCCACATTATAGTAGTACCTGGGTTTGTACATAATACCCAGATAACTCCCAAATCTGGGCTCTGATACCAACTGTCACGGACCGACTTTTCTAGTCGCGTAACACGACTATTTTTCACTCCGTGCGACAGTAGTTTCACTCTAATCAACTACCTTCCGCCTTTTCCATCACGAGTCTAAACATAACCCGTTGCACATTTTACCCACAAAGCTTACTAGCGTGTAAACACTTGAACGCATCCCTGCGCTGCACTTGGTGCCAAGGCGCTCGCCTATTCGCAATGCACATCTTCGTTGAAGTTCTCCAACTCTGTTGAACCGACTTAGCTAGCTTGCCCGCATGCCCATGCACAACATACAGTCCTCTCATAGCATACTCGCTCCAACCATAATGGCATCTTGTCATATTCGTCCAACTATGCGGCGTTGCCCCACAACCGCATTTCTAACAAACGGACCCCGCGGCAAGGCTAGAACCCATAGCCAAAGCGCATGAGTTAGCATACGAGGCCTTTAGAGTACTTTCCTCGATAGCTCATTCAACCTAGAGGCATTACCGTATCCTTAGTGTAGCCCTCGCGCTTAGCAATACTCTAACGGTAACCTCAGGCCTCCTCCGAGTGCCCAACGAAGGCCCCGAAAGCCAACGCCGCCCGAAGAGTTCCCAAACCCTAACGAGCACTTTAGCCCTCTCTTGAGGTGTCTAAAGTAGGTCCTTAGTTGCCCGCATGGCCCCTAAGGATTGCTCATTTAGTGCACAAGGTTAGCCCGCAGGCTGCCCTTCCGTTAGGACGAAAGCACGGAGAAGGCTGGCTGATTGCTCACCAAGCATGCCTCCCTTATAATATATGCGGAGAAATATCCCAAGTGACACCAGTAGACATCTTTTGGCCGAGGAATCATAATTTCCATAACAGGTGTTCCCGACCTCCAAATGACGTTCCGTTTGATCCGTAGCGAAGCTAACATCTTCAATATGAAGTCCAATAAGTTTCAGCCCCAACGGATACTCGACCGCTGAGTTATTGCCCTTGCAATATTCTAAAATTACAGCAGCGCCACTGCACTGCCCAGTCGCCTTCGGCCCTTACGTTTCATAACCAAACGGACTCCGATTGTCGCCTGCCTTGGTAGGAAGCTTCCTAACTCCTTAGGGAAGCTCTCCGTAAAACGGCTTCTCCAAACTCTATTGATAAGGTTCTCTGCTCATCACCCGAAGTTGCTGCCACTACGGCCACCAATAATCTCATGTCAAGCCAACTTCACCCGTCATCCCCGATAGTCACGGATATTAGGGTTAAGCTAAGGTGCGATCCATGACACGGTGACTAGTATACCGATTCTTTTGCAGTGAATTCGGCCGTAGACTTTATTATGATAATGGATTGAAGCGGTGAACAGATTTTGGAGATGATCGATGGAAGGAGATGATTGATTAAGAGGGATGAATTGAGAAGATTATCAGATTTTGGAGATGGTCCGTTGAAGAAGATGATTGAAGAGGAGATTTTGGAGATCGTCCGTTGAAGAATATGATTGAATAGAAATTTTTGGAGAAAATGAATAGTGAAGACGTAGTGGCAAACATAGTACTTTTTTTATCCCTGTAGCGGAGAAAGCCTCAATATGGTCGGTGACTAGTATATCACTTTTTTGTATGAGAATGGGTCACTGAGATTTAAACTATTTTGTTCTTGATGGACTCTTGATGGATAAGAATGACGATTTGAATTGCGGTGGTTATGATTTTAGGATTGAAGTAGTGAGTATAGCAAGGAGAATATCATTTGAGGGAGAATTTTGTTTGAGAGGGAAATTGAAAATGTAGAGACATATAGATGTATATATTCTTTTTTCTTCTAATAGTGGAGAAAACTATATATGGTCGTGACATAGAAAATCTAAATTTTGATGAATCAACATGTCTAAGAGCATATCCAACAAACTCTTTAAACATATGATGCTCTTTAATTTAAAGAGTTAACTCTTAAAATTCTACTTTAATAGACTCTCTAATTTAACATTTTAATTTAGCGAGTGAGTTTGACTCTCCAAACTCTTTATTATTAAATATATTGAAATAATTTCAATTTTCAATACTTGATATATTGACTTTAATTAAATAATATATACAAATTGGGATGGAAATATACACACAAAAAAAAAAGAGAGAGAGAAATATATTAAATGTTTATTGGAAGAAGTAAAATGAAGAGTATGAAAATAAAGAGATTACTGGAATGTTTTAAAAAATTGCTCTTTAAATATAGATAAGCTATTATAGATGCTCTAAAAGCATCTCCAATACATTTTGTGGATTGTTATTTATGTAGTATGGATATTGAAAGACTTCCGATCTACATGGCATTGATGTCTAATGAATAGACATTCAAGTTCAAATTCGATCTCCAATGTATTCTATGGATTGTTATCTATGTGGATTTTATTTTATTAAAATAAATACTATATTACATTTAAATATGCATAGGAAATTTAAATATTGTTGAGTCAACATGTCTTGATAGCTTGCATTGGAGAAGAATTTTTTTAGACATTGTCTATTTTGCCTATGTGGCAAAAAAAATTAACAATCTATGGTTGCACTGTCTGTTTGACTTAAATTATAATTTAAGTTGGTCAATTTCATCAAATATACTTATTATCTATATACTTCGTGATCCACAATTTACAACGTATTTATTATTCATATACTCTATAAGACTCAGCTTATAAGTATTTAACAAATAATTTTAACACTGCCTAGGTAATAAGTTATTAATAAATTGTAGATAATATGAAATATACAGATAAAAAATATATTTAATTAATTTAACAACTTCAATTATAATTTAAATAAGTAATTCTCTGCACCAGTATAATAGTCGGTTGTTTAGGTTTTAAACAACTACCTATTGTTTAAAGGGTATATTTATAAAAAAATATTAAGTTTGAATATGGGACAATATTTTATAATAATGGGGAAAATATTATTTTTTGGTTAAAGTGCCACACTTCTACTTATTAAGACTTATATATAAACCAAACTTTATAAATCTGTTTCTTATCTTGACACGTTTCCAAGCTACCAAAACTAGCAAGTGCATGGGGTTAGAAATTGTGTTAGTGACCATGTTAAATTGAGAAGGAATTTCATTAATTTTAAACATGATTGATCATTAGTTGTTGGATCCAAAGTATGAGATTCAACACGAGTTCACGATTTTTGAGGTCATGTTTATTTGTTACATTGTGGCATATCAGAATATTTATAAAGACCTCGCAATTGAGATTTTGTAAAAATCAACATGTAAAGGCTAAGGGCTTATCTGTAACAGTTTTGAAACTTTTGGTAAAAAATAATAATAATAATAATAATAATTGCAAAAATTACCCTAAAGACTAAACGTGTAAATAAGATATTTATCTTAATCGCGACCAAGTTCCTGGAGAAAACTAAGGGATAGGGCTTTTCATATTAAAGGTTTTTAAATTCTTTTGAAAGGATTAAGATAATTCCCCTTTGTATAACATTTTTAATTTGTTAAATGAGTAAAAATAGTAAAAAATCGTACGAAATATCCTAACACATTACCACAGGCTTGGCGCACCAAATCGGAATGTAAAATTGATTTTTGGGTGTAAGGGTCGACACCTGTACTCTAGGGTGTCGACACTCATGTGTCAAACATATGAGTCCAGACGGAAACACACAGAATTTTTTTGCAAAAAATTCTAAATTAGAATCTATAAGATACATTAGACTACTGACTCGATAAACTTTCCAATGATATATTATATGTCTTAGATAGATATTTCATATTTGTATCAATCTTGGAATTCTAGTTTCTCTACGTGTTCTGTGCATTGGTTCTCTAATGTGGAAGTCCACCCCTGTTTCATCTTGGATCCCATTTTTGGTATTTTTAGACCGATTGACTTCGGAAAATAATATGATCGTGATTAACATATAAACACTTGATTTTATGTAGATGCTAACCTAGATATGACAAGTTAAAGTAGATATTGATGACTATATGAAATGTGGAGGAAGAAAGCTTTAAATGCTACGATAGATAAGAATATAAGTAAGTAACTGTTCAATTACAATATAAAACAAAAGTATCTATATTATTATATGTTCCTATGTGATTACACGAGATTTAGTACATTTATATGTTACATAAGATATTATGTTGCTCCTAAATATTTGTATATAATCGACGTATTTTGATCATATAGTATTGTTGTAAATGTATATGAATTTTTGTTGAAATGCCGTCATATGTCATTATGACTCGTATATGTGCACAATATATACTGTGACATTCTTGTACGTGTGCATTGCATATGCGTGGACTTGAACAAAGTAATGCATAACTCACGAAAAAAAAAAAAAGATAATGAAAGTAAGAGAAAGATGATTGTGAATAACAAAGAATTTAATGAAATCGCCTTGTTGGTGCACCGTGCTGGATATATATACATGTCGAGGCTCTGACAATCCTTAAGGTAACCGAGGTTGCAGCATTGAGGGTCTAACACCCGTATACGGTGGTGTCAGGAGTTCCTCTGGTGGCTTGGGGACCGCAAATTGGCATGATGAACACGATATACCTTGGGCAAGCTTATTTTGTGATGTATATCAGTAGAGTTTCTTGAGTCGTGAAGGTAATGACGGACACAGTGGAATCTTAGGTTGTAGTAGCGACTAGGATAGGCCAACAGACACTAACTATAGTGCCCTTGTTATTAGACATAATGATATTTAAGCTTATAAGATACACCGTAGAAAAATTCAAAGTCCAAAGAGATAAAAGACAAATAAGATGCAAATCTGAGAACAAGTAAAGATATTAAAAAATGTGTCAATTCCAATAATAAGATCATATTATGAAAAATAGGATTGGAAATCATGCATATATGTGATGCATATTGTTAGTTGTTGATTATTCACCCGTGTATTTTTGCACTCTTAAGTATGACAATGCATGTACAGAAAGTTTGATGCCTACTTTCAAACAACGGGACGATTGTATACTATACCTTACCGTGGTTCAATCTATTGCCAGAGAAATCCAAAAACCTTAAAACTAATTATAAAAGAATTATTTAGTTTTTTAAAATAATTAGCTATATTTTATAACATAAATTCCTAACTATCTTTTGCTCTCTATTTTAAATAAACATTATACATCAAGTTCTAAACTCTATTTTTTTTTTTTATAATTACATGGATCAATAATAGAATAATATCAAAAATATATATTATTTTAACTATATCTACACTAAAATAAAATACTTACTTGTCATACAATACTATTAAATAATTTAAAACTTATTTTTAGAATGACATTATAGTTATTTAATATAATACTATTTTATTGTTTCAAACATTTGGTAATATACTTGATTAAATGGTAAAAACTAAAATAAAATTTAGGATGTCACATTATCGATCTTGTAACTGTAGCTATCATACTCGATCCACACAAGGTACTTTGGATTCAATAATTTTAACTGATAAGTCGTTGAACAGTTCACTACTACTATGCAGCATACAATGCCATACTGAAGAAATTGCACACAAATGTGAACATGGATTGTATGCACTTCTTCATGCCAGTAAGAGCTCTAACATGAGAGAACCGATTTATGACACGTTTGATAAGGAGAATTGAATAGCAATAAATATTTTACGGGGAAAAAAAAAAAGGAGCTAAAATCTAGTTCATAATGTATCCAATACAATACACATAATGTATAAGCAAATAAGATTTTGCACTCACCACCAAATATCAACAAACAGCTTGAGCACAGGAAAATATCAGATAGCAGATCCATGGAAAGTCTCAACGGGATTTTCAGCAAGAAAAAAGAGCTGACAAGCAAGGCTGATGAACACTATATTTATGTCAATTGGATCCAGAACGATGAGAGAATAAGTTTTAAGCAGCTTTATACAATTTTAGCTATTAAAAGGTTTTCCATCCATATGAAGAAAATGTGGAAATACGATAACCTCAACTTCCTTAGACACAGCAAAGAATCGTTCTGACAAAATAATATTATCAGAACTTGAAATAAAGGCTCCAATTGCGGTCACTTGAGTTAACTTCAGTCATCTCACCGACACTAAAATCAGAGCACGTACGGCTATGCTTAAAAGTAAGTCAAATTTACATTTCTAAAAGCAAGTCTTAGCGTGTTTTCTAAAAAAATAACTTTTATGCACAGCCAAACAAACTCAGATCATCAAGAACACAAAACTCCAAAAGCAAGCATGCAAATAATGCACACATGTACGTTCATTAACAACGTCCAATGACAGCTGAGTTCACTATTAAGTAATAGAAGAAATTAAATCAATTGCTAATTTACACTCTCATAGAAACCAGGAACACTCAAACAGCAGCTTGGTGTAGTTAAGATGGGCCAACATTTTTATTTCCCAAATTTATCACTTTTTTTAGATTTTGAAACTGCAATCCGACTTTAACAATACAAAAGATTTTAACTTTTTTCCCCGTCTTCAATACTATATCTAATAATGTCAAGTCCACCTTACCAAGCATGCCATTACTGCTAATGTATGATAATCAGCTCTGTGTTCTCAAACTCCTCCATCCCTCCAATCTTTTCAACAACTTGCGCATTTTCCTTAGTACTAGTCTGCAGTAGCTCTTTCCATATGATACCCATCTTTTTGAACCTTAACAAACTTACTTCAAACACAAACAAGGGAGCAAGATATTCAATTAGTAAAAGGAGGTAAATAGACATTTAACAGTTTTTTTTTTAAAATAAAAAACAGTTTAAAAATGTAACCCTTAAGATTATTTATTTTCCTTTTTCGTTCAATGTGTTTTAACTTCCTAACTAGGCACATTTCATCTCCACGATATTAATACCTATGCTTCCTCATCCTTAAACTACACAATAAAAATGTGCAGAATTTTGTGAATATAGTTTGACACTGAAATACAGTTGCCAAATACATTGCAAAATTTAAGCAAAATATAATTCCACGGCACATAAAAAAGATACAGTGGATAAAATTCCAACCTTGCCCAGGTCTTGGGTGTAACACATCCCAAGACAGGAAGCAAGCAGAGCCTCCATTAGTTTTTTTCTCAAACTAACATCATGTATGAGGCCTGCCTTCAAGCAGAGTCAGGAAGCCTGTGAGTCACATTAGGAATGTAGTGAAGATCATTATTTTTTCCAATCAAAACCGCGCATACCCTTAGAAAGCAAAACTAGGACATTGCATCATAACAAAGATAACCCAATTCTATTCACTCATGCAAACATTCAGGGCGGGTTTGGTAGGGATGATTAGATAGTATTGGACAATATTAAAGAAAAAATAAGTTAAAATCATGTCTTTTATATTATTCCATCCTATCCAATACTGTGTACCAAACATGCAATCACTACTTACATCTTAAAGATGATTAATAAGATAATCCAATCCCCGAAAAGCAATACTAGGACATTGCATCATAACAAACATAATCCAATTCTACTGATTCATGCAATGCAAACATTCACTGTTTACGTCTCAAACACAATAAATAAGATAAATCCAATTTCTCATAGGCAAATTTAGAACATTAAATCATAACGAATATAATCCACTAAAATTCATTCAAAATCGGATAAGTCGACAAGCGATTTTAAAAAAAGTACCGACATAAACACACTGCCAATACGTCGATTTAATTTTTTTAATTTTTTTTAAAATTTTATGACCTAAAGAAATAAAAATTTCTATACTTATTGCATAAAAAACAAACACTCAAAAATGATTAACCCATTTTAACATTAACAAACAAATAATTAGTCCATTGACCGGCCCATAAAGTTTGACATATTTTTTCTAAACCCTAAACAAATACCCGGCGAAGTGTACCAATACGTGTTGGTGTCCGATACGTGTCCAACACCGACACGCCGGTTCCAGTGACTCGTCCATGCTTTTTAGATGCAAATATTCACCGTTTGCATCTTAAAAAAGATCAAGATAATCCAATCCGTGAAGAAAAAGGCAAAACTAGGACATTGCATCATAAGAAAAGATCCAATTCTATTCATTCATGCAAACATTCACTGTTTACATCTTAAACACAATCAATAAGATAATCCAGTCCCTGAAAAGCAAAAACTAGGATATTGCATCATAAAAAAAGATAATCCTATTCTATTCATTTGTGCCAACAGCCTAACGTTCACTGCTTACATCTTAAACACGACCAATAGGCGACAATAACATGTTAAACCCCTAAATTCTACCTAATGCCCCGAAATGAGTTGCAAAGAAAAGATTCTAGTGGCTATCTACCTATTTCAAAAATATCCGAATCATTGTTTACATAATTCAGTATTATACCTCGACTGAGGTGTTGGTGCACCGCAACAGATTCTTCCAGCATCCAGCCCACATTAAATCCATGTCTACAACACATTATCAAACAGGTCAAGGTTACATACCATCCAGAGAAAGATATACCACTCAAAAGGAAACTTGAGAAACTCAAACATATGTGCAGATAGATTGCTACGGGTGCATTCAAAGACAGATGAACACACTTGCGCGCTAACACACACACACACTAGGAAGGGTGAGAAGGTGTACCTTACGCCAGAGGATCAAGAATCTGGCTTCATCTACCTTACATCTACCTCTGCAAGAAACAAAATTCCAAATTGTCATATTCTGAAATAAACCCACAAGATATCGATTATTCACTATAGAAAATCCGAGTTTGCCCATACAATTTGGATATACTAACAACTAATCATGCGTGCACAAAAACACCCATTATATTCAGATATGGGAAAAATTCCTTACCAGAGGATCATGAACCCGGTATGAGTCAGCCGTAAGCCCCACCAAATACAATCCCGGAAATACACCCTGCAGAACAACACATATGTGAAAAATCCCACAAAACACAGGAAAAAGAAAACAAAAAACCGGTTTTAACTGACATACATCGAGTTGTTTCTGAATGTTTTTGGACCTCTTCTTGGGTCTGCGAGCGGGTTTCGACCCAGTCAAAGCGTAAACATCCTCCTCGATCTCCTCCCTTGACAACGAAATCCAAATCTTCATCTTCTCCTTCCTCTCCACGCCAAAGCCCATACCCAAGCCCCCACTCTGCTGCCCTCCTTCCGCCCATCCCCTCAGCCTATTTGACTTTACAGCACTTGTAGTGCTATTGATTCTGCTATTCTCAACTGTTGTTTCTTTCTTGACCGCCGCCGCCTTGACCTCCTTCCTCGGCCGCAAATACCACGGCTTGCCCCCCCAATTCTCCTCCTCCTCGGCACAAACGATACCATTTTGCGGTGGGATTTTCGGAATAATGGGGAGCTGTTCCGGTCTAGGCTTAACGAGTCGACTCTCGGAGTAGGAATCAGGGTCGGGTTGGCGGTGGTCGGGGGAATCGCGGCGGCGGAATCGGTGGTGTTGTGAGGTGGAGTTCTTGTGGGCCCATTTGAGTTGGGGCAAAGAGAAGTTGTGCAATGGCTGTGATTTTATGGGCGCCGTCTCCATCAGAAGCACCGCATGAACACCTTCAGCCGTTTCTTTTTCAGTTTAAAATTACTGCTAAGAGAACTAAAAATCCTGAAAGGACAAGAGTTTGTGTGTCCGGGTGTATGCAAGAGTATGTATAGAGAGAGGAAGGGAGAGAGAAAAGGAGAGAGGGGGAATGGAACAGAGGTGGTGAAGGAGAAGAATAGGTCAGAGAGAAAGAGGGCACGCTACGTATATATGGTGATGTAGAGCATGTACAGAAGTGGAGGTTTTAGAGTCTGTTTGGTTATAGTGTAAAGGAAAAATGATAAATGTAAATTGGTTTCTATTGTTTGGTTGAAGGTGAAAAGAGGGGCAAAATCCAAATGAAAGGTGAAAACTAGATTTTTGTTGATCTAGTTTATCACAAAATATAAGTTGCCCGAGTCAGACAACATAGAGTCTCACACGAGGGGGCCAGAGTCGAGCATTTGCCCGATTCAAGCAACATAAATGCTCTGTCTAATTTATAAACCAAAAACACACACAAGATCAAAAGTAGATTTATGGGTTAATTTCATTAACAGTCACTGAAGTTATCTTTAAATTACAAAATGGTCACTGAAGTTCAAAAGTTTCAGTGGTGGTAACTGAAGTTAGAAATTCTTTCACTGATGATCACTCCATTAAATTTATAATTTAAAATGGTGATGTGGCATGATGATGTAGCATTTATTTATTGCATAGTAGTTTATATACTTTATATAATATTCATTTTAGTTCATATATTTCAATTAAGTCCTTCAAAAATTGTATCTTAGGTCCTTAATCTTTTATATCTTTACACTTTGATCCTCAAATTTTCAATTAAGTCTTCCAAAAATTACAAATTATGTCCTTCAACTTTTTACATCATTACACTTCGGTCCCCAAATTTTCAATTATCTTTCAGTTAAGTCCTCCAAATATTGCATCTTAAGTCCTTCAATTTTTTACATCTTTACACTTTGGTCTCTAAATTTTCAATTATCTTTCAGTTAAGTCCTCTAAAAATTGCATCTTAGGTTTTTCAACTTTATACATTTTCAAACTTTGATTCCCCAAATCTTTAATTTTAGTGGCCAAAATAAGTGTAATTTTAGTGGTCAAAATAAGTGCACTTTCAATTAAATCATTGACTTTATACTCGAATTTTTACCTAAACGAACAAAATAATATTATAGGGTATGACCACTGAAATGTCTACTTTTTGTGGTCAACTCTAAGTGATAAGTGTGAATTTTATACTTATTTTGATCACTAAATAGTTTATTATTTAATTATATTATTTTGTTTGTTTATGTGAAATTTCGAGTGTAAAGTCAATGATTTAATTGAAACTACACTTATTTGGGCCACTAAAATCAAGGATTTGGGGGACCAAAGTTTGAAGATATATAAAGTTGAATGACCTAAGATGCAATTTTTTTGAGAATTTAACTGAAAGATAATTAAAAATTTGGGGACCAAAGTGTAAAGATGTAAAAAGTTAAAAGACCTAAGAAGCAATTTTGGATGACTTAACTGAAAGATAATTAAAAATTTAAGGACCAAAGTGTAAAGACGTAAAAAATTAAGAACCTAAGATATAATTTTTTGAAGGACTTAATTGAAATATAAAGACTAAAGTAAATATTATATAAAGTACATGGACAACCATGCAATAAATAAATGTCATATCATAATGCCACATCATAATTTTAAATTAGAAATTTAATAGAGTAACCATTAGTGAAATGATTTATAACTTCAGTGACTATCACTGAAACTTTTGAACTTCAGTGATCATTTTGTAATTTGAAGGTAACTTCAGTGACTGTTAGTGAAATTAACCCGTAGATTTATTATATAAAATGATATCAACTTATTCCCAATAAATTTAAGTTTAATTACATGAATCTTTTCTCTTTTACATTATTTTGATTTATTGATAGATCGATCAAAATGTTTTAAGCAATTATGTCCTTGCAACTTTCAAGTTGTAAGAGGTGGCAAACAATCCAGTGAAAGGAGATCAATCCAAACTCAACTTGTTGTCATGGCCCATACCATGGAGATTGAACGTATTTCAAACTAAACGCCCAAAGTCTTGAACCCCTTATAAACGCACGACTTGGACTTTGGAAACTAATGATAAGTAGAATGCCCAACACGAGAATAGAATTTCTATATATTTTATTATAATTAATAGGGTAAATTCAGGGCCGGTCACTGTTTGAGCACTTATAGACTCTAAAGTCATATGCTCAAAAATTAATTCAATTAAAGTCACATTTTAGAGCTAAAAAACCAACATACCCTTAATTGTCAAAAAACGCTAATTGTGATACTGTTTTGTGGTGATACTGTTTTGTTGTGATACTGTTTTTTGTGATACTATTTTGTTGTGATACTGTTTTGTTGTGATACTGTTTTTTGTGATACTGTTTTGTTGTGATACTATTTTTTTGTGATACTGTTAAATCTATGATTTTGTACTACTAATGAAATATTTTAAGAACAATATTATTCTTTTGTTTATTCTCTACTGATTAATTCGTCTACCTACCATTAAACACCTTATATATTTATACTTATCTATCCAATGAGAATCTATGTCCTAATTGAATCTCAAACATGTTCTAATTCAAGGGAAGAATTAGAAACATTGTTCATAGTTTTAGATAAGAACCCTTTGCATGACTTCCCATTAACTTGAGAATGATTGACAGTTCTTCTTTCTTCAACTTGGCATTACTCTGAAGTATGTATTTGCTTTTAAGGGACTCAGATACTTTGGAAGAGCTTTAATTTACAGCAAAAGGATGTACAGTAATCCGTGATACTGTTTTAGAAGATTTGTGATACTGTTTTAAAAAAAAAAAATTAAAGATTGCTATTTTAAGCTAAAGAGACGACTTCAAACGGGTAAAATTCATCATACGCAGTAGCAAAGCGACTGGTCTTGACCGTCTCGTCGAGACCATTCTGAAAATATATTATAATAAAAATTCTGAGCACGTGTGCAAATTCTATGATCATTTCTATTGTGATACTGTTTTTTGTGATACTGTTTTGCATAATACAGTATCAAACAACACATATGACTATGATATCATGCTTTTATCTTTAATATTATTTAATTAGTCATGTTTTTTGTTTGATACTGTATTATGCAAAACAGTATCACAGATTAAAACATGGATTAAAACAGTATCAAATTATATTAATGCACATTACCTAACACAATACATTATCATGAATTAAAACTAAGACATTCAAATAGTTCACAGGTTCAAACATTGCCATAATTAAACAATATCAAAGATCATATAGATTCAAACAGTATCACAGGATAAAAACAATATCATGGATTAAAACGGTATCAAAATATACTAATTACCTAAACAAAACAGTATCATGGATTAAAACAGTATCATAGATTAAAACTAAGACATTCAAACAGTATAACAGGTTCAAACCTTGCCATAATAAACAGTATCAAAGATCACATAGATTCAAACAGTATCACAGGATAAAAACAGTATCATGGATTAAAACCAAGACATTCAAACAGTATCACAGGTTCAAACCTTGCCATAATTAAACAGTATCATAAATTAAAACAGTATCATGGGATTAAAACAGTATCATGGATTAAAACATGTTTCAAATGATAGTGAAATATTATGACAAAGTTTCAACCTATTAAACCTTGCCATAATTAAATAGTATCATTGATTACAACTAAGATATTAAAACAGTATCATGGATTAAAACTAAGACATTCAAACAGTATCACAGGTTCAAACCTTGCCATAATTAAACAGTATCATGGATTAAAACAGTAACATGGATTAAAACATGATATTATTTTATTTAAGTAATATGCATTAGTATACTTTGATACTGTTTAATCCATGATACTGTTTTTATTTAGATAATGCACATTGATGAACTTTAATCCATCAACATATGATACTGTTTGTTTAAGATAATGTTTCAACTATGATACTAATATATCAAACTTTATATCTGGCTAGATTCATGGAATTTTTATTGAGTCTTTGTAAATTTTTGCACTTCAATGTGCTGTAAGTGACATTTATAATTTTTGCATTTTTTTTATTCAATTCATTTCTGAGTATGTTTGGTTAAGCTTAAAAGCAGCTTATTTGTGTGTATTTGATCTGATTTAACCATCATGACTGTGTTAATTCATTTCTGATTCAATTCATTTGTTCGAGCAACGATTATGATGTACCAACTTCGCCTGTTATCTGTGATACTGTTTTAGAGAATTTGTGATACTGTTTTGAAAAGAAAAATTAAAGATTGTCATTTTCAACTAAAGAAATGACTTCAAACGGGTAAAATTCATCGTACGCAGTGGCGAAACTACTGGTCTTGACCATCTCGTCAAGACTATTCCGAAAACATATTATAATAAAAATTCTGAGCACGTATGCGAATTCTATGTCCATTTATATTGTGATACTGTTTTGTATAATACAGTATCAAACAACATACCATGACTAAACATTAGATGGTAGAACATTCAAGCTCATATTTACAACAATTAGATGGTGGAGCATTCAAGCTCCTATTTACATAAGATAGTGGACTATTCAAGCTCATATTTACAGCATTCTATGCTCATTTCTGTTGTGATACTGTTTTGTATAATACAGTATCAAACAACTGTCATGACTAATTAACAACACAAAGAAAAAATCTAATGGCCAACTTAATACAATATCAAGTTGCTATTCTATAATACAGTATCAACAACAGATGTTATCTCATTGTTTACATAACTGAAAAATGCTCATTGTTTACATAACTGCTAAAATACTCAACCCAGGTTAATCATATTGGTCAGCCTCTCTTGCAGCACGGATATATCTATGCTAGCCGTTAGATCACTAGCCTAAAAAATGATCAAATACAAGAATTAAGATTAAAACAAAGAAATTAATAACAATATTCCTACGTTAATTTGTTACCTCAATCTGGATTCTATGAAATAACTTGTCATTTACTTTTGTAGTTTCACAGCTAACAACATTCAGTCCCCAACTGGAAATTGATCCAAAATCTCCACCAAAAAACTGCTTAAAACTAATCCCAAAACTAGTTTAGCTACACCAAAATCTTTCACAAATCCTTTATTCCTTCCATGAATGCTTAGATATATTCACAATTTCAATAGCACATGGCTCAGATTTTACTATATGGAATTAAAAAGTGACACTGCACTGTAGAAGCACTCGCCGGAGGTCGCCAGAGGTCACCGGAGGTGGAGGAGGTTTGTGGAGTTGGAAGATTGTGCCAATGAAAAATATGGTTAAAAGGGGTGATTTTGGAATTAATAAAAAATATTGCTGTGAAGTATGACTTAATCAAAATTTAAAAAAAAAGTTTTGACCTAATTTGAAACAAGTCATGTGGAGATGACTTATTGGCAATTTTCCCTAATTAATATTAACTCTAATTTAAGAAAAACATATAATCAATTATTTAGAATTTTATGTATATATTAACTTATACCTAATTTTCTACTAAATTATATCATTAAAGTAAGCAAACAATTTTTTTGACAAAATCAAGTCATCAAAGGTACTAGAACTCTGAATCCATCGTTTTTAACTTACTTTAATTCTCAATTAATTTGTTACATTCAATTCTTATTTTATGTTGACAATTGGCATTCCTTATATGTTAATTTGTTTTTTCAATACAAATTAAATCAATTATCATATATGAACCAACTATATATCTATAATAGATGCGAATAGATAAAGAACGTAACACAAATCTATAATACCACCAAAGATTGCACTGAGCATAAAAGTATATATCTATCTCTTATCGGAATTAATGTCATTTATTGTTTGAGCTAGACACATGTAGCACATCTCGGCATCAACACAAATCCCAAGAACTATCTTAAAATTGGTTAAATTTTAGGATTACAATTAATTCAATAGCACACAATCAACAAAAATAAGAACTTCAATGCCTAGGTAAAAAATCAATGATCCAATTTTAATCAATAGCATATCTCGAAGGTCAATCGATTCTATATTTATATATGATTCTAATTATCTCAAATTAAATTACGAACATATAAATATGTATTAATTCACAAAGATCATCACATAACAATTTCATAGAACATAATGACATAGACCATCAATTACAGGACTCAATGTTTTTATTACTATATACTAATTTATATCGAAACTTTCAAAAGCAATATAAATCACTAACGCGTTCCAATGGTAATTAATCATCAAAACAGAATAAGAAAATAATAAACAATTAATTCCAAAACAAGAATAAAAACTAGCAATTTATGGATTAAAGAGTAAACAATGTTTCATCAAAATCTTAGCCCCAACAGTTTTAGTCTATCATATTGGAGTTACAAAAACACTTCAATAATTGGAAGTACATCAAACGAATTCTATGAAGATGGAAGAAAATAGAAGATAAATCTTGACCTTTTGAATGTCTTGGACAATTTTTTGAACAATCTTCTTCCCCTTCTTAATTGAAACCCAATAAAACCAAGGTTGATGTCAATTCTCAAGATAAATCTTGTGTTTTTGCCTCATTTTCTCTCATGAAATTTGATCCAACTAGACCCATAGTATTGCTCTTTGTTTTCTCCTTTAGCTCTTGATTTATGGTTGAAAAACGAGTCCCAAAAGTTCACAAAAACTTCTCAAAAATAGAGTTTTAACCTAAATGAAGGTCTGGCAGTGGGGTCATTCACTCGAGTGCGTGCTACGGTCGCTCGAGTGGATAGAGGCACCCAAAATCTGGCCTCTAATTCGCTTGAGTGGCCAGAGAGCTGTTCTGGGTGACTAATATTCGATCGGTCATAACTTTTTATAAAAAATTTTGAATTGCGATCCGTAAAAACCGTTTTACTGTAATTCAATTATCTTTTCAGTGGTATATCATTTGCATTGTGGAGATTTTTGTACCAAAGTTTGCGCTCTAATTTCCCACATGCTCCGGTCATAGGTTTTTCAATTCATTTTTTTGACTTTCGGATGCTTGTTCTTTCACTTCAACTCTTCATTGTCATTCTAATACACCTTAAACTTATTTATTTTATTTTCTTTCCTATCTTCCAATGTTCAGCTCTTCATCTTCACTTCGAAAACTTAATTTTTTCTTAATTTCTCGCTGATTCACTAATGTGACTCAAGTTCAGTGGTTTTGTCCTACAATTACGAAAATGACTAAAAGTCAATAATTATTAACTCTAAAATACTTAGAACTATACGAAAACTCGATAAGTGTATAAATTACACTGACACTTGTGTTAGTCATTTTGAATAGATTTCTACTTGTTTTATTGTGTTACGAACAAGTTCAAGTTTAAGAGACATTTGCAACGAAAAAGTTCCAAGATGAGAGGCATGGGCTTTTCCTAGGCAAATAATATATTATTGAAAAAATTATCGAGTTATTTTTCAACATTTATCTATGAATGGTCTTCGACAGTTGAATGGGTCGATATTAATTTTTTATTGTTCTCAAGAATTAATGAGTCGATCTTAATTTTTTATTGTTTTCAAGAAATGAGTATTGAGCTTTTTCGTTCTTTTTAATCTTTTTAATTGATACATGTTTTGTATATCTTTTCTTTTGGCAAACACGTTTTTGTTCTAGTGTTTAATTTTTGTACTTTTTTTTGGTTTTTTATTCATTCTAATAAGTTTTTAAATATAATATATGCTACGTCAGTGCCTTTTTGTTGACGAAGCAAATATAAAGTGTGATATGTACATATTATTATGCCATATCATCACATCTATTTACTCTTTTAACGGAATGTAATGGCATATGGAATTTATTTTTGAAAGTTCAATAGCATTTCAGAAACGTTGTAAAGTACAGTGGCATTCCAAAAATATTTAACAAAGTATAGTGTTATTGAGTGTATTTAACTCTATGACACATCACTACATTTGTTAACTCTTTTAACGGAATATAACGAATTGGTATATGAGATTTACTTTTAAAAGTTTAATGGCATTCCAAAGATATTTTAAAGTACAATGGTATTTTAGGAACGTTTGAGAAAGTATAGTAGCATTGGAGATATTTAACTCTGAAAAGATCAAATCGAGCAAATAATATGTCAATTATGGGTCAAATGAACCATGAAGTCATCATTAGATAAGCTTGTTCATAGCTTGATTAACAAACTTGTTGGTGGATTTTGTGTAAAGTGACTGGAAACAAGAAAAAGAAATAGAATAACGATAAAGTCGAGGCAAGTGTTGAACACTTTGTCCTTAAGTTGATTTTGTTCCGCAACGGTGCCTACAGTTTATGACAATTAACTCCCAAGATACAACGACTTTCACTTGTGTTTGCAGCACTTCAAACACAAGCACAATGAACCAGAAAATGGTTTTGTACTAAAAAAGATGAATATGAAATGAAAAAATCAGAATTTATGCAACAAATGCAAGAATTTTGGTTCAAGGGATGAATATATGATTTGAACGTGTTTGCATATTATTTCTGTATGAAAAGGACGTCCACAGGGTCCTAATTATAGAGGATGAAGAGTTGGAAACGAAGTGGTGTAAAGCTAAATCGTGCAACACTTCAAAAGGATATGCCTGTTCGCGCTTAGACCCATGCGATCGCATGGTTCTAATATACTGCGATCGCAAAGTCCATTTTTGAAGACAATTTAAACAAGGCTAACTATGCGATCGCATGGCTTTGTACCCTGCGATCGCATGGTAGGACCTAAAAATATTCTGCTGAAAAATTCAGCAAGTTGCGATCGCATGATAAAATATTCATGCGATCGCATGGTCAAAATTTGACCCGATTTTGTCATTCTTCGTAATTTCTCATTCATCCGATATTGGTTTCAAGATGCCAAATATACTCTTCAACACATGCAGAGAAATCTGAATTCTCTTTCAGGTCGATCTCCATTTCAACGCTCCGAAGCGGCGAAGTGACAAACTATTTTGCCTAAACGGATTGAGTCGGGTCTGAATATTTTGGTCGAAATTGACACAAAATCACTTTAATTATTTTAAACACTTAGTCAATTTATCGAATTCTTAAACCAATTTCCAACAAAATTAACCGTGCGTCAAAAGAGCACATTTTAACAAAAAGATGCCTATTAATAATTTCAAAGTCGTTGCACTGAAGGAGGAGGGGGGGATTCATATATTATTTCAATAGTCTCAAATTGACAAAGAAATCTTTTTTCACCCAAAAGTTTTCGTAGATTCTGACCTGATCATCGAGTGTGCTTGCCCTGTGGCCATAAATTTCTACCGAGCATAATAAATGGATCCTATTTTACAAGTTATATAGTGAGGGAGAGTTCATGCAATTGACACAAATATCACTTGCGATTTTTGACCATTCATTGATCTTTTCACCACAACTTAGTTAACAATAGTTTTAAGGGCCATTTAGTAACATGCTACGTGTGCTTTAGGGCAACTGAAATTGTTAAGATTAGTGTCTTGAAGAACGATTACATACTTAAAACACTATCCAATTAAATGAGTACTTTGTTACGGTGACTTTTAAAGTAGAGATACATTATATTTAAAATGCATTGAACATAATATATGTTTGATAGAGTTGTCAAATGAGCTGAGTTGGGCTGGTCCAGCCCACCAGAACAGGGCCACACTTGAAATTGAACTGGACATCGGACCAACCCAGTCTTAATTTATATTTTTTTCTCTTTATTTTTTTTAATACAATCTAATACATTGCATTAAATACAATTTTAGATAAACTTAGACAATATATATTTTGAAATTTTTAAAGAGATTAATTTATTAAATTGGGACTCTCATGTATTTGTCAATAGATAAACATCAATTTTCCTTTAAAATAATAATTTTTTTGGTTAATTGTAAACTATTTCTTGACATATTTTTCTAAAACATAAATAGTAAAAGTATGCTAGTCTTATTGCTTTGAGATATAAGTATGTTTAACTTAAATTAAAAAAATTACTTATAAGTAAATTTAAAATAAATAATTTACTTGTTACACCAAATATAATTTGGACTGAAATTTGAATTAAACTAAATTTCAATTAAGTCTAAACAATTTTATGCTGGAACTTGGGATTCTTGGACTAATGTTTTAAAAAAAAGACGATTTAAATTGGAGACTTGGACTTAGACCATTTTGGATTGATATTATTTTGATTATGTATTATGGCTATTTACAAAATGAGTAATTAGTGTTAAATAAAAAAAAATTGTTGCAGGATAGACGGGCCGGGCCATATTGGCCCGGTTTTGTTTGGGCCAAGGCCAACCCAGCCCAAAATTCAGGCACGGGTCGGCCCAATTTTGTCAGCTCTAATGTTTGATAAAAAAAATTGTAGATTATAAGCAGTGGATTATACGAAATGTGTAGATAAAAGTTGGGAATTTTATGAAATATATAGATACAAATGATATTTGATCAACTTATGAAATTTGTGGTTGAAAAGTTAATAAAAATTCTGAATTTTATAAATTATATAGTTTAAATTAATCGTTAACTTTAATTAAAATAGATTTTTAAGTTTTATCAAACAAGCTCTCAATACGTGATCGATAATGGATAATGATTATTTTTTCAATTGTTCGAGGCTCGGACTCTATGACGGATTAGAAAGTGGAAATATAATATGATAAATGCAACGGAGTTTGAAGGGCACGGACTTGTAAATATTGGGTAATTTGAGACAATTGTTCAATGAATTATACCATTTGTGATTGGATTGCGAACATATTAATTATTTTCCAATAAATTTGTGCATTTTCAGATATAATTAATAGCTCACAACAACATGTATATTAGAGCATCTCCGATACATTTCGAAAATTGCTATCTAGGTGATATATAAGAGTATCTCCAATGCTACACATCTTCTAAAAAGTCTATGTGGCAAGAGAGAGAAAAGAAATGAGAAGAGATATTGTAGAATGAGGAAAGAGAAAAAAAAATAGAAGAGAGAGATAGACACAATGTAGCAACATTTATTGTAAATGGTGTCTAACAAGTCTTTTAGAAATGGACATTCTTTTGAACAACCTTCTACAATAAATGATGCTACATTGGTTTTGTCCCCTCCACCTCATCGCCACATTATCTAGAAATTCAAAATAGAAGCTACTATTGGAGATGCTCTAAGTTAATCAATTTTTAATTCGTACATTGATGTCTAATTAATAGATAATCAAGTCTAAATTGGTCTTTAATGAATTCTATCTACAATCCAATAATAATATCTAGATATATTTTATTTTTTTAAAATAAAAATAAAACAACATCTAAATCTGCATAAGAAATATAAATTTTGCTAAGTCGGTATTTCTAACAGAGTTTTTGAACCTAAACAAAACTCTAGCAATATTTGTTTTTCATTTGCCACGTCAATTTGATAAAGTAATGTTACCACACAGATTTGACAGATTCCGAGGTTGACAAATTCCATCATATTGTATTAGAGAGAATTTTTTTTAGACAATGTTTATTTTATTTGTGTGACAAATTCTTTATAACAATAACAATCCATTGAACCTACTTTTAACCACTGTTCTAAAAAGTCCGCCTAGGCTCAGCCTAAGCTTGAAGCTTGATCTCTACGTCTAGCTTCGCCTCACGCTTCACGCCTTGGCCTCGTCTCGCCTCGCCTCGCCTAGCCTCGCCTCGCCATTGTCTCACTCTCGTCTAGGACACGCTTAAGTTTGAAAAAGCTTGAAACTCGACCTCCATGTCTAGTCACGCTTTACGCTTTCTAGAATATTGCTTTTAACATTAACCACTTAAGATTGGAAAAATAATTATTTTCTTTATAATTGCAATTTTAAAATGTAACTTTCTTAGTTTAATACTTTTTCAATCATGTCAGAAAATTATCAAGATTTTTACACAAATATACACGTTTAATCTTCCAAATCAGAATCAGTTTGTTATCATTTTATCTATTTAACAATCAATGCATGATTTGATAAGTCATTTTTAGATAAATCTATAAAGAGAAAATTATACCGCCTACCTTCTTTAGTTTTCAAATTCCACAATTTACTGTTTATTCTTTTTTTATTTCATAATTATTGACATTATTTTTTCTTAAATACACACGCATGCGGGCAAACAAACACGCGTGCACAAAGACGTGATAGAGAAGGAGTAGATTTGGTGAACCCCAACAGTGGATCGCCCATATGCCGTTAGTGTAGGCATCGACAAAGGAGCAAACTTCAGTGAATAAACTTGTCGGTGATAGTGGTCTTATTTGGGTGATGTGGTCAAACTGGTGGTGGTGGTATAGATCTGATCGAGTAGGTGGTGGCGCAACAACATCGTAACACTTTGTGTTAGAAGTATTATACTTGTGTAATGGCATTGATGGTAGTAGCAGCAGACAACTGTGTAACACAGTTTATTACAAATACTATACTTTATTTAATGACGTTGATAATAATAGCAGCGGCAGCAGCTTAATACAATTTGTAAAATATTATACAAAGTTTAATAAAATAAACTACAAAAAGTATAAATAATATATTTATAATAAAAAAGCTTGTTTTTTTAGTGTATTTGTGAAGGTATCCCTAACGTAGACGTTTAGGTCAAAATTAAATATGCCCAAGTGCTTTCCCTTTTTCATTTTATTTCCATGTGAATCTCCCCGACTGCATTTTTCACAAGCCCTTAACGTCCGGGCCTTTTATACAAGAGCCCATGTTTTAGTCCCTTTTTACCTCTCTAAGACCCAACAAACAAACTCATTCCTTGAGGCCGCCTTTTTACCTCCCTAAGACCCAACAAACAAACTCATTCCTTGAGGCCGCCTTTTTACCTCTCTAAGACCCAACAAACAAACTCATTCCTTGAGGCCGACCCAATTTTTATATTGCTCCATATGTAGGCCTAATTAGTAAATTTATGGCCAATTTTTGTCCAACCCACTAAACTTCCTTCTTTTGTTGTTCTTCTTATTTGTTTTCTTCTTGTACTTTATGTCGTGGGTTTAATTAAGAAGAAATTGCACTATTTACTGTGCATTTGAAGTATATTTCTACATCTACTTTTCATTTAATTTTATTCTCAAAATATTGTGTGATGTTTAAATAATTAAATATTATATTAAAATAACAAATGCCAACAAAATCCTTTCATCCTCAAATATCGCACACCAAAATCCTAATACCAAAATTCCTGGCTTCAACCTAGCGACCAAACTAATTAGAGAGTGTGATAATTTTATAGGGTTCTTCAATAATCAACCATTATGTTATGAAATTATAGAAATAATGTAGAAGAATAAAAGAGATGTGAAATGAATTGTGTGTTTCATTATAACTATGGACCTATATTTATAGAATTCCAAAGTAGGTTACAAAGAGATTTGGATACAATCAAACAAGGCTTATCTAAATATACTGATAAGATTAAGTATTCTGGTAAGTCTAAATAGTCATCAATAATTATCTCATAATTTTACATCACCCCCCCTTAATGACTATTTCTACAAAAAACTGTCTTGCTAAAAACTTTGTTTGATAAAAATTCAATGGGACAAAATATCAAACGAAAAGAAAAAAGAGTACAGTAATTGTTCAAGTTTTGGAGTATTAAGAAAATGCTGCCTCATTAAAACCTTGCCATAAAAACTCACTGGGACAAAATCTGGACTAAGGAAAAAGAGTACAGCTACTCCCCTAATATTAATCATTGAAGATCTTTGAGTCGACGCATCCCAATCTCGTGCACCAATTTCTTGAATGTGGATGTCGGCAATGCTTTTGTGAATAAGTCAGCCAAATTGTCACTTGAGCGAATTTGTTGAACATCGATGTCACCATTCTTCTGAAGCTTGTATGTGTAGAAGAATTTTGAAGAAATATACTTTGTCCTGTCCCCTTTGATATAGCCTCCTTTGAGTTGTGCAATACAAGTTGCATTGTCTTCATACAATATTGTTGGACTATCCTTTGTTGAAGGTAATCCGCATGATGCTTGGATATGATGTGTCATGTTTCTCTACCATGCACATTCTCGACTTGCTTCGTGTATTGCAATAATTTCAGAATAATTTGAAGATGTTGCTGTCAATGTTTGTTTCACACATCTATATGATACATATCCTGGTTGTGATTTAGCTTTATGTGGATCAGAGAGATAACCCGCATCTGCATATCCCACTAAAGACGATCATAATTTTCGTGAATAAAATAATCCCATGTCAACAGTACCTTTTAGGTAACGAAGAATGTGTTTAAGACTATTCCAATGTCTTTGAGTGGGTGCAGAGCTATATCTTGCAAGGAAATTTACAGAAAAAGTTATGTCCGGTCGAGTACAATTTGCAAGATACATTAATACACCAATTGCACTTAAGTATGGTACTTTAGGTCCAAAAGTTATTTCCCCATCTTCAAGTGGGAAAAATAGATCTTTTTTCACTTCAAGTGATCGAACGACCATAGGCGATGTCAATGGATGTGCTTTATCCATATAAAAACGTTTTAAGATTTTTCCAGTATAAGAAGATTGATGAACAAAGAATCCTTTTGAAAAATGTTCAATTTGTAATCCAAGACAGAATTTGAGTTTTTCCAAATCTTTCATCTCAAATTCATTTTTTAAATAATCTGAAGTTTTGTTGAGCTCTTCAGGAGTTCCTATAAGGTTTAAATCATCAACATAAACTGCCACAATTGCTAATCCAATATTTGTTTTCTTTATGAAAACACAAGGACATACATCATCGTTTTGATAACCTTCTTTTAACAAATATTCGCTAAGGTGATTATACCACATTCGTCCAAATTGTTTTAATCCATACAATGATCTTTGCAATTTAATTGAGAACATTGTTCTGGGGAATGAATCATTTGCTTCTGGCACTTTAAATCCTTCAGGGATTTTCATGTGTATGTCACTATCAAGTGAACCATACAGATATGCAGTTACTACATCTATAAGGCGCATATCGAGCCTTTGTGACACAGTCAAACTTATTAAAAATCTAAATATGATAGTGTTCATTACGGGAGAATATGTTTCCTCATAATCAATCCCAGGTTTTTGTGAGAAGCCTTAAGCTACGAGTCGGGCTTTGTATCTTGTAATTTCATTGTTTTCATTCATTTTTCTTACAAAGACCAATTTGTATCCTGCAGGGATTATATTTCGAGGGGTTCAAACTACAGGTCCAAACACTTTTCATTTTTCTAAGGAATTCAACTCCGCCTGTATGGCTTCTTTCTATTTTGGCCAATCATTTCTGTTTTGACAATCTTTAATAGATTGTGGTTCAGGATCTTCATTTTGCATGATATCTAGTGCCACATTAAAGGCGAAGATATTGTCCACGACAATATCATTTCGTTCCCATAATTTATGAGATAATAAATAATTTATTGAAGTCTTATTGTTTTCGAATACTTGTAGTTCTTCGAGAATCATATTATCAGTGTTTGATTGATCAATCGTTTCTACCATTGTTTCATTAAAAAATTGTAGTTGGATTTTCTCTTGTACCTTTTTCTTTCGAGGTACAGAGTCTTTGGCACCAACTGGTCGACCACGCTTTTGGCATATTTGAGATTCATTTACTATGACAGATTGTCCTACAGGGACATCAATTTTTGTAGGAGTATTTTCTGCTGGAACATATGACTTTGTCACTTTCCTTGAATCAACGAATACATCAGGTAATTGGCTTGCAACTATTTGCAAGTGAATGATTTTTTCAACTTCTTGCTCACATTGATTACTGCGGGGATCAAAATGAGATAGAGTGTTTTCATTCCAAGAAATTTTATCTTGTTTTTCAGGATGCAGTTTTCTCCCTCCCAAAGTTGTAAAATTCATTTCATCAAAATGACAATCTGTAAAACGTGCAATAAATAAATCACCCGTTAAAGGTTCAAGATACCTAATAACGGGTGATTTATTTACTGCACATTGGGACTTGGACAGCACAACTAAAAACTTGTAGATGAGAAATATTGGATTCGTGACCAAATGCAAGTTGTAAAGGTGAGTATTCATGATAAGTAGTTGGTCTTATACGAACTAATAATGTAGCATGTAATATAGCATGACCCCAAACATATGTTGGGAGTTTTGTTTTCATAAGTAAAAGCCTAGCAATCAATTGAAGACGTTTGATAAACGACTCTGCTAAACTATTTTGTGTATGGACATGAGCAACTGAATGTTCAACGACAATTCCGATTGACATACAATAATCATTGAATGTTTGTGATCTAAATTCACCAGCATTATCAAGATGGATTGTCTTGATTGAATAATCGGAGAATTGAGCTCGTAGCTTTATAATTTGAACAAGTAGTCTAGCAAAAGCTACATTTCTAGTAGAAAATAAGCAGACATGTGACCATCTAGTAGAATAATCAATTAATACCATAAAATAACGAAATGGTCCACATGGTGGGTGTATCGACCTACATATATCTCCATGAATTCTTTCTAAGAAAGTTGGAGATTCAACACGAACCTTCGTAATAGAAAGTCTAATGACTAACTTGCCTTGTGAACATGCAGCACATAGATAATCATTAGGTAAAAGAATCTTCTGGTTCTTTAGAGGATGTCTATGAGAGTTATTAATTATACTTTCAACACGAACCTTCGTAATAGAAAGTCTAATGACTAACTTGCCTTGTGAACATCCAGCACATAGATAATCATTAGGTAAAAGAATCTTCTGGTTCTTTAGAAGATGTCTATGAGAGTTATTAATTATTCGGCGCATCATTATTGCTCCTGGGTGTCCAAGTCGATCATGCTAAAGCATAAAATTTTTTGATTCAACGAACTTCGAGTTCGTGACATTGTTTGATTCAAATGTTTTTATGAATGTATAATACATGTCAGATGGAAGTGCCATGAGTTTTTCTTTTATTTGTTAATATCTCAGGTCTAGATTTTTTTTTGTTGTCCATGTCTGACCAGCAGATGACTTTCTTTTTTCGTTGCTTGTAGCCTTGCCCACTTTATCCTGGGTCATGCCCGTTTGACAGTTGGAAACATCAACTGGTCCGTTGTTCTCGTCGCTGCCCTCGTGCTCGTCTGGATCTACATCTTGGTAGTCCTCAGCCTGGCTCGGAGCTGACCTGTAGGCTTCAGCCTACGAAACAGTACTTGGAGGGGGGTGAATTGGTTTTCTCAAAATTTTTCGAAAAATATTCTCAAAAATGAAATTTAAGAAATGAAAACTAATCCACAAAAATATAAACACAATATAAATAAATAAAAGGGAAGAGAGAATGTAAACAATATTTTTATGGAGGTTCGATCCAACTAATGATCTACGTCCTCCGTTACCAAGCTCTCCAACACGAGCACGGTCTTTCTACTATTTTGATTGACTTATGGTGCAATCCAAACCCTTACAATATATCTTGTGACTTATAAACAAGAAGCACCGATCCTTATACAATATTGAGCTTTCAAGGGATCTCAATATGACTCAAAAAAATAAAGAGATTGATTTGAGTATTTGTCTCTAGATAAATGATAAATACAAATTTAGTTCTAAGAGAGACTAACACTTTAATTAATAGCAATAGATGAGAAAAGTTCAAGTGTTAGAAGAAAATTTTGTTGAGAATGATGAATCAAAAGTTTGATTTAATCAAACAAAATTTTTCAATAAGAGATATTGAAGATATAAATGTAATGAAGCTTTGAATGAAGTTTTTCAATATGATTCTCTCTATAAATGCTTTTGTAAGTGTTGTTAAATGATAATAAATGAAGTGGTATTTATAGAGATGAATTTTCGTCACTTTTTGTTGAAACATATGACCAAACGGTCGACCAGTCAGATGGTCAGAACTAGCCGTTGGAACTGCAAAAATTAGAACGGACACTTTTTCAAAAGTGACAGTCAGACGGTTGATCGGTTCATCCAAATGGTCGATCGGTTAAACTGGATCATCAAATGGATGACCGTTTCCATAATTTTAAAAAATTGATTTTTGGCTTTGATAAAAATATTTTATGCAAGTGATAATGACATATGTAAAAATATTTTATGCAAGTGATAATGACATATGTTTTGTGCATAAAAATATTTTGAGCTTTCATTCTTTTAATTGCTAAAGATCAAAGAGTTAATACATTTACAATTTTATCTAGAAGTCTATTCTTCGATCTTGATCTTCGAATCTTGAATTTCGGATCTTGAGATATTTGAACTCTTATATTGATTTTGACTTGATCTTGACATTGCATGAGAGTTCAATTTGTAGCGCTTTGAATATTGTTTGAAAATAGATTGTTAGAAAACACAACTATTTTGTTTGTTATAATCAAAATATTAAGGTTTAAAGTTAACCATAGGTTAACAATTTTCTCCTTTTTGATTATGACAAACAATATGAGAATAAGATAAAGTAAAGCAAATATATTCCCCTTTTTTTTCACGTGAACATGGTTTGATGAATTTGTATTATATGAAACCATTTTGTATTATATTTATTTGACAAATTTTCAATTTCATCACATATCAAATATTCAAGTTGTTTTGTCACATGTATCATCACATTCATCACATTCACATATTTTCTCCCTTTTGGCATAAACAAAAAGGCAAAAATCAAAACATTAAGGTAAAATCATTCATTGGCAAAACTTGAAAGTTAAAATATGTCATACATTGATAAACGGAAAAGTTATAGTTCAAAAGACACAAATGAAAGACTTAGAGCAAACACATAAACTATAATCTAAATCTCTAGTGGAGGATGTGGATGGAGCACGGCGTCGAGACAGGAATGTAGAGCATGAAGCAATGAAGTGATGCCATCTATTGAGTTTTGTAATCCGCCAACCGTAGTTTGTATGCTAGTCGCCGTATTTTGGAGGTTACTCACGGCATATTGTAGGCTATCGACGGTAGATGTGAGGGAGTCGATCTGGCCATTAAGAAGATTGTAATTGTCTTCGTTGAAGTCGGAAGTGGAGGACGATGGCCGTTGTGATCTTTGTCCTGGTTAAGACGGAGGAGCATTGTCATCATCATTTCCTTCGTCCATTTCTTTGCCACCTTGTATGAGGACCCGACTCATCGTCAAATTCCTTAGATTTTGCTACCCATTGCCCATTCTCTTTAAAGATTTTCATTCGGCGAAGGGTAAGAGTATTGATGGTGTTGGTGGACTTTGGAAGAATGGCAACTGCGTCACGAAACAAAACTCCAAAATGCTGGAAAATTTTAGTAAGGATCATGCCGTACGGTAAGGCCTTAGCCCTAGTACCGCGAAGAACGGTGTCCATGTGATTTATCATGATATAGGATAAATCGAGTTTACGTCCAACTAAGATAGAATCAAAAAGAAAAACGTCGTAGTGATTGACTTCATCTAGATGACCTTTTCGAGGGACAATGATATGTGCGATGATGTTGTGGAGGACACAACATGGGAGAGTGAGTTGGTTCGTACTAAGACGTATGGCAGCCTCAAAGTGCTTGCCGATGACGCGACAACAAGCCTCGGCCAGATTGTATCCCTCACGTAGAGGAATAGTTTTGGTGGTATAAAAATGCATACTCTCATCCTCAAGATGAATAATAGAGTGAATAAGGTCAGGAGTGATGTGAATCCGTTTATTCCTAACAAGACACGAAATACTCGTCCCCGGTGAAAAAGTCATGTTTTTATAGAAATCTTTCAAAATGGTTGGGTAGGCTTTTTCATTTAGAGTGAGAATGGAAACCCAACCCATGGCAACAAAGAGATCCTCAATATGGAATGAGGGGGTATCAAAAGTAAACGAGGCAAGATCGACGTTCTTACCGATGAGAATTGGGCATTTGTCAATCCAATTTTCTGAAGGAGAACCATCGTCTTCAGAGGATGGAGAAGGCAGCCTTTTCACCCCTAGAGTGTTTAGCAGCCATTTTAACTCGATGCATGATGATGGAGGTGGATGATTGATTCTAGGGTTCGTCCATTTGAGAAATTTGATGATTTTGTGGACAAAAATTGGAGATTTTCGGAGTTTAGTGTGGAAATGATATGGGTTTTGTGATTTTGAATGTAAATTTAAAAGATTTTAGGAAGATTGGAAGATTGAAAGAAGATTTGGAGAGAAAAACATGGGTGGCAAGAAGTTGGAATGAAAAAATTTGAAAATTTTCTAACTTAAAACCCTGATTTCCGCTGATACGGTCGACTGGAATACTCAGACGGTCGACCGTTTGAGCTGAATTTTTGAAAATAAACTCTCTGTTCAAATGGATGAGTAGGCGGATGAGGAGGTAGTCGTCTGTTTAAGTTCAGACGGACGTCCGTTTTAGTGAAACGGTCAACCGTTTAAATTTATCAAAATTTGCAAAAGTCTCTGTTTAAACGAATTCATAGGCGGATCGGATCATCCGTTTGAGCCAAAGCGGACGTCTGTTTCTTGAAGCGGTCGTCCGTTTCAACGGATTTTCTGAAAAATCATGCATTTTCAATGATTTGGTCCTTTGATAAAAACTTTAAAACATGTTTATCACATGAAATGCAATCAATTATAAGAAACATAAATAATTAGCCACAAACTTCACATTAATCAATTATGCCTAAATTTCGTCGAATATATGAAAATCTTTCAAGAGCTAATGGTTTTGTGAAGATATCGGCCAATTGTTTTTCGGTGTTTACGAACTCCAATGTTATATATCCCTTTTGTGCATAGTCTCGTAGAAGTCTAATCTCGATGTGTTTGGTACGAGAATGCAAAACGGGATTTTTAGTTAAGTTGATGGCACTCGTGTTATCACACATAATAGGAACTTTTTCAAAGGAAATGTGATAATCATTTAGAGTTTGTTTCATCCATAGGATTTGAGTACAACAACTAGCGGTGGAGATATACTTGGCTTCGGCGGTTGACAAGGCAACGGAATTTTGTTTCTTACTAAACCAAGAAACTAAAGCAAAGCCTAGAAAATGGCACGTTCCACTAGTACTTTTATGATCAATTGTGCAACCGGCCCAATCGGCATCCGAATAACTAAGTAAATCAAAGTGAGTTTCTTTGGGTTACCAAAGACCTAAAGATCTAGTTCCACTAAGATAACGGAAAATACATTTAACGGCACTTAGATGGGAATTCTTAGGATTAGATTGATATCTAGCACATAAGCATACAATAAACATAATATCGGGCTTACTAGCGGTTAAATAAAGAAGGGATCCGATCATACCTCGATATTTTGTTATATCAACAGAAGTACCTTGCTCATCTTTATCTAGTTTGATTGATGAGCTCATTGGAGTGTTCATTGACTTCAATTCTTCCATTTCAAACTTTTTGAGCATATCCAAGATATACTTGGTTTGATTAATGAATATTCCATCATTAGTTTGTTTGATTTGAAGTCCAAGAAAGAACTTGAGTTCACCCATCATGCTCATCTCAAATTCCCTACTCATGTACTTAGAGAATTCTTCACATAGGAAAATGTTAGTAGCACCAAAAATGATATCGTCAACATAAATTTAAACAACTATCATATCATTCTTTTTTGGTTTTTATAAATAGTGTAGTATCCGCCTTATCCATTAAAAATCTATTTGATAAGAGAAATTTACTTAATCTCTCATACAATGCTCTAGGAGCTTGCTTTAATCCGTAAAGAGCTTTTCTAAGTTTGAAAACTTTGTCTGGATACTTATGATTTTTAAAATCGGACGGTTGCTCAACAAAAACTTCTTCTTGAATGACTCCATTCAAGTATGTACTTTTGACATCTATTTGAAATAGAGTAAAATTCTTATGACAAGCAAAAGCAAGAAGCATGCGAATTGACTCTAATCTAGCAACCGGTGCAAAAATTTCTTCAAAATCAATGCATTCTTCTTGATTGTAACCTTGAGCCACTAATCTAGCTTTGTTACGCACAATTATACTATTTTCATCTCGTTTGTTTCGAAAAACTCATTTTGTGTCAATTACGGTTTGTGAATTTGGTCTAACAACTAAATTCCAAAAATAATTTCTTTCAAATTGATTTAGTTCATCTTGCATAGCTAGAATCTAAAATTCATCAAACTCAGCTTCTTTAAAATTCTTTGGCTCGATTTTTGAAAGAAAGGCACAATTGTTATGAAAATTTCTTGTGCTTACCCCTTTTAATGGATCACCAATGATGAGATATTTTGGGTGAGAAGGGACAAACCTCCATTCTTTAGGTAATGATGAAGTGTTGAGATCTGCATGAGCTTCTTCTTCATTTTGTTGCATAATCGTTTCCTCCTCATGTTGAATTTCAATGTTATTTGGATTCTCTTTGTCTTGATTTTGAACACTTAGTTGTTCAAATAGGATTTCCAAATCTTCATCATCAAAGACTTTTTCTTGTTCAATGGAGTTAGTTTCATCAAAGACCACATGTATACATTCTTCAAATACTAAAGTTCTTTTGTTAAAAACTCTAAAAGCTTTGCTAGTAACTTGCATCCAAAAACTTTAATATATCCGATATTGGGAATTCTATTTTTCCAAAGCTCATATGGAGTTTTGGTTTTCTTTCGACTAACCAAAACTCTATTTAAAATATAACATGAAGTATTTTCGGCTTCGGCCCAAAAGTATTTTAGTAAATTATTTTCATTTAACATGGTCCGAGCCATTTCTTGCAATATTCGATTCTTCTTTTTTACTACACCATTTTGTTGAGGAGTTCTAGGAGCCGAGAAATTATTTTCATATCCATTTGATTTGCAAAACTCATCAAAAGCTATATTTTCAAATTCTCCACTATGATCACTCCTAATTTGGTAATGGTGTATCTTTTTTCATTTTGGACTCTTTTGCAAAAATGTTTAAATACATTTAAAGCTTTATCTTTTAAATTCAAGAAAATCACCCAAGTAAATCTTGAAAAATCATCAACAATAACAAATGCATAATATTTTCTACTTAAACTAGCAGTTCTAGAGGGTCCAAATAAGTCCATGTGGAGAAGTTGTAAATGTCTTGAAGTAGAAGAGTGTTGTTTAAGTTTGAAAGAACTCTTTACTTGTTTTTCAAATTGACAAGCATCATAAATTTTATCTTTTTTAAACTTGATATTTGGTAACCCTTTTACAAAGTTATTTTTGAAGATTTTTGAAAGTAAGTCCATGCTAACATGACCTAATCTCCTATGCCATAACCAAGAATCATCATTTATACTTGAAAGACATTTTATTTCTTTTTCAAGTTCAAATTCAATAGTTATTAAGTAAACATCCTTACTTCAGCTCCCTATGAATAATACCTCTTTAGATATAGCATCCTCAATGAGGCATTTGGAATAATCAAATTTAATGAGATAACATTTATCACACAATTGACTTATACTAAGCAAGTTATGTTTAAGATTATCAACTAATAAAATATTTTCAATAGAGGGAGAGGAACGATTACCAATATTTTCAATGGCTATGATTTTTCTTTTGGCATTGTCTCCAAAAGTTACATGACCTTCATCTTTTCTTTTGAGATTTGATAGTAATGATCGATCTCCCGTCATGTGTTTTGAACAACCACTATCCAAGAACCAATTGCTCTTGACCTTTCGTGGTACCTACAAAAATAATTTTAATTTTTGATTTTTGGTACCTACATAAGTTTGGGTCCTTGATAGTTAGTGTTTGTGGATTCTTTTATCCACTTGTGTTTCCTTTCAAAGTATAGTCTCTTTTTAGTTGAGCAATTATAAGCAACATGACCAATTTTCTTGCAAAAACTACATGTGATGTTTTGTTGAGAAAAATTGGATAATTTTACAAATATAGTTTCAAGGGATTTTTGTTTCAAGAGAGGTTTATATTCAATTCTCCCTTTGTTGAACACACATTTTTGCTCACCAAGCATTAATTCAAAATTTTTCTTTCCTTGGGTAAATTTGTGAATAATGTCTGTTAAATCAACCACTTTTTCTTTCAATGAAACATTTTCTTTAATTAAAGATTTATAATCATCTTTTTCTTTTTCAAAGTCCTTTTGTGCAATAAAGAGTTTCTTGACTACCTTTTTTAATAATGAGTGTTTATTGTTAAGAATAGAGTATTTTGAAACAAGTTTCTCAAATTCTTCAAGAATTTTATCATAAGAAGTAGATAAGTCAATGTAAGAGTCATTGTTGTTTGTACTTACCTCATCCTCAACAGCCATGAAGCACATGTTGACGATTTCTTCTTGAACTTCATCTTCTTCAAGATCATCTTCATCACTATCGTCTCATGTGGCTTGAAGAGCTTTCTTTTTGGTGAACTTCTTTTTGTTCGAGTATTCGGTCTTTTTATGACCGAGTTTGTCACAATCATAGCATATGATCTTTTTGTTTTTCTCTTCACCTTTATCATCCTTGTTTTGAAATCGCTTATTGTTTCGAAATCTTCTATATTTCTTGACAAGAAGAACTAAGTCATCAAGTTCTTCATCATTCATGTTTGTGTTGGAGGATCCTTCATCGTTTGTTGATTTCAATGCAATTTGTTTCTTGGGAGGCTCCTTCATCTCTTCTTTGCTTCTTCTTGTTTTTTCCTTTGTTTCGGCATTGTTGAGCTCATACGTCATCAATGTTCCATATAGCTCCTCCAATGGATAAGTGTTAACATCTTTTGTATTCTCTATCAACATCTTCAAGGAGTTCTAATCTTCCGAGAGAGACCTAAGCATTTTATTCACAAGTTCACCGTTAGTAAACTTTCGATCAAAGCCCTTAAGGCAATTAATAATATCGATAAAGCGAGTAATCATATCAACAATATGTTCATCTCGCTTCATAAAGAAATTTTCAAAATCTTTTGTCAATAGATTTATTTTAGTTTCTTTAACCTTGTTGGTACCTAAGTGATTTATCTCTAATGCATGCCAAATATCATATGCGGAATCACATGTGCTAATACGATTAAACTCATTTTTATCTAAAGCACAATAAAGTAAATTTTTGGCTCTAGCATTCAAAGACAGTTTTTGTTTATCCTCTTCATCATATTCTTCTCTAGGCTTAGAAGTAGTTTGGTTCGATTTATTATCAACTTTAATAATTTTTGTAGGCACATATGGACCAAACTCGATGACTTCCCAAATGTTATAATCAATTGATTGAATATAAATCATCATTCTAGTTTTCCAATAATTGTAATGGATGCCATTAAAGAAGGGAGGATGATTTGTAGAGTGACCCTCAATGTTTTGAATATTTTGGTTAGCCATTACTCAAGATTGTACAATCTTCAAAAAAAAAATGAGCACCTTGCTTTGATACCAATTGATAGCCCAAGAATAACTAACCAAGAGGGGGGTGAATTGGTTTTCTCAAACTTTTTCGAAAAATATTCTCAAAAATGATATTTAAGAAATGAAAATTAATCTACAAAAATATAAGCACAATATAAGTAAATAAAAAGAAAAAGAGAGTGCAAACGATATTTTTATGGAGGTTCGATCCAACCAATGATTTACATCCCCCCCGGTTACCAGGCTCTCCAACATGAGCACGACATTTCCACTATTTTAATTGACTTATGGTACAATCCAAACTCTTACAATGTATCCGGTGATTTACAAACAAGGAGCACCGATCCTTATACAATATTGAGCTTTCAAAGAACTTCAATATGATCCAAAAAAGTAAAGAGATTGATTTAAGTATTTCTCTCTAGATGGATGATAAATACAAGTTTAGTTCTAAGAGAGACTAACACTTTAATGAATAGCAATAGATGAGAAAAGCTCAAGTGTTAGAAGAAAACTTTGTTGAGAATAATGAATCAAAAGTTTGATTTAATCAAACAAAATTTTTTAATAAGAGATATTGAAGATAGAAATGCAATGAAGCTTTGAATGAAATTTTTCAATATGGTTATCTCTATAAATGCTCTTGTAAGTGTTGTTGAATGATAATAAATAAAATGATATTTATAAAGATGAATTTTTGTCACTTTCTGTTGAAACGGATGATCAAACGGTCGACCGGTCAGATGGTCAGAACTAGCCGTTGTAACTGCAAAAATTAGAACGGGCATTTTTTAAAAAGTGACAGCCAGACGGTCGACCGGTTCACCCAAACGGTCGACCGGTTAAACTGGATCATCAAACGGATGACCGTTTCCACAATTTTGAAAAATTGATTTTTGGCATTGATAAAAATATTTTATGCAAGTGAAAATGACATATGTTTTGTGTATAAAAATATTTTGAACTTTCATTCATTTAATTGCTAAAGATCAAAGAGTTAATACCTTTACAATTTTATCTAGAAGTCTATTTTTCGATCTTGGTCTTCGAATCTTGAATTTCGGATCTTGAGATACTTGAACTCTTGTATTGATTTTGACTTGGTCTTGACATTTCATGAAAGTTCGATTTGTAGCGCTTTGAATATTGCTTGAAAATAGATTGTTAGAAAACACAACTATTTTGTTTGTTATAATCAAAACGTTAAAGTTTAAAGTTAACCATAGGTCAACAGTCGCTACCCTCGTGCTCGTCTGGATCTACATCTTGGTAGTCCTCAGCCTGGCTCGGAGCTGACCGGTAGGCTTCAGCTTACGAAACAGTAGTTCGCAAGTTTACCCCTGTGGCAGATATTCCTTGGAACAAAGTCGGGTAGTGATTCTAGAATAGGGACACATCTCGTCCTCTAAATTTACGGTATTTGTCATGCTCCCGTTTCATTATAAAAGTAAACTTTAGCGTATGTTTAGGGCTCAAATTAAGCATAATTTTTCAGCGAATCAGCCAATTGAGCAAAAACAAGCAAACTGAAATATTCTCTATACCACTTTCATTGTAAAGTAAATTAACAAAGTAAATACCAGAAGAAAAAAAAATGGAAAATAGAAAACAGTATAAAAATTTCAAAGCAGAGCTTTACCTGTAATCTGCAAAACAAGTTTGGCTAATCCAAACAGGGAATGAAAACGTTATTTCCTCCCAACATTATTCTTGCCATCACAATGCCTAGGAACTGAGTCAACAAAGTGCATAGATTTTCCAAATGTTATCCCACCAATAATTACTACAATCCTGTAAGATAGCCTCCAATCTCCATTTTGCTTAATGATTCGTGTGGTGAAAAGATAAACATCAACTTTGGAGGGTGATTCAAGTGTCTTGTTTTATCATATTTTATCTCTCAAGTTTATATGAAAATCTTATCTTTCTTCCATTTGTTTCTACATTTTCTGATGATTATTATCAATCGTTAGCAATTCTTCATTAAATATTATATATACACATGGACATTGTAGTTTACAGCCACAATTTAAAGCTCAAAAAATCAATTCTGAAAAATAGAAAATCAAGAACAAATGGGATAAGCAAATAATATACTTTGTTATAGTAATCTGGAAGCAAAAAATCAGCAACTACGTACTAATGGAATATGCAACACACGCATTTGCAAAATAGTTGCAGGGACATATGTTATTACCTTGATTTTACTATCCTACCATTCACTTGTAGCGTCAATTGTATTCGTAACAGGGTCAATGCCTATACCGGTTTTCCTATTCATGAGTTCATTAAAGATTACAAATTCTGCTTTCATGGCGTCCCATTGGTTCTTGAACTGTGCTTTGGTGTATTGGCGTCCCGTAATAGAATAGAAGCCCTCGACAATACTCTTCCAACCCTCAGGAGTGAAGTGTGAACTCGGTCGTCGATCTGCGATAATTTCTTCCTCACACAAAGATATGAACACTTTTGGCCTCCAGATCCTACTGCGCATTTGTTCGGTTAGGCTTTGGCTGCTTTGTTTTGTTTCCTTTGCCCGAACCAGATGTTTGAAAGGCTGAGGTTGACATATCTAACCTAGATATGCAGTTGAGAACATATATTTGTTAATGTTGATAAATGTTATATGATAGATGAGCACAAACAAAAAGTTAGATAATGGGTCAATTTCGCACACAACAGTACACTATTTGGAAATTCAACTGTGGATCGGTAATTTTTAATCCGAATAGAATCACAATCACTCTGGTTGGTCGAAAATGGTTTTCAACTTAGAGCAAATAGTATGTATCAACACACACACATTATATACATACACATAGATAACAATTTCGAAAAATAAACCAAACATAAGTATATATGTATCTATACATCACGATTTCCATCTCTTTGATTATTACAAACCGGTTGGTCTCTTTGATTAAGATTTCCACGTAAACCAAACACGATAGGAATCTATAGATCTGAAGTTGAAGGATGATATACATACCTATATGAATGATAATCTGGCCACGGAAGACAGCAGTGGTGAAACTTTCAACGTCGGTCGAAAAAAGTTGCAGAAAAGAAGCCCACACGTTTGGGAGATATTTTTAGGTTCATTGATTTGGGTTTTGATGGTTGGTAACAGTTAGTTAATTGTTGAAAGTGTAGGATAGTAATTTCAGGTGAGGAATGACAATTTTCAGATCACAGTACAATGTCTGTCAGGCGATTATATTTTAAGTGGTTGTGTTTCGGCACCAGCTTGCTTATAAGCACATTTTGACTGCTTGTAAGCACTTTCAGACATGTGCTAATATTGGTGGACAATTTTTTATTTGAGAAGTCATAAAATTTTTGGGGGTTTTAATCATATCGTGGACAAAAAATTATTTGCGAAGACAAATCATTTTAATATCACATAACCAATGGCATAGTGTGTTACTGTATGTTGGGATATTTTGATCTCGTGATGGATTATTTTTTCTTCGAGAAGACATAACTTTAATTTCTAATAACTAGTAACATGGTGTGTTACTATATGTTTTGGGAGAATTTTGATCACGTTATTGACTCTCTCTCTTTCTTGAGAAGTCATGCATTTTATATTTAATATTTGTATGTTAGTCTATGTTTTGGATGCTTTTAATGATGTTATGGACAATTGTTTGAGTTTTGAGTTTTCGTTGTTGATTTTATAGTAATAGTGTTCTTATTGGATTTATATTATTGTTTTTATTTAAATTTTCATTGATTATATATATTATTTGTATGTTAATAGTATGTTTTGGAGGATTTTTAGCATGGTTGCAAATGATGTATTTATAATTTAGTCAAATATTATTTTTATCCACGCATTCTGTAGAATTCACAAATTTTATTTATTTATTTTCTCACATTCGGTAAGACGCACAATTTATAATCTAAAAAAAAAACTTTATCGACAAATTTTTTAAGAACATAACCATTGACAACTAATAACATATCTTACATAATTGTTAAATGGAAAATTTACATATATATACACTAGTTTTCGAACAAAAATTGAATTATACTTGACATGTATAAAATAGAAAAAAAAATTATCACTGAAAAATATTTGACATTTAAAAACTATGTTATTTAGAAAAGATTCAATGTACTTCGTCTATTAGTTTTTAGATGTGCCACATAAGTACAGATAGACGAAATTATAAAAAAACCTTCACTAATGCATGTTGGCGAGGATTCCATCTAGCTGATGTGATACACTAAAAAATAGACTTCGTCTAAAAGTCCATCTAAATTTAGATGAACTTTTAGACGGAATGACTCAGCAACTTTAAATCCAACTCAGCATTTTATTAAAAAAAAAAAAAGTTAGACGAAGAAAATAAAAATTGAAGACCGCCAATTTAAAAAAAAAAAATTAATGCCACATAAGAAGTAATATTAGTTTTAGACGGAACCCATTGAAAATAAATTTTTAATCTAACCATCTATTCAATAGACGTTGTGCCACATGTACTGAAAGTCCGTCTATTTTACATGCCACGCAGACTTCAATAGACGGAGTATATTTGAGATACTCTTATGGAATATTACCTTCTTGAAAATTAATATAATTTCAATTGAATATCTTATCTAAAAAATTCCTCTCAACCTTCTCATAATGTGATCAACAAATTCAACGTTGCGATCTACAATATCTGCTTCTTCTCTGCCACTATTTTTTCACATTTCAAACTACTTTTCATAATCTAATAATATTGAAAATATTTTTATAAAACAATTGCAATAAAATTTATTGCAAAGAAAATACAAAATTATTGAACATTTAGTGCAAGTACATATTGCAATCTTCTAACTTCTCAGATGATTACATAATTGAGACTGGACTTTTTTCAACCTATAATATTAACAAAATGCAGTTTCATAAGAAGATTGATTTGAAGTAACAACTTGAACCAACATAAACTGATAAACTTTGTTACAACAATAATCTAACAATTATCTAAGAACTAATTTGAAATAACAACTTGCAGTATTATATATTGATCACATTGTGTAACATGAATTTGAAGGTGTTACATTTCCAATCACGGTCTCTAAAAACGACTCTCTTTTCAAATACAATTTGTTGTGAACCATTGTTTGAAAGGGATGTGGTTGAGTTTCTTCATAAAACTGTGAACATTTAAGGCTACATAGAGTCTATCCATCGTTGATGAACCTCCGATTAAAAATAAAACTAATACAATCAAAATCCACAAATCAAAAATTCTGCTTTGCTAGTGGGAACTAAGAGCATGAATCAAAATTAAAGCTATAAATATATTATTTTCTAAATTGAATTGGATGTTGGTGGCTGAACTTTGTTGTGGACAGCAATATAACTTAGTTGTTTCAACCATTATTGCATCTTCAATATTTTTTAGTTCAATACCAATAACTTCTAACAGCGGAAGCGATTAATTTGTTGTGATGAGTTGAAAGTGAATACAAATTGGGTTTTCTTCAAATCTTAATTGATTTTTCCTTCCATTAGAGAGTTATATGTTTGAATCCCTAATTTGAAGAAATTTATGTTAATGAATCTTTAATTTGCAATTTTAAAATGGGAAGAAAAAGTAGATAAAAAATATGTTAAATATTAATGAATAGTAAAATACAATAAATTCTATTAAAAAATCTAGTATTTATCAACTAAAATTCAATAAACAGTACAATCTAATTTTGTTAAAAATATTTAGTACACAACGGAATTTTCCCTTGTTAAATTCTGTTTTTGAGATTGCATTTGAACTAAACCATCGGTAATAATCTCCTCCCCACCATGGAGAGGAGATATAAAACCCACATGACACATGTCATGCGGGCATTGGAGAGAAGGAAAGTGATTGACATTTGTCAATCACTTGTCCAATACCTACATGACATGTGTCATGTAGATTTTATAATTCCTCCCCACCATGGAGAAGAGATCATTACCTTTTAAACCATAGCTTATCATTGTTGGGGATGCACGTGCCTCAATATTATGGAATGGATAAGTTGTGGTTGTAGCCCTAACTCTTTCATCATCTACAAATAAGAGCCAAAACATTTGCGATTGAATAGCTCTTTTTGAACTTTATCCATCTTTTGAAAAATATTTGCAATTACATCGTAGATAAATGTCGAATGCACGTGCCTCAATATTATGGAATGGATAAGTTGTGGTTGTAGCCATAACTCTTTCATCATCTACAAATAAGAGCCAAAACATTTGCGATTGAATAGCTCTTTTTGAACTTCATCCATCTTTCGAAAAATATTTGCAATTACATCGTAGATAAATGTCACCATTATTTTACCTGTGACCCATTCACCAAGATGTCAAGAATTCTCAATCTTACATGAAGAATGAAGTAACACCGGTAAAACAAAACAAAAGACAATAAAAAACTTTATTCTTTTTAGGTCATAGTAATATATTATATTTACATTTTTCAACTAACAATACAAGTCTGTCACAACACATTGAATAATACAAAAATCCTTCAAACAACACATTATCAAATTAAAACCCTAAAAATTAATTAGACGACCGATTAACCCAGTGCAAACTAAAAACTCAAAAAATATCATAAAAGGCACAAAAAACTAGGTATAAATAGTGATGGCAACGGAGCGGATCGGGGCGGATTGGCATGATCCAAATCTGCCCTGTAATAATTGTAGGAGATCCAAATCCGCCCCGCGATCCGCCATTTTTCAGGACGGATCGGATACAGATCAGGGCAGATCGGAACCCTGATCCGTATACTGGTCCGTTTTTTTTTCCCCAATGGATCAGCCATCTCAGAGAGGGGCATCAAATTTCCGATTTCCTATGTATTTATTATTAAGTTTTGTATAGGGCAACGAAATGTGTAAAAAACAAAAACAAATAAATATTAATTCTATTTGAAGTTTGTACCTGCTTATGCACAAATTGAGAATTGTAGGAGAATATACATGGCTTTTGTTGACGTCAAAGGTAGAGAAAGTCCATCAAATATTCTAGAATGTATATGTAAAAATCAATCAACCATATAAAATTAAAAAAAATATATAAATATACATGAATAAGCTTCTTTGTGTAAATCATAAAAGTTTATTTAAGCATTCTCAGTTACCCCCAACATTCTAACAACAATAGGAAATTTACCGATATATAAATTTGTCGAAGAAATTGAAAATATTTGATTACCCGAAGAGAATGGAGAAGAAGTTCTTCAAGCAGGAGGTCAGGCGGAGCCGCGAAGCAAGCGGAGTAATGAAGCAGGGTCTAGGTTCTGGAACTTTCAAATCTTCAATTTGGATTGGAACTTTGGAAGCAGAGCACAGATGACGGAACTGGGGTCTAGGAAGATAGATTCAGATTTCAATTTTCAGAGAATAGTATTAACATTAGGTTTAGGAAGTTTAAAATTGCATTTTCAGTCACAGTCTCAAATCTTTGATCTTTTTACAATTGAATCCTTTTTTTTTAAATTTGGGGCGGGGCGGATTGGGGCCGCCCCGCGCCGAGATCCGTGGCGGATCACGGATATCTACCCCAATCCGCTCCGTCGATCTTCGGAGCAGGTATTTTTCGCTCCATTCTGATCGGGTATCCATCGGATTCGGGGCGGATCAGATATTTTTGCCATCACTAGGTATAAAGATTAAAGCCATGCACAACAATAAAGTAACATTTACATGTTTTCGATTATTTAAGGAAAATTGGCGCAAATAGTTCCTAATCTTTGCCGTTAGTATGGAAATGGTCCATAACTTTTATTTTTTTGCACAACAGTCTCTAACCTATGTGGTTTGGTGCGCAATTGGTCATTATTTGATAAAAAGACAAACATACCCATAGTTATAATTAAAGAAAATTACAATTGGATTTGTAACCTTTGTAAAATGTGCAAATATGTCTGATACATTTATTAAATAATATTTAATTTAACATATTAAATATATAATTTAGCATATTAAATATATCACTATAGTCGTGTCAATTAAATTTTTCATAAAAGAAAAATGTTAAATTATTGTGCTTTAGGTATATGTAATTGCTATGTGATGTGAAAAACTTGAATAAAAATTAAGTTCAATAAATAACAAAATGGCGTATATAAATTTATAACATTGAACCAATCTTATTATATTTTTTTAACATAAAAATACTAACAAAAATTAGTTTACATATTATGTGTTCTTTATTTTTGAACGATAAATTAAAATATGAAGAACACAATTTGAACTACAATATTTGTAGTTAATAAACGAATATCTCAATCAAAAAAAATATTTGAACATCAAGTTTGTGACAAATTTTATTTTTTAGTTTTTATGTTGTAACGATAAAATTAAAATTTGTATTTTAAATAGTATAATTACTTAGTAATAATAAAATAATTTTAATTAACACGTTTGTTAATAATTATGTGCTTAAATTTTAGTTATTTTATAATAGTTCATAAAATATACAAAATAATTTAGTATATTATCAATTTGTTAGTTTCTTTTAATTTTTTATAACAAATTAAAGGTATATCACTCATTTGCACTTTTGCAAATGTTAAGAATCCAATTGAAAATTTATTTATTTAATTAAAAATAAAGACTAATTGTGCACTAAAACACATATGTTAGGAATTATAGTGTCAAAAAACAAAGGTTATGGACCATTTTTACACTAAAGACAAAGGTTATGGACTATTTGCGCCAATTTCCCATTATTTAATAAAAATGTCATCAAATTCGTGAATGGTACACATGAAAGTATATACTAAAATTCTAAGAATCCTAAAATTCAAATAAATAAATAAATAATTAGAACATCGATTACATAATTACAACATTAAATATACCTTGAGTTCGTTTGAAACTTCTTCGGCAACGTCTTCAACAATATTTTATAGCTTTTCTTTCTTAACAGTTTCCACCAACATCTTTCGTTTCATTTTTCTTGGTGAGAACTTTTCTTTCAACGTTATTTTTCAGAGATCGGCTTTGGGTAATCACCATTTGTGAATAATAACTTCGAATGTGATAATTAATAGGAGAATTTGCCGAAAACTTAAAGTATGCTTAGGAGTTTTAGAGTATTAGTTACCAGGTTTTTTATAATAATGATTTTGGACGTTTATGAGGAGTCCGATTTTTGACAATTTAGCAGCAATTTTTAAAATCTGAAACCCATGATTGAAAAATACACCTCAAATTATACTAACCAGTACCCTAAAAAATTAACAAACACTGATTTTTCCAATTCTCATAAACGATATCACTCAAAAACAAGTCAAAAAAGTAGGTCCTTAAAAGAATTGAAATGTATCTGAAAAATCGATTTCAATCCGTTTTGGGTTTGTGACTAACGTGCATATGAATTAGATGCAAGTTGTCAAAATTTCCCCTGTAATTAGATTAAGGTAAATATCAGTAAATAGTTTTTAATTTAGGGTAAAAATCAGTAAATCTAAAAATTTGGGGTGTTTCATTCTTTTTATTTTTTAACTTTTAAAAACAAGGTTACTGGGTGTAATTTCCTCAAAATTATGCGCATCTAATACATAAGGCGACCCAATTATGAATAAAGCTTGATATTTGTACCAAGCCTTAGATAAAATCAATTTTATTCAAGACTAGACCGAAATAAAGACATTCGGACCTACCGGACTTTATGGTAGCCCAATCAACTGACAGCCCAAAGAGGGTCCAGTTTAGTATTGTAAAATTACAGGGGAAAAAAAAAACCGATTTTCTCCAAGAGTCAACTTCATGTTCAACCCGAGTCGAGTATAAGATGTAATAGTCTATTAAATTAAAAACGAGTAAAAACAAAATGTCTCGTTACATTTATATGGTACATTAGATCATTGTGTCTTTTTCATAACGTTGCGTAAAAAGTTGTCATAAAATTGACTATAAACCCATTTAAGTGCTAGAAGTCATTTTTCACCCATCAAACTCATAGATCGAGGAGCTTCTTAATTAATTGAAAGCATATCATTGAATTGGGTCCATTTTAATTATGAAATCAGAAATTATATAGATAGAATCAATAAAATGTTTGAAATTATGATTAAGATTGCTTGTAATCATTTGAAAAAAGAAAATAATTGTGTTAGGTACAAGCTATTATCAATGATTAAACAATAACTTTTATATTATTGACTAATTATTTGTATCATTTCTATTATGAAAACTCCTACAACTGTAGTGTAAGTCAAAATTACTATACTGTCATTTTCGACTATTCACGAATAAGGCTCGTCTCCTCATTCATCAAGGGTAGAAGTGTCAATTAATTAACATTTTTGACAGTCCGTACAACATCGCTCGTGCATCTTAATCTCAACTTGCAGTTTGATTAACAAAATTAATTATGATCAGATTTGATGAAAAGATTCTTTTAACGGTTAATCAAATCACATGGTGACCAGCTAAGCCGGTCACATGGGCCAGATATTTGGGCCTATACAGCTGGCCCACAAAGTGCTCTTTGGTACCTGGCAATAGATTCATTTGCAAGTTGCAAAAGGACTGCACGTGTGCGGGTATTCTCTATCATCGGTTGAGGATCATTTTATATTTTATTAACGGCTAGGATGGATTTCTTACGTGGTTACAGCTTTCTGGGTGACCGACCACCGAGAAAAAAAAAAGGTAAGAGGAAAAGGGGAAGTGCCATGATTTTGATTAAAGTAATAACAACCGCACGATGAAATGATTCTTTTGACCGTTGACCAATCCATCAAAAACATGGTCAATTTGATAAAGATGCACGTGTGGGTACACGTATGCTACATGTGCGCCTTGCTGTAATTGGGCTTTTTTGGGAATGCTGGTTTGCCAAATTACTCATTTGATAATTTTTTAGTAAATTTTAGTAAAAGTTGTGGGCCGTAAAATTAATTATTTATTGGTTTCGATTTTAATTTTTAACAAATTTTTAAAAAAAATCAGAAAAAAAATTATGTAATGTACAAATATGTCATTGTGCATATTGTTGTATTCAAAAGTTACTATGTTAATTAAAAGTAAGTAAAGATTTACTCAGTTAAAAAAAGTAAATTTTTTTAAAAATAAGTTAGTATGTCCAAGCTATCATTACATTACGAAGTTTCACGTGTTGTACCTCGAAGATTGAAAAATTATTCAATATTTAAAAAATTAAGCTTAAGTAATAAAATTAGCTATATTTAAATTGCAATGCCTCACTCTAGGAACCTTCTAGGTCTCCCAAATAGAAAACATGAGATAATAAACAAATACACAACATCAATGCTGCAATTTAAAGTAATAATAATTAAGGTTATTTAAACATTGGACACAAACCTAGGCATGCGTTATAGTATATTAAGATTTTCAATATATGATCGTCCGCTTAAGATTTGTCATATGTTTATATATTAATTTATTTTATTTTATATATATGTTTCATATGATTTATTAAGAGTCTGTTTAGAACAACTATCGTGAATAAAATTTTTACCAGTTGAGTTTTTGGCAATAGAACATTAAGCAGTAGAACTTTTGTTAAAAAATTGTTGATAATATTTAGTTGTGAATCCAAAAAGTGATGTGAATATTAAATTGAGTATTTGACTGCATAACTATAAAAATACTTTTGTATAAATTTTATACTCTATACGTCTAAAAAAGATAAGCTTGTTTTTATTTTCATACATATTAAAAAATGAAAATATTATAGATAAATTGTATTACTTATTTTCTTGTCTTTTATTTTACATTGATTAACTAGTTAGACACGCGTGCGTTGTACGTGTATTTGTAATCATATTGTCAATTTTTAATATTCTCAAAAAATTTATTTTTTAATTGTTAATAATTAAAATGTTAAAGTAACAATTGCAACAAAGATAAAAAAAAAATACGATTCTTGATAACAAATTGTATTGTATTGTTCGATGTTGATATTTTATTTACATTTATACAAGTACAATTGCAATCAAAGATGAGTTTTATATAGTAATTATACGAATAGTAGGAATCTTTATGGTTGTATTTTACAGAAAAAATTAATAATAATTAATTTTATTGTACGAGAATGTAATGATTGACTATATAACATTGTACATTTGTTGGAGTAATGTCTCATTGTAAACAATATTCTTTGTGTATGTTCTCTTTTTGTTAACCGCGTCTGATTTGACGATGTAAATGAATATATATATATATATATAATTTTTAATTAAAATTAAATAAAACTCAAAATTAAAAAAGTTTCAAATGTTGAATTATAATCACTATAATCTAATGTATTAAAAACAATTTTTTTATTTCCATTTCAATTTTGACAACCATAATTTGAATTTTAATGTGGTGATAAACAAAGCTACAATTTTTTCCATTCATTTTTTTAAAAACTCATTTCTCATTGCTTTTATCTACGTAATGCAAAAAAAAAAAAATTTTGAGATTATTTTTTCACCTCCATATTTAATTTAATAGATTAAATATTTAAAATTTTTAATTTAATATATTGTTGAAAATTTAATATATAGTAATGAATAATAAAAGATTAATAAATAAAATATTAAAAAATAATTATATATTAATGAATACTAAAGGTGAATATGAAAACTTAAAAAATTTGTAGGGATAAAATAGTACCAAAGTATTTCTTCTTTTTAAGCTTTTAAACGTAGTTTAAATAAATTAGGGTAACATTACATTTTGTAGCTCAGAATCCAGTATAGAGTTGAGAGAGAGAGATAGAGAATCATGAATGCAGTCAATTATTGTTGAAGATATAGTTTCTAAAGGTTGAACCCAATTCTTTGAACCCAATTCTTTGAGGGCCTCACCATTCTTTATTACGTGGTGTTAGTGGAATATGTAAATCGTGCCATGTGTTTTAATAGATCAGAGTTGAGAGTTTGATTTTTAATATAGTTTCTATATTAAAAGAGTGATCTCTTATTTTCAGTAGACAATTGTTATGTTGTCACACATCCAATGTGTCACTTGCATATTGAATGAGTTGTTGACGTGACATTTACTTATGTTGACAATTCATCCAATGTACAAATGACACATTGAATATGAACAACATAACAATTGCCTACTAAAAGTAGGATATCACCAATCAACTATATTATTCATAAATCTTACTATAAATAAACATATAGAATACAAGGAGCATGTACATACAAACAAGGTATAAATTTTGACATATTTATTTCACCAAAAATGTACGAGACAAGCATTTAGCACAATCTATTTAGAGCTTAAATAAACACGAAGAAATTAGGACATATTTATTTCATAAAAAAAAATGTCTCGAGTTAACCCCATTCAGTATTACGTGAGTAAGCGTGAAAACTATCGTACCTTTTTGTTAAAAATAAGTAAAATTTAATTTGAAACTAAAATAATTAAGAAAATATTGGGACATATTTATTTCGCAAGAGAAACATTTGAAATAATTTAATTTGAATTATAAACTGTGTAAATTAAGGCGGTTATGAACAATTCTCTGTCATGTTAAGGCGTTTTCAAAGTGTAGGCTTGATAAAAGCATGTTCGGCGTTTTTTTAAAATTTATTTTCAACCATATATTTTATGAGACACGTAATATTTATCAATTTTTCAACCACGTATTTTATTAAAATCTTTTAAAAAATTACTTTTAAATTCTACCATACTGACACTAAATTTCATTAAAATATAGTATATGTAAAGTATTTTTAAAAATTAACTCTTTATTAACAAAAACTATCATATATGAAGCATATTTCAACTTTCAACTTGCTATGTAAAAGAGTGAGTGGTGATGAGGAGATATGTTGTCTGTTGTCTATATGGTAGTGGATAATTGATCAAAAACATTTACTAATATTAAATGAACTCTTTTTTTTTTTTCACCAACATAGCACTGAGTCACGGTTGTTCTCCTCCCTACAGGAAAAATAACCTCTCCACTAGTAGGGAGGACAACAGCCATAAGCACTAACCAACATAAATTCTTTTAAATGTGGGGAGGAGACCACTACTAAGAAATAGTATGGTCTTAGTGGGCGAAACTTGACCAATTTGATTTGTCAAGTTCAATACAAGTGATAGATTACGATGCCTTGATAAGATTGATTGACACAATAAAGGTTGGGGAAAGTCTATTCAAATCAAGTTGTATCACAAGGTCCCACTCAATAAAGCTTGCTCAAAATTTCTGTATGGAAGTCATTTTTTATAATACTAGTTTTTTTTACGTGCATTGTACGTCTGCAAAAAATGTAGAGATAAATTTTATGTTTAGATTGTAGGAATTGCTTGAATATATACATATAAAAAATATTAAATATATAATACTTAAATAATAAATATGAAAAGCACATACCATTTAATACAATTAATTAAGTAAAATATTGAAATTATAATAAGAAAAACAGAACCAAATAAGCACATAATTCGTATAAAAAAAATTAAATAATTAAGATTCGTAAACGACCTTGGTAAAGTGATGTGGTAAAGTGACCATTTTTATATTTTTATTGAATTGCACCATTTCGAGAATTTGAATTGGACTAAACTCTCAGGTACAACTTTTTCAGCTAATGACTCAAAATCAAAATATTAAAGAAATTGTGTACAATTTGTTTATATCATCAAACAAAAAAAAAATTAGTGAAAAATTGAATGAAAAGTAAAAGAAAAAAAATTAAAGAAAAAATAATAGCATTTATTTAGAATAATTTGTAAACTTAAAAGGTAAAATAAAAAAACAAGATTAGTAAAAAATTGAATGAAAATTAAGTGTAAAAGAAAAAAAAATAAGAAAAATAAATTAAAGAAATTTTTTTTAGGTTATTGGCATATCTCAACGATTTTAAAACAATATGGACCTTTCATGTAATTATTCCTAAAATAAAATTAAAAATGATAATGCCCAACTTGTTTAAAAAAAAAAAAAATCTGTGTTGTCTAGTTACTCGACAACATTGTGTTAAAAAAAAAAAAATTTCCAAACACAAAAAAAAAAAAAAAAAAAATTTAAACACAATGTTGCCGAGTTGCTGAGTTGCTTGGCAACATTGTGTAAAAAAAAAAAAAATTAGAAAAAGACAAAGGAATGGCTTTAAAAAAAAATGTGAACAGTAACCTTTTTTTTTTTTTTGGGTAATACGTATGTGTGGGTTTTAAAAGAAAGAAAGAACGTGAACAGTAATTTGTACTCTTCATTGTCGAGTTGCTCGGCAATGAACAATAACATTTTTTTTTTTTTTTTGTAATACATATATGTGGGTTTTTATTAAAAAAAAAAAATCGTGAACAGTAAGTTGAACTTTTCATTGCCGAGTTGCTCGGCAATGAACAGTAACAATTTTTTTTTTTTTTTTTTGTAATACATATGTGTGGGTTTTTCATTTCCTTTGTTTTTTTCTAATTTTTTTCACTTAACAAGATTTTTTTCTTATCGAAACTTCAGAAAAAATGTATAGTTCCAAGCATTTTTTGTCGGTTAAGTAGTTCTTATTTGATTGAATTTTTTCACGAGAATCACAGACCCAATTCAATTGCATTGTTAAAAGGTGAAAATATTTTCCTTTTTGCATATTATTTTGTTTAATTGCACATTATATTTTGAGGTTGATTTTTATTTCTGAAATAAGAAATAAGTATTTTTGCTGTGATTGGTTGGTAATCAAATATAGGAGACCACTGAAATATCAATTGGGCTCAAGATTATTTACAATTAAGACAAATATGCTAGCAGAAAATTCAGGAGAAATATAAGATTCAGAAAAACTTAAACATAAATAACTGATCCATGTGATTTTATCCACTTATACGTGCAAAATTAAGCGCTTGTCTTATAGAAACTTTAGGCATTCATATTATCACCTTGCATTTGAGGATATGTTGGCATTACCAATTAATGCATTTCATTACATTGAAGTGAGATATCTGTTTGTTGAGAGTGTATGTGTCAAACGTTGCTTTTTTTGGATAACTATCGTAAAAAGCCACCATTAATATGTTGCTGAACACTCAAATGCTTCCAGTGGTTTGACAAATGAAGAAAAGATGGTGAAAATTGTATAGATAAGAATGTCATCAGACAAAATATAACTGTATGGAATTCTTCCCCATCCAAGACTGGGATATTTGAGCTGCAGGCCTTCTTCTAGTATGGGATCTAATCCATGAATCCTTTACTACATATTTTATATTTCTTTTACCATGGTGGGAATGTGATGAAATAAAAAATTTAAGTTTAGGTCTCCACAGGACATTGGATGATGTCCACATATCTTCCTTTATAAAGCAATTACACATGATTTCCCCCATGGTGTGTCTGCGAACACGGAGAGAGATTTGATTTGAGAAATTCGTGATCAGTAATTTACTCGGCAAATTACACCTGATTTCACCTATGTCTCAAATGTATTGTTCATTACCAGTAATTTTTTTTTTTTTTTTTTTTTTGTAATACGGTTTTTCATTTCCTTTCTCTTTTTCTAATTTTTTTTCACTTAACAAGATTTTTTTCTTATCGAAACTTAGAAAAAATGTTTAGTTCCAAGCATTCTTTGCTCACCAAGTAATTCTTATCCGATTTGATTGAATTTTTTCACGAGAATCACAGACCAATTCAATTGCATTGTTAAAAGGTGAAACTATTTTCTTTTTTGCATATTATTTTGTTTAATTGTATATTATATTTTGAGGTTGATTTTTATTTCTGAAATAAGAAATGAGTATTTTTGCTGTGATCTTCTTTTGAATTCTTTAATGTGCTATGTTATATTTGTATGGGGTTTATTTGGACAAGGTTGTAGAAACACTAAGAAGACAAGATGGTTAAATTTCAAGTTTCAAATAGAAACTGACTGAATTCTAAGCTCTAATAGAAAAGTATGGAAATACTAAGAAGACGAAGATGGCTAAATTTCAAGTTTCAAAGGAAACAGTGGCTACAATCTGAATTATGGAAACACTGAGAAGACAAGATAGCTAAATTTGAAGTTTCAAATAGAAACAGTGGTTGAATTCTGAATTCTAAGCTCCAATATAAATAGAATATGGCTAAATTTCAAGTTTCAAATGGAAACAGTGGCTTCAGAAAAAGTAGAGAGAAGGTAGTGAGAGGATAATAAAACAAATCATAGTTGTAAAACGACGGCGTGTTGGATGAAAAAATAAACAGTAAAAAATTTAAGATTCTTATATTATTGTAAAAAAATAAATCGTATTAGTTGAAACAAGAAACTACAGGAGATCGGGGTGTATTGAAATAAAGTTGTACCTTAAAGTTACACTTGGCTAAGCATATTAAGTGATTTATTAAATACTTTTATTTTTTAATCATTTCAATAATAAATACTTTTACGAATCAAATATATCATTATTATTTGAGTAATGCTATTTATCAAATACTAAGTGTTCCTAAATAATAAGTCGATAAAATAGATTTTATATACTCACTTTGCATTGGACCTATTATTTAATACCAACACAGTTTCTAAATTCAATAAAATAGATTTCATATCCTCACATTTCATTTGACCTATCATTTAATACTAACACAGTTGTCACATGGACCAGTGATAATCACCTGTCTACGAGTCCTTAAATGATTAGTTCAATAAAATATATTTTATATTCTTACATTTTATTAGATCTATTATTTAAGGCTAAGAGCATCTCCAATGCAATAATGTTAATGCACAATGTCTAGTACTTTTTTTGATAAATGGTCAAAAAGTGCTTATGTGGCACAATTAATAATAGAAGGCGTCTAGCACAATATCTAATTCTAGACATTGTTCTTGACAATGTCCATAATTAATTTAATAATCTCTATTCAATCAATACATTTATTTCTCTTTCTTTTTTCTAAAAAGCTAATAATAATTTGTCACATTTGCACAATGAACATTATTGCAGTATTGGATAAGTTTTTTGATATAATGTCAATGTCTTTTGTTACATATACATATTAGACATTGTTGTATTGGCTGCCATCTCCAATGCAACAATGTCCAGCTGATGTGGCGGTGAGGTGGAAGGAACACAGCTGATGTGACAGTATTTATTGTAGAAAATCGTCCAACAAACCGTCTAGTTGTAGACATCCTATTAAACACATTTCATCTATTTTTTCAATCAATAGTGTCTATCTCCCTCATCTATTTTTTTTTCTTTTTTCTTTCCACATTATCTCTCCTCATCTCTTTTCTCTTGCCACGTAGATTTGTTTAAAAAGTGTAGCATTGGAGATGCTCTAAAGCAGTTGTCATATAGATCAGTGATTATGTCTAATTATTTCAAAAAATAATTACAAGAAAATGACCATAAATAATTAATTATGTATGGGGACAATCGAGATGGGGGCCAATAATTGTAACATAAAGAAAAGGGGTCCAAGTTCACGTGAAAATCACATGGTAGAGGAGCCTAGTACGGACCCGGGGTTTGCATTGTCGGGACACGAAAGCAGATGTATTATTGGAGTTGGGGGAACACGTGGAACAGCTAGCACGCACCCGTGGGGACACGCAATCATCATCCGGCATCTTGTCGGTTTACTTATAGTACAACAACCCTAGCTTTTAGTTCAATCAAATTATCATGAAAACATCGGAAACTTCACTCTCCCATCCCACGCGTGCACAGCAATCGTCAATGAATTTTGTGAATTGAGAGTCTAGTGTGCAATGGGGAAAAACTAATAAGTTTAAATGATAATAAAATGGGAATATAATTTTTATTATCTGATGGTTTTTATCATTAATTGGTGAGTATAATTATATCTCATATACTATATCTAAATTTTATTTTCTATTAGGGTTATTCTTGAACTTCTTTCATCATATTTTCGTAAATTCTTTTACGATATTTCTGAATCGAAAAGTTTATTAAACAAGATAACTTAACCAGTAATTTTGTTTATTCAATTTTAGTCATTTTATTAGTACTTTAGTTGGGAAAAAAAATCTTAAGAGTTGACTTGTTTATTAGGGGATAATAAGAGTATGTTTGGTACAAATTTTAATGAGTTTTTTTTTGTTTTCCATTATTTGACCAAACTGCAAACAACTAAAAAAAGCAGAAAGAATACTATTTTTATGACCAAAATGTCCGTGTTAATTTCAACCAGTCGCTGCAACTTTTGACCTAAACAAGGCTGATGAAATTCACAATTGCACTTTCCTCTTTATGGCTGTATCCGTGGAGTTCCCCAAAAGTTTCACCCAATGTACTCTTTCTTCCTTGTGATGGTGTTCATCCTCATCCACCGCCGGCTACTACGACTCCGCCCACCACCAGTTTTCACCGTCGCCTGAATAAACGAGCACTACAACGATATTTCGGCAAAAGGTTTTCATTCGATACACAAACAATGGTACGCGATCTGCAACTTCGCCGTCTTTTTTTCCCCCAATGGTAGCTGTGTATTATATAAAATCACATCTTATATATAACGAGACTGTAAACGCAGCGGAGCATTTTAAATCCTTTTTGTTATGCTGAAATTCTAGTCGGTTGATCTTCATATTCCATGGTATACCTGGGAATTCTTGAATATCACAGATCCAATGTATATTCTCATACACATTCTCCTTTAATCCTAATTACAGACCTCTATACGCCATTGTTACCCCGGTCTCTTGCCAATAATTTTCTAGTAATATTAGGTCTTGTTATTCACTTTGCGCTCTATGGTTTACATTGGATCATTAGCTGCATTTTGCTGATTACTATGTATTTTAGTTGCATCTATCCTTGTCCTCCGAAACAAGAAGATTTATCCCAGGATTAGTGTAATCTAAGTGTGTTGTGTAGAAGTCATAATTTATATTTAGGATAATTCTTGGATTAGCAAATTAAGCTTCATTTGATGCATCTTGTCCATGAAAAATACACAAACATTAAGGAACGATAGTCTTCAGAAATTCAGTCCTGGACGATCGCCCAATTGGATCCATTTCATCTCTGCTAATGGTAACAGAGATTGGGTGATCACCTAAGCTTTTTGCTTGGGTGATCGCCCAGGTACTTCCAGAAAAAACACCCAGCATATTGCGTCTGAATTTTATCTGCATTGTTTGGGTCGAAAGTTGCGGTGCCAGGTTGAAATTAATAGGGATATATTGGTCATAAAAAGCCTATTCTGTCTGTCTTTCTCAGTTGTTTGCAGTGTGGTCAAATAATGGAAAACAAAAAACCCATTAAAATTGGTACCAAACATGCACTAAGGCTAATAGATTTTCAATTCATTAGAGATATTCGTACAACTACATTTATTCAAAATATATAGCTTATAGGAGATGCACGATCAAGTCCTTTATTATTCATTACCAAGCCTAGAAAACCCCTCCAAGTACTATTCGTTTGGACGTTAATTCAAAAATCTCTTACGATATAGGCCAACATGTACAATTATTAATAACAAAGAAACTTGTGCATGTAGAAAATATGTTAAATTAGACGCTTAATAGAGCAAAACTAACAATGGAGAAAACATGTTGAGCGCTTAATGGAGCAAAAGTAGCAATGGAAAAACACATGTTGAGCAAAATAACTTGACTAGTGATTATTAGAAGTACTGAGGATTGAGTGAGAATATTAAAGTCGAAAATGTTACCAATTCAAACTCGATACTAGCTAGGTGTACTTAATAGTGTCGAGTGATTTTCTTTGCATAAAATTTCTCAAACACCTTAACTCAATGAAAATAAGCTGAAATAGGGGTAGGGGTAGGGGTAGGGGTAGGGGGAGGGGGAGGGGGAAGAAACGCAAATTTTTTCTTTTTTCTTATCTTCTCACACTCACTCTCTCTCCAGGGGTAGGGGTGGGGGGAATAAACGCAATTTTTTTCTTTTTTCTTATCTTCTCACGCTTACTCTCTCTCCTCATTTCCTTCGCCATTGCCGCCACCCTAAGCCCTATTTCCCTCTAATTTGTTATTTGTGTGATCAAATTCTCTTATTCTTATTTCAGATTCAAATACATTGTCAGATCTATCACTTGTTTTTGAGCTATTTGAAAAAGAAGATCGATTTGAAATTTTTGGAATCAGTTATGAGCTATTTGAAATTGTGAAAATTAGTATATTTTTGCTGTATATTACATGAAACTTAAATTTAATATATTGTATCTCTATTTTTTTGTCGATATATTTTATGTAAATATATGTTGTTGGGTAAATGTTTTTGAGTTAATTTGTATTTTAGTGGATTGTATTAGATATTGAGTTTAATTTACAAATTTTATTGATCTAGTTTGTTGATGTATTTTATTGTTAGAGAATGAAATTGATTACATTTGGTCGAAAACAGGCATAAAAATAGGTACAAAACTCATCTCTTCATCGACAAAATAGACTATCATTTTGTCAAATATCATCAACAAAAGATATTGACAAAATGACCGTCCATTTTTATATCGACAAAATGAGCACTATTTTGTGCCTATTTTGTCTGTGCCCATTTTGTCAATATCAACGAAAAAAATGGACAAAAATTTTGTATACATCGAAAACATTTATGATATCGAAATATTTGTTTTGAGATCAAAGTTTTTTTTTTTTTTTTTGATTTTCAATTCAAATTGGCATTCAGTAATTAAAAGTTGAAATTAAATAAGTGTCTAGACTAAATGATATAAATTAGTGTATATTATCCTAAGATAAAAAAAATTTCAAATGTGGATTTTTCAGACAAATCTCTCGATTTTCTTTAACAAAAAAAATCAACTGTCGATTTTTTGCACTAATCTACCGATTTATTTTTTGATTGATAGCTTCTCTTAGAAGCTATTGTACGACTATCATTTACCGTTAAATCTTAACCAAACAAAAAATGGTCATTTTTACAAAAAAGTATATTTGAAATTGTTAGAAATTGGTTTTATAAAATGGTTTTGACCATTTTTTGACCAATTATTTGAGTGGGTCCCGTGGTTGAAAACAGTAATTTCTTTGGCCAAGTTTGGTCTACTCCACGAGTAAAATAACGTAGTATATTTAGTTTCTTAAAACCAATTTCGGGTGAATGAGAAATTAAATCCAAAGTATGTCATTTAAAATAAAAAATGTTGGAATTGAAAAATAATGGGAATCGAAAAAGTTTCAATCCTACATTGGAAAACTAAAAGCAAAGTGTTCACTATAAATAGTTGGGTAAATTCAAGGCCGGTCACTGTTTTGGCATTTATGGGCTCTAAAGTCATATGCTCAAAACTTAATTCAATTAAAGTCATATTTTAGAGCTAAAAGACCAACATACCCTTAATTGTAAAAAACGCTAACTATGATACTGTTTTGTTGTGATACTGTTTTGTTTTACAGATACAAAAGTGTTCTGAACCTTATCTTATTTGGATAGAAAACATTTTCTTTTCATACTTATATTGGAAAAAAAACAAAGATATTAACTCTTTTTTGTGGCTACTACTTGAGTGATGATATGATTTGGTTTATAGTTTTATACGAGTTCATTTTTAACAACAAAGATATAAAGATAAGTATACATTGTTTTATTTTTCTCTATGCAGGGAGAACAAAAATTTAACAGGGACTGCACGCTATGCAAGTTGTAATACTCATCTTGGAATTGATGAGCTGATAGGCAGTTTTTCTGGCCTTTCTTTTAAGACAGTACTCCTACCCACTTCTTTTTAGTTTAGATCAGGAGAAGAGGAAGATAAATGATGGGTTATCTGCATGATGACACGTGGATCACATTTTCTTCTTTTGCAGAATAAAGCAGGTGTGATAATCTTGAATCCCTTGGTTATGTTCTTTTGTATTTCTTGAGAGGAAGGTGCGCCAATTCTTTCCACTTTTCTTATGTTATATTCTATTTAGATTTTAGCAAAATGTTGATATAAAATGGTTTTTTTTAACCAACTACTAGTCTGCATATATTGTGATACTGTTTTTTTGTGGTACTGTTAAACCTATGATTCTTGTAGTGATAATGAAGAGCTGGGATCTGATCAATCAAGAACTGGGAGTGTTAATGAAAAAGGATCAAGTTCAAAGGATGTTCAACAAGAGAAAGATGAATGGTGGCTTCAATAAAGATACATTTATCCGTGATACCGTTTTAGAGGATGTGTGATACTGTTTTGACAAAAAAAAATTAAAGATTTCTATTTTAAGCTAAAGAGACGACTTCAAATAGGTAAAATCTATCATACGCAGTAGCAAAGCTACTGGTCTTGACCGTCTCGTCGAGACCATTCCAAAACCATATTATAATAAAAATTCTGAGCACGTGTGCAAATTCTATGTTCATTTCTATTGTGATACTGTTTTGCATAATACAGTATCAAACAACACACATGACTATGATACCATCCTTTTATCTTTGATACTGTTTAATTAGCCATGTGTGTTGTTGTGTTGTTTGATACTGTATTATGCAAAACAATATAATGGATTAGAACATGGATTAAAACAGTATCAAAATTACTAATGCACATTACCTAAACAAAATAGTATCATGGATTAAAACAGTATCATAGACAAAACTAAGACATTCAAACAGTATCACAGGTTCAAACCTAGCCATAATTAAACAGTATCAAAGAATAAAAGTACGGTATCATAAATAAAACTTATTCCACATAGAATAAAATAATATCATGGATTAAAATAGTATCAAAATATACTAATGCACATTATCTAAATAAAACAATATCATAGATTAAAACAAAGACATTAAAACAGTATCATGGGATTAAAACAGTATCATGGATTAAAACAGTATCACAATATACTAATGTACATTACCTAAACAAAACAGTATCATGGATTAAAACAATATCATAGACAAAACTAAGATATTCAAACAGTATCACATGTTCAAACCTTGCCATAATTGAACAGTATCAAAGATAAAATCACGGTATCATAAATAAAACCCATTCCACATAGATTCAAACAGTATCGTGGATTAAAACAATATCATAGATTAAAACAGCATCAAACAGTATCATGGATTAAAACAGCATCAAACACGTATGCGAATTCTATGCCAATTTTTGTTGTGATGCTGTTTTAGTATGACAAACTAAAGATTTTCGTTTTAAGCTAAAGAGATGACTTCAAATTGCTAAAATCCATCATTAACAGTGGCAAAGCCACTGGTCTCGACCGGCTCGTCGAGAAGATTCCGAAAACATATTATAATAGAAATTATAAGCACGTATGCAAATTCTATATAATTTCAGTTATAATACTTTTTGTGATACTGTTTTATTATAATACAGTATCAAACAACATACATGACTAACAACACAAAGAAATAATCTAAGGGCTACCATCATTCATCCTTACAGAAATTCAAGCTACTATTAACAGCAACAAATCATGGCCACAACAAATATACTTCCTAAACATTAACTTATACGCTCATCCCATATTTTGTTGTCCTCACATTTTGTTCAAATGGCAACGTTAGTAGTATTTTTTTAAGAGAGACAAAACATCTTACAGAGGAAGAGAACTAACTACACTATCCTACAAGGATGAAGGACTACCAGCATTCAAAGAATTAACAGTTGGAATAGCTAGTAGCGGATGAATATTTCTAAAAGCTTCCATGAATTCACAACTTGTTCACAGGCAGGCCCATTCTCGTGGTACCACTGCTCTACCTCCACCTCTACCTCCACCTCCGCCTCCGCCTCCGCCTCCGTCTGCGCCAGAATTGAAGTTACCACTGATCCACCTCTGCTGAAATTGAAGTTACCATTGCTCCACCTCCACTTCCACCTCTGCCTCCGTCGAAATTGAAGTTACCCATTCTCGTAGTATCATTGATCTACTCTCCATTTTCGTGGTACCACTACACACAGTCGCTGGAATTGAAGTTATAATTTTCGATTACAAGCTCTGCAGAAGAGGTTTGTGGAGATAGAAAAAGGTACCGATGAAAAATACGGATCAGAGGATTATTTTGAAATTAATTTAAAATATTGCTTAAAGTATGACTTAATCACAATTTAAAAAAAATCTTGACCTAATTTGAAACAAATCATGTGTAAGTGACTTATATGCAATTTTCCCTAAATAGTTCAAGTTGTGCAATTAGGTTTGGGCCTCAAGGGGTATCAATTGTATTTAGAAGGGAGGAGACATATATGTTAGTGAGGTGGGTTAAAGTCGACACCCACTGCCGCCGGCCGAGCCGGGCTCAGATCGTGAAGATATATAACTTTTTATTTATTTTATTTCAAACCTTCAATTCAGTCAATTACTCAGAATGCCCCATGTATCGATTGGCTTCTAGAATCTGTCTAGATAGATATGTCTATCTGAACATATGGGTTATGTCCTTTTAGACATAACCTTTCAGTGGTTTGTGTCTTTTGAGACGCAACTTTCGAACATCTATAAATAGGTTTCCCATTTCCAGATTTTATTCAGTCAAAAATTGTCTTCTATAGTTTAATATTTTATTCATCCTGCATTATTCTGTGTTCTCTGTTTCAGTCCCTAAATATTATTTATGCGTTCCAAAGTTCGTTCAGAGAGTTTCAAAACACTAGTAGGTTTGTTGATCTTGTATTTTGAAGTACTTCTATTACAAAACCAAGTCGTTGTATCATGGGCCGTTAGTATTATTGTCTTAAGAAAAAAGAGTTGAACTCTTGTCTCGACCAACCTTTAATTATTCGTCTGCTTATTCAAGTAAGTCGATACTCTGTTCAATTTTCTGCACGTGATTTTGTAATTAAAAAATATAAATATTTTACCAAGAAAATTTTATATCTAAAAATTGACATATTTATAAATATTATAAAAATTTGTCATACTTCCAATCCAATATCCACCTTTGGCTACATTTCAAATTTCTCCATATATAATTTGAAGGGACTTGTACACGCGCAAATGAGGCATAAACAATATAAGAACTAAAAAGCAAAAAATGGAAGCTATTGCTTATCTTTTTTCTCTCAGAGTCAATTATTTTTTTCTGAATATTGGTACGGAGTTTATGCCAGAACAAAATGGGGGATAAAGTTTGGGGAAGAAGTAGAAACCTAATTTTAAATCGAAATTTCCTTTTATGTTAAGACACTAGGCCCCTGACATGCATTTACAACATAATTTGTTATGTAAAGTGGTGCAAGACGAGACATGTAGATTCAAAAGTTTAATATTGTTTATAATTATTAATAGATTTTGCCAAATTAATTTGTCAAAAAAGAGAGGGTTCGTTTTGTTAGGCACAATATATTTTTTATTTTATTAAATTTAGTTAATATATTATATAAAAAAATTAAAATAAATATGTGCAAACGGTAAATTTGGAGAATTATATTGAATATAACTCGTCTCTTTAGATAGGACTAGTTGCGACATATCACAAACTACGAATGACGTTCTCCAAATTTGAATAATCTAACCCACTTTTTCTACATTCCTATGAATGAAAAATGATTATATATATTGCAACAAATTGTTTTCAAGCCTTAAAAAAAGACAAAAACTGTTTTCACGTTTTTTAACAATATCATAAAACATCTTTTATAGCCCAAAGTGTTCTACCAAAACCTTGCCACACTATGCTATAAAACTTTTCTTTTTCCAAAAAGTTCGTTTAAATGTTTGATATTTATAAAATTGGGTCACTCGTATATTAATCCCTGACTAATGCGTAAATAGAATATTATTAAGAGTTTGTTTGAGAAAGTTTTTAACGGATTTTGATAAAAAAATAAAAAATAAAACATGTGGTTGAAAAGTTAAATAAAATTTGTGAATCCCATAAAATATGTGGTTAAAATTAATTGTTAATTTTAACTGCATTTTTTAACAGAACCAAACAAGGACTAAAATATTACACTAACTAGGAACTTAATTATACATACAATCATGATGTTTATTAAAATACTAGTGTTAATCTAGAAGAAGTTTCAATATTTTTCGTTGCCTTGAACTTGAAGGAACCAAAATCACATTAGAAATAAATTATATTCTTTATTCAATTCATCGACACAAGCATTTTTGCACACAGTTTTGGTATTAAAACATTTCGTCTACATCATTGTGCTCACTTTGAAGCAATAACTCAATAGGAGTCCAAAGATCAACAAAGCAGCAATGTAAACTTATAAAGAGATCAAATACAATATTTAGAAGCATTTGTGCAATTCTGAATGTCTCCACAAAATGTAAACAATATACAATATATATATATATATATATATATATATATATATATATATATATATATAGTTAAAGATAAATCACATTTCACACATTTCAAATTTCTACAATGGAGATGTATTTATCTTCCTTCTGACCTCATTTCCCCAATTTTTTTCGCAAATTAACAAGATATGCAATTATGGCATATTTATTATATTAAAAAATTTCTCAAAGAGAACATACACATCAAATTACCTAAAAAACATAAGCCCTAATTTCCTTCCAAATGAACTCAACATAATAAAAAATATTGAGCAAATTGAAATCACACAATTCAAAAACCTAGGATCAAGCAACTTACGTTTTAGAGAATAATTAGCATCCACTTACATCTCATTTGCTTTCTTCGGAAAAAAATGGATGATTGATGGAAGTGAAGAAGATATGCAATTATGGCATAATTTATTATATTACAAAATTTCTCAAAGAGATCATACACATCAAATTAACTCGAAAATATAAGCCCTAATTACTTTCTAAATGAAAAGAATAAAAAATATCGAGCAAATTAAAACCCTACAATTCAAAAACCTAAGATCAAGCAACTCACGTTTTAGAGAATAATTAGCATACACTTACATCTCATTTGCTTTCTTCGGTGAAAAATGGAGGATTGATGGAACTGAAGAAGTCCAGATTTCGTGAAGAACAAACCAAATTGCAAAAACTCAATCAGACAAGAGCAAATCGAAAACAACAAAAATAGATCACTCGACAATCAAACCCAAATCAAACAAATATGCATACACACATATGATCGAGTGTGGTTTTTCCTTTGGGTGTGTCACATGGAAGAAAGGAAGAAAACATATTGTTCAAAATGGCCAAAACGAACTTGTTTTGGTTGACCTTTTTAAATAGTAACCAAAAGATTCACAATTTTAATATAGGTAGGATTTGAACTTTATGAAATTGGCAAATCATTAATATATTCGCGTCCCACAACTATTATTTAAGGAAAATTTGTAATTTTCGTCCTTGATTTTTATAAATTGTTACTAATTTATCATCAACTAATTTTTATAGCACCAGACATTATCTATCTTTCAATTAATTGTAAATCACGTTTCTAATGACAGATAATGACAAATTTATCATCATCTTTAAATAAACAAAAATAAAATAAAGTTAAAATAAAATAAAAATAAGAAAAAATTGCAAAAAGAGTTCCATAACTTTTCAAAAAGTACTAATTATCTTATTTTTCACACACCCACCGACCCACCCACACACCCTACCATAGCCATCACCTTCATACCACACACCACAATGCATAAGCTGATGCTGATATCATTGTGGCACACATGGAACTAACTGCATCTAGTTCAATTGGTGCAAAAACAACGCTCTCAAAAGAGGAAAGTGTAGGTTGCGTACAAGATATTGCAAATGCTGCTCACAAGATCAACCCTGACCGCTATTGTGCTCTGCCATGGAGGTAACATCTTGACCTTTTTAGTGTCACAAATCTATTAATTCTTTTCTGAGCACCATTATGTGTTTGATCATTACATTATTTAATTTCAATTTTTTTTATGAAAAAAATTGTGTTTCTATACCTAAATATAGCTTTGCCTTATTTTTTTCGTCTAAAATGGGATGCACATAGTTGCAGACGAAAATACCATTGAAATAAAATGAGTTGATGAATGCAAAGTTTGTAAAATACATGGTCTATACATCGGCTAGATGTGACGTGTGTTGGTGGCGACATAGAGGAGGAGGTGGTGGTGGTGTGGAGGTGATAGCTGGGGTGGGTAGGGAAGAAGAGACTTTGCACTTATTGAAAAGTTATTAGATTTTTTTTTTTTTTTTTGTAATTTTTTGTTGTTTTTAGCTTTCTTTTATTTTATTTATCCATCATTATATGTAATTAAGAACGTGATTTACAATTAATTGAAAATTTGAAGATGTCTGGTACTATAAAAATTGCTTGGGGGATAGATTAGTAACTGATTGAAAAGGTCAGAGACGAAAATTGCAAATTTTCCTTTTGAAAAACTGTAAATTATCCTTAGAAGTACAATAAATTGTTGATCAACCTCTTCAAAAATTTAGCAATTTAAATGATTTTTTGTAAATCTTTTACACTGAAATGGCAATTGTTTCCTGAAAATATTGTTATTGCTACAATCATAATAAAACTAGTTACGAAGAGCAATATTAGTTTAGAAAGAATTTTTTTTTTTTAAGAAACAAATGTATTTTACACTATTTAAATAGTTCAAATAGTACTTTGTAACATGTTAATGAAATTGCAGAGTTTATCACCACAACACATTGAACACAATGACATTAAGCGCATATTTGACAGTGTTGAAATTATTTTTTAAATATTTTTAAATTATGAATTATATGTATAAAAAATGAGTAGTAAGTGGTGGGTCATACGACATATGTAGATAAAAAGTACATTTGATTATCTTAAATTATAATTTAAGTTTAGCCAAACAAATTGTAAATGATAAGAGCATACATAATTATATCTTTTATTTTGAAGGTCCAGCTCATGTGGCCAGTGGCAGAGTTAGCTATTTTAAGTCGGGGTTCCCAAATTAACATACATTTTTTTTTTTAAGAATATGTTCATTTTTCCAATTTGAGAACTTGCCGACAACAAAAGAATGAAGACTTGAACTAAATAGATAACAATACAAGCAAAATACAATATTTTTTTTCTGTACTATATTACAACCAACTCAAATACTCATCATCCCACTTAGTACCAAATTGTCTGTCTTTTAATATAGGGTGATTTGTTAAGTAATTTATGTGTGATTTGTAGGTATTGGAATATCGTAACATAACTACTGCTTTATTCAGTGTAGAAAATATGGAGGAGAAATGTCAGATTGAAATTTTAGATGGTTGGACTGAAATTGAAGAATTGGCCAATCATTTGTAATTTTGAATCTTTAATTTTATTATTAGGCCAATAGGTCTAATTGCCTTCCATTAAATTGATATTGGGCCAAAATTATCAAAATTGCATGATAATAAATTATTATTATTATTATTTAAAAAGAAGCAATTTTACTAAAAAGTTGGGGGTCTAGGTCCTCCATAGGACCCCCCACCTTCACCAGTGCATGTAGTGATGAGGTGGAGATGACAAAATTCATGTGACATCATTTATTATAGAAGACTGTTTAATATGTTGTTCATTTTTAGACTGCATTTCATTTATTTATTATTATTATTTTGTGTTTATTTCTCTAACATATTTTTCTATTCTCTTTCCTCCTTCCACTCTCTCGCTCCTCATCTATTTTCTCTCTTTTGCCATATAGAATTTTTAGAAAGTGTAGTAAGAGCATCTCAATGCAACTGTAGATTGTACTAAAAAGTGTGTCATATCACCTTAAATTACTTACATGGCAAGAAAAAAAAGTAAAAAATATCTAACACACTGTCCACATTCTCACCGTCTCTATTTTAATTGACACGGTATAATATGTAAATTAGTAATAAATACTGAGTGGTGGCAACCTAGTATTATTCTTAGTTGTGGGGCCAGGTGGAAACGCAAGGGTTATCGTACACGGGGGAAGGGGAGAGTGGTATAGTTCAAATGATTGTAGAGAGAGAGAGAGAGAGAGAGAGAGAGAGAGAGATGGGTGTCGGGCTGTCTTTTTCTGATGTATCATACATTAAATGCACATACATAGGTCATATCACGTGTTTACCAGCAAGACATGCCGGTCCACGTGAGTTCTGGGATAAATAGAAAGGACTAACTAACGAGGGTGGGGAGTATTCCCACGTGAATTCCACTCCCCTTTGTCTCAACCTTTGCCCCCCAAAACAACCCCTCTTTTCTTATTTTGTATTCCTCTCTCTTTTGGCTTCTTCTTTCCTTTCCTTCTTGGCTTTCATCGGCTGCTTTATAGCCACTCCAAATTCTAAATACGTGTTTGAAATTATTTTTTATACACTAATAAATTATGAATATAATAGATAAATTATTTTTTATACACTAATAAATTATGAATATAATAGATTGTATGAATAATAAGTGGATAGAACTGTTTTAAAAAGTTCGTAGAAACGACGCTTAAACTCACTTAGATGTGAGACATGACCTCCACGTCTCACGCTTCACCTTTGCCTTGCAATTGTCTCATTCTCACCCAAGCCTCGCTTATGATTGAAAATTTTGAAGCTCAACCCCTACGTTTAGCACGTTTTACAATTTTTATAACACTGGTGATAGTAAATTGTAGATCATATGAAATACGTAGGTAAAAAGTATATTTGACCAATATAACTAACTTAAATTATAATTTAAATTTAGACAAACAAGCTATAAAGTACTTGCTCCGACTTCTTCTAAAGTTTAAATTATAACTTAAAGTAGTCAAACATATTTTTTTATCTACACATTTCTTATGATCCACAGTTTACTATCTATTTATTTTATCCACATATTCCATAAGATTCATAACTTATAAGTATTTAAAAATAATTTCAACACTACCAAACATACACTTATAAACAACATGAAATAAGCTACCACTTGAAGCATTTGATTTATATATTGACATCGTATGTCTTTTTAAAAATTACAAAACTCTTCATGTAAATAGACAAAAATAATTACATTTTCTATTCGGCCATTTTATCTTTATGTCAATTTGGAAATGTCTTTTTTATTTTTACTTTTTGTGTTTCTCATTTTCCTACCTAACTTCCGATTTAAGATTACAACTTTATTTTATTTTAAAGAAAATTAATTTCTTTTCTTGTCTATTTTTAATTTATTTTCAAAATTAAATTTTTTAATTTTGAAAAAATTAAAAAAAAATGCTTCAATTTAAAAGTTAGAAACTAAATTACTACAAGTGTACTGCATTTTTTCTCTCTCTCTCTCTCTAATTTGTACTATTGCAAACCTTAAGATGACATTATCACATTTTAATTAATTATACTTCAAAGCCAATTACCTCGTTGTAGGAGCCCAATTTAAACTAGATGCGGCATTGAATCCCACTTATGGGGTGCATCTATGTTGCAATGCATTGTACTTGAAGATACAAACGAGTACTTGATTATTTTGCGCTTGACTTGCTCGATGTACATGTGCACCACGAGTTCAGCTGAGTTGCTGTATTTAGACTTGCTAGTCTTAAATATACGGTACGAGTTGAGCTATGTTCTGAAATTGAATAAAAAGTTTGAGAAAATCTTTAACCTTAAAAAATGGGGAAAAGGGTGACTTTAAAGAAGCATATTATCATGCTATAAAATCGAATAAAAGGATAAGAAAGTGACAACTTTGTAAATATCCCCCGCGTGCTAATCACATGAAAAAGGTTTCAAAACAGAAGAGGTAGCGTGAGCTGTTGTGGTGGGGTGGGGAGTGGGGGTGTGTTGTTCGTGGGATATGATGTAATGATGTTACCTGATTCAATAAGAATCATCCATTCATGATATATATGATTGTTGTCCTAAACCTAACTGACATGACTTTAGACCAATAATTTGTATAATGGTGGGGGTAAAAGCTTTATTTGATTTTACTTATAAATTTACTAAAAAAAATATCAGTTAAAATAAATAATTAATTTTAACTCTATATTTCATAAGACGCATAATTTTTATAACTTTTCAACTACATATTTTATCAACTTTAATTAAAATGTACAAAAAATCTGAATTTTAACAAAAACAAAATCAAAATTTACTCGTCCTTTCGCTTTAATGAAGGAAATATTTTTATTTGAAGCTAGCTATTAAAGGGGGTTGCACTGACCAGGTCCGGACGAATGTTTATGAAAAACACAAATCTCCACAAAATCGTAAGACCATGCATGGGGGCTGACGCCTTTCATTGTTATTTTAATTTAAGTCTATGTTTATATGTTGAATTAATAGAAATACTAACTATGATATGAAAATTTTATTTGTTATTTATATCATCCAACTAAGGTAAAAACAAAAAATCTTCCTAAGCAAGTCGTACTTTTTATTTTTAATGAAAGTAAAATTTGTCACGCAATTCACACTTTCATCTAGATAGTCAATAGAAGTAACGCACTAATAATAAAAATTCCACCATGTCATAACATGTTTGTTAATTGTGACACTTTTTGATAATTCAGCGAGATAAAAGTGCTTAAATTGAAACGAAAATGAAAGTTCAATGATTAATTTGAAATAAAAAAAAAGTTCAATGTCCAATAATGGTGAACTGATCACAGCCGTCTCTTCAGCAGTTTGCAGTAGTGGTCCTCAACTTCTGAAAACTACCTTTCTAAACCCCCAAAGCACATGCTTTCGCAGCTTCGCTTCCCAAGCCGTAATTGAGCTACTCGGCTAACGTATGACTTCAGTACAACGTTGGACCCATCTATTTATCATAATAGTCAAATAATAATAACTAGGATAATTATGTGTGTGTGTGAGAGAGAGGGAGAGAGAGAGCCAGTCCAAGAAATAATTGAGTAATGTTTAGGGGAGACAATATCCATCATTGAGATATTTGACAAACCCTGATCGAGCCCATCATAACTCCCCCCACCCCCAACCCTACCCTACTCTACTCCCCCACAATTTTTTTTTTCCCTATATAACACTCTTTAGTGCATCCCCACATGCCAATCTGCATTCTGCAATTGAGTCAAGACTTTACCTTTCTATTTTTTTCCCTCTCTCTAGAGATCACCATTCTAATTCCCTTCACGGGATTGTGAAAGAAAATCAATAAACTGGGTTTTATTTCATTTGAGAAAATGATTTTGGAAAAGGAAGATTTGGGTTTGAGTTTAAGCTTGAATTTCCGAGCAGATAACTGGATTTCTTCTAGTTCTAATAGTTCACTGCAGCTGAATCTCATGCCGTCTTTAATCTCATCTTCTCCTTCTTGGCCTTCTTCAGGTTGGTTCTTCATCTGTTATCAGATCTGATCAAAATTTTTACTCATTTTTTTTTTCACTTTTTTAATCTACTTTTTTTCTAAGTACTTTTGATTATTTTCTCAGACAAAGGGAAAAAATGCTCTTTATTCAGATCCCACAGTTTTTTTTTTTTGTTGAACATTCTTGACAAATTCAAGGACAATTTTTTCCGAACGTATTTGGTGTGGTTATTATGATGCAGGTCGAGAAACCAGGCCGTTTCTGAAGGGTATTGACGTTAACCGCCTTCCTACTGCGGCGGACGCGGAGGAGGAAGCCGGAGTGTCATCCCCGAACAGCACAATCTCGAGCGTGAGTGGGAAGCGGAGCGAAAGAGAAGCTACCGGCAGCGACGAACTCGAACTTGAACTCGAGAGGGATTGCTCTCGAGGCATCAGCGACGAGGAAGACGGCGACGGATCCAGGAAAAAACTCAGGCTTTCCAAAGATCAGTCCGCCATTCTTGAAGAGAGCTTCAAAGAACACAACACTCTGAATCCCGTAAGTGCATGTTCAGGACGCAGTAATAACAATCCCGTTAAGTGCAAGATTTTAACTTTTTTTCGGGTGTTTTTTCAGAAGCAAAAGCTGGCTTTGTCTAAGAGATTGGGGCTCAGGGCTAGACAGGTGGAAGTGTGGTTTCAGAACAGGAGGGCAAGGTGAGCCATTTTCATCATTTTGTTATATTTGTGGCCTCTTTAACTCATTCATTTGGTTGAAGTTAAAGTCTGATCAAAAGTTGTGGTCAAAAGTCAATAATTAATTTTAACTATATATTTTATAGAATACACAATTTTTATTAACTTTTCAATCACACATTTCATCAAAATTTGCTAAAAAATTCTCAAATACAAGTTCGAAATAATAAATGACATGAATATTGTCGAAAACAGATTTGATCGGACACAATCATATGCTTACATAAGAGCATCTCTAATGCCAGACACTTTCTAACAAATCTATGTGGTAAGAGAGAAAAAAGAAATGAGAAGATAGATAATGGAAGTAGGAAAGGGAAAGAGAAAATAGATGAGAGAGATAGACACACTTTAATGAAAAAATGTGCGGAAGGCCGTCTAACATAAGAACATCTCTAATGCTAGACACTTTCTAACAAATCTACGTGGTAAGAGAGAGAAAAGAAATGAGAAGATAGATAGTGGAAGAAGGACACACTTTAATGAAAAAATGTGTGGAAGCCCGTCTAACATAAGAGCATCTCTAATGCTACACACTTTCTAACAAATCTATGTGGTAAGAGAGAGAGAGAAAAAAAATGAGAAGATAGATAGTGGAATGAGGAAAGAGAAAAAGAAAATAGATGAGAGAGATAGACAAACTTTAATGAAAAAATATGCGGAAGGCCGTCTAACAGGAATTTCTAAAACTGGACGTCAGAACGACTTTCTACAACAAAATTTGCAACATGAGTTTTGTTCCCTCCACCTCATTGTCACATCGACATTCAAAATAGAAGGTAACATTAGAAATGGTCTAAGTGTTTTAGTATGTCAAAGTTAATAGACTTGGTCCGAATGAGTTGATTTAAGCAAAAATATGAATTTAGGCTTAGTGACTTATTTAATGAATAATGCTATCTATCATTATCTAAGTGGTAGTGTCATCTCTGATTTGTTGTGTGATGAATTAAAATAAATCACAAGAATAATGAATCAAGGTTCCACTGCCACCTGGTGATTATATATCTTATTAAAAGTAATGACAAAATTAATCAAGATTGGGTCTGTAGGATCTCAAATTAATCGTAGTTATTGGTTCGCGATTGTGAATCAAGTAGTTTTACTTGACATTTATAACATGATTAGTACGTTAGATTGAACTAGGTTCAATTGAAGAATGTGTTCACTAACGAACTACTTTTACAATTCATTTTCACAGGACGAAATTGAAGCAAACTGAAGTCGACTGTGAGTTCTTGAAGAGGTGTTGTGAGAATTTGACAGAAGAGAACAGGAGGTTACAGAAGGAAGTGCAAGAACTAAGGTCACTTAAACTGTCACCACATATGTACATGCAAATGACCCCTCCAACAACCCTCACCATGTGTCCTTCATGTGAGCGTGTCGCGGTCCCACCAACCACGTCATCAACAGCCCAATTAGCTACATCGGTCGAGCCTTTACCGTGCCATTTAGGTCCTGTTCAGTCCCGTCCAATCACATTCAATCCATGGGCTGCTGCCATCCCACACCGGCCATTCAATGCCATACGCCCTCGACAATGATTTTCTAGTTGCTACACCGGTCGAGCCTCTATTGTGCCATGTTGGCCTTATTTAGTCTCCTTGAGTAGAGGTCTACGATATTGATTTGGAGGGTCTCATTGTATTTTGTTTTAATCGACCCATCTTCTTTTGTTGACAATACTAGACTACTAGTTTTTTTTTTCTCAATTACAAGATTATTGGTGGCAAAGAGAATTTTAAGATGTAAATTGTTATCAGTTGGTCAAATTATTTTAATTAATAACTGTGATAATTAATCTCTACAAATTTTTTTTTTCAGTTCAAAACATGTGGTTTTTAATATAGTGGTGAGGTGCTTATGATGACCTTAGATTAGAATTGATAGACCAAGCGACTTGAGTCGCGATGTTAATATTTGACCTTACTAGCCTTATTATGGACCTCTAATTGATGATCAGACAAGTACAATCGATTTTTTATTGAAAATTTTTAATATCAAATTAGATAAGAGATTGAAGAAAATAAAATAAAGTGACTAGTGATTAATTTAAAGTTAAGTTTCTGTTTGACAGAGATTATAAATCAAAATTGGTTTATTTCAATCGAAATTTTTGACTTTTTATACTAATTAATTTTAACATGAAATGACTATATTTTTCTTAATCAACAAAATGTCATTTCAAAATAGATTTTTTTTGGGGGGTCATTTTATGTTAAAATAGTTTGAAAAGTCAACATTTTCAACTCAAATAAACCAATATTAGTTTTATAAGTTGATTTATAATCTCTATCAAATTAGCTATAAAAAACTTACTAGTGACTCGTATCCACCAAAGATAACACCTCTCAAATATATTTAAATACATTTATTAATATTGAGTGTGTATATAACTATATATACCCAATTAATACATTTACATAAATATAGATTTTTTTTTTTTGAGTTCATTAATATATTAGATTCATTACTTTACTTAAAGTTCATTAGTTGATGATTAATGATCATTATTTTTACAATATTTGTTACATATGTGATTCACAAGTGTCGTTTTACACTTATTTGGACCATCAAAAGTGGACGATTATAAATACTCTTAAGTAAATTTACTTAATTGTGTGTTGATTTAATTGCTTTAGGCAAAACCCAAGTTCGTATAGAATTGGAGGAAAAAAAAAAGCAAAATAGGCAAAAAAAAGACTGAAAGTGCACGAAGACTTGGAAATGGGGACCAACTTGTAAACATTCAAAAGTTAAAGAACTTATTGTACAAATAATCAAGGACTTAAGTGCAAGAGAAGAAAGAGAGGAAGAGATGAAGAACGACTAAGATCTTGAAGATTGAAAGTGAAGACGAATAATTATTGGTGCAAGATATTCAACTTCTTCACATCTTTTATTCAAGATCCGGTTATGTATTCCAAACTTTTCATCTTTTCTTTCTACTGAATTATAAGTAGCTATATTTTAATTTTGGATGAATCATATAACCTAGTTTATATTCTTTAATTTCAATTCTCATGTTTTGCTATAATTTAATTATGTATTAATTTTACTCATTTTTTTAATGCTTGAAATAATTATTTGTCATTGATTTGTGAATTGTAACAAGCCGAGAGGTAAGTTATTAATTTAGATCACATAGTAAAATTTGTTAATTGTGTTACCACACGATTCTGATATGGCCTCCACGTCAACAAGGGCCTCATCTAGGCCCAGCAAGAGCCCCATCCGAGGCCCATCGAGAACCTCATCTAGGCCCTACTAGGGCCTCGGAAGTTATGATAAAGCGCCCCGGAGGCCCATCGAACGCCTTAGCCTTCTGCAGCCAGAATTCCGCGGGGCCCAGGGAGAGCCTTGACACTCACGGTCGACCCATATGGCCTCGCCAGACTTCGTATAAATTATAACTAGCAGACAGCATGATATGCCGGAATGACCAGAGAAGTAATTAAGGAAAGATTGCGTTGATTTGGCGCACGGATCCTCATAAGGAAACCGAATCATAATCTCCTAAAATCATGCAACGTGATAAGCTCAGATAATGAAGGTAATCTTGGAGATTGCCTTGACAAGGAATGATCCCTATCCCATAAGGAAGGAGGATCCAATTGGGTATCTGATTGATTTGTTACCTAAATCAATCAGGACTCTTGCGCTATGAATACGACGTATCTGGTTGTTCCAAGGTACGTTTTTTTTCACACTTGAATCCTACCCTAAACTCTGCTCAAACTTCTGCCTGCTTGTCTCTCCCACATCCAATCACTCACCTCCCCCCGTGTATTATTTCTATATACCGGCAGTTGACTAAATCGTCGGAGTACCAACGATAGCCCGACCCTTTTTCTCTGGAGATCTTGGTGCCTAACGGTCGTCCGAGTGTGCAGGTAACATACATGTTGACAGAGGAGTGACTGGAGATCTGTTGACACGTGAACGCTGCGGGTTCCGACGTCAACAAATTGGATAAAAGGTAGATATACGCTTTTATTATTGTTGCAGTGTTGAATTGAATTCTTATGAGATTTAATGCATATAATTAAGGATCATTCTAACTTCATAAGTTGACTTAATTAGATATGACTAATTTGAACTCGAGATATGGAAATTAAGTTAAATTCGTAAATTCGACCGAATACAACATTAGGAATAAATTTTGAGAGGATAAATTAGAGATGAAAACTACGGTGAACTCGTGAATCCAAATCTTTTAATAATTATACTTGATAAATTCTTGACTTTTGCATTAATATTACTTTTCTAAAATTAATCATTATAGTTTAAATCTTCTAATTAACCTATTTCAAATTGTTTTCAATAAATTAAGATTAGAATTAATTGAGCTAATATCTAAATAAAATAATTTTTGTGAGAACGATAATCCGGACTCAATAGGTCAACTTTATTAATTGTTTGTGATATTGTGCACTTGTAATACAATTATTTTTCACAACAAATTTTTGAGAAATTAGAGATGACAACTATGGTGAATTTGTGAATTCAAATTCTTTAATCATATTTCTTGATAAATTCTTGACTTTTGCATTCACAATTTCGTCTAAAATTCATAGTTTTAAATCAATTTAATTCAAAAAGTTTTAAATAATATAAGATTAAAATTAATCGAACTAGTATATCAAAGGATAGTCTTCGTGATAACGATAATCCAGATTCAATATATCTATTTTATTACTTGTGTGCGATATTGTTCACTTGCAATCAAATATTTTCACAACAAGTTTTTAGAAAATAATTTTATTGCAAGTGCACAATATCGCAAACAAACAATAAAGTGGACCTATTGAGTCCAGATTATCGTTCACATGAAAACTATTTTATTTAGATATTAGCTCAATTAATCATAATTTTAATTTATTGAAAACAATTTGAAATAGGTTAATTTGAAGATTTAAACTATAATTATTAATTCTAGAAAAATAGTATCAATGTAAAAGTCAAGAATTTATCAAGTATAATTATTAAAGGATTTGGATTCACGAGTTCACCATAGTTTTCATCTCTAATTTTCTCTCTCAATATTTATTCCTAATGCTGTATTCGGTCGAATTCATGAATTTAACCTAATTTTCTTCTTTCGAGTTCAAATTAGTCATATCTAATTAAGCCAATTTATAATGTCAGAATCATCTTTAATTAGATGTATTAATTCTAAGAATTCAATTCAGACCGTAGCAATAACAAAAGCGTATATCTACCTTTTTTTCCATTTGATGGATTTTGTTACGTGGTTTAGATTAATAACTTACCTATTGGTTTGTTACAATTCACAAATCAATGAAATAATGGTCAATTATTTCAAACATTAAGAAAAGAAGTAGAATCAAAACATAATTATTTTATAAGCAAAATTTGAGAGTTAAAATTAAAGAATCTAAACTAGATTACATCGTTCATCCAAAATTAAGATCTAACTACTCATAATTCGGGAGAAAGAAAAGATGAAAAGTTTAGAATACATAACCGGATCTTAAATAAAAGATAAGAGGAAGTTGAATATCTTGCACCAAGAATTCTTCATCTTCATGTTCCAATCTTCAAGATCTTGGTCGTTCTTCCTCTTTTTCTCCTTTTTGCTCTCTATTTTCTTACTTTTGATTCTTAAATATGGTGTATAGAATATGGTATATGGAATATGGTATATTTCATCCTCCTTATTTATATGTCCCAAATCTCTAATATAGTGTAGAGATCTTGTCCCCCAAAAATTTCAAAACTAGAAATTGACTAAAATAAGGAAACTAAAATTCTAGTCATGAATTGCACTTAAGTCCCTGATTATTTGTACGATAAGTTCTTCAACTTTTAGATGTTCGCAAGTTGATTTCCATTTCCAAGTCTTCGTGCACGTTCGATCATTGTTCGCTTATTTTGCTTTGTTTTTCTCCGATTCCATATGAACTTGGATTTTGACCTAAAGCAATTAAATCAACACACAATTAAGTAGAAATTCACCCAAGAGCAGTTATAATCGTCTACTTTTGATGGTCCAGATAAGTGTAAAACGACACTTATTAGTGATCCACGAGACGCTTAAGAATTTCACATTGTACATCTCTAAGCCTTTCAGGGAATAAAATTTAAATGTTAAATTCTCTTATAAATACGACTCATTTTTTTAGAATTAAAGTCACTTGCAACTCATTGTCTTTGAGAGCATTTTTGAATTTTTCCCTTGTCTGAAAATTATCTTCCTTCTCCAACACTTTTCTTTATCACATGGATCAACATCCAATGGTCATCACAAAGCCACGTGTAGGGGTGACAATAGGTCAAGCCGAGCTAGTTCTATCATTTGCTACTCGAGCTCAGCTCGACTGTGTGAAGATGAGCGGAGCCTGAGCTGTTCTCATGTTCCACTAGGTCTCTCGGTTCGACATGTGGGCCTCATTGGCCGAGCTGAGCGGCTCAAGAGCCCGACTCAGTTTTTTTCTTCTAAATAAGCAAAAAATTGAACAAATTGAAATATTCAAAATGAAATACGATATGATAAATTTGAAAATTGAAATCTTCTTCTTTTTTCTGGACTTGGGACCGTCTACTTTTAATGTATGCGGAGTTAAAAGTGTATACTGACAAGTTGTTATATGTACAATTTTTTGTAAAAAGTAAGAAAAATTAAAAGAATTTACGCAAACAAAACTTACAAACATCATGAAGTTAGATCTTCAAATTTTTCAGCTATTATTCTTTCTATTTTATCTTGGATATGTAAATCTGCCTTCTCTCAGTCTTTTGACACACTAAGCTCTATAGTATGTTTTCTTTACATCTTGATTTGGAATTAGATAGAAACATACCACATGAACTATAAGCAGACTATCAGTAAATGCTAGAGGTATTAGTAAACCACGTGCTATAATAGAAATAAATGGGTATTGACGCTTGTTCTGTCTCAACCATCTTAGTATATATATAAAAAATATCTTACTCATCTAACATACTGATCATGTCTTGAGTAATATACCTAGCTACTGCAATATTGAGTTTCCCTAGCAGAACTAAGAAGTTGTCATTTGACGAGGCGCGCACAAAAAAGATATCTTTATAAAGAAGGATCCATTAGCCAAATTGACCCTTTAAGTTATCGATTAGGAAGGGACCTCGATGGCGTATTCAGGTCCAATACGTTGTGTATCCCTGCAGATATTTCTCTTTCTAACCAAAAAATTACTAGTACGCCTAGTGTGGTTCCTAATACAAGAGTCAAAATAGGGACAAACAATAATCAATCCTCCAAACCAAGAACAACAAGCCACAAAGCACATAAATCCACTGTAAACAACTTCAGTCAAGTGTGACACGACTGGCTTTTTCTATCCAATTCATCCCTCGTAAAAGTCTTCCATATCTGTTGCTTTATTTACTTCTACATCAGACCCTTCATTTTGGCACAAGTGCCTTGGTCACCCTGGAAAATAAGTGCTCGATGTACAGTCTAAGAATAAACTAGACACAGGGGGTCGTATAACGTTCCTACTGACCTTTTTCTACTTATATCACATACATCTCACATAAAATTTTCTCTGGATTACCCTGCGTTAGTATATTTCCATAAATTAATTTATATGAAATTGTCGATACAGTATGTTTTGTACACTCTAAATTTAATCTATGGTCTATTGACGCTAACGAAAACAACATAGGTAATTCTTCCCAATATTTCATAAACTTAGTCTCCATTGTTATTATAATATTACAAAAAATTGGAATTGATTTTATACCTATTAAATTATTAGCAATATAATAAAAAAAATTGAGAACTAGTGGACTAGTCGGATAATTTACATATGAACATGCGATTGTAGCGTCGAAAAAAATTTCAAAATTTTTCTCACATGGTGTGAAATTTTCCAATCATAGGATTGCAAATCGTACTCTGGACCGTGTAAGTAATGGCCATTGTAATATGTAGCGATACAATTTTCATCACATTTATATAATTCAAGTATAAAATATGTAAAATTCAATCTATGGCCTACATCTGTGAATAATATTTTTACTGTAAGTCTATGGTCTACACATAGACCATCGAATACTTGTTTTCTGGTGGGTGAGATCGTAATAAAGTTTATATACCTAATTTTTTCTAACTTTATTTTTATGAATTTTAGTCAACCTTTGACAATTAAATTAAAAATATGACAGACACAACGAACATGAGATAATATTCTACCAAAATCGAGATTTAATTGATTAACTAATTTTTCTATGACTATATTGTTGGACATAACATTGTCAAAAGTAAAACTATTTTCGCAATTAAATTCTCGAATTATACTCATTAAAATATTAATAATATTAATCTATTATGAGGGTAATCAATAACTTTGAAGACAATAATTTTTTTATGCACGATCAATTGTCTATGTAGTGTGCAGTGGCAGCTATGTACCTTTGTGGTTATTACTGAAAGATAAGTCTGATGTAAATAATAAAACATTTGTATATTTATTCAAATCACGTATTAAACTTTCTTTCTTTTTTTTATTGTATAAGCTAATGGTATCTGAACGAAGAATGTTTCTATAATAGAGTTTGTATCAAGATTGAAGATACATTTGTATGAGGTTGGTAAAGTTAATGATTTCCACTATACTAAGTTCACCACTTGCTACGAACATCGTCATGCCTTCGCAGCACAAGTTCTCATGTGATTATACTCAATTATTTATATTCGGACTAGAACTACAAGTTTCACCATGAGATCCGAAATGGAGTTGCGCTTGGTTAGTTTCCAACCCTCCGTGTTTATATATGTTTAGTTTTATGAAAAAAATTCCTAAAAACAAAAAGAAAAGAGAGGGTAGGGTGTGGGGGGGGGGTTTCAAAACAATCAATTTTTTTGCCTCAATTATTACTCTTTCTTTCAGCTTGCCTAATTGGTACCAGTATTCAACAAAAGTTTCTCTTAAGGAAGACGTCAATGATTCCAAGTTTGAAGCCTAACCTCCAATGAACAAGACATTAGCTCTCCAATGAACAATACGTAAGCAAATGGTGTATGAAATAGTCCATGACCAAAAGGTTTGTAGGAAAAAGTTTATAGTCGTTATATAAAGAGTAAAGCAATAGATAGAATTGTGAAAGCTCAAATGTAAAATAAAAAATAGTTATTCAAGTTATTCGCTCAAAGCTCAAAGGTGAACTTCGTCCGATACTTCATTATCTTTGTGATTTTAGAATAGAAATCTGTAAAGCCTCAATTTAACAACTATCTAATGAGACGTGGTATACAATTAAAAGAAAGGATATTATTTAGATTATAGTGAATATATTTACCAAGTTGGATAACTTCCAATTGATAATGATGACTTTTTCTTTGGATCAGTTGACTCAGATTTATGTTAAGAAAACCCTGTTAATTTATGGTATTTCAGATACTATCGCATCGAATTGATATGAGAAGTTTATGTCAAACTCTTAAAAAAATTTATACAAGGTCAATGGATGCTAAGTTAAAATTTTAAATAGTTTAACTAGCATTTAACAAATTTGGTCGGTTTTAGCTAGAAGATTAAAGTTTGTTAAATGAGTGGGCTTAATTGACCACAGTCTATTAACATTGTTACAATTTTCAGTGTGAATATCTACATTGTTGTCTCGATAGTTTAACAGGCTTGGGAGTTTAACCATTTAACAGACGTGGGTCGATTTGACAAACTGCAGCATAATAATATTATTCTAAGCTTACATGATTATACTTTTTAGCACCATTTCAGTTCAAAATTACACTAAAATGAAAAAAAAAGGTACAATGATCATGTACAACAGTACAAGACAAAATCGAAAAGCATGAAAGTGACAATAATATCTTACTAATGCAAAATGTATAAAAGCAAGGATTTGCTGACTTTCAATTCTTTCTTGTATTTTTAATTTAATCTAAAGACAAATAAAAACAACAAAACATAGAAAGAAGAAGAACGGAAAGAAAAGTAACATTTTCAAAATTTTAACAAGACAAAGAAGAACTTTACTAATTGTGTGATGATTGTAATTTTAGTATACATGTTACCAACTTATCTTATTTTGTTATTAATTATTCATTAATAAAAGTGTAATTAATGTCTTTTTGAATTAGGGCATATTGTAAACAATTATGAAGATTTGAGGACCAAGATGAAAGTTTTTGAAAGTATGGGACCAAATATAAAACTTTGGAGTAAAAAAGACTAAACTTGCAAGCAAAACTTGAAGTGGGGACCAAATGGTATACATGTCGAAATTGTTAGGACCAAATGCGCAAATCGACATTTGGAACCAAATTTTTGGCAATTTGTTTACTGTTTGCCGCTGCCGCTGCCGCTGTCAACCGCGATTTGACTGTGGCAATTAAAATCTTGCTATTTGCCGCAATGGGTCGCGGCAAGCAAATCGCAGCCGTCTGATTATTTTTTAACTCTAAGTGGAGCTTTTTTCGTCTTTTCACTTACACAAGTTTCAAGATTGCTAAAAGAATATATAAAGACCAAATCTAGGTCGAATTGGAGAAGGACGACGGCTAAGAAAAAGATAGAAGAATCACATAGCGAATAAGATTTTTGAAAGATTTCTTATCCCTCAATCCATATCGGGTTCTATTAAATCTTTTGTTTTTAATTTAATTATGTTCTAATTTTCTTCAGCAAAGGTAAACGATGAAACCTTGTTTAAACAAAGTGATTATCTTGTTATCCTTTTAATTTCGTTTTCGAGTTTTAACTTTCATGGTTCGTTCTTGTTGGATTACTTAAATAAAACCTCTTTCATCTTAAATATCATATATATATATATATATACTAGTGTCTCACCCGTGCGATGCACGGGACATAAGGTACACAACATGAATAATATCATAATATTAAAAAGTAAAGAGATTTTGAAATTGATCAAGTGAAAATCACTATAAAGAAGCAGAAAGTCAAAATTTTAGATACAATGAAAATAAAATAGCACACATACAACAAAAATATTATAGATTTTGGAAAACTTTCTTATACACCACATTCGTTGTTGAATCTGATGGTCGCCCGTCTTTATCACAGATTAGTATCTTCAATCTATCGCGCGATGTGACTCTTGACACAGCAACATATAATTGTCCATGGCTGAATACCGATCTTTTCAAATACAAACCTACGTGTGATAGAGATTGTCCTTGACTCTTATTGATTGTCATTGCATACGAAAAATTAGAGGATACTGCCTTTTTGTAAATTTGAAAGGTAATCTAGGGTCAGAAGGCGTCAATGTTATTCTAGGTATAAGGACTGTATGTCCTGCATTGTGCCCAGCAAGAATTTTCGCTTCAAGGACATATTTGCCAAGTCTTGTAATGACCAATCTAGTTCCATTACATAAACCAATTGAATGGTCTATGTTTCTCAATAACATGATTGGAGCGCCAATCTTCAACTTCAGTTCATGGTTAGGTACACCAGAACATCTGATCCCATTCAAAAACTCAGGTGTGTGAATATCCTGTAACAGATCAACATTTGTATCTGATCTGCATGTAGAATCTGAACTCAAATAGGTATTTGCTTCAGTCGAAGTAAGTGATATCATATATTCATTCACCGATTCCACAACATCAATAGTTGGCGCTAGAATAGCTCTTCCCTGCAAATACGACGTGTCATGAATGTCGTTTGAAAGGGTCAGATAAGTGCTACTTACAATAGCATCGACTGAATCATCAAATTCAGTAATTAAAAGATCATTCGGTATCTCAACGGTTGCATGACCATCATTAGGTCCACCAATTGTACCATCTCCAATGTTAGAAATCCATTCGGAAAATAATTTCAACTGAGCTACACTCAGTTTTTGAATCAAGATTATGGAGCCTCATGTTGGTGGTCAATCTTAAAACTTTACAATATCTTGATTTATCTTGATTACTTTTACTGAAAATTATTTTTAGTCCACCTATGTAATTATCACGATCTATCAAAAAGGCAAAACGAAAATATTGTTCAATATTTTTAAAAAAGTATGATTATCAAATTGTGAAAATGAAAATATTTCTCAATCTTTTAAAAAATAGTATTTTCAAGATAATTACAATGTATTTTTTCTCAATGTTAAAGCCTGTAATAGCATCAGTTTGTATATCTCAGCAAATAAATTTACACTCAAATCGGATTTGACATATAACACACTATTTTAACACAAATTTCTTTCTCACATTTCTCCAAATCACTTTTTAACCACGCACATTTTTTAAAACTACTTTTAACCACAAATTTTACATTAATAATATAAAAAAACTAATATAAGACTCGAAAATAACACCTGAACACACCGTAAGATATACCATTTTCAATATATTTTATCACCGGCCCAAAGATAAAAAAAAATAAGCAAACACACAGACAACATAAAAATAAGTACGGCTTGGGTCGGTTCTTAGCATGAAAAACGGGTCGGTGTTAGAGACCCAAACCGGTACAAACCGACTTGAAACCAATAATTTTTTTTTTTTAAATTTCATTCCCAATTTTTGACCCAAAAGAAAAAAATAAATAAAAAAAGTAGAAACCAGAAGCGCAGCCAAGGAATAACCTACCCAAAGTCCCAAAACCATTTCCATTATACACCAAACTCATTTCCCAAACCCATGGCCCAAAACCCATTTCCATTATAAACCAACACAAATCAAAAAGTGACAATAGCAAAACCTAAGGTTGTGTTTGATTAGCAAAGATTTTCCATGGAAAATGTCTTTTTTCCGCCTATTTTCCAATTGGTATGTTTGATTGTCCAAAATTTTCCATGGAAAATGCATTTTCCCACCTATTTTCCTTGTTTTGTTTGATTGCAACTTTTTTTTCCCATGTAAATTTTTTTCTCATTTTTCCACTTTTGGCTACATTTTCCTTGTTTTCAAGGAAAATATTTTTTTTTTGGGATAGGAGAATTTATTTTCTATGAAAAATTTGTATTGTTTTCCAACCCATAATTTCTTAACAATTCATTTCTATAGTATTTATTTTCTTGCCACCCAAATTTTCCACTTGCAATCAAACACAGTCTAAAAATCTATTCCACACTTCCTTCCTTAGCAGCCAGCAGTCGCCAGTAAGCCCCTTTGTCGGTCAGCCCGTCTTCATCGAATCTGGCTTTCTTCGAGTTCTCCTCCATTCTTTTGGAAATCCACCGACCAAGCGAGAAATTGCAAAATGGACCCAAGTTAGATAATACTTGTTTCTTTTAGAGCATGTTCGGTTGGCTTTTTTGTTTTTCAAAATCCATTTTGCATTTAATGTGGTGGGCCACTTTTTGACAAAAAATCCACTTTTTGACAAAACTGCCCTCAATCAATAAAATGGTATTTGACAGTTAAAAGAACATTTTGGTCATTTCATCAAAAATGCTTTTGAAAAGTCAAAAATCTCATACTTGAAAATGGATTTTTTTGGTTGAAAAAGGCAACCGAACATGCACTTAATCTTTTTTTTTTTTATATACCGTTTTTTTTTTTTTTTTTTGTATTTGTGGTGAATTTTTTTTTTTAATTTTATAATCCATTTTTTTGTTGTTAAAATAAGTTGTAAAGACATATTGGATTTAATTGTAGTACCTAATTTTATTTTTTTTATATTAGTTTTAATGTTTTCAATGTCCAATGTCCAAGGCGTGTAACTTCCTTTTATTTGGTTTGTGTAATTGCTCTTCACGGATATGCATTTGTTTGGAGTAATTGAAATTATATTTGCTGTAAATTTTAATTAGAGTGTGTATTCCAATTGTGATTGCTCAGATTTTAATGCTGCATTTTTTATGTTTTCAATGTCCAATGCTTCAATACACATAAGCTTAGTTTTTAGAAGCATATACACTTGGTCAACATATGAAGCTGTCAACGGATTGGTCAGATTTTAATGCAGCACATATTCATATACATGCCTACACAATTTAGTTTTTGGAATAGGAAAAAATTTAATTCAAATTTCAATATAAATAATAATAAATAAATAAATACTAAAAATATAGAAAATGATAAATTTTTTGGGCGGGAAAGTGAAGTTTGACTTTTGGGTCAGACTAGCCCACTTATATATATATATATATATATATATATATATATATATATATATATATATATATATATATATATAATTAATAGTTATAAATTAATTTAATTAATTCGTGCTTGGTGCTTAAACGTGTTCTATTAATTTCTTTTGGTTTTTCGTTATTTTGTTATCGATTTGGGATACATAGAATACTTGGGATGCGAAACCTTTAATTATTTGTTTTCTTTTAATTGAGATTGATACGAGAGACGTTTAAGTAATTTAAGATCGAAGCAAAGGGAAACCGATATTAGATTTTCTTCATTTGAATTTAATTGATAAATATTTTAAGATGACAATAGATTGATTTCGAGTTGTCGTTTGTTTGTTTTTTTAGAATTAATCAATAATTGGATAATTGATAAGTTAAATAATGGTGGATTTTGAAACCTTGGTACTTTAAACAACTTGAACCTTCAACTTAATTTTTTGGGTAATTAATTAGTCTTTAAGTTAAATTCTTTCAACTAAACTTCTTTCGACCCAATTAGCATATAATAATAGTTAATTCGTATTAAATTAGACTTTCTTTAATAGAGTCCCTGTGAGATCGACCTTATTGCTAGTTTTCTATATTCCAATAGATTCATGCACTTGCAAATTATTTAAAATTTAACAACATTGTGTAAATGGCCTTTTAGAACATAATAGTGTATTAATGTCATTTCGTGTCAAAGTATTTAAGACATTTTAAAATATATTTCACTCGTCTCACAAAGATTTGCCTACTTCTATTTTCACATAAATTAAAATTTTTTGATTATTATAGTTAGAACAATAAACTTTAGTTACGTTTTTTTAATATATCTTTATGATTGTTCTTATTTGTTGATAGCAATTCTCATTAAATATGAGTAAATTAAAAAAATTAAGAAATTAACTATATCATCGATAAAGTGAATTATAATTTGGGAGAGTTGAATAAAAAGAGGAATATTATTTTTACGGAATAAATTATTTAGACTTTTTTAAAGCTTGGAGATATAGCCAATGATAACGTAACATTGACAATAAATGTTTTTTTTTTTTTTGTTATTTCTCGTACTTTACTATTTTTACCATTTCAATTTCTTCATTTTGACAAATTCGTGAATTGTCAATTGAGTACGGTCTAGGGATCCTAATATTCTCCGATCAATCCCCAATTTTCTTAAAATTGAGGCCCAAGATTCAGTCCTCATCGTCTTAACGCCGATCAATATTTCTTCCGTAAAAATATGTTTCACAGTTTTAGTTTTAATTTCCTTTAGTTCGAGCCATACAAGGTTTTGATTGTTATACAATGATGCATGTATGTATATATGAATAGAGCTGATCATGCCAATTTAAAATTAATTTGTGAATTTCCTTTCTTTTTTTGAATTGGGGGCATATAGTTGGAATTGAATAATTAGGGGAAAAATTATGTATATAGAGGAATTGAAGGAGAAGGAGGAGCAGGGGGAATTATCCGGTGGTAAGGTGTCGTGTGAAACTGATGGGGATATCGCGGTGCCTCGGGATGCGAAGAGAGTTCTGGTTGGAGCTGGGGCGCGAGCGCTATTTTACCCGACGTTGCTCTACAATGTTCTCAGGAACAAGATTCAGGCCGAGTTCCGGTGGTGGGATTGGATTGATGAGGTATTGAATATCTCCGCAGTCATGTGCATGCATTATTTAACAATCTCGTTTCTTTGGAATGCGCTTGTGCACACGCGGATTATATTGCAATCGTGTTTGTTGAGTAGTGGCAGATAACTCTTGCAAATTTTTGGATTCCTGCTTGAGAATGGCAGGCATTGAGAAGCTTGATATCATAGTTTGCACTTTGCAGTATTGCTTCTTTTTGTGATATATGTCCTTGAATAGGGTTAATAACTGCAGAAGTTACTAGTTAGTGCCTTAGTGGAAAGGAATTGTTAATTCTGCACCTTGTTTCACGAGGTTGGATAATTCGATTCTAATGGCTGTTAATTGAAGCAATAGGACCCAGTCCTTTTGTTTGGTAATGTTGAAATTATTGTTCTTTAACATATGGTAAGAAAATGAGAAGCATTTCTTAGAGCCTGTCAGAAAAATGGTGTGCCAACAACAATGCATATAGAGTCAGTCAAGTGTTAATTGCATTTTTATGGTTGTGGAAGTAAGTCAATTAATTCTTAGTTTTGGAATTAAGATGGTTGAAAACTATGAATTCTGATTTGCCATATTTGGTTTTGTGAATATTTATTTAATTTAATTTTTCCATATTCAGTTTGTATTGTTAGGTGCTGTCCCATTCCCATCTGATGTTCATAGGCTAAAGGAGCTTGGTGTTTCTGGAGTTGTCACCTTGAATGAGTCATATGAGACTTTAGTTCCATCATCTCTATATAAAGTGAGTTCTCCCTTGCAGTTCCACTACTTCAATTTGATTTATACTATGATGGGCTCCTTGAAAACTCTGGTGCAATGGCAGATGGATTTAATAAATTTAAGAAACCTTTTACTGATCTGAAGTTAAAAAATTGACATGCACGCGACTTGGAAATGCGACTAATTCTATAAGTTCTAATGTAAACCTAGGCAAAGAATCTGTACTTGTTATAGCCAGAACGTGGTGTGAATCTGATGAAGGTTTTTACAATATAAACTTTATAGGGAGAATTTCTGCCCTGGTATTTTCAAAATATTCAATTGTGCCATGTTCAATTTCTGTAAGTTGTATTGTCATGCCAATTTCCTGTTGTTATGACTTGTGAGTTTGTTGAGAAAGCAATGTATTTAAATGACTCAGATTATGAAATGCTCAATATTAACTAAAGCTCCTGCTCATTCCTGTACTCACACATTTTTACTTATTGGATTTTGTTTTGTCTTGTAATTTTCTCCTATAACTACAATTAAACAATGTGAAGTTTTATTTTATTTTTTGAATGGTTGATGTATGTAATACCCAACTGCAATATGAAGAGCTATTATTTTTTAAGTTATTTTCTATTCTTTTCACCATAGGCATTGTCTCTGTAACATTGTTCATGACATTTTTGAATCATTTTAAACTTTCAGGAGGTTTTGTTATTATGTTTTGTGAGTTTTGCTTTCTGACAAGTTATGAGTACATTTTATAGGCTCATGGTATCCATCATTTGGTGCTCCCCACAAGAGATTACCTCTTTGCTCCATCCATAGTCAATATATGCCAAGCTGTAGATTTCATTCACGGTATATATTCTATTTTGGTATTAGTTTATCTGGTTGTACAACTCTTGTAATTTGAGTGATTACACGCTTCATCTTGACCGTCCACAATTTCTGGCTGCTTGTTCATTTTTTTCTTTAAACAGAATTCTTTGTACCTAATGGGGATTCTGGTTAGAGGAGTTAGAAAGCTGTAGTACAAGTCAGTGTGCATCTTCTGATGCCAAAAATTTCTTGAATATGAAGGCTTTATTTGGTCCTATCCTCATAATATTGTCCGTTCAAGTGATGGTTATATATGGGAAATATATGCTTAAGACTGGGTTGGTTTACATCATGAATAGTTGGATGGTTCAGGGCACATTGACAGTATGACTGCAATCAAAGATTGAAATTCCTATAGGTGTTTGTCTTTTAAGAGATTTGTATCTCGCCTTGCCTGATGTTCTTAGACTCGGAAAACAATGAGTTTGAAGACAAAAAACTTTTTGGTTAATTTTTTCTTTATGCAGCGTTGGTCCATCTTATGTTGCAAATTGTATGTTTTTCTTCAATCTTATTCTTTTTGTGTTCTTGTAAAGAAAATGCATTCCAAAGGCGAAGTACGTACATCCACTGTAAGGCCGGCCGGGGACGCAGCACAACTATTGTCATCTGTTATCTAGTAAGTTAGCTAATGAATCTGGTTATAATTGATCTTTGCTGTTTCCTGTGTTCTTAATATTTCTTCATGTGCAGGTGAAGTATAGGCAGATGAAGCCTGATGCTGCATATGATTATGTGAAGTCAATACGACCAAGGGTGCTCTTAGCATCTTCCCAGTGGAAGGTTTGTTTGGATTTTATGATTTTTTAGTTGTCTTGATGGAAGTTGTATATATTGGTTGATACACTGACGTTTCTATTGCTCCATCTTTCTGCAGTTCTGTTTATACTGTGTTTTTTTTTTTTTATGCAAAACCTGAACTTAAGTTTTTTTGATATGGTTGAATTCACATATGGCTTGAATCCCAAATTTTGTGGTTTTATTGGCCTGCCTTTCTAAAATGTAAGGCTTGGTAAGCTCCTGTTCTAAGAGCATTACATACCGATTGCAGGCTGTCCAAGAATTTTACCATCTCAAGGTGAAGGCTAATAGCTCGAGCCAGTTGACTTGTCTATCCTATAGATGTCCAAGGTTCTTGTCTAAGCGAGATCTATTTGCATTTGATGATGGATCTGTAGTTGTCATAACAGAATCAGATGTCGATGGATATGTTCCAGGAAACGAGCCTGGCATTGCAGGAAATGAGATATGGACGGATGTGAATTTGATATACCGAGTTAAAGTTGCTGGTGAGGCAGCTTTGACCAGACTTTCTGGGCTGTGGTTTCTTTGGAATTCTCGTCAAAAGATTTCAAGCGAGAAGCTACCTAGTGATGGTTGTTGTGCAGTTAACGGGAAGCAACTGGGAAATTTAACTGTAGATATCCATTTGTTCTCGTAAGTTAAAGTATGTATGTTTTTGTACATATCTAGGTTCTGTATATAGAGCAAAACACTCGTCTTGAGAAATCTGTAAAAGTTCAACACTCATCTCAAGAAATCTGTAAAAGTTCCATCAACTATTAAAGACGAAAGGACCATCAAAAAAAGCTGTCTATTGCGACGTAGCAAGCAAGATTTTTTGCAGCCTAATCAACGTAGAAGGCTAAGAAAAATTAAAATAATTGCTCCCAAGGATATGATGCAGTGGTAAAGCATTAGAGTTTTTTACGGAGCATTGAAGATTCGAATCTTTGCGGCAGTTGGAAGGTAGAGATCATCAGGGAGGAGAATCTTCAAATGTCAGGTTCAAGTGTGTATAATTTGTGATCGTATCTAAATTTATTTGGGTGGCGAATCAAGGGGGAAGGTCGCCGCTCTTTAGAATTAGCCAAGCTAAGTTTGGACATCTAAATTATAAAAAAAAAAAATTGAAATAATTATAAGATCGTTTTAAAACTACCATCTTTATAAATTATAATATCCAAGCCATGAGCGGTTTCACAAGTGATTTCTTCCATGAGGGCGTTCATTGTTAAGTAGCCACGGATATTCTGCAAAAAGAGAACAATTTAAGTAAAATCAAAATCATCAATGCTTATAAGTTATTGGCAACTTGAGTAGCCAACAATTACTCGGTGGAAATATTGCACCACTGGTCATCAATTTATTAATCAAGTAGCAAGTTGATCTCTAACTTCTTCTTTTTTTTAAAAAAATAAAATAAAATTAGTTGATCCCTGACCTTTCATTATAGTTGTAAAGTTAGTTTCAATGATGGAAATTCTTCATATCGATTGTCTAACGGCCCTCATGGAATCGCACCTTTAAATTTTTAAGCACTAATTCAAGTTGAGAAATAAAAACTAGCTTCATAAAATTAAACATGCAAGGACCATGTTATGTGGCTATTTAACGTATATATGGATAGTGTCTGTTTTTGGAACTAACCATGTAACTAAAATAAAAGTTTGAGGACTAAATTACTCTTACTTAAAGGTTAGGGTCCAGTGATGCAATTTTTCCATGCTCTGAACTGTATAGGTTGACATCTTTATGAGGGGATTCATTGGCTCGTGGAGTAGTGAAAAGTTATGGAGGTTGCCATTTTCCACGTTGTATGTCATCCAAATGTTTCTTCTTGTGTTTCTGCAGTTTGTTGAGAGTGTTGATATGGTGAGACAAGTTCATTGAGTATATAATTTGGGTGTCACTCGGGTTCTTTGATAGCTGCTTGTCTTGATAGTTCTGTTGACCTCCAAAAATAGCTGTCAATAGGAACCCCAAGCCTCCTCTTTCATGTAGTTCTCCTATGCACTTGGACCTCCACCCAGTTTTGTTAGCCACGCAGATGCACCTGGAACCGAGTAGATATGATGTTTGGGTTGGGTTGGGGTGGGGTGGGGTGGGAAATGATTATGAAGCACTTAAAAGTTCATTAGCATAGAAGACTTGTGTTTTCTCTGTGTGAGTTTATATTTTTCATCATATTCTTGTGGAAATTTCTTTAGTATTTATATGCAAATTCTAATTGATTGACCTTATTTCGATATGCGACAAGTGACTCAATTTAAAGGGTCCTCGCGTCACATCTTGAACGTCACATCAATGACTTTAATGAAAATGTCTCTTTCAGCTGTATGCTAGGAAGCTAAGATGTTACAGGCCGTATTAGTAGACCGTTCATCATTTGTTGGATATGACGTGGTGTGAGAGGAGGCTTTTTACACACGCCATCGCGACCGTCCTCTTCAGCATAAAAGAACAACCTTTTCTTCTTAACCTTCTCTTCCCAAACATCCTCTTCTCAAACCTCATCTTCCTAAATCTCTTCTTGTCAAACCTCTTCAGAATAAAAGAACACCATCTTCTTCCCAACCTCCTCGGCATAGAAGGTGACTGCCTACTAGGCAAGTTTGACTTTGGTCAGACTATGTGGAGCGCTACGTAGAACTGAGACGTAACAAGTTCATTGGATGTATAAGTTAGGTGTCACTCATATATTTAGAGTGCAAATTGTCAATCAAATATTTAAATGGGTTATGGAGTCCAAGAACGACATTAGGAGTTTCGCGTGTCTTGTGGTTTATGTTGGCCAACTAGACTAGCTTGGCTACTATACTTGTCCAATTGTTTGTTGTTATTATTATTGTTCAAGGCTGTTCTCCTTCTCACTAGTGGGGAGGTTATTTTCCCCACTAGGACACTTGTTCTAGTGGGATTGGAGGAGGGAGGAGAACAAAACCGTTATTGTTTTGTTTTTAGTTGTGTTATAAATACTATCTTTATGTAGGAGTTGTCATTGTGTCATTAAGGTTTTGTGTGGAATTTTACCTTTTTTTTGGTGGTTGATTGAATTTTTTTAATTAAATTTTGGTATTCAATTGGGTTTATGATTTTTTCGATTCAAATCAATTATTCGATAGTCCAGGTGAATCAACAAATTCTTGATTATCTAACTCTCCAGATAATTCTGAAAACCAACTTGTTTATAGACGTGTTCATTGTTCCTTTAAACTTCCACTGCATCACTGCATCTTTTACTCTGATACCTTATTCAACTATTTTATGAAAAGGCTCAAGTCTCAAGATAATGTAGTTCAACGTAAAGAACTAATGATAAGGCTGAAACATTATATTTGAACATTGTCACTTAAGCTAAGTACATATTTTTTGGTACATTAAGCTAGGTAGACAAAAGAAAAAGAAAAAGAAAAATGCCTACATGTCACATACTTCCTTTATCCTATAAAAATATGTTTATTTTTTTTATTCATTTGTTCCAAATTATCGACAACTTTTTTTGTTGATAGTATAATCAATTTCTTAATTTTTTAATATGCACTTATTTAATGTATCTTTTTATTAACAAATATGAACTATTGTTATTCAATATAGGAGTATCTCTTTTTTAGTATTATTAAGGTTAAATTATGTGAAGGTCCCTAACTTTTGAATTTATTTGCACTTTATTTTCCAATTAATTTTTTAATTACTTTGCGTATAACCCTTGCAAAATAGGCGACATTCATCCAAATATATGAATTTCATCTATTTTTTGTTAGTCAACCTTTTTGACCAGTATATACAAAAATTAAAAAAGACAAAATTTATCATTTAATTATTCTTAATTAAAATATTAAAAAAAACAAAAAATTTAGAAAAAGAAAAAAAAAACAAAACACGAAAAAAAAAATTCAAAAAACAAAAATTAAAAAAGTAATCAACTTCTTCCACTCTTGCCCCTACCCACCACACCAATTGCCACCACCATGCTTAGAGTAGAGAAAGCAAAAAATGGCAGAAAATTGGGAGATTTCTACCCCCCTTGTTTGGCGTGGTGGCCGTCGGTGTGGTGGTGCCGACAACGGGGATTGATAGCGGTTATGGTAGTTGGACTGGGTGTGTGGGTAGGAGGGTGGAAGAATATTACAACTTTGTTTTTTTAAAATTCTTTTATTATGTTTTTTGTTTTTTGTGAAGTTTTTTTTTAATATTATAATTATGAATAATGGATGACAGATTTGTCATTTTTAATTTTTATAATGGTCATATGACTTGAATAACAGAAAAATAGATGGAAATTTATCTATTTGGATAAATGTTGCTTATTTTTCAAAAGTTAAGAACAAAGTAGTCAGAAAAAGTTAGGAGACAAAAGTGCAAATGAATTTAAAAATTAGATACCTTTGCCGTAATCTATTCTAATATTAATTCTTCTTCAATTTAATGTATCAAATATGAGTAATGGTACTTATACATCTCTATTTACAGAATGACATCTCCATTCTGATGCTAAGGTGGCGATATTTCTTTAATGACCATTATACCTTTGACATATTTTCCCAAACTTTTGCACATGCGTGTTGGTATCTACTTCATGGAGAAGTTTCATTTCCTTTTCAAATCTCCACCGGCAACTCATTCTCATTTCTGGCGAACTCCAAATCCCCATCGATGAGTATGTCATCATATTGAGATTTTTTGGATTCTTAATTTCTATTGGGAAAAATATAATTTCATAATACAAAGCAGATTGTGTTTAAAATTTTGAAACTTAAAGCATGCATGTGGATAAGTAGATAGCTATGATCACTTAGTTTGTATCTTTTTAACTATTTTATTAAAAACAAGTAGCATTTGTTTCATTGATAGATAAGAGCAAACTTATCTACAATTGTTTCAGAGAACTGGAGTAACAACAAGCTTATCTACCGCAGATTAGCAACTACAAGCTTAGCACCCTCAATATAGATTAAAGACAGGAGATTAGCAACAATAGATTACCAATTAAACCAGCAAACAAGATTATCAACATCAGATTCCAGCAGATTCCCCATATCAACAGCATATTCAAGCCATAAACAACAATTAAATCATCAAACACAGATTATCAATTTCAGCGCAGATGATGGATGTTGAGCGTAAAAAATCGTTTTTGAGCAACAATCATGAACCAATTGATTTTAACAGCAATCTATTTTAACAAAGAGTGAGACCCGAATTTTAATTGTGTCAGTCATTGTTGCCGAATTCGCCGACAATGATGGAAGCGGTGGAGAAGAAAAATGTCGTCGGTGGTGGTTTCAATTTTTATTTTTATTTTTTTTTGTAGTTTCTATGCTTTTGGCAGACAAAAATGAGGAAGAAATGAGTTTTTGTCAATTTTAATTTTGATAGTATCATTTTATTGCGATATTGTGAGTTAAAAAAATATTACCCACCCCAGTATCTGTAACTTATTCGATAAAAAAAATGTACAAGTAGCATTATTCATCAAATATTTCACGAGTACAAGGGGTACTTACGAGGAAGAGAAGTAATGCCAGCCTGAGGTCCTCCAATAGAGATAAAATTCTTGACCTGAACATTTATATGAGTAAAATTGACATGAAATAATGTAAATGGATTAAAATTGAAGGAAACAAAATGGCAAATTGATCGAGTTAATGGAATTTAGGCCACCCACCAAATTTATTCATTAATTTCATGTCTGTAATCATATGCTGGTTCTATATAGATAGCTGATTTAATAAGACATAATTTTATTTACTTTTGAAATTTAAACAAGATAACGGGAATAAAAAATTTATTAATTATTTCACACATAAGAGTTTTGAACTTCATGAGAGTGTAACAAAATAAGGAATTTTTACACAAAAAAGTTACTATTTAAAAATAATTACAAGAAAATATATATGCAGAGGTGGCAAGCTTGGCTCGGCACGTTACCAACCAAGCTCGGCTCATTCAAAAAAATAGGACTTGGTTCGGTCCACGAGTGGCTGGGCCCATCCAAAAAATTAGGGCACGGTTCGGCCCACGAGCTTGTGGGTCGAACGAGCCGAGCTGCCCATGAGCTCGGCTCGATTTTTTAATTTTTTTATATTGTTTTGAATAATTTTAAAATAAAAAAGAAAGTGTGAGAAATTTTTTTTGTTAAAAATTCAAAATTGAAAACCCTCCTCCTTTTTCTGTGCTTGGGACCGGCTACTTTGAACGTATGTGGAGTTAAAATTGTACACGAACAAGTTGTTATGTGCACAATTTTTTGTTAAAATAAGACAAAATATCAAATATGCATGCAAATAATACTTACTACAAATTTAAGTATTCCATATTCAAATTTTCAAATTTTTCGGACATCATTCTGTCAATTTTATTTTGGATTCGAAGTTTGACGTCATCCTAATCCTTCACAGTAAGCTTTCTAATATATCGTCTTTAGGTCTTGACTTGAAATCAAACAAAACTCTGCCACCTGTACTAAAAGCAGACTTCGATGCTATAGTTGATACTGAATGTGTTAATAGATCACGTGTCATATTTGAAAGAATTGTGTATTGTCATTGATTTTGTCTCCACCATCGTAATATATCAAAATTTTCTCTTTTTTCATAATCTAAAATACCAAGCATGTCGTGCGCGAAATACCTGGCTAACTCTAAAGGCATGTTACTATAACGGAAAAGGAAAAAAGCAAAAGAAGAACCACTATCATGTTGACCACTCCTATGTGAACTAATGTAACTCCATAAGTCAATGTCATCAGTTGATGATGAAATATATGTTGGAACAGGGGGTAAAATGACGTTCCTACTGGCTTTTTCAGCATAGACCGCATAGATTTGACATAAAATTTGTTCTAAATTACCATACGTTAGTGGATTTTCGTACGTTAATTTTTGTAAAATTGCCATTATGGTTAATTTCGTACTCTCTAAGTTAAATCTATGATCCATAATAGATTCTAATAAAAATAACATACCCAACTCTTACCAATATTTTCAAAATTTACCCCCCGTCACAAATATAATATTAAAAAAAAGGACAAAATCCTTATACCTATTAAAATTATTAGCAATATAATAGAAATTATTTGAAACTAGTGGAGTAGTCGAATAATACATACCTAAACATGCATTTGTTGCGTCGAAAAAACTTTCAAAATTTTTCTAACATGAGCACATATTTCTCAATCATATGTTTGCAAAATCTGAGTCATGTGAGTGTCGGCCATTATAATATGCAGCAATACAATCTTCGTACCTTTTACAAGATTTAAGCATGAGATATGTTGAATTCTACATATGACTAACATCAATGCAAAAATATTTTTCTTGCAACTCATTTTCAACACATAGACTAGCAAAAACTTGTTTTCTTGCTGGTGAGACCGTAACATAGATCCAAACTAAAGTTGTGCCTGATTTAATTCCAAACCTCCATATTTGAACTAACACTTTTTGAAGTGTCTGTTTAGATGAGTCGTGCCTATCCCCTTTTGCCAGAATAAATTTTCTTTATAGTGTTTACACCGTGCTTTGTGCTCAGGGACTCCGTCTATTAATTTACCAGTCGGCACCAACTCAAAATACTGACAACACCTAGCTTTTTGTTTGGTAACTTTTCGTTTAGTGCAAGAACCGGTGGTTGTATGTGTGTCGACTTTTTGAATGTCATCCAAATAAATTGGATCAGTGCTACCTTCAAACTCATCAACAATATCGCGATGAATTGAAATGTCATTAAGACCACTAAAATCATCATCACTTCGACTGTATGCCATTTGGAACAAAATAATAAGAAGAAGAGTAGAAGATGTAGTAGAAAAATAAAACTTAAAAGTATAGACTATCGCATATGCATTCGGGTACATTGCATTATCACCATCAATACCAACTGTGGCTAATACATAGCCACCAAAATCACCAATCAGAAAATACCCATCCAATCTTTCAACCTTTCTACCAACTGCGGCTAATACATGGCCACCAAAATCACCCATCAGAAAACACTCATCCAATCCTACAACCTTTCTACACCCATTAATGAATCCCTCTTTCAAAGTAGCCAAACAAATGTAAACTCTTTGAAACTCTCTAACATTACCCGTCATCATGGTCTTGAATACAACTGTACTACCTACGTTGCTCTTCTTCAACTGCTCACAGTAGTCCGACAAGATTTGAAACTGCTCCTTACTATTTCCTCTAATAACCTCCAAACATTTGGTTCTCATTCTATAATACTTCAATTTCGAAGCATTAGAAGCACAATCCTTTTTCACACTCTCCACAAACTCTCTCATTCCCCAACCGGGATCATTCCTAATCCGAAAGTACTTGCATGCCTAGTTTCATAAGTCACACAATAAGAGTGCTCCAAATTTAGAGTATTGATTCTGAATGCACAATTTTTTTTTTTTTTTGGAATTGAGCATAAATAACCCATTTGCAATTCTTATCTTTGCATACAGCTCACACGCAGAGATTGTTGTCCTCTACAAACTTCACCTCTCTAGAATGGTCCACAGAGTACTATGTAATGGCCTTCTTTAAGACTTTGTTTTTAGCAAACTTCTGACCTGCATTGACACAAAAAGTTCAGAAAACAACAGAACTTAGTTCACAAAGGTTGGGGACCCATCTTGCAAACACATAAAATAACAGTTTCAGCAGTTGTCAATTTGCATGGAAATGTACCTGTTTCGAAATGTGGATCATTGAGATCATCGTTTTCAACGAAGATATGATTTTTGTCCTTCTTCGCCCGAATAGGATCGTCACCATCTACACTTCGTAGTTCATCTGAATCTTCTTCGTTAGCTTCGTTCACTGCCCCATCCTCTTGTTGGAAATCTGTGAACTTGTCCCAAATGTAGTGTCTCTCAAAATTGTCATCATCATTTAGTTGCGTATCCTCTTGGTCGTAGTCTGAATCTACAAGATTCTCCTTCTCCCCCACATCATCTTCTCTATTCTCATCTTCCAAATTTGCGGCATGATCTTCACTAACTCCAGTACCTCCATCTTATTAAAAACTACTACCTACCCCAACATCCGCAGGCTCCGTCATTATATCTACAAACTAATCACTAAAATAGTTCACATTATCATTTGCTAGTATGTCCTCCCACTTCTAAACAATGTCCCCGTACTCAGTTCCTTGAAAATGGTTGTCTTGGGATGCAATCTGATGTTGCGAACCAGTTAGTGGATGGATTTCAGCCACTTGCACTTCGTCTTCTGATTGGTCAGCATCCTCCTCCAAAACAACATTTCTCCAAAAATCATCTGATTCATTTTTCTCCATACTTACACTTTTTGTTTCCATTTCTTCAAGTTTAAATAATTCTACGATGCCATCAATGTCAGAATGTGAAGTTGGGATATTTACATCAATTTCTGTCCCTAATTCTAACTCAGTAATGACCACATTCTCCTCATTTGGTCTTCAAGGTAGGGCTAACACTTCATGATATGTAACCACATACACTTCTATAATCCTACATTTGCTAAGATCCTTAATCAAGCACAATACATCTCCATTAGTCATCAACCTCAATAACCCATTCGTAAGATTCATATTCGGTATCCTATAGGCGAATATGAACAAAAAATTGTACCCCAAATATTTAGCCATGGCATTTAACTTAAACTTTAACAGGCAATCGGAGTCCACCCAGTCAATGTATTGTGTCTGTCCATGCAAGTACATGATGTTTGCCATTCTCATGAAAAACCCACCTCCATGGATGCATTTAATGGTGAAGTAAGGAGATTCCTCGGCTACAAAAAAAACCCCCCCAAAAAAATTAAATTTTGGATTAGAAAAGTTGAACAACAACTACAGATCAACGACAATGAAACAACAAACATATCATATTGTGGACCCTCTTCATCTTCTCTACGATATTGATATTCTTCGAACGACCTTATTTCTTTTTTTTCTTGCGACTGTTCGACCGCCCTTCTGCAAATGCACAATATGTGTGATCTTTTGAAATGGAGACCCCACGTCATTTTATGGTCGAGCGTGGGTAGACTTCTCCTTCAAAAGATGCCGCCGGTTCACCGGAGTGAAAATGGTGCAACTTCTCTTCATACCATTCTAGAAGAAATTTGAGGGTTTTCTTGTCTAATATGTAATTTGCCCACGTAAATTTTTGCTTCAAACTTCAAAGGAAGCCTTTCGGTGAATGGACATATCTACCCTTAAGTGCTCAGACGCACTGGTTGAGTTAATTGTGACGCGTGAGGTCTACGCTAGAGAGATAACGACACAATTTAACGAAAACTGTGATTGGGGACCTAATTTGCAATTAATTCAAAGCTTGGAGATGTATGGTGCTAAAAATATTGGTTGATGGTAGATTTGTTACATATTTGAAAGGTTGGAGACCAAAAGTGCAAATTACCCAATTATATAAGATACTTTTAAGCTTTGTTTTTGTGAAACATAATTTTGAAAATTAAACAAAACTTAGCAAAGTTCAATATTACTGTTCTTGAACAACTTGGAGTCGGGTCTTCTTTCCAGGCTATTACATATATGAAAATAATGATCAAAATTGGATTCAACTTTCAATTGTCTGATCAAACATCAATTTTATATGATTATCAATTAAATAAAAAATTATGTTACGTATCGGTCCTTACATCTCCCTTATTGGTAGGGCAACAACTAATTTTTTGTTTGGGTTAATTACACTAATTGTCACTGAAGTTTGTGTAAAAATTTAAATTTGAACATTAAAGTATTTTTCTTTTTCTATTAGTAATTAAAGTTATTCATAATTTCACAAATAGTCACTCAATTTTAAAAAATGGTCACTCAAGTTATATGTTAGATTTAATAAATATTGCAGCCGACGTCCTCAACATTTACACACTTTTGCACCATTTTTTTAACCTTTAATTTTTGACAATTTTATGTCTAACATTTAATTTATTAGCGCAGTAAGTCCTTTTTGACAATTATATCAAAAAAAGTTATTAATTGAGTGTTTAAAAGACGAATCTATCTTTAAGTTCATATATAAATAAGAAATATATTAATAACTAAAGAACAACTAAAAAATATAAATAAAGAAAAATTAATTGAAATTTATTCCTTATAAAATTTCAAAATCGACTTCTCTTCTTCAACAAACATCTCTAAGCCCCCTACTTCTAAAATATTTATATTATAATCAAATAATAAAGTCAAAAATATTTTAAATAATCACTTAAATGCTACTTGCCTTACATTTTTGGAAGCAAAAGTATCAATTAAGTTTGCATAATTAATTTGTTCAACTATTATTTTTCCAATTGATAACATAGCCAATACATTCAATCTTTCTTATAATAATGGATCGAAGATAAGTCTTGATTAACTTCAACTTAAACAAACTTCTTTCTACAAATGCAAATGTAATTGGTATGATCAAAAAAAATTTGTAAGCAACAAAAGCATTTGAGAAACAACCATCTATTTTCTTCAAATAATTCAGCACCTCAATTAATCTTTTTGTTTTTGTTGGTAAATAGCACCTCAAGATTGACAATTTCAAAAATAATTCATGTCCATCAATACTAAAACAACCATTATGTGTCAAAATTTTCAAGATTCTCACAATACACCAACAAACTATCATCGGTAGCACATTGTAACCTTTGTAAACTAAACAAACAGATAAATTGGTGCAAATGGTCCATAACATTTGCCTTCAGTATAAAAATGATCCTTAACATTTTTTTGACACAGAAGTCTCTAACATATGTGTTCGCCATTAGTTATTATTTCATGAAAAAGAAAAAATACCCGTAGTTTTAATTAGAGAAAATTACAATTGAATTCCTAATTTTTACAAAAGGTACAAACGTGCCTGGTACATTTTTTAAATAACATTTAATTTAACATATTAAATTTATTATTATAATCGTGTCAATTAAATTTTTCATAAGACAAAAATACAAAATTATTGTGCTTTAAGTATATATAATTGCAATGTGATGTGAAAAACTTGAATAAAAATTAAGTTACATAAATAACAAAATGGCTTATATAATTTTATGATATTGAACTAATCTTATTATTATGTTTTAACATAAAAATACTAATAAAAATTAATTTACATATTATGTGTTCTTTATTTTTGAACGATTAAATTAAAATATGAAAAATACAGTTAGAGCTCGAATATTTGTAATTAATAAACGAATAGCTCATAATAAATAAAAGTATTTGAGCATCAAGTTTGTGACAAAGTTATTTTTCTTTTATGTTATAACAATGAATTAAAAGTTTAAATTTTAAATAATATAATTACTTAACAATAATAAAATAATTTTATTTAACATATTTGTTAATAATTATGTGCTTAAATTTTAGTTATTTTATGTAGTTCGTAAAATATACAAAAACAATTTAATATATTATCAATTTGGCCAATAAAGTTTTAATCCAAAAAAATAAAAATTTGTTAGTTTCCTTTAATTTTTTTATAATAAAATAAAAGTATCGGACCAATTTGTTCTTTTTACAAAGGTTAGGAATCTAATTGCAATTTTCTCTAATTAAAACTAAGGGCATATTTGTATTTTTTATCAAATAATGTCTAACTAAGCACCAAAATACATAAATTAAGAACTTATGTGCCAAAAAATAAATTTTATGGACCATTTTCGAACTGAGGGCAAAAGTTATGAACCATTTACGCCAATTTCCCAAACAATAACGCAAAGATTTCTCCAAATTTTTTAAATTGTTCAAATCGAATTTAAAGTAAGAACGAGCTGATCAACTATAAAGATAAAGTAATTAATTCTAAATTTTTTTTAGCTGATTATGTTATCTCATTATTGTCATTTTCATCAAACTTATTCTTCTCGAAATATAGTTTCAATTCCCTCTTTACATTACACTTAATGTAAAATATGCAATGTCCATTATATTAACTCGAATTGCTTTACTGCACATTTTGAAAATACAAAATTGAAGTTCATGATCAATGATAAAATCAAATCTCAATCAATAACAATTAAAATGAAATGAACAGTCGTAGTATACGAGTAGAAAACTGAAACGCTACATAATTGAAGCTATACTCATATTTTTAGAATGAAAAACAAGATGCCTGCTATAAAGCTAAAAGACCTCAAGCCATGACGCCAAATTTTCTACAACTAGTATACCGTTTATCCGTAGAATCCGACTGTAAAAAAATGGATTGTGATTAATAGAAGTTGGTGAAGAGAAACAAGGAAAGATTTGAAGAACAATGGTGAACATAAAGAGAATTGAAAAAGAGAGATTTTTTTTTTTTGAAATGGTGAAAACAGACGTTCATGTCTTTTTAACGTGAAAGGAGGTGAATTCAAAGATCTTATACCACAATTCTAACAAACGAGTAAACTCTAGTAATAATTATAAATATCATCAACAATTTGATCCCATTTGAACTAAAATCTTGAGAACTAAGCAAACTAAATATCCTATAAAATGCCCACAATAATTGAAGACGACAATAATTGAAGACAATAAAAGCAGTATTTCCAAAGAAATTGGGCATACCCCACTTTAAATGTTAAGAGGAGTGAAGTCAAAGAAAAACCAACAAACTGCAAGCAAAATCAATCATTTTCTCCAATCTCTTGAAACTTAAAAGTATATCTAAAGTCTGAATACTTACCCATTTCACATTCAATTATTAAATATACCTTCTACAAAAAGTAAAACAGAAAAGCACCACTAGTTAAAGAACAAACGTACATTACCGAGGTCTCGTGGATTTTTAATTGTGTAGTTTTTAAAATTGAATGTGGACTTTGCACTTGGGTCAATGATTTCAAATTAGAAAAGAAAAAAGGAAATTGACGCAAATGGTCTTTAACGTATGATAATAGTGTGCAAATAATTCATAATCTTTCATTTCTAGTGGAGTGGTCCCTAACCTATCTATTTAGTGCGCAATTGGTCGTTATTAATAAAAAAAAGACAAAAATACCTTTAATTTTAGTTTAAAAAAATTATAATTAGATTTCTAACCTTTGCAAAATGTGCAAATAAGTCCGATACATTTATTAAACAATATTTAATTTAGTATATTAAATATATCACTATAATCATGTCAATTAAATTTTTCATAAGTGAGCTTTAGGTATATGTAATTGTTATGTGATGTGAAAAACTTGAATAAAAATTAAGTTAAATAAATAAATAAATGGCGTGTATAATTTTATGACATTGAACCAATCTTATAATATTTTTTTAACATAAAAATACTAACAAAAATTAATTTACACATTTTGTGTTCTTTATTTTTGAATAATAATAAAACGATAAATTAAAATATGAAGAATACAATTTGAGCTCTAATATTTGTAGTTTATAAATAAATAACTCAATGAAATAATAATATTTGATTATTAAGTTCGTGACAAAGTTATTTTTTTTATGTTGTAATGATAAAATTAAAGTTTAAATTTTAATGATTACTTAATAATAATAAAATTATTTTAATTAACACGTTTGTTAATAATTATGAGATTACATTTTTGTTATTTTATAATATTTTGTAAAATATATAAAATAATTTAGTATATTATCAATTTTTTAGTTTCTTTTAATTTTTTTTAAATAAAAGTATCGGACCCATTTGTACTTTTTACAAAGGTTATGAATCCAATTGAAAATTTTTCTAAATAAAAATAATGGCATATTTATCTTTTTTATCAAATAAGGACCAATTGCGAACATAAATAGATAGGTTAGGGAGAACTTCACCAAAAATGAAAGGTTAGGGACCATTTGCACAATAAAGGCAAATGTTAGGGACCATTTATACCAATTTACCTATATATATATATATATATATATATTATTTTTTATTAATGCCCGTGGAAGGATGCATACGCCTCGACTGTAACATCCAGTAAACTCATGTATCTGAGGCAATTGTCTCTAGAACTCTTATATAAAGTCGAGTCCTGCATTTAACATTGGACCGTTAAATTAATTGTCTCAAGTACCATGTTGGGTATGGGTTGGATCATTGACTACTAAGTCATACAACGGTGGTGGTGGTGGTGGTGGTGGTGGTGGTGGTCTTCTAAATTTTTAAGTCGTGATCTCTTTCAAGGCCAACATTTACGATGATAAATTAGAATCCATGGATAATAATTGGGATATGACATTTGTCCATCTTCTTTTTAATTAATACTCTTATCTATGCATAATATCCAGGGAGATAATAATTGGGATATGACATTTGTCCATCTTCTTTTTAATTGGGTAAATAGCACTAGGGGTCCTTCACTTTTGAACGTTGTAACGATCGAGTCCCTAATCTTTGTTCACTAGGAACCGGAGTTCCTAACCTTTCAAACGTACGTACCAGAGGTCCTTTTTTGACGAAAAACGTCAAAAATTCTGTTAACTCACCACGCGCTCAATTTTTGAAGAGCAAAAATGGGGTAAATAGCACTAGAGGTCCCTAACCTTTGAACGTTGTAACGATCGGGTCCCTAACCTTTGAACGTTATAACTATAGGGTCCCTAACCTTAGTTCACTAGCATTCGTAGTCCCTAACCTTTCAAACGTAAGTACCAGATGTCATTTTTTGATGAAAAACGTCAAAAATTCTGTTAACTCACCACGTGCTCAATTTTTGAAGGGCAAAGATATCTTCAAACTATTCAAAGGTTAGGGACCAAAGAAAATATCAGTCAGCCAGCTTGAATAAATGCATTTCTGGTTTTGGGCATGGCGACTGTCGGCGGAGCCGTCGCGTGCCACTTTCGTTTGTTTTTTCCTGGTGGTGGGTGGTGGTTGGAGGCGGAAGAAAGAGGAGGCGGAGAAGCTCTAACGGCCGTGCGCGGCGAATTGTGAAGGATTTTACAATGAATTGGCTGCCAAATCTGAATCCCTTCATTTCCAAACTAGGCTTGACGACAGTGCCGCTCCGACGGCTGTTGCTGCAAGTGAAGAATCTGTCGGAGCTCTTGAAAGAGATGGACCGTGAAAAAATAATAATATTTGAATAGTGTTAAGACATTTTTGCCTTTCAAAAATTGAGCGCGTGGTGAGTTAACAGAATTTTTGACGTTTTTCCTCAAAAAAGGACCTCTGGTGTGTACGTTTGAAAGGTTAGGGACTCCGACTGCTAGTGAATAAAGGTAAGAGACCCGATCGTTACAACGTTCAAAGGTTAGGGACCCCTAGTGCTATTTACCCCATTTTTGCCCTTCAAAAATTGAGCGCGTGGTGAGTTAGCAGAATTTTTGACGTTTTCCATCAAAAAAGGACATCTGGTACGTACGTTTGAAAGGTTAGGGATTCTGGCTGCTAGTGAACAAAGGTTGGGGACCCGATCATTACAATGTTCAAAGGTTAGGGACTCTTAGTACTATTTACCCTTTTTAATTAAGGCTGTGTTTGATTCGCTTAAATTTTCCATGGAAAATAGATTTTTTCCACCTATTTTCCAACTTGTTTGTTTGATTGCCAAAAATTTTCCATGGAAAAGGAATTTTCCTACCTATTTTCCTTGTTTTGTTTGATTGCAACCTTTTTTTTTTCATGGAATTTTTTTTCTCATTTTCCCACTTTTGGCCACAATTTCCTTGTTTTCAAGGAAAATATTTTATTTGTGGGATATGAGAATTTATTTCCATGGATTAACCTTTTCCAACCCATTTATTTTTCATAGAAAACTCGTTAACCTTTTTCAACCCATAATTTCTTGGTAATTCATTTCTATGGAAAATATTTTCTTTCCACCCAAATTTTTCACTTGCAATCAAACACAGCCTAATACTCTTATCTATGCTTAATATCCATGGCCGGCCTTGGCCCTAGGCGGCTAAAATCCTGAAAAATACCCTTAATCAAATACAAATACCGTACACCTTTGGCTCGGCTCGGCTCGGCTCGGCTCGGCTCGGCTCGGCTCCGCGTAGCACAACAAATTAGGCTCTACAGCTTAACACAAATTCTAACCATTTTTTCATTCAGTGAAGAAGAAGAAAAATGTACCATTTTTTAGCTTGTTAGTCTATCGAATTTACATTTTAAAACATTTCAATTTATTAAGAGTTCCATTTAAATTTTCACCTAAGACCTCCTAAATCTCAGAGCCGGCCCTAATAATATCTAGCAAAAAAGGGTACTAAATCGTAACTAATACTAAAGTGTATAAAAGTTTAACTTCTTTTAATTATTTATTGCTATGATCTATATTGTCTAATCTATCTTACCAAACATGCCATTAATTTATTAGACGGAGATGACTAAACACGACAACTAACAAATTTTACGACATAACAAATTTACTTTAATCTTATCTAATCATATACAACCTACTATATCAAACATGTTCAGAGATGTGTATCAACATCGAACATAAGAACGATCTTCTATTTTACCATTACACATATCCCTTGCACTCGTCGACTTTCTCTTTTCAACGTACCAAACACGCGTTTGACGTCCTTACATTCTAATGAATTACAACTTTGATATCAGATTTGGAGTCTGTTGCAGGATTCAAAGCTTCATATTCTCCCAGTATTTTGCCAAACTTAATTTCACATAACTTCTCCTTTTCCTTCACCAAATCAAATACTTTGTAGAGAGCCATCTTTGCATAGAATAGTGTCACAACCAAGAAAATGAACGCGATAAGTCCGATCACTGCACGAAGTGAAGGGCACAATATTTTCATAAATGAGTGACGACAAGATTAACTTACGCTTGAAAGATTCTAAGAAGAGGGATTACCTTTATCATTTGCAACGTGGAAAAGTCCTTTATTATGCTGTACTAGTGTTTCAGATTGGCATCCTATTCCAGTATCATCACATTCACCAGTCAAGTTCCATGTTAATGAGAGTCCAAAGCTATTATCAGACAGATATGGACTATATGAAAATGGGATTGCAACGGTTTTCACAGAATTGCACAAAACCGGAGGGGAAATTGATGTTTCTACGATATAAACATGATGATTCAGGCCGCTCAGACACGGGACTTGCACGAAAGAAGTTGAGAGATGAGATGAACAGTTGATATATGTGTACTCTTTCAGAACGTAGTAGTAACTGAATGGAGTATGAGAAAGATTCAGATTCAAGAAAACTTCAGGGACACAATTTTTGGGATCAATAAGGTTAAGTTTTCTGGTATTATAAGAGATGGACTTGACAATTAGATCACCATAAGTTGGAAAATGAATATATGTTTTGTTCTGTCTGAAAAATAGCTCGAAACCAGGGTGACCAGAGTTATGTGGCTGCTCGTCCTGGATTTGGAATGGGCACCGAATTCCAGGAAAAACACGACCATACGACGGATTATTAGGTTCGTGAGCTTTTGTAACTAGCAAAACATAGGAGAAAATTGTGAAGAAGATGAAAAAATCCATGAAATTGTGAGAATACTAATGTTTCAAGTGGTCCAACAGCTGGATGTCTACAATGGAAGATCGAAGGGGCAATTTTAAAGAGCCTGACGTGTTTGACCAGCAAGCAATCTGGCCTACCTAACATTCATTTAAAAGTTAATTATGAGTAAATACTTGTGTAATTTACGATTGGATCAGTAGTTCGATTCAAAATTGACTTAATTATAAATACAAATATTGTTTATCTTGTTAAAATTGGGAACTCCTTAAAACGGTTACAGATTGACAGTCGTTGCCTTTAAAATAAATAACAAAAAATTATTCCGCTTTGACATATATCATAAAATATAGTCCTTATCTATCTATAAAATAAGATAGAATTTACCTTGTTATTCGTGGTGAATTTGGATCCGCATTGTCCATGCAATCGAGATGATTTGATTTTTGCTAAAGGACATATAGTGGAGTGCGACTCACTTCGAATTGTGTGAAGTGTCAAGTCAGATTTTCGTTGTGCTCCAAATGAAGCTATTATGTCAGATATTGCACAAATAGTCTCCAACCTTTAGTGCATAGAGCCAACGCGTCTCCAATCTTTAAAGTCGGAATCTTTTTAGTCCTAGTGTTTACCTCCCTCCCTTTGCAAACTTTGTGCTTGTTTAGTAATGTTTTTTTTAAGATTATAAGACATGGGTCTTATAAAATTTGTAGATAAAAAATGAATAACAGTTATAAATTTTATAAAATATATATAAAAATTAATATTTAATCAGTTTACAAGTACTTATAAATACTTTCAAATATATTGTTAATTCTTTGTCGCATTTTCTGATAATTTGTTTGTCAAACCCAAACATGGATTGCTTGCACATTCACCGATTTCTGAAGGGTAAACTGGGGAAAACACTGTTCATTGAAGTTTCAACTTCGAAGCACGAGGAGACTTCTTAACACGTTGCAGCTTATTTTATGGTTTAAGTTGACTAAAGACAAGTTGTGCATGTATCACATTCAAAACGAATATTTATATTTTATTACATTAATTACCAATTAGATTAATTAGTTGACTTGTGTAAGCGATTTTTATGTATTTAATATTCTGTAAATGTACGTATCATACAAATAATATAATAGATTATGAATCTAAGTATCGTATTCACATAAATTTAGATTATTTAATTCAATTATAATAACCTTAACCGAATCAGTTAATTTTGAAAATTTAGTGTCTTAAACTAACTAAAATATAAACTAAAAATAATTAAAAAATTATAAGTCAAACAAATATGAGATTAAATTAGAAAAGAATTAATTTATAATTGAGAAAAAAAACGTACTAGGATCTCGAATCTACTTATACCAATTTTCTTTAACCTGAATCGTTGAATTTGATAACAGGATTTAATTGTGAAGACAATATTTATAATTTGTTTAACAATCTCTCTCGTGTAGAATTAAACTTATCCATATATGTGACCCGACTATATTTCTATGACGGATGCGAACATACACGAATGCATTAGATTTGCGAATACTTTGAGATCACGTAAAGCATAGCGGTATATCTCTGTCTCCTATCGGACTCTACGACAATTGATACTATGTTTAACCTATTTTCAATCTCTCGATGGTAAAATAAGCCACAAGAATCATACAATCAGTGCGCACATAATTGTAGATGAAGAGAAATCAATATCAATTATTTAGAATTAAAAACATGTTTAAATATAAAAAACTAGGTTCAAAGAATTAAATGATCATGATACAAGTTTCACCATGATCCTAGCACTAAAAGAATTTAGCTTAACATACTAAGAAGAAATTAAAAAGAAAAACAAAACATAGAAGCCATCACCCGGATAGGAAGAAAACTCAAAAGATAAAATCTTGAACTTGATCTTCATTTAATTCTTGAAATGATGAATCTTGATCTTCGTTTTTTGATTTGTCTCTTGTTTCTCTCTCAAAAATCGGCTCCAAATCGGTTCCAAATCGGCTCTAACAGTTTCCCTCAAATAAAATCAAACATATTCATATGTATGACCCAATTATATCTCCATGACGAATACGAATGCAAATGAATGCATTAAGTTTTTATGGATAATTAAATATCACATAAAGCATAGCAGTATATGTCTATCCTCTATCGGACTTTAAGATAATTAAAATAATATCTAGTCTGTTTTCAATATCACGATAGTAAAATAAACCACAATACTCATACAATTACTATGTATATAATTGTAGATGAAAAGAAACCAAAATTAATTATTCAAAACTATATTGAAGTAAATCGTCAAAAACCAAGTTTCTAAATAGAAGAATCTAAACTACAAGCTTCATCGTAATCCTAGTACAAAATAGTCTAGCTTGACATACTAATAATAAAAAAATAAAGAGAAAAGGAAATTAGATAATTCATCACCCGGAGAAGAAGAAAACGCAAAAGATAGAATCTTGAACTTAATCTTCGTTTCTTGATTCGTCTCTTGTTTCTCTCTCAAAATTCGGCTCTAATCCAGCTCTCCAATTATGAGTTAAGAACTCATATATATAGTATCCTCATTGTGCCCCCAAAAGATCCCAAAAAATCATTAAAATCGTGTTTCAAAAAATTTTCTAATTGGAAGCGAACTCAAAAAGGTAACACAATTCTGTTTTTGCAGAAAATACACTGGGCGATCGCCCAGTGCAAACCCAAGAGATCGCCCAGGCCAACTAAAAAATATTCTGCTGCGAAAATAGGTGTGCTTTAGATTTTCTCTGCTCTGCAGGTGTTTTTCAAATGGCCATAACTTCTTGTAGGAAACTCCAAATTGAGATCCGTAAAAATTGTTGGACTCGTAATTCAATTATATTTTCAATGGTATATAATTTTCTTTGTGAAGATTTTAATATCAAAAGTTGTCCTATAATTTTCCTACATACTTCGGTAGGTAGTTTCTAATTCAGTTCTTTGGCTTTCACGTGTTTGATCATTTGCTTCAATTCTTCATTGTCACTCCAACACACTTTAAACTTATTGATTTTATCTTTTTCTTCATCCTCCAATGTTTGGTTCTTGATATTCACTTCAATTGAGTGTAATTTGATCATCTTACTTCCGAAACATCTTCCAATTTATTGCCCGTTCATTCATTCTTCTCCAATTGCTTATAAACGGGTCCAAAACTGAAATAAAAAGAAAAATACAATAAATAAAGTAAAAAATCTATAAAATAACATAACAAAAGCTTGGTTTTAAAGTCTGAATAAGTGCACAAAATGCACTTATCAACTTGGACAGAGTGTCCCATTTTTTTCCTCATAACGAATAATACAACTTGTCCTATATATATATATGTTGTTGTTATTAATAATTTAATATATCTTTTATTATGTTTTTTTTTTCTTATGATGTTTTCTTTCTTTTTTAATATTTTAATTATGAATAACGAAATGACATTCATTTTTATACTAGTCAAATGACTTGACTAAAGGAAAAATAGATGGAATTCATCTATTACGATGAACGTCACATATTTTTCAAAAGTTGAGAACAAAATAGTTCAAAATAAAAGATAGGGGATGAAAGTGAAAATGAACCTAAAAATTGAAGACCTTTGTTGTAATTTATCCTAGTATTAATTCATTTACAATTCGAGGAATCAAATATTTCACTTATGCAGCGAGGAAGAGAAGCAGTGCCAGGCTGAGGTCTTCCAATGGAGATAAAATTCTTGACCTGAACATTTGTATGAATAAAATTGACATGAAATAATGTAAATGGATTATAATTGAAAAAAAGAAAGAAAGTAATTTATCAAGTTAATGGAATTTAGGGCACCAAATCTATTAATTAATTTCATGTTTGTAATCATATTCTAGTTAGATGTATTAATAAAACATTTAATTTATTTACTTTTGAAATTTAAACAATGAAAAAAATTATTAATTATTTTGCAAATAAGAGTTTTGAACTTCGTGAGAGTATAACAAAATAAAGTGTATTGATATATTTAATATTTCAACAAGATAATAGTTACATATTTCATGTGTCTCTATTTCTTAATAATATACAGTCTTTTCTAGTAGGTTTTTTTTTACACAAATGGTCTCTATCTTTTGCACTTGCTGTAGGTTGAGGATCTATCCTTTCATTTTTGACAGTGGAGCCCATATTTCAAACTTTCTTGACGAAAATGGTCCTTTCCGTCCAATTCTGTCAGATTTAGAGTGCGTTTGATAGAGATTATAAACAGTTTATAAACCAAAAGTAGTTTATTTGAGTTGAAATTGTTGACTTTTCATGTTAAAAATGGGTTGAAAAGTCAAAAATGGTAGGCTGAAAAAAACCAAAAACGGTTTTTAATCTAAACCAAACACAAGCTTAACCGTTAGTTCATCGCGTGCATTTCACATTCTTCATTTCATGAGGGCATTTCTGCCATTCCACTATTCTGACTCTTACTCTCCTATGTTGGTTGCTGACTTTCTTAATCACCATCTTCTATATTTATTATAATATCTGTATATACGTATGTATTTAGTTCTTGGAAAATTTTATTTCTTTGCACATGGATCTCCGATTTTGTAATTGTGGCTTTCCAATTGTGCTCAAGACGTCGTGGACAAATGCTAACCTCGGTAGAAGGTTTCATACATGTCCAAGAAGACGGGTAATCAATTTCAAAAATTATTTTTTTGTTTATGGCTAAATGTTCATGTTTTGCCTTATATTTGTTTATGTTTTTTGTTATTCTTAGACAGAAAACATGTGGGTGTGGATTTTTCAGTTGGTGCGACTCACCCATGTGCCTTAGATCAACACAGATAATCCCTAGCTTGCTTAGGTCCAAGAATGAGTACGAAGAAACAATTAAGATCCTAAAGAATGAGAAGGAATGTGCATGGAAAATGTAGGTGTTTGGTTTTTATGTAGGTTAACACAATGTTTGTAATGTAGTCTTGAAAGTGAACTATGTAAATGGTAGGAAAAAGCTTCTATATTTGCGTTGTATTTTGAGCTCAATGTATGGTGGAAGATCCCCAAATGGAAACTATTAGTTGGTTCTTGGCACATTTGGTCCCTATCTTTTGGAATGATTGGCATATTTTGTCCCTATCTTATATATTGTGTGACATGTCTGATCCGAATAAGTTGGTTTCTTTGGTAAATTTGGTCCCTATCGTATTACATGTTTTGGCATAATTGGTCCCGACCATTGAAGCAAAACAAAATAATGTTGCTGCTATTACTGGAACTGCTGAAATGAGCAACATATTACAAGCAAATCAATTTTTAAAATCACAATGAACAGAATGTGATTGCTTCATAGATCTGCAAATTACACCAAAGAGAGACACCTACATATGCTTATACCACTCCCAGCAATCACAAAACCAAAAAACAAAAACCAATAGTACAATATAAAATATGTATGTTCTATAGACAATGAAGAAACCAAGAAGAGATATGCTAAAATAAAATTCTAATGTAGTTTATAGTTCACAAAAAGGTTCTTCATATCTTCTTCTTTAAATGCAGTCAAGATGTTGCAGTTGTTGGTTCAACACCTACACCTTTGCATGTTCTTTTGTTATGATCCTGCTGCCCACATTTTTTGCACTTTATTTTCAGACCAACTATGCTCACATTTCCTGTCTGTGTCTGTTACACTTCTTCATGCTCTTTTCTCCTTACTTTCTTGGGTCTCCTAGCCTTATTCTGAGTATGGACATGAGGTGTCAATGGATGCTGACCTGCATTGGGCCATAATCCAGGACCTGGCATTAGAGAAATTGAAGATGAATATGTCTTCAAATAGGCTTCATTCTTGAAACAACTAGCCACATAATTCATTACATTTGATTGCATTCTCCTTGAAGATAATGATGCCATTACATGGACACAAGGTAGTCCACTTAGTTGCTAGCTTCTGCATGAACATGTCCTCGAGGATAAGGCCACTGCATGTACACCTCCATGCATATCTCTTACCTCAAACTTCATGGTTCCACAATATGTTGCAATATGATTGCCACTATGTTTCTCTTTTTTTTTCCCAAAATTTTCATTATCCTAGGTCCTACTTGGTGGTTCCATCTTTCACAACATTCTAATTTGGCCACTATTCTACTCATTAAATAAACCCTGATATGCTCCAACATGCTCAGTATTAGCTTTTCTCTAGTTGTAAAAATGGCGCGATTGAAAACCTCGCAAAGATTGTTTAGCAACATATCACAATCACTATTTTCCTTAAAATGGGACCTACTCCATTGATTGGCTGGCTGGTCATATGTCCCTCCATCCAACTCCATCATCCTATTTATCTCAATCTTCCATTTAGCAATTGTAGTAGCCCTTGCTGCATGCCATAGACAATTTTTCAAATCCAATCCCTTATGGTTTACACTGAAGTTATTGTACAGATGCCTTACACATGTTCTGTGTTCTGAATGTTCAAACAAGCTTTCAATTGCCTGAATTAATCTTTTTTGCTTATCAGAAATGAAGGTCCATCCATGTGAATTGACAACCCCCACATCAAAACTCAATAACTCCAGAAACCATGTCCAGTTTTCTCTATTTTCTTTTTTCACAATTGCATACGCAATTGGATACATCTCATTGTTTCCATCAACCCCACTGCACAAAGTAACTGTCCACAACTTCAGTCTTCAAAAAACATCCATCTAGCCCTATCACCCGTCGACACCCATATTTGAAACCCTCATTCAATGCTCCTAAACAAATATACAATCTATGAAATTCAGGACCATGACCATCTACCTGGACTGTAGAACCTACATTACTGGCCTTCAAGGCCTGTCAGTAATTCCAAAGAATTTTGTATTGCTCACTAACAGTACTCCTAATCCACTCAATGACCAATTTGGTTCAGATCTGAAAACTCATGCGTACCTATTTAACAAATTACTTGAATTGACCATGTGGTTCTTGAAGAGCATACTACATGTATGTTTTGATTTCGAAGCTCATATTATCTTCTTGTTTTTTTCTATAAAGAACCCATGGGCATGGATCCACACACTTAGCTCTCAATCTGTTCTTGTCATTTTTCTTAAATCTGATGTCCCTATGTGTCCTTATAGCATGCTTAGTCATAGCTTGCTTCAATATCTTCTTACTCTCAAACACTTGACCTGCAAATGATACATATCAAAACACATATAATGGCAGTAAGGTCTTCAAGAATGAAAGGATAGTTCCTCATCTCGCAAAACATTGCAAAATTGTGTTGAATGAATGTTGCATCATTGTGGTAGCAGCATTGCCTTCATCATCACTTACAAGACTTTGCAGCTCATCTGAATCACCGTAGTCTGTGTCATCAGCATTGCCTTACTCGCCAGCCATATCATCCATTTCAAGATCTACATTTACAGCAGAAGGTTGAGGATCTTATGTTGGTATATGTTCTTCTTCATACTCAAAGTTTGAGTCCACAAACCCTTTTTGAAATCCCTAGTTTAGACTTCGTGCTCTTCAGACTCAACTACAGGTTGAGTCACTTCTTTATTATTCATCCCAAATCCATCTTCTCAACTGTTCCAAATATTCTCTTGATGTCTGTCCAAAAATGCTTCCCGAACCTCTATGTTACAATCTGCATTTTCAGAGAATTCAGGTACATATATACCTATAGGTACTCCAGTAGCATTACCATCATTTTCCAACTGCCCATTAACTTCTGCATTTTCAGGTTCATTCTCCAGTCCCATATTGTCACTTTTATTCCCAGTAATGTCATTGTCATTCCCAACATTGTCACATTTAGGACCAATTTCACATCCAGATTCTCCTCTACCAACTCCTTTCACCTTGTCACATTCAGACCCCAGTGCATCTCCTTCTACTTCTTCAACTCCTTCCACTTTATCATCAGGTACATCACTTTCACTTTTCCACAATTTCAACCAACTTCACAATGCTTGACGACTTGTACATCTTGCTTCTATCACTCATTTCATCTTCCTATTGTTTAAACTTCCGCTTCTCGTTTTTTTCTTTACATTGCAATTTTGAGGGATCCAACCTAGGTAGTTCTTCTCCAGTTTCAGGATCTACAATCACAAGTCATTTCCAGACGTTGCTATTGTTTGGTGATGGTGGTCTAGGTGGTATTAGAATTGACCAGTCACATTCTAATTCAGGAGTTGGTGTAAGAGACACGAGATAAATGTCAACTTCAGTTGCTCCATTTCTATCCTTCAACAACATGGCAATGTCTACATTGCTACGTATTCTAACCAGCCCTTCCAGTAGTGACAATTTTTGTTTCTTATAAATAAACTTCATTGGCAGATCAAGTCCTACACTCTCTACAAGTTTGTTCAAAAGCTGTCTGTTCAAAATGCTTAAATGAACATAGTCCATGTAGTCAACCTCCCATGTTCATAAACTAAGTTATTGGGCTTGGTCAACATGATACCTCCATGATGAATATTAACAATAAAGTATGGTGATTCTTTACCTGCATGCAAAAAAAAAAAAATCACTTGATTATCAATTTCTTACAACAAAAACAGAAATTACAAATTTTTCCAATGGAAAATTTTCAAACAAACTAAGCAAACGAATACAATCTTCAGGCATTACATTTTTTTTTGGAAAACTTCAAAATACTAACCGTATACGAGTGCTTGTTCATGATATAGTCTGAATCTTGTACTTGGGGTTTCATTTGCTGCCGTGTTTGAAAAAGTACTCACTGCAAAAACAACAAATTTGCAACTACATATACTGTTCAACATTTGGTTGATCAAATGCTTCCATATATACACTAATATCCAAAAATTATACAATATACACTTTATTACTTACTATGAATGGTTACATTCAATGAGTAAAATACGGTGCATGTATGATATTGTACATAAATGTATATTTTATCTTTTTCAGGGCCCTTCTCATAAGCAATATTTATACACCAAGTGCTCAACTTAAAATCTTTGTGCAGTTTTACACCATGGCCAAACTTCTTTGGACCTCGCGTCCTCTTATGGCTACTCATATCTTTGGCCACAGTTAATCAACTCTTTTCTATGGACCTCGTGTCCTCTTATGGGCTACTCATGCCCTTGACCATTAATTAAAATTTTAATTCCACCCCGCGTCCTCTTATGGACCACTCTAACCCTTGGTCATAGTTGATCGACTATTTTCTTTGGACCTCATGTCCTCTTATGGTATACAAATAGGCTTAAAGAACTTATTGTGTTATAAAGCAACTTTGTCTTAATATATGTATTTTATTTTTTCAACTCAAATTGAACTTGTATAACACAAAAATGAGATTCCCATGCTAATTCTTTCTTCTTTTTGCATAAATAATAAGTAGGCTCAAAATATTCACAATATCTTTTATCTCTACTTGACTCAATCTCATCAAAATAAATTATTTTAGAGCACATAGAGGGGCAAATATCTGCACCCAATTCCACTTACCAATTATTTAATGCAAAATTGGCACATTTCTTGTTTCTTGGGCCCATTTTTGGGATGTGATTTAGAGGTCGATTCTCAATTTTTTTGACGTATTTTACACCGCCTCGAAGATCTTACGGGGATCTTCGCTATGCATTTTGAATTGTATAAAATGGACAACCACAACGATCGTACGATCATTCCAAAAAGGCCGTTTGAACAACAGTTGCTAGAATTTCACGTGTTTCCAGATTTCTTAGTTTCTGGAAAACTTTTAGCACTCAATTTTGGACCTGTTTTCTTAGTCAAATGTATGTATATTTAGTACTATTTCGAAGGTCTTTTCGTATACTTCACAATGCCATAAGAGTCGTAAAATTTTGACCAACAAAAAACTTGTACGATTGCCTCGAAGATGGTTGCTCGATGTAGTTAAAAAACCTTAAAACTTTGCTTTTTCAACTTTTTGGATCCCAATCCAACTTTTGTACTTTTAGTCAAGTCCTAACATGATTTATTAAATCTTAATTTAATTCACATTAGTCCCTAAATTTATTAAATACGATTTTTCTTTAATTTTTCATATTTAAATTAAATCCTAAATGTTACGACTTTTGAGGCATTTTTCAGGATAACTTAAATAAATTTTGTATTTTATTATAATTTTTGATTTTAAGAATAAATAATTAAAGTTAAGAATTTTCGGGGCGTTATAAACTTTACCATCCATAGAAGAGAAAAAAGAGAAAACTAGAAGATATGGTTAGTAGCGCTGGGATGGGAGGTGTGGATAGAGGTTGAGGACTACGGTATTAAGGTAATAGATAGATGATGTAAGGTGAGTATTGACTATTCATAAGTATGAGAACTTGTGGTAGATCTAGAAAGCCGTCTATTAGTAAGAGCTTGCAGTGGTAAAAACTTTCAGGGATGTGATGGTAGGGGACTTCTGGTAGGTAGGAGTCTAGTTGTATGTGTGTGCCATTGTGTGTTGGATGAGAGGGTTTAGATATGTTTGTCGAAGAAGACAACGTGTAGCTCTTCTTTCGTTAATATATTTTTTCTTTATATGAATTTAAAGGTAGATTCACTTTCTAAACACTCACTCAATAATTTTTTTGACGTAACTATCAGTAAGGTTTGAGGCGCTAACAAATTAAATGTTGAACATAAGATTGTCAAAAAATAAAAGTTCAGGATAATAGTGTAAAAGTGAGTAAAGGTTGGGATGACAGCTGCAATTTTTCCTTAAATCTAACATATGTAACTTGAGTGACCATTTATGAAATTATAAATAAACTCAATGACTGATAAGGTAAGAAAAATATTTTAATAACCAATTTAAAATTTTACATCAACTTCAGTGACAATTAGTAAAATTAACCCTAACATCAAATAATATTTTAAATTATACATTGAATTTATAGGATATAAATTGTAATTTTTTAAGTAATGTTTCCGTGCTACTCGAGTGAAACCTCTGGTCGAGCTTGAGTTATTAAAAATCCAATTTGCGGTTAGACAAAACCTTTATCAACGAAATTTCACACATATTGTCCTCTAAAAATTGGCCGAGTTAAAAAATACACCAATTCGCGTAGTAATTTTGATGAATCAAGCCATTTGAATTACCCAAAATAAGCGACGTCTCAACACATGAAGAACACATTATACATTAAAATGCATTTCTCTCTAAAATGATTCGCGTATATAGCAAATATATGAACTTACTCTTATGTATGTGTTCTAATTTAACAAATGTTTTATTCACTACGTAAATATTGTTTAAATGAATATGTTTAAAAAACAAAACAAAATAGGTTCTTTCATTTCCTTCACCTACCTGTAAACAAAAGTTTTAAGTTTGAAAGGAAAAAAAAAATGAATTTTAAAACATTTTGACCAAATTCTTCAACTTGTAGAAGAGGAAAGAAAAATAAAAAATTTTGAATTTTGAAATACTGAAAAATAATATAAAAATGGGCTCTGATGGATAAGAATTATTGATGTACTAGCACCTGTTTGTCTATGGGCAGAAACCAGGAACTCCTTGTTCCATTTCCAACGTCTCTGTTTATTGAAAATTAAAAAAGAATATTATTTCACTTATCGGCTCTCTATACTTGAGATGAAATACTTTATCTAAAAATATAAATTATTAGACAAGCTAGTTCAATGTAAAATCTAAGCAAGTAAAGATTCTGAATTCAACTACCTCACTGCCCATTTTTAAAATTGTATACGTGTAAGCCTATAATGAACAATGAATTTAGTGTGGGCGTGAGGGTAAAGACTATCAGTTGTCAACTGCCACCATAAGGCATCAGCTTAAAAAAGTAGAACTTACTTTTAAGCTTGTTTTTGTCCAACATAATTTTGAAATTTAATTTTTACTGAGTTATTTTATGTATCAATCCTTACGTCTTCCCTTATTGGTAGGGTAACGGCTAGATATGTTGGGAGATATCAACTAACAGTTTTTTTTTGGAACCCCGTTGAGCATAGTTAAACGTGCTTATAATTTAAATAAATTTATTCACTTTCTAATCGTTTGAGTTTTTAAATTATGTTTTCCATAGTCCAGATCCACAAAAGGAAGAAAAAAGTGGACAAAATTAAGGATGGAGCATAAATGCAGTATCATTTAGTGTTGGACCATTCAGTTAAGCATTTCAACGATCATGTTGGTTTTGGGTTGGAGCATTTACTATTAAGCCCTACAATGATGGTCGTCGTCGTCGTCGTCGTCGTCGTGGTGGTGGAGCGGGACCTTCTACATTTAAGGAATTGAGGTATACATGCACAGCAGAAATTAGATGTTCAATTCCTTTAAACCGGATCAACCTTATACTTAGAGAGAATTTGTGATAGAAATTTACCTTTGATAAATATCGTGAAATCTGATTTCTGATTAGCTGGAGGTGCGATCTTCAATACCACAGCTGTCCAATTGTCCAGCCTCCAATGGTAATCCACACAGCAAGAACATATCTGAACTTCCACGATCAAGAACTGATGAAAGCAGAACCTTTTGGGAGTAATTGTATTTGACTGTCTTTTTCTTGTGCTAGCAAGAAATGAAAACTAACTTGTGATTTAATCTGTCGTGACTTTTGTATTTATAGGTAAGGCTAACCCTAACCCTAGTTCTAGTCAAACTAGAACCCATCAACAAATAAGCTCAATTAATTAATCAGATTAATTAATTTTGTCCAATAAATAATTAAATCCGACCCAACTAATTGGACATTGGACATTAATTCTTACAATCTTCTACTTAGACAAGGTCCAACTCCATATGCTCAATTCTCGCTTTATGTGTGTAACCCATTAGGTTCTCATTCACGATGACAAACTTAGTGATATTCTCATTGATTCACCTAGATCGATCAATTTATGCCGTTGTCCAAGATTGACATCTAACAATGTGTTAAGACAATCCGTGTGAAAGAAAATGTCATGTGGTATGACAGAACCAATATATGTACGGTTACTGTAGAAATATAATCCCTTCATCAATATAACCCAATTGGTTAAGAGATATGGATCGCGTCAATCTCATTTCAATCAATTATATTATTCACCTCAACTCTTTGTTGATCTAATCTAGTTATGATTGAAACATTTTCAACTCATAACTCCGCCCCGGCCGAGAAAATTTATATCAACTTAAGTAGGCAAAATACAGATTATAATCTCCTAATTTTCAGGAGTGACGAATCTTCATATTGGACATTCACAACCTTCATATGATTGTCACTATACCCGTACGACGTCTTCTTGGTGACTCAAATCTTTGAGTCCCATCAAACGCTCGTCAAAGTATAGTGGTCCTCACATAAGATTCTATGATGTCCTCAAGTTAAAGGACCAAATCCACAACCGCGCATTAGAGATTTATCACTGACGCTTGGATAGTTATCCATGTGGAATCTCTAGGCGGATCATCCAATATCATGTTCTCATAACAATGCATTCATGTGTTCATTTAGATGTCCCTCTACATCTTAATTCGTGAGATCATCTACTTTCTTCAAAAGAAATGCAAGACATGCTAGTCTATCCGCAATAATAATATCTGTATCTCATTATTACTATGACTAGGGATATTTCAAGAATAAATTATTTATAACTTGTATCTCATAATCACAACACCTTGTGATTAACAAGTTACCATGAACTTTTCTTCGGACTCTATTATTTTAAATAATAAAATTTAAAAATAACAGATCTGTCATTAAAATATAGACAAGCATTTAATTAATCAATTTGTTCATATACTTTAATGTCTAACAAAGAGTATATCACAAAATGTCCCATACAAACTAGATCCCACTCAGGTATCTTAATACCATCAAATTTAGCATGACTATCATGCTTGTGCTGGGACAACAACTTTGTCAATGGATCTGCTACATTATCGTATGTTAGGACCCGTTCTATCTTTATATAATTTCTTAATATTATCTTCCTGATGAGATGATATTGCCTCAATATATATATCTGGATCATTGATGAGACATGTGTTCCTTCGCTTGTGCGATGGCTCTATTGTTATCACAATACAAGTTTTTAGATTAACAATGCTAAGAATTATTCTAAGTTCAGTACTGAACTTTTTGATCTAGACCGCTTTCTTTGCTGCTTCTGAAGCAGCTATATATTCAACTTCTATAGTTGAATCATCGGTCGTTTCTTGTTTGAAACTTTTCTAACTAACTGCACCACCATTTAGAGTAAATACATATCTGGATTGAGATTTGCTATCGTCTTTATCAGACTGAAAGTTGGCATCAACATAACCTTGAACTCTAAGTTCATTTCTTCCATATACCAATAACATGTCTTTAGTCCTTCTTAAGTATTTAAAGGTGTTCTTGATAGCGATCCAATGTTTCTCACCAGAGTTCGCTTGGAACGTGATTGTGACACTCAAAGGTCCCATTGCTTGATAGCGATCCAATGACATACATGATAGATCCCATTGCTGATACATAAGGAATTCTATCCATGCGATCTCTTTCAATTTGTGTCTTTGGACACATCTCTTTTGAGAGATAGATCACATGCTCGATGGGACAGAGTCCTCTCTTTGACTCTATCATGCTAAATCTTCTCAAGATTTTATCTATGTACGTAGATTGAGATAGGCCAAGCATTCTCTTAAATATATCTCTATAGATCTTTATACCGAGAATGTACGATACCTCTCCCATATCCTTCATGGAGAAATTTTGGATAACCACAATTTTACTGATTTTTTTGGCACCGAGGACATCGTTTCCTAATAATAGTATGTCATCCACTTACAATATTAGAAACATGACTTTGCTCCCACTAACTTTTTATACACATATAGTTCATTTTCATTCTTGATAAAATCAAACATTTTGATTGTCTCATCAAAACGAAGATTCCAGCTCCAAAAGCTTGCTTTAATCCATATATGGATTTTCTGTAGTTTGCATACCTTGTTTGGTTCTGTGGATTCAAAACCTTCAAATTGTGTCATGTACACATTCTTGCTAAAATTTTCGTTAAGGAATGCAATTTTGACATCCATTTGTCAGATCTCATAGTCATAGTATGCTACTATCGCAAGCAGAATCTGAATTGACTTAGACATAGCTACTGGTGAGAAGGTTTCGTCAAAGTCAATCTCTTGTCTTTCCTTGTAACCCAACCAATCTTGTCTTGTAAGTATGAACATTACCATCCATGTCGACCTTTTTCTTGTAAACTAATTTACAGCTTATAGGTTTTACCCCTTCAGGTGGGTCAACAAAGGTCCAAACCTTGTTTTCGTACATGGAGTTTATCTCGGATTTCATAACTTCCTGCCATCTCTTTGAGTCAACACTTGACTTCGATTCTGCGTACGTAGTAGGTTCATCTTCTTCGATTAGTAATACATTATTAGTAATCAGGAGATCGTATCTCAAAGAAAAATGAATGACTCTTCTTGACTTACGCAGAGCCGGTGGTCCTTGAGAACTAGTGGTTCCTACTTTCTCAATCTGTGCTTCATGAGATGTAAGCTCAGCCATTGGAACATCTAATTGGTCAATTTTATTTGTCGTTTCTTGAACCTCTTCAAGATCTACTTTGCTCACGATGTCCTCTCTAAGAATACAATAAGTTTCAATATGATAACCTTCATCTCGATGGGATTGTAGAAATAGTATCCTGCAGTTTACTCTGGATACTCCACAAATAAATATTTATCAAATTTAGCTCATAGCTTATTCGATTCAACATGCTTTACATAAGCGTCACATCCCTAAACCTTATGTATGAAAGATTGGGTCTTTTTCCCTTTCCATAACACGTATGGAGTTTTATTGACCAATTTAGATAGGACACGATTTAGTGTATAACATGCATTGTTAAATGCATATCTCCAAAACAATTTTGGAAGAACTACGCGACTCACCATTGATCGTACCATATCAAATAAAGGTGATGTTTCTCCTTTCAGATACACCATTTAGTTGTGGTGTATACAGTGGAGTCCACTGCTAGAGAATTACATTCTCTTTTGGATAGTCTAAAAACTCACCCTTCAAATATTCTACACCTCGATCAGAATTAAGTATTAGAATATTTTTCTCAATTTGCATTTCTACTTCTTACTTGAATTCTTTGAACTTTTCAAGGACTTTACTTTTGAATTCTATTAAGTAGATGAAACTATATTTAGAATGGTCATCTCTAAATGTGATGAAGTAAGAAAAGCCACATCTAGCATCTTTATATATTTGTCCATGTACATCTGTATGTGCAAGACCCAAAATATTTGCAACTCCAACTCCCTTTTCCAAAAAAAGGTGTATTAGTCGTTTTGCCCAACTGACATGATTCATACTTATCAAATGATTCATAATCATTTGAATCTAAGTATCCATCTTTATGTAACTTAATGATGCGTTTTCATTTATATGACCGAGTCTGTAATGCCAAAGATTTGAGTTGTTAGTTTTATCTCTTTTATGCCTTGCAATTCCTCTTCTAATGTCATTTTATTTTAACAGTGAAAACACAGATAATCAGACTTGGATTTGTCTTTGTTTAACTATTTTCCAACAGATTTGGTCTTTTTGAATCCTTTCTATAAGGTCCCTTTATATTTCCTCTTAATGCTCTTAGAGGTATCAATGGCCAAATTTCACCCATTCCCTTGGGCTTAACAGTTTTCAGCATATTCAACAACTCAGATAAGGTAGATTGAATCTTATTCATATTGAAGCTCATAATGAACTACGAAAAGTTATCAAGCAAAGACTGTAGAACCAAGTCAATACTCAGCTCGTGGTCCATGATAAAACTCAATTGGTTTAATTTTTTTCAATATAATCAATCATCTTCAATACATGAGCACTGACTGAAATTTTTTTTACCACCATACTTCTTCATAACCTTTTGGATGTCTCATACTGTTCAGTTCGTGACTGTACATCATTCAATTCCTTAAAATGATATATTTTGGTATAGGCATCCATACACTCGTGTTGTTTTTCTAACTCATGTGACATACTGCAAGCATCACATGTTGCAGTGTTACTGTCATCACCGTGTTTAGCATAAACTTGCACATTCTCCGACGTAGCCTCCTTAGTAGGAGCTTTCGGTATTGGCTGCTCAATAATATATCCAATTTTTCTTTTTTATGTTTGAGAACAATTCTCATATTGTGGTGCCAGTTCAAAAAATTTGATCTAATATATTTGTTAGCATCCAATATGCTTATCAAACTTATATGGTTACTCATAATTCAACAATTAAATAACAAGATAGAACAATTAAATAAATGCAAAAAATTAATTTAACATGGACTTATATTAAATTTATTGTACTCCCACTGTTTAAATTGAATTAATAACCCTCAAACATTAATCAATAGAACCGATTAGATTCTCAGTGGGTTAAGATCCCTTTTGTTTTATTAGAACTTTGAGTGACTTTACAAATCTTAATAAAACATCCAAGTAGATACTTATATCAATCACATCTCTATGCGACTCCTAGATCATCAAGTAGACAACTTATTGTCGCACACATCTTATATGTTTACTTGATTATAGTCCTAATTCTATTTCGTTGAGTGACTCAACAATAAAATTAATCATTTTATTCATAAAAAAGATTTTCAAAATTTATTTTATCTCTGAATTTAAAGTCACACTCTAATTGAAGATAAAATTTGTATAGTGTCAAAATTACAATTTTATAAAGTAATAGGTTAAAATTTAATCTGATCAGAAATTCAAAAAATGGTTTAAAAATAATTTTAATTTAATTTTGAATATTTGACCAACATTAAATAAATTAATAATTACAATTTTTTCAAAAAAAATTAAAATTGCATTTGACACCTATTTTTCCTTTTGAAATTGATGATTTAATGTGCAATTTCTGAAATTGTACAGCCCTTAAAATTTTAAAACAGCGAGTGCATTAATGCAATTTCCAAAATTGCACATAGTACCATTTCTTATTTTAAAACAGTAAGTCATTCTTATGCAATTTTAAAAATTGCATAGGAGGCCCTTTCAACTTCTTTTGAAAATTGAGGGGCTTCCCATACAATTTTCAAAATTGCATGGGAGGCCCCCGTCCCCAATAATGGAAGCAGTCGAAAGCCTAAAGAGGGTTTCGACCTTTGGCGGCGCCTAAACCACCGGCGCCGCTGGTTGAGTGGGCGACGCTGGTCGAGCCGGTGTCAAACACCGGCGACCACCGTTGCTGGTTAACAAACAGCAGCGAAAGAAAGCAGCTGTTCGCGTAGGGGCGACACCAGGTGAAGACCGCCGCTAACCTCAGCGGCGGTGGCCTTCGAAAGGCTTCATATTGCCTTCTAAAGGCTCCAATCCATCACCACCACCGGCTATTGAAATCAAAACGCCACCACCCGCCGTATGCTTTATACGGCGTAAAGGCAGCGGCGCTGCGGGTCGCTCACGCAGCGTCTGCTGCTTCAAAAGCAGCAGACCACTACGCCGGAGTGCGTTTTGCACTCCAACTACCGCGGACGCGTCGCCGTCCATCCTCTGTCGCCAGCGGCAGTTTTTCCAGAACGCTGCTGCCGCTAGTCCAGTTTCACCTTCTTCTTTTTTTTTTTAATTTTTCTATTCCAAAATGAAATCTGAATCATCTAAATATTCATAATTTTATTAACTGTCAAAACTCAAATCAAATTAATATGCCAATAATAATTATTGTTCAATTTATTAAAGCATTCTAACGAACTCTAACAAGTAACAAGGTAGACTCTAATACCACTGTAAGCAACTGAGGTATACATGCACAGTAGAAATTAAATGTTCAATTCTTTTTAGTCAGATCAACCTTGTACTTAGAGAGAATTTGTGATAGAAGTTTACCTTTGATGAATATCGTGAAATCTGATTTCTGATTAGTTGGAGGTGCGATCGTCAATACCACAACTGTCCAATTGTCCAGCCTTCAATAGTAATCTACACAGCAAGAACAGAGATTTGGACTTCCACGATCAAAAATAGTTGAAAGTAAAACCTTTTGGAGGTAATTGTATTTGGCTGTTTTTTTCTTGTGCTAGCAAGTAATGAAAACTAACTTGTGATTTAATCTGCCGTGGTCTTTTTATTTATAGATAGGACTAATCTTAGCCCTAGTTATAGTAAAACTAGAATCCATCAACAAATAGGTTCAATTAATTAATTAGATTAATTAATTTAATCTAATAAATAATTAAGTCTGACCCAACTAATTGGATCTTGAATATTAATTCTTACACTACAATGATAAATCACAATCCATGGATAATAATTGGGATACTATCGCCATTTGTCCATCTTGTAAAAAAATGGAACTAAAATATTCAAAAATTTAACTTCTTTTAATTATTTAATATTATCTATACTGTCTACATAGGAACAATCTTCTATCTGACTGCAATCATCGACTTTCACTTTTTAACATACCATGTATCTTTAACATCGTTACATTCTATTGAATTACAACTTTGATATTAGATTTGGAGTCTGTTGCAGGATTCAAAGCTTCATATTCTCCCAGTACTTTGCCCATCATGATTTCATCTAACCTCTCCTTTTCATTCTCCAAAAATACTTTGTAGAGAGCCATCTTTGCATAGAATAGTGTCAAGACAGAGAAAATGAACGCAATAAGGCCTGTCACTGCACGAAGTGATCATAGGATAAGATGGGCATAATTTTTTCATAAATGAGTGACGACAAATGACGCTTGGAAGATTCTAAGAATAGGGATTACCTTTATCATTTGCAACGTGGAAAAATCCTTTATTATGCAGTGTTTCAGATTGGCATCCTATTCCAGCATCATTACATTCACCAGTCAAGTTCCATGTTAATGAGAGTCCAAAGCTATTATCAGACAGATATGGAGTATATGAAAATGGGATTGCAACAGTTTTCACAGAATTGCACGAAACTGGAGGGGAAATCGAAGTTTCTACGATATAAACATGATGATTCGGGCCACTCAGACACGGGACTTTCACGAAAGAAGTTGAAAGATTAGATGAACAGTTGATGTAAGTGTACTCTTTCAAAACATAGTAGTAACTGAATGGAGTAAGAGAAAGATTCAGATTCAAGAAAACTTGAGGGACACAATTTTTGGGATCAATAAGGTTAAGTTTTCTGGTATTATAAGAGATGGACTTGACAATTAGATCACCATAAGTTGGAAAATGAATATATGTTTTGTTTTGTCTGAAAAATAGCTCGAAACCAGGGTGACCAGAGTGATGTGGCTGCTCGTCCTGGATTTGGAATGGGTACCGAATTCCAGGAAAAACACGACCATACGACGGATTATTAGGTTCGTGAGCTTTTGTAACTAGCAAAACATAGGAGAAAATTGTGAAGAAGATGAAAAAATCCATGAAATTGTGAGAACACTAATGTTTCAAGTGGTCCAACAGCTGATGTCTACAATAGAAGATCAAAGGGGCAATTTTAAAGAGCCTGACGTGTTTGACCAGCAAGGAATCAGGCCTGCCTAACATTTCCGTGTAATTTACAATCCACTAGGTAGTTCGACTGGAAATCGACTGGAAATCGCCTGGAAACTCCTGAAATCGGTTACAGATTGACAGTCGTTGTCTTTTAATTTTTTTTTTTTTAAAAAAAAAACGATTCAGTCTTGATATATATCATTATCATAAAATATCGTTTATATATTAAGAGAAATTGTTGCAAATGGTCTTTATTATTTGCCTTCAGTGCGAAAATAGTTTCTAACGTTTGTTTTTTAACACAAAAAGTCATGGTGCGTAATCGGTGCATCCATGACTTATGTGTTTTGATGCGTAATTGGTCCTTATTCGATAAAAAAGACAAATATACTCTTAGTTTTAATCAGTGTTCTAAAAAGCGTAAAGCGTGACTAGTCGTGAAGACCGAACTTCAAGCTTTTTGGACTTAAGCAAGGCCTAGGCGAGGAAAATATAAGAGCAATGCGAGGGCGAGGGAGAGGGCGAGGGCGAGGGCGAGGGCGAGGGCGAAGCGAGATGCGTGACTAGGCGTAGAAGTCGAGTTTCAAGGTTAGACGAAGCCTAGACGCCGCCTAGACGAACTTTTTAGAACAGTGGTTTTAATTAGAGAAAAAAGTGGTTTTAATTAGAGAAAATTGCAATTGAATTCTCAACATTTACAAAAAGTGCAAATGTGTCCAATACTTTTAATTTTTATAACTTTTTTTTTTTTAATTAACACTTTTAAGCTCATAATTATTAAAAAATATGTTAAATAAAATTATTTTATTATTATTGAGTAATTATATTATTTAAACATTTAAACATTTATTTTATCGTTTACAACATAATAAAAAGAAGGGTAAATTATAATTTTGGTCCACAACTTTTCAAATCTGTAATAAATCTACCCCTAATATTTTTTTTTAGTATCAGGCATCTCCAACCTTTCAATTCGTTGCAAATCACCTCTCCATTGACATACTTTGATGGTTTGCCATCCTCTTTAAATAAAAAAATAAAAAAATAAAAAGTTAAAAACAACAATAAATAAAAAATAAAAAAATAAAAAATAAAGTCCCACCCCACCCCACCCCACCCCACCCCACCCCACCCCACATATTTGTTCATCTGTTTGTTTGAGTAAAAGCTAAATCTTAGGATTCATATTTCTTGATAAACATGTTGACTTATCGCTAACTTTAAATATTAATGTTTTGATTATAACAAATAAATAAGTATTGTTTACTAAACATTTATTTTCAAGTAATATTCAAAACGCTATAAATTGAACTCGCAAGCATATCAAAGTCAAAGTCAATCAATACAAGAGTTCAAGAAATTCAAAACTCGAAGTTCAAGATCGAGGAATAGATTTCTACATAAAATTGTAAAGGTACTAATTCTTTGATTTTTAGCATTAAATTGATGAAAGCTCAAAAATAATTTTATGCACAAAAACCATGTTGATATCACTTGCACAAAATATTTTTATCAAAGCCAAAAATTAATTTTTCAAAACTTTTCAAAAAAATTGAACTTGTCATCCGTCTGTGAACCGGTCGACTGTTTGTGAAGAATCGGTCGACTGTTTGTGAAGAACTGGTCGACTATTTGAATGTTATTTTCCAAAAAATGGTCGTTCTGATTTGTACCGTTCCAACGGCTATTTTTGACCGCCTGACTTATAGGTCGACCGGTTGGGCAGAAAGTTGTGAAAATTCATCTCTATATATACCTCGTCATTTATTATCATTCAACAATACTTACAAGAGCATTAATAGATAGAATCACATTGAGAAAATTCATTCAAGCTTCATCGCATTTATATCTTCAAAATCATTCATTAACTTTGTTTGATCAAATCAAACTTTTGATTCACCATTATCAACAAGTTTTTTTTAACACTTGAGCTTATTCATCTATTGCTATTCATTAAAGTATTAGTCTCTCTTAGTACCAAACTTGTATCTATCATTTATCAAGAGAGAAATATATTCTTAAATCTATTTCTTGATATATCTTTGGGTCATATTGAGGTCCCCTGAAAGCTCAATATTGTATAAGGATCGGTGCTCCTTATTTATAAGTCATCGGATACATTAAATGTAAAGGTTTTCGATTGCACCATAAGTCAATCAAGATAGTGGAAAGGTCGTGCTCGTGTTAGAGAGTTTGGTAATGGGGGACGTAGATTATTGGTTGGACCGAACCTCCATAAAAATATTGTTTGCACTCTCTCTACCCTTTTATTTACTTACATTGTGCTCGTATTTTTAGTTGCTTAATTTATATCTTTTAAATTTCTTATTTTGAGATTATTCTACGAAAAAGTTTGAGAAAACCAATTCACCACCCTTTTGGTTAATTATTCTTGGACTATCAATTGGCATCAGAGTGTGGTGCTCATTTTTTTTTAAAGATTATACAATCTTGAGTAATGGCTAACCAAAATATTCAAAGTCTTGAAGGACACTCTACAAATCGTCCTTTCTTTTTTAATGGCACCCACTACAACTATTAGAAAACTAGAATGATGATTTATATACAATCAATAGATTATAACATTTGGGAAGTCGTTGAGTTTGGTCCTTATGTACCAATAAAAATTATTAAGGTTGATGATAAATCGGACCAAACTATTCCTAAGCCTAGAGAAGAATATGATGAAGATGATAAAAGAAAATTATCTTTAAATGCTAGAGCCAAAAATTTACCCTACTATACTTTAGAAAAAAATAAATTTAATTGAATTAGCACATATGATTCTGCTTATGATATTTGGCATGTATTAGAGATAACTCACTTAGGTACTAACAAGGTTAAGGAAACTAAGATAAATCTCTTTACAAAAGATTTTGAAAATTTCTATATGAAGCAAGATGAACTTATAGTAAATATGATTACTCGCTTTACTGATATTATTAATGGCCTTAAGGGCTTTGATCGAAAGTTTACTAACGGTGGACTTGTGAGTAAAATGCTTAGGTCTCTTTTAGAAGATTGGAACCCTTTGAGAATGTTGATAGATAATACAAAAGATGTCAACACTTATCCATTGGAGTATATGAAATGTTAATGACTTATGAACTTAACAAAGCCGAAACAAATGAGAAAACAAGAAAAAGCAAAGAAGAGATGAAGGAGCCTATGAAGCGGCAAATTTCATTAAAATCAACGAACGTAAGGCTCCTCAAACATGAATATGAGTGATGAAGAACTTGATGATCTAGTTCTTCTTGTCAAGTAATGGAGAGGCTTTCGAAACAATCGACGATTTCAAAAGAAAGAAGACAAAGGTGAACAGAAAAATAAAAAGATCATTTGCTATGATTGTGACAAACCCGATCACAAAAGAACCGAATGTCCAAGTAAGAAGAAGTTTACCAAAAAGAAATCACTTCAAGCTACATGAGATGACAGTGATGAAGATGATCATGAAGAAGTTGAAGTTCAAGAAGAAATCGACAACATGTGCTTCATGGCTATTGAAGATGAGGTAAGTACAAACAACAATGACTCATACAATGATTTATCTACTTTTTATGATGAAATTATTAAAGAATTTGAGAAACTTGTTTCAAAATACTCTATCCTTAACAATAAACATTCTTTATTGAAAAGGTAGTCAATAAACTTTTTATGGCACAAAAAAATTTGGAAAAGGAAAAGGACGATCATAAATCTTTGAATAAAGAAAATCTTTCCTTGAAAGAAAAAGTGGTTAATTTAACAAGTATTATTCACAAGTTTACCTAAGGAAAGAAAAATTTTGATTTAATGCTTGGTGAGCAAAAATGTGTGTTCAATAAAGGAAGAATTGGATACAAACATTTCTTGAAACAAAAATCTCTCGAAACTATATTTGTCAAATCATCCAATTTTACTCAACAAAACATAACATGTAGTTTTTGCAAGAAAATTGGTCATGTTGCTTTTAATTGTACAACTAAAAATAGACTATAGTTTGAAAAGAAACATAAGTGGATAAAAGAATCTACAAACACTAACTATCAACAACCCAAACTTATGTCGGTACCAAAAATCAAAAATTGAAATAAGTTTTGTAGGTACCACGAAAAGTAAAAAGCAATTGGTTCTTAGATAGTGGTTGTTCAGAACACATGACTGGTGATCGATCATTGCTATCTAGCCTGAAAAGAAAGGATAGAGGTCATGTAACTTTTGGAGACAATGTTAAAGGAAAAATTATAGGCATTGGAAATATTGGTAACCATTCTTCTCATTCCATTGAAAATATTTTATTAGTTGAATCTTAATCATAACTTGCTTAGTATAAGTCAATTATGTGATAAATGTTATCTCATTAAATTTGATTCTTCCAAATGTCTCATTGAAGATGCTATATCTAAAGAGGTATTGTTCATGAGGAGCTGTAGTAAGGATGTTTACATCATAAATATTGAATTTGAACTTGAAAGAGAAATAAAATATCTCTCAAGTATAAAAGATGATTCTTGGTTATGGCATAGAAGATTAGATCATGTTAGTATAGACTTACTTTCTAAAATCTCCAAAACTAGCTTTGTAAAAGGTTTTCAAAATATAAAATTTGTGATGCTTGTCAATTTGGAAAACAAGTAAAGAGTTCTTTTAAACTTAAACAACAATCTTCTACTACAAGACCTTTACAACTTCTCCACATATATTTATTTGGACCCTCTAGAACCGCTAATTTAAGTAGAAAATATTATGCATTTGTTATTATTTATAATTTTTCAAGATTTACTTGAGTCATTTTTTAAATTTAAAAGATGAAGCTTTAAATACATTTAAATATTTTTGTAAAAGAATTTAAAATGAAAAGGGATATACTATTACCATAATTAGAAGTGATCATAGTGGAAAATTTGAAAATATTACTTTTGATGAGTTTTGTAAATCAAATGGATATGAACATAATTTTTCGACTCTTAGAACTCCTCAACAAAATAGTGTAGTAGAAAAGAAGAATCGAATATTGCATTAAATGGCTCGGATTATGTTGAATGAAAATAATTTACCAAAGTATTTTTGAGCTGAAGCCGTTAATACTTCATGTTATATTTTAAATAGAGTTTTTGTTAGTCGAAAGAAAACCAAAACTCCATATGAGCTTTTGAAAAATAGAATTCCCAATATTGGATATGTTAAAGTTTTTGTTGTAAATACTTTATGTTAAACACAAAAAAAAAAAAAATTTGAAAAAATTTGATCCAAAATTTGATATTGAAATTTTTCTCGGATATTCATCTACTAGCAAAGTTTATAGAATTTTTTTATAAAAGAACTTTAGTAGTTGAATAATCCATATATGTTGTTTTTTATGAAAGTAACTCTATTGAACATGAGAAAAATATTGATGATGAAGATTTGAAATTTTCATTTGAACAACTAACTGTTCAAAATCAAGACAAAGAGAATCTAAATAATGTTGAAAATCAACATGAGTAAGAAACAATCATGCAACAAAATGAAGAAGAACTTCATGAAAAACCTAACATCTCATCCTTACCTAAAGAATGGAGGTTTGTTTCTTCTCATCCAAAAGATCTCATTATCGGTGATCCATCCAAAAGAGTAAGTACTAGAAACTCTTTTATAAATTTTCTTAACAATTGTGCTTTTCTTTTGAAAATTGAGCCAAAGAATTTTAAAGAAGCCGATTTTTATGAATTTTGGATCCTAGCTATGCAAGATGAACTAAATCAATTTAAAAGAAATTATATTTTGTGATTTAGTTGCTAGACTAAGTTCACAAACCATAATTGGTACAAAATGGGTTTTCGAAACAAACGAGATGAAAATGGTATAATTGTGCGTAACAAAGCTAGATTAGTGGCTCATGGTTACAATCAAGAAGAAAGTATTGATTTCGAAGAAACATTTGCACCGGTTGCTAGATTAGAGTCAATTCGCATGCTTCTTGCATTTGCTTGTTATAAAAATTTCACTCTTTTTCAAATAGATGTCAAAAATACATTCTTGAATCGAGTCATTCAAGAAGAAGTATTTGTTGAGCAACCACTCGATTTTAAAAATCATAAATACCCGGACAAAATTTTCAAACTTAGAAAAGCCATTTACGGATTAAAGCAAGCTCCTAGAACTTGGTATGAAAAATTAAGCAAATTTATTTTTATCAAATGGCTTTTTAATAGGTAAGGCGGATACTACACTATTTATAAAAACTAAAAAGAATGATATGATTGTTGTTCAAATTTATGTTGATGATATCATTTTTGTGCTACTAACATTTCTCTATGTGAAGAATTTTTTAAATGTATGAGTAGAGAATTTGAGATGAGTATGATGGGTGAACTTAAGTTCTTTCTTGGACTTCAAATCAAACAAACTAATGATTGAATATTCATTAGTCAAACCAAGTATATCTTAGATATGCTTAAAAGGTTTGAAATGGAATTGAAACCAATGAATACCCCCAGTGAGCTCGTCGATCAAATTGGACAAAGATGATCAAAGCACTCCCATTGATATAATCAAATATCAATGTATGATCGGATCCCTTCTTTATTTAACCGCTAGTAGGCCCGATATTATGTTTAGTGTATGCTTATGTGCTAGATATCAATCTAATCCTAAAAATTCTCATATTAGTGCCGTAAAACGTATTTTTTGTTACCTTAGCAAAACTAGACCCTTGAGTCTTTGGTATCCTAAAGAGACTCACTTTGATTTACTTAATTATTCGGATGTCTATTGGACCGATTGTACAATTGATTGTAAGAGCATTAGCGTAACTTGCCACTTTCTAAGCTTTGCCTTAGTTTCATGGTTTAGTAAGAAACAAAATTCCGCTGCTTTATCAACCGCTAAAGCTAAAATATATATCGGCCGCTAGTTTACCTTAATGTTTCGATTCTAACTTTTTGTTTATGCCAAAAGGAGGAAAATATATGTGATATGTGATGAAATGCGATGAAAATTTAACAAACGAATTGGTAAATTGATATACAATGAAATTGATATGTGATGGGATCAATTAAAAAGAATATAATCCAATGTTACAAATTTATCAAACCATGCTTACTTGAAAAAGAAATGGGAAATATATATATATATATATATATATATATATATATATATATATATATATATATATATATATATATATATATGCTTTATTTTATCTTATTATTCATTATATTCTCAACTACACATCACATTGTTTGTCATAATTAAAAAGAGGGAAATTATTGACCTATGGTTAACTTTAAACATTAATATTTTGCTTAAAACAAACAAATAGTATTGTTTACTAACACTCTATTTTTAAGTAATATTTAAAGCGCTACAAATCGAACTCGCAAGCATATCAAGGTCAAAGTCAATTAATACAAGAGTTCAAGAAATTCAAAACTCGAAGTTCAAGATCGAAGAATAGATTTCTACATAAAATTGTAAATGTACTAATTCTTTGATTTTTAGTATTAAATTGATGAAAGCTCAAAAATAATTTTATGCACAAACACCATGTTGATATCACTTGTATAAAATATTTTTATCAAAGCCAAAAATCAAATTTTCAAAACTTTTCAAAAAATTGAACCGGTCATCCGTCTGTGAACCGGTGGACCGTTTGTGAACAATCGGTGAACCGTTTGAACGTCATTTTCTAAAAAATGACCGTTCTAATTTTTACCGTTCCAACGGCTATTTCTGACTGTCTGATTTATAGGTCGACCGGTTGGTCATCCGATTGAGTAGAAAGTTGTGAAAATTCATCTATATAAATACCTCGTCATTTATGATCATTCAACAACACTTACAAAAGCATTAATAGAGAGAATCACATTGAGAAAATTCATTCAAGCTTCACTGCATTTATATCTTCAAAATCATTCATTAACTTTGTTTGATCAAATCAAATTTTGATTCATCATTATCAACAAAGTTTATTTCTAACACTTGAGCTTTTTCATATATTGCTATTCATTAAAGTGTTAGTCTCTCTTAGTACCAAACTTGTATATATCATTCATTAAGATAGAAATACATTCTTAAATATATTTCTTTATATCCTTGGATCGTATTGAGGTCTCTTGAAAGTCCAATATTGTATATGGATCGGTGCTCCTTGTTTGTAAATTATCAGATACATTGTAAAGGTTTTCGATTACACCATAAGTCAATCAAAATAGTGAAAAAGCCCTGCTCGTGTTGGAGAGCTTGGTAACAGGGGACATATATCATTGGTTAGATCTAACTTCCATAAAAATATCGTTTTACTCTCTACCCTTTTATTTACTAACGATGTGCTCATATTTTTAGTTTCTTAATTTATCTCTTAAATTTCTTATTTTGATATTATTCTACAAAAAAGTTTGAGAAAACCAATTCAACCCCCTCCCCTCTTGGTTAGTTATTCTTAGGCTATCAAAACATAATGCAATTTGTTGCTTTCTTTGTTCCTGCAAAGCCAATCTCAACCTCTCATTCTGTTTCAAGAAAACAGTACATAAAACAAGAAAAAGAAAATGATCAAATTACAAACTAATTTATGCTAAATTAAGATCCCCAACTTTTATCTTCCTCTACAGCTTTCACTGCCGGCAAATTGCCCGTTAACACACACTATATTACACCATGATAGGGGGACAGCAGACAGTGATGAAACCTAGCCGGAGCAACGACGTTTTGGACGCCGATGAGAAGCTCCTAATCACGAACCGGGTCCGAGCACAAATCGAATCCATGATGCCCAAAAGACCCATCAAGCCCAACCGAAGCGAACCCGATTCAACCTCACCACCTATTCGGGATGAAGATATTCATATTCTTGAAAAGAAGAACCTTAAATCTCTCCAATCCCAATCTCAAGTCCGTTTCTCCTCTTGCTTTATTTATTTTTAATCAAATCGTACAAATTTCCTTATTTTGATTTTAATTTTTGAATTATTTTCACCAGCCAATATTAATAGGACCGAAAAGTGAAGATCGAGACGAGTTTATGGAGACCCAATACTACAAAGAGTTGGAATCCATTGATAAACAGCATCACACGGTTAATAATCCCTTCGTTTATTGAATTTGTATATTTAGGAATAAATACTTATTTTGATTTATAATTATAAATTGGTGATTTATACTGTCAAGTAAGTTTTTGGGTTGGGGTGGGGTGGTTTAAAAGTTATGAGACTTTATTTGCAATTTTCTTTTATTTTTTGTTATTTTTAGCTTTTTTTCTATTTTTATTTATTTAAAGAGGATGACAAAACTGTCAAAATATGTCGATGGAGATATGATTTGAAACAAATTGAAAGATTGGAGATGTCTGATGCTAAAAAAAAAGGTTATGAGTAGATTTGTTACAGATTTGAAAAGTTGGGGACCAAAATTGTTAATTACCCTAAAAAGAAAAATAATTTAGTCACAAATTTGATGCTCAAATACTTTTATTTAATTGAACTATTCGTTTATTAACTACTAATATTAGAGTTCCAATTGTACTCTTCATACTTTAATTTATCGTTTTATTATCCTTAAAAAATAAATAACACATAATGTGTAAATTAATTTTTATTAGTATTTTTATATTTTAAAAAACACAATAAGATTAGTTCAGTATCATAAAATTATATATTACATTTTGTTTTTATTTAACTTAATATTTATTCAAGACTATTTTTCACATTACATAACATTTACGTATACTCAAAGTACAATAATTTTACATTTTTTTCTTATGAAAAATTTAATTGACACGACAATAGTGATATATTAAATATGCTAAATTAAATATTATTTAATAAATGTACAGACCTATTTGCACCTTTTACAAATGTTAGGAATTCAATTACAATTTTCTCTAATTAAGATCAAATAAGGACCAATTGTACATTAAAACACATGTTAGAAATTTTTGAATAAAAAAACAAGCGTCGGAAACTATTTTCTTACTAAAGGTAAATGTTAGCGATCATTTGTGCTAATTTTCATATTTTTATATAGATCAAAATTAAGTTATTTTTATAGAAAAAATTGTCTATCAACTTATAAAAATAAAATAAAATTAATTAAATTGGGGGTTCTTCCAATTTATTTAATTTCTTCCGATTGGAGTTTGATTACTTCATATGAAAAGACTTTTGGGCATTTTTTCAACTCTCTCTGTCTCTCTCGCGCGCGCACACACACTAGACTAATTTTTCATTTTTGGTCTATTTTAATTTCTTATCAACCAAGTGAAGTTTTAAGAAAAGAATAGTTTTTTGTTCTAGACAATGTGCCAAGTGGAGGACTCTTCCCACCAACCGTCACCCATGTTTTGCCATGCAATCATGATGATTAGAATATTGCAAAAGGACGTCGATTCTAGATAGACATGCCAATCAGTCGGTCTGCCTATATATGAATCAGATAACATTCTGCATTAAAAAAAAACTCACCCACTGCGGGTTTGCAGATCGGGTCAATTTAACCCACAAATTTTGAACGCAAACCCAATCTACTCGTTGGTCTATTCGGATTGAGCCCATATAAGTTGCGGTTCAACCTTGTTTAGCCCGTTTAAATAATTTTTTTAAAAAACATTTATACATGTTTATATTTTTTTTGTTAAAGTACTAAATACAAAATAAACAACAATGATAAATTCACATTTATAGCAAAAAATGTTTACATAGAATTTATACTTTATTTTACATTGAATTATTTCTAACTTTATGAATTTAAATACAACGCAAACAAATAACAATTAAATTCATTACTATAATTAAAGTACATCTCAACTAGATTAGCATATACACAACTATCAATCATTTGCATATTTATAGTTTAAGTACATTACAACTAGGTTGACACCTACTTAACTATAATTCAATTGTTCAAAATTATTTTTTGTTTGCAAATCAATCTTCAGCAACTGCAAGATTTTTAAAGTCTTCAGCAATATCGTTATGAATTTTATTTTGCATCATTCTATCCGCGTATAGCCAATCTTTCACGCATATTGAAGCTTCCAAAATATCTTCTTTATTTGATCTTCTTTCGTCCAATACTCTGTTACCTACACTAAAAGTAGACTCGGATACCATTGTTGAGACTGGAACTGTTAGTAGATCTCGTGCTATTTTTGATAATACTGGGTATGGCCACTCATTTAATTTCCACAATCGTAAGATATCTAAATTGTCCACCTCATCTTCAGGAAGTAAACTACAATGATTAAATTGATAATATCTTTTCTAATTCGACAGGTGTGGTGTTCGTGTCAACATTCTTTTCTTAGTTATTATGGAGCCAAAAACAAAAAAAGATTTACCTTTAGCAGTGATACCAGAGTTTGTAGAAGAAGAAAGATTTTCACTTTAAGCATATTTAGTAAAATAGTAGTTATATATTTCATTGATCAAAATTTTCAATTTGTGATATTTATGTTAAAAGCTAATGTTTCATAAAGTGATTCTAGAGCACATTGAACTCTAAGTAATTTAATGCGATGATCTGTTATAGCTGTCATTGAAAAAATTAGTAGCATGTTTTCATAATATTTTTAAAACTCTTCCTCCAATTGACAAAATAATTTGAAAGAAAAATAGATTGTTTCTAAAACTTGAAATTAGCTAACAAATTCTACCAATTGTAAAAGTACAAGATTACTAGTTGGGTAATAAACTCCCGAACTTTCGTTGCCTTATAGAATGGTTTCAAAATTTTCATAACTTTAAATACAGTTTCCCAATCCAAATCATCCATATGAAATTTATTCTACTTTAAATTAACGAATACATTAATAACATTGGTATAGCTAACACACGATTTTAACATAAGAAATGTTGAATTCCATGTATTAGGAACATGATCAACAAATTTTCTTCTTCTCAATCTAAGATTTTTGCAAATTTTTCAAATTTTTGTTGTCTAGAATCTGAACAAGAAATATAATTAATAGTTTCTCTAATTATTTGTATTTGTGTTGTTATTAATTTCAAATCATCTTACATAACTAAATTATATATATGACAAACACAGTGCATATGAAATAATTTAGAATTAAATAGGAGGTTTAACTGTTCTACTTAAAAGCTCAATGCATGATGTATTCGCACTTGCATTATCAAAAGTAATACTAAGTTATTTGTTTAACACACCAAACTCATCAAATACTTGTAATAAATTTTCACACAAATTTACTATTCTGTGTGGATATTCAAGGAAACGAAAAGCAATAATTCTCTTGTGCAGTAACCAATTATTATTAATAAAATCTGCTATAACACAAGCGTAACCATTGTGATTGCGTCCAAACCAACAATCAAACGTGAAACACATAATTCCATCAAAAAGTTTAAGTTCATTTTTTTTATTTTTCAACTATTGTATAAAATAATTTCAAACAATCAGAACGAGTAGTATTTCTACTTACACTCCTGTAAGGGGGTTGAACATACTTTTGCTGAAACGCTTCAAAATATATATCTTCTACAAAAGTGAAAGGCATCTTGCTTGCTGACATTCCAACTCTCATTCGTTCCTACGAATAAGTAAAGTTAGTAAAAGTAACCGATCTACTAGCATTAGTATGTGTAGTAATTTGAGTTTGTCTAGGATCTAAATGTACTGTTTTATTTAGATGTTTGTCTTTGTGTCTCCAGTGTCTTGACCACTTCTCAACACTTAAGCCTTTCTGTAAATATTGTATATTGCTGTATCATCGTTTTCATTTACTGTAAAAAAAATTTCACACCTCTAATGTTTGTTTTTTTTCCTTGGATTTTTAGATGATCTAATTTCTACAACATTATCATCTTCTAAATTTATTGGAGAACAACTATCATATAAATTAGGATTTTCAAAAGAAAAATTGTGGGAATCCATAACATAGTAGTAGAAATTTTAGAAAATAGAAATAATCTATTAAGTAGTGAAAATGATGTAGTTCAAAATTTGAAGATGATAAAAATTATATATAGTTGCAGCAGATTGTGAAGGTATATGAGATTTGAAATTTGAAAGTTATCTGTTAAGTGAGAAAGAGAGATGATGATGTTGGAGCAAGTTAAAAATTGTGCAGATTATTTCAACTTTATAGAGGATAAAAAATAGACGTTACAAGAAATTGTGAAATTCAATTTGTGTGTAAGTGTGATAGAACAATACACTTACAAATAATTTATTTATTTATTTTATTCATTGATTGGTTGTATCTCTGCAGCCTTGCAAGCATGCATTCGGGTGGTTCTCTGCCACATGTAATTTTTTTTAATAAAATTTACGGACTAGCAGTTAACAGTCTAAAGTCGTGGTTCAGCAATAATGGCACGCGAACCGCCTGCTCGGTTCATGGGTCAGTCAGCAGTCCCCGGCCTTCATGGGCAGGCATGGTCAGTCCATCCATCTTGACATGTCTGGTTTCGGATTGAGAAGGTGGAGTACGACTCACTTCGAGTTGTGTAAAATCTGAAGTCAAATTTATTGTGTCGACATCAGATATTTTATTAATGTAAACTATGACTCTTGCTACTTTACATGGGAAATAAAGTACCCTAAAAAGTTGTGTCTTATATTCTTTTTTAGATTTAAGTACTAAAACTTGGTTTGTATTCCTTGTTTTGTATTGTCTGCAATTTGCAACGACATGATTTAATAGAAGTTTGATTGTTGTGCCTTTAAAAAGATAAATAAATAAAATTTACCTTAATAAATAACATACTTATTTCTAATGTTAACCAACAAAGTAAATTATTTATTCCAAAACTTTGTAAGTTTTATTAAGCTTATCCAACCATGAACAATTAATAACGTCTTTCATGCTTGTATATCTGTAAGGGTAATTTGCGGCCTTCATCTTCAACTTTTAAACTTTTGGCACTTTTATCCCTATTTTTTATTTTTTGGCACCCATATCCTCAACCTTTCTTATTTTGGTGGTTGAAGTCCCCAACCTTTGCATGTTTGGCACTTTTATCCTCATTCTTTATTTTTTGGCACATATATCCTCAACCTTTCTTAATTTGGTGGCTGAAGTCCCCAACCTTTGAACGTTTGTCACTTTTATCCCCATTCTTCATTTTTTTTTTGCACCCATATCCTTAACATTTCTTAATTTGGTGGCTAAAATCTCCAACCTTTGGACTTTTGTATCATATTTTTTAATTTTTTAATTAAAACTTATGAAAAGTTTATTTAAGGCCAAGTTTTGTGAGTAATGTTGTCTATAAATATTGATTTATTTAAAAAAAACTTATTTTTAAAAATTTTATGATATTTTTAGATTAATTTTTAATTTTTTAATTGAAATCGGTTCGACCTTTTGACCCTTGACCCGTTATTTTTTCGGATCGATGGTCAGTCCTATTTTCTGAATATTATATTATTCAAATAAATAGTTTTATTTAGATAACTATATTTTGATTAATGCTCCATTTGGAGATATTGGTACAAAAAAATGAAGAATGAGGATATGGGTGCAAAAAATTGAATTTTAATTGAAACCAGGTCGACTTTGGTTCGACCTTTTGATATTTGACCCGTTATCTTTTTTGGGTCGATGACCAGTCCTGTTTTCTGAATATTGTATTATTCGGATTAAATTGTTTTATTTAGAAAACTATATTTTGATTAATGCTCAATTTGAGGATATGAGTACAAAAAAATAAAGAATGAAGATATGAGTGCAAAAAAATGAAGAAAATCTCATAAAATTTGTAAAAATAAGTTTTTTTCATAAATAAATCAACATTTATAGATAAAATTACTCACAAAACTTGACTTTAAATAAACTTTTCATAAGTTTCAATTAAAAAATTTAAAAATATGATACAAAATTCTAAAGATTGGGGACTTCAGCCACCAAATTAAGAAAGGTTGAGATATGGGTGCAAAAAAATAAAGAATGGGGATAAAAGTGCCAAAAGTTCAAAGGTTGGGGACTTCAGTCACCAAATTAAGAAAAGTTGAGGATATAGGTGCCAAAAAATAAAGAATGAGGATAAAAGTGCCAAACGTTCAAAGGTTGGAGACTTCAGCTACAAAAATAAGAAAGGTGGTCGCAAATTACCCTATCTGTAATACTTGTGTAAAATCTAAATAAATCTAGACATGTGAACTGTGATTTATAAATTTTTTCATAATTAATAAAATAAGTTTTACTCTTTTGTTTTTATATTTCTCACTTTAATTAATTTATTATACTTATAACAATTTTTATATTTATTTTTTTGAATTACTTATAACCAAGAGTTATAGATAAATATAAATTAATGAAAATTACAAAAAGAAAATAATATTTAAATAAATATATGTTAAAAATAATCGGTCCACCTCAGTCTGCCCCTAATTCGGCAGATTGGACCCAAAGTTCAATTCAGTGGAAAGGGCCCAATCCAAGTCAATTTCTAGCCTTTTAATGTAACTTGAAATTTACAAATCCTACGTTTGATTCATTGTGATTGCATCCAAACTAACAAGACTCGTTAAAACATATTTTTTTGTTGTACAATCCAATCCTATAATATTGTCTCTATTCAAAATTCAAATTTTAAAACACAGACTCAACAACAATTGACGTCAATAATTAGATGTTTTGCCATTCGTCAAATTTGGACGATGCTCTTCATTAGTAGTTAACCTTAACAAGACACGTTAAAACATATTTAGTTACCACTCTTCATTAACAGTGATGTGCACGTGCACACTAACCAATACATAATCTCCAATAACAATAGACAGTAACAACATATATTTTTCACCACATACAACAATCATAAAGGATTTGCACTTTTCAATCACAAACGTAGTAGCAACAATTTTAGTGGTAAAAAATATCACGGCGAATTTCCAAGGATGTAGAAGCGTTATCAAGATAGAATCTCTTATAGAAAATACTAGTTTTTGATACGTGTGTTGTACGTAGAGATTACTTAAATATATATGTATAAAAAAATTTAAATGTATAATACGTAAATAATAAATATGAAAAACATATTTTTGAACATACCATTTAATAGAATTAATTAAGTAAAATATTGAAATTTTATTAAGAAAAGCATAACCAAATAAGCACATAATTCGTAAACGATCTTTGGATGTTGGTAAAGTGATGTGGTAAAGTGACCATTTTTATATTTTTATTGAATTGCACCACTTCGAGAATTTGAATTGGACCAAATCCTCATTTTTCAAACTCGGCTCCAACTTTTTAACTTTTTTACGACTTAAAAGTTAAATATTAAAGAATTGTGTACAATTTGCTTATAACATCAAATAAAAAAATAAAAATAAAAGATTGGTGAAAAAATGAATGAAAATATGGACGAATATGTGAATAGTAAAAGAAAAAAATTAAAGAAAAAAATAATAGCATTTATTTAGAATAATTTGTATACTTAAAAGGTAAAATAAAATAAAAAAGATTAGTAAAAAATTGAAAGAAAATTAGGTGTAAAAGAAAAACAAATAAGAAAAATAAATTAAAGGAATTTTTTTTTTGGGAGGGGGGGGGGGGGGGGGGGGGGTCAAAATGGGCTAATTGGCATACACCACAATAAATGAATTAAGTAAAAGGCAGAAACACCATAATAAAATTAAAAAAAAAAATTGAAAATGGGCCAAAGCCTAGCATGTGTCACCAAAAAATAAATAAAATTAAAATTAAATGTTGTCGAGTTACTAGACAACATTAAAAAAAATCAAAATAAAAAATAAATGTCAACATAAAAAAACAAAAAACAAAAAACAAAATCAAATGTTGTCGAGTTACTGAACAACATTAAAAATAATAATAATAAAAACAACAAAATCAAATGTTGTCGAGTTAATTGACAACGTTAAAAAAAAATATCAAAATCAAAATCAAATGTTGTCGAGTTACTCGACAATATAAAAAAAAAATCAAAATCAAAATGTTGTCGTGTTACTCGACAATACTTTTAAAAAAAAATTCAAATGTTATCAACTCAACAAATATTAAAAAAAAAAAAATCAAAATCAAAATGTTGTCGAGCTACTCGACAAACATAAAAAATAAAAACAAACAAACAAAAAATCAAATGTTATCAGCTTGACAAACAAAAAAAAAATCAAAATTAAAATGTTGTCGAGTTACTCGACAATATAAAAAATAAAAAATCAATTGTTATCAGTTCGATAAAAAAAAATCCAAATCAAAATGTGTTTGTCGAGTTACTCGACAAACATTTTAAAAAAAAATTTCAAATGTTATTAGCTCGACAAACATAAAAAAAAAAAAAAAAAATCAAATCAAAATGTTTTCGAGTTACTTGACAAACATAATATAAAAAAAATATTGGTATTTAGCAGTGTCGAGTTACTCGACAAAGATTTATTTTATTTTTTCCTCTTATTGTTTAGTTTATTTTTAAAACTTTTTCACTGTTAATTATTGGACTCCTATTTGTCCACTTGACAAAAAAAATTGGTATTTGGGGTGGAGGCGGTGTCAAGCTGATTGACAAAAAAATGGTATCTGGGCAGTGTCAAGCTGCTTGATAAAGAAAAAAATATTAGAAAAAAGAGAAAAAAGAATTGTGTTCAATTTGCTTATAACATCAAATAAAAAAAAAAATTGATAAAAAATTAAATTAAAATAAGAACGAATTAAAAGGAAAAAAAAGAAAAAAAAATATATAATTGCTTTCTAATCTTCAAAAAAAAAAAAAATTATCGAGCTGGGCTAAAAGCCAATGCATTAATTAAAAAAAAAAAAAAAAGCAAAGTCAAAAATTGCGGCTTCAATGTCAAAACGGTGCCGTAGTGGACGAAAAATCTAAAGTGAAAAAATTAAGACTCTTATATATATAGTAGGATATTTGAAGACTTTTCAAGATTTGTGTGGGAATTTCTTCGGTAGAGAGAAGAAATTTATGGTTCTGAATTATTCGAATTTTAAAGAACATTTTCCAGCATTTTGAACTTTTTTTCCTAGTATTTTGAATAATTGAAAATACTACTATGATAATATTGGCTTCTTGACTTTGGGTTTTCAACTTCCCCTCCCAACGAGCAGCATCTCTAATGTAATCTTGAATTGCTAAAAAATTTGTACTACATAAATAAAATGAAAAGTATTCAAAAAAAAAAATTCTCCAATGCAAGGTAAGGTAGCACAAAAAAACCCGTCAAACTACAAACCAAATCGAATCTGTGAGTTTAAAACCGTTGGTTCGGGTCTACGTGGACCCGTCAACGTTTCAATTTTAAACTAAATTGAACCGTTTGAAAATAATTTGGTTTAGATTTCGATGTTCAAAAAATTGCTTAAACCAAACCAAACCGTTTTTAATTTTTTATAATTAAAAATAAATTAATTCTACTTACTTACATATTTACACAGTTAGCAAAGTACAATGTAATACTAAATTTATTGGTCTGACTTATTAATTTTTGTCAAAATATTGGGTCATTGGCCCATAATCCACAAGTTCATTGGGCCTAGTTATTTATTAATTTCGGTCAATTTCCTCCTCATTCTCACGTTCTTCTACGATAAATATTAATGTAATTAACAATTGAGACAAATATTAATACAATGTAACATTTATGTTTAAAAAATTCTCGTTTAAGCTTGTATTGATAGTTTTAGACTAATTTATTTATGTTTTCACTTGTTTTAAATGTGTTATTATTATGTCGATAAGAAACTGTAATTTAAAATCGAACCGAGTTTCAAACAATAGTTTGGTTTGGTTTAGTTTGAAAATTTTCCAAACTGTGTTTACCCCAAATACAATGTAATTGAGACTCTGTCAAGCTAACGTGACAGGAAAAAAAATAGACATTGTCTATAGCTCTGTCTAAATTCATAAGTCCCATTAGATACGATGACTCAATAAAATTTAAATTTCATGTGTAGATTTAAATTTTATATACATATTTAAATATAAATTTGTTTATTTTAACAAAATAAAATACAATAGATATCAGTCTATTAAATGAATTGGAGACCAAATTTAAACTTAAATATATATATTAATTAGACATCGATGCCATATATATATTAAAAAAATTTAAACATTTGTGTCACATAGATACCAATCCATATATTGCATTGGAGTCTTTAATAGAATTTAATTGCACTAAAAAGTATGTCACGTCATCCTAAAATGCTTACACGACAATAAAAAAAAAAAAGTAAGGATCTCTAGTCTAGCACATCATCAACATCCTCCATTTAATTTTTTATAATTTATCTGTATTCGAATGTGTAATAGGCACCTTCTATTTAATTTTTTATAATTTATCTACATCTTCTTTCTTGTACATGTGTGCTACAATTTTTCCAATTCACAACTTCATTAGAGATGCAATTATCTCCATTCTCTATTTTGTTGAGTGAAAATTACGTATATCAAAATTGAAATTTACTAGACTTCTAGTTTATTTGAAAGAATTCCCATAGCATACCAAATTAATTGAAAACTATTAGATCTTTAATGAAGCCTTGATTTTAGCAATATTACCATTCAAATTATTTGGTTTCGATGATAAATATTTTTCTCCTCCTCCGAGCACGGCGGCGATAGTGGTGGAGACCTACGAAATAGTAGCGGGGCTTCTTTCCCCTGTATCCACTCCGGTGTGATAATCAGTATATGATTAAAACAGATGTGCAAAATAGCAATATAGAGTGTATGAGCTTGTCTTTTTACCTTGGGGTTGTCCTCTATTTATAGGGATGGCCTGCAGTTATGACCTTTAATAGTCCTTAATAGTGGGTGTCCCTTTATCTCTCTCATTACTAGGAGTTAATGATGGATGTTTTATCTTCCCAATTGTTGAGGGATGTTTCATCTTCTCAATTGCTGGTGTTTCGTCTTTTCAATAACCGGTGGTAACTGTCATTCTATGGGTCATCTGTCTTGTTAACCTAATGACAGTTGGATTATTACAATCTATCTGTAAGAGGCATGCTTATGAGACCAACGAGGCGGTCGTGCCAGGACGTGCCACCATTGACAAGTAACATATAACAACTGTCATTATTTCTATCATCATAAGCTCTTCTACCCCCCATAGTATGCTTTTCATAGACTGTTGTCAATGGGAAGTAGAAATAATCTACTTCACCTGCTCCTCTCTAACTTTTTCTAACAGAGGCTTATCGCCTTGATTTTTAAACATGGGCTCATCACCTTTATTTTTCTGACAGAGGCTCATCGCCTTATTTTCTGACATAAGTTTATGGCTTTAATTTTTAAACATAAGCTCATCGCCTTGTTTTTCGGATAGAGGCTCATCGCCTTGTTTTGTTTTCATACAGGATTTATCGCCAAGCCTAGTTTTCAGACAAGATTCATCGCCTAGCCTTGTTTTTCAGACGGGACTCCTCGCCTAGCCTTGTTTTTCAGGTAGGACTCATTGCCTTGATTTTTTTTTTTTTGAAGCCTTGGGCGAGCTCGCCTTGTCTTGGGTGAGCTCGCCCCAGCTCATTTTTTTTTTGAACTCTTGTACGAGCTCGCCTAGCCTTGTCTTGGGTGAGCTCACCTCGGTTCATTTTTTTGAAGTCTTGGGCGAGCTCGCCTCGCCTCGCCTCGCCTCGCCTCGCCTCGTCTTGGGTGAGCTCGCCTCGGCTCATTTTTTTAAGTTAAGGTTTGTCACCTCGTTTGACTGTTGCAGCAGTTGAGAATGTTTTTGTAGTAGGTCAGATCCAGTAGGTGCACCAGGACTTTCCAGCTAGCCTAATCCTTCTTTGGTACCCTCATCATTTATCTGCTTGCCTTTATCATCTCTAGGTTTGGGCTCGTCCGAGTCTTCATTTTGTTAGACGCAGGTTCCTTTCGATCTTTCATACTTTTGGTAATGAGACATGCTTCATCAGCATCCACATACTTATTCCCTCTCTTGAGTAACTCATGCATCGTATCCGACAGGTTTTTGGAGAGTGATATCTTGAAAGGACGACTTCGAGTTCCACTCATTATGGCAGTGACTACAGCAGACATCTGCAGATCTTTGATTCCCAACGTGGCTCATTGAACCGGGCAATGAAATCATTCAGCAGTTCATCCTTTCCTGTGTCAATTGCATCAGACTAATAGCAGTTTTCTTAACACGTTCGCAGCTGGCAAAGTGTGCAGTAAAACTCTTGAAAAAATCGTTAAATGTACGGATCAATTTTGGAAGAATGGTGGCTACCCAGTCCCTGGCCTCCTGCCTAAGTGTTGGCAGAAAAGCCTTGCACATAATCGCATCAATGGTAGCTTGCAACCTCATCAAGTCAACAAAAGTCCTGAGGTGATCGACAGGATCGGAGGATCCGTCGTACTTCTCCATCTTTGGCTGTTTGAAATCTTGTGACAAGGAGACTGCCATCACTTCTAAGAAAAAATGATATTCTTCCAACAACATAAACTGTTGCCTACTACTTTTGTTAGACATAGCCTAAGCTATTTTGCGACCCATCATGTCTTCTAATTGTTGTTCCAGGTTTAACACTGGTGTCTCAACCAGTGTAGACGTGGGAATCCATGATGGTTCTCCCGAATGTGGATTTCAGCCAGATGTCAACGAATGGAAGTCGGGTGCAGAAGGTGGAGCCAAAGAACTGGAGCCAGCATTAGAGCTGCAGTTGGCGGTGTTTCCATTGTTGAAAAGTTAGGAGTCTGGGGATGAGCCCCTGGCAGTGAGGGCCCTACTGATGGAAAGCTAGAACCCTGGGGCGGAGCCCCTGTGGTAACGATCCTACCGGCGAAAGGTTTGGACCCTGTGGTGGCTGAGAAGCCGCAACGTTTTGATCCTGGATTAGAGTCGTTAAGGCCACCACCTGAGTTTATAGTGCCGCAAGTTGAGCGACAGAGGCAAATTCTTGTTGTGGGTGATTAGTGGCGGCGTTAGATTCCTAGCTCTTCTAGTTCGAGTCATGACTTCTTGTGCGGTTTTCCACAGACGACGCCAATTGATGATAAATATTTTTCTCCGCCTCCTAACACAGCAACGATAGTGGTGGAGACCTGCCAAATAGTGGCGGGGCTTCTTTCTTCTGTATCCACTCCGGTATGATAATTAGTATATGATTAAAATAGATGTGGAGATTAGCAATATAGAGTGTACGAGAGTTGTCCTTTTTACTTTGGAGGTTGTCCTCTATTTATAGGAATGTGCTGCAATTATGGCCTTTAATGGTCCTTAATAGCGGGTGTCTTTTCATCTCCCTTATTACTAGGAGTTAATGATGGATGTTTTATCTTCCCAATTGTTGGATGATGTTTCATCTTTCCAATTGCTGGTGTTTCGTCTTCTCAATAACCAATGGTAATTGTCATTCTATGGGTTGCTTGTCTTGCTAATCTAACGACAGTTGGATTATTGCAGTCTATCTGTAAGAGGCGTGCTTATGAGATCAAGGAGGTGGGCGAGCCGATGAGGCGGACGTGCCACCATTGACATATAATACATAGCAGTTATCATTATTTCTATCATCATAAGCTCATCTACTTCCCATAGATTACTTTTCATAGACTGTTGTCAATAGGAAGTAGAAATAATCTACTGCACCTGCTCCTCAGTAACTTTTTCAGACAGAGGCTCATTGCCTTCATTTTTAAACATAGGCTCATCGTCTTTATTTTTTTGACAGAGGCTCATCGTCTTGTTTTTTTGGAGTGAGGTTCATCACCTTGATTTTTAAACATATGCCCATCACCTTGTTTTTTAGACATATGCTCATCCCCTTGATTTTTATACATAAGCTCATCGACTTGATTTTTAAACATAGGCTTATCGCCTTATTTTTCAGACAGAAGCTCATCGCCTTGATTTTTAAACATAAGCTCATCGCCTTGTTTTTCGGATAGAGGCTCATTGTCTTGTTTTGTTTTCAGATAGGATTTATCGTCTAGCCTTGTTTTCAAATAGGATTCATCGCCTAGCCTTGTTTTCAGAAAGGACTCTTCGCCTAGCCTTATTTTTCAGGTAGGACTCATCGCTTCGATTTTTTGTTTCGAAGCCTTGGGTGAGCACACCTCGTCTTAGGTGAACACGCTTAGGCTCAATTTTTTTTTTTCAAGCCTTGGGCGAGCTCGCCTTGCCTCGTCTTGGCTGCGCTCGCCTCAGCTCATTTTTTTAAGCTAAGGCTTGTCGCCTTGTTTAACTGTTGCAGTTGTTGAAAATGTTTGTGTGGCAGGTCGGATCCATTAGGTGCACCAGGACTTCCCAACTAGCCTGATCCTTCCTTGGTATCCTCATCCTCATTATTTATCCGCTTTAAATGATTCATTTTCATCTTGCCTTTATCATCTCGAGGTTCAGGCTCGTCCCGAGTCTTTCTTTTGTTAGACTCGGGTTCCTTTTGATCTTTCATGCTTTTGGTAATGAGATATGCTTCCTCAGCGTCTACATAATTATCCCCTCTCTTAAGCAACTCATGCATCGTATCCGGCGGGTTTTTGGAGAGTGACATCTTGGAAGGACGACTTTGAGTTTCACTCATCATGGCAGTGACTACATCAGACATTTGCAGATCTTTGGTTCCCAGTGTGGGTCTATTAAATCGGGCAATGAAATTTTTTAGCAGTTCGTCCTTGTCCTGTGTCAATTGCATCAGACTGATAGCAGTTTTCTTAACATGTTTGCTGCTGGCAAAGTGTGTAGCAAAACTCTTGGAAAAATTGTCAAATGTACGGATCGATTTTGGGAGAAGGGTGGCTACCTAGTCCCTGGCCTCCTGCCTAAGTGTTGGCGAAAAAGTCCTGTATATAATCACATCAGGGGTGGCTTGCAACCTCATCAAGTAAACAAAAATCCTGAAGTGATTGACAGGATCAGAGGATCCGTCGTACTTCTCCATCTTTGGTTGTTTGAAGTCTCGTGGCAAGAGAACTGCCATCACTTCTAGAAAAAAATGATCTTCTTCCAACAACATAGACTGTTGCCTATTACTTTTGTTAGACATAGCCTCAGCTATTTTGTGACCCATCATGTCTTCTAATTGTTGTTCCATGCTTAACACTGGTGTCTCAACTAGTGTAGGCATAGACATTTATGACGGTTGCCCCCAATGTGGATTTGGGCCAGATGTCAATGAATGGATGTCGGGTGCGGAAGGTGGAGCCAAAGAAACTGGAGCCAGCATTGGAGCTGTCGTTGGCGGTGTTTCCAATGCTAGAAAGTTAAGAGCCTGGGGAGGAGCTCCTGGCGGTGAAAGCCCTACCGATAGAGGGCTAGGACTCTGGGGTGGAGCCCCTAGTCGTAACGATCCTACCAGTAGAAGGTTAGGACCCTGTGGTGGCTGAGAAACCGCAGCATTCCGATCTTGGAATAGAGCCATTAAGGCCACCACCTGAGCTTGTAGTGCCACAAGTTGAGCGGTAGAGGTAAATTCTTGTTGTGGGTGATTAGTGGCGGTGTTAGACTCAGTGTCTACATCCCCGACAGGAGCTGGTGGAGCGATTACATTCTTAGCTCTTCTAGTTCGAGCCATGACTTCTTGTACGGTTTCCTACAGACGACATCAATTGGTGATAAATATTTTTCTCCTCCTCCGAGTACGGCAGCGATAGTGATAGAGACCTACAAAATAGTGGCGGAGCTTCTTTCCTCCGTGTCCACTCCGGTTTGATAATCAGTAGATGATTAAAACAGATGTGTAGAATAGCAATATGGAGTATATGAGAGTTATCTTTTTACCTTGGGAGTTGTCCTCTATTTATAGGAATGGCCTGCAGTTATGACCTTTAATAGCTCTTAATAGCGGGTGTCTCTTCATCTCCCTCATTATTAGGAGTTAATGAAGGATCAATTGTTGATGGATGTTTCATCTTTCCAATTGCTGGTGTTTCGTCTTCCTAATAATTGGTGGTAACTGTCATTCAATGGGTCGCCTATCTGGCTAATCTAACGATAGTTGAGTTATTGCAGTCTATCATTAAGAGGTGTACTTTTGAGACCAACGAGGTGGGCGAGTCGGTGAAGCAGGCGAATCGTTAAGGCGGGCGTGCCAGGATGTGCCACCATTGACAGATAACATATAAAAACTGTCATTATTTCTATCATCAGTTTCATTTTGTTGTTATCTAAGAATATCGCTAAAATTGAATTCAAATTTCAAATATTGTTCAATAAAATCACAATTAATATAATTTTTTTTTCAACAAATATATTGAAATTCACCCAAACTATTCAAAAATTCCAATTCGGAATGTGTTACTATAAGATACTAATGGATTAAATATAAGAGCTTGTCCTTCTCAGTATACTAATATCCGATAACATTAACATTGTACAAGATGTACTCCATGTGAATATCTTAACAATATATAGCAACAAAAAATAATATCAAGATAGAAGTTGTTAGTTTCTTATTCTAATACTTAGTGACTTCTATCTGGCCACATATGTACCACTTTAGGGTGGAGAAAGAACGCATAATCTTGCTTTTGGATCTTGAATTGCTACCATTTCGGGTAACTGCCATCACCAAAAATATGATAAAATGCAAAATGGGATGAGAAATTAGATAACGTTCAAAATATTATAACACAAACATGGGTAAATCCAATAACTTGAAAGATTTACTTAAACAAGAAATAAGAATGTTACCTTCCGATTATCAACTTTTTGTGTAAGTTTGTCTCCTCTACTATTATAGATAAAAAAATTTATAAAACTAAGTGAGATTTATAATAAACAAATGTGAATCTCATACGTATTGTTAAAACTTAAAAGAGTAGAGTTTGATAGAGTCTAAAAAATGAAAGAGATAAAACTGTGAATTGAAATGAGAGATAAAGCACTATAAATATGGTAATTTTATTATTGGTCGCTTAATTTAAGAAATTTATGTTAATTATTTTAAAAAAATTCGTAATTAATGAAAAAATAGAAAAAAGAAGTGTAAAATTATAAGTATCTAGTGATTGCCAAATATATTTGTAGGGTGGTTAGTATTTTTCAGAATTTAAAGACAACCCAATATATTTCACTTTTAAAATTATAACTAAATAGATTACCTAATATTATCTTTTATTTACCACAAATACAACAATCCACATTGTTGTATTAAATATGCATTTATATTTCAATACAACAATCCACATTGTTGTATTAAAGACACGTTTATATTTCAATCACTTTTCCAGTCTAGCCACTGCTGATAATTCTATCTAGTGAAAATTAGGCCATGTAACTTATTTTATTTGGGATTTTGAAATATACTAGAACTCATAATTTTTCTCATAAATGCCCATTGATTTTTAGAATTATGGTTTATATCCTATTTCTGAATGGAAATTAATTGTATAATCACATATTAATGTAACATAAATTTCAACTTTTCAAGAAAAATTGAAATATATCATTCTTTAAGAGAGACAAGAAAACATGTTATCATCAAAATCACTACTTTAATTATTCACCCTATCCAAACTTTTAAAACCTTATTTTCTCTCTCGTTGAACAAAACTATTCACGATATTGCATAGTGATTATTATAAAATCCATCAGCATTTCAAACCATATACATTTATATATTTTGATCGATATGCTAATTATTTTAATCCCTTGTTTTTTTTTTCTTAAACCAGAAAATATCCAATACTTTGTATCATCTTGTTTGTCCCATCTTTAAATTTTTTTACTGATTTTTTTATTTAAATCAATTTTCTCATATTGTTGAAGATGGCTATCACGCATAGCAGTAGCAAATATGGATTCATAAGAAGAATCTTGCACACCCTTTCTATCCCGAAAAAGAATAGCGAGGGCAGTAAAGTCTGCAATAGGTTTTATTTTTTTTAACAACAATTTATTAATAAATGTGTAATAACTTATGTCGACATGCTCGTTACTTTATTATATTACTAATTTATTAATATTACCCCCACGTTGTTATTTTATATTGTTTACACCTCATTGGTAATTTAACATTATTACCTCAAATTGGTAATTTATGGTTATTTGCGTGATTTCAACAACTTATGATCCCATGTTTATTATTTCATCCTATTACGAATGTAATATTATTAACACAAATTGTTAAGTTTTTTTGGTATTCCTCATTGGTTGTAGGTTCTTCTATTCAATATTCTCTTAGAATGTTATCGATTAGTGTTACTCGTAGTCAAGAGAGGTCAAAAATTGTGAAATTTGTTGTTCATTTTTATGTTATTTATTATTTCTTAAATTGTATTTTCATTATAGGTGCTGGTTGTTATAACAATTTTTTTTTTATCTCAAGGAATTAACATGTGTTATCTTGAATTGTTTAGGTCTTCAAAAAAATTGAAAATTGAAAATGTAATTGAGAGTATAATTTTGGATCAAATTTGTAGTATCAAATGGTTGCATTTATTATTTGAAAGAAACATTCCATAAAAATATATTTTTTTACCTTTCCAGTATTTTCTAATAAAATTTAAATTATATTGGTACATTTCAATTTGTATAAAGAAACTAGCATATTTCAATTTCCATTCATGTATTAGTGTATATGCGTAAATTTCCCAGTTGGGAAAAAATGTTGGTATGTATCAATATTTTTTTGACTTCTTGAAAAATCCTACACGTTTCAATTATTTAGAAAAATCAAGTTTTTTCTACAAACACAAATGGAAAATGCAACAAACGTTATCTTAACCATATATTGTTGCATTATTTATCTTTATAATGAGCTACATATTAATTTACAATTATATAGACTATCTAATTAATAAGGCTATTAAGTGATCTGTTGTGTTGATTAGGCCCTAGAGATATATAAACTGAGTATGGGTATTGTAATGCATAGAGACCGGATCTTAGTCCAATTAGATTGATGGACTTCTAATTGGACTATGGTATACAAAATATTATAATTATAAATAAGAGTTATGTCCTCCGAGTCAATCATAATTTTTTTACTACACCATTATAGAAAATCGATTTCAATGCAATGGATTCAAGTATTCTTCCTCAATACTTATTCTTAATAAGCTAGCATGATGATCTTGTGTTCTCTAATTATTTTAGGAAAAATTGCCTAAAAGTCACCTGCAAGTGACTTGTTTCAAATTAGTCAAAATAATTTTTAAAATTGTCAATAAGTAATACTTTTCAGCAAATTTTTATATTAATCTCAAAATTATCCCTGTGATACAAACATTACCCTTGGCATTGTTCCTGCCGCCGCAGCTACCACCCGTAAGGATGAAAATTTTGAAACCGTCAGAAAATCTAACGCAGGGACAAACAAGGCTGCCTCAAGCAGCACCACTTTGAACACCAGGAAGCTTGATGAAGACAGAAAATTTAGCTCATGAAAAGGTGCCTAGTGAAATAAAGAAAACCATCATGCAAGCCTGATTGGATAAGAAACTGACCCAGGCTAAGCTTGCTCAGATGATAAATGAGAAGCCCCAAATCATCCAGGAATATGAATTTGGAAAAGCAATTCCAAATTAGCTGATTATTTCGAAACTGGAAAGGACCCTTGGCGTGAAACTGCTAGGAAAGAAATAAAACAAGCAGCAAATAGAGTCTAAAACATTTGCACTGCAAAGTGGTGGTGTACATGAACATATTTTCTTTTGTTTCTTACCGGTTTCATATTCATCTGCTACTAATATGGATTATGGATATTATGGATTTGGCTTTCCTATGAATATGGGAGGTTTTCCAAGTGAAAATATGAGGATTTCCGTCATCTCATGATTGTACATCTTTTGCAATATTATTGTTGTCTCTTTGTGTTTCACTGATGCTGTTCGTGAGACATTGGTTCTCAAAAAAAAAAAAAAAGAAACTAAGGGAGTTGTTTACTCTCTTAATGTGTTCAATGGGAAACTTCTTGCTGCTATTAATCAGAAGATTCGGTTTTATAAATTGATGCTTCGTGATGATGGCTCGTATGAATTGCAACATGAATGTGATCATGGACATATTCTTGCACTTTTATGTGCAAACTAGAGGGGATTTTATAATTGTGGGGCATATGATGAAATCAATTTCTTTGTTAATTTACAAGGTAAACATGTTAAATCTCCAGAAGTGGACTTCTTGATTAGCTTTTGATGCATTTATGCTATTATTTAGAAGGGTTTGACCTTTGTCGTATGAGAAACAGTATCATAAACACATTTGTATCATGATACTGTATTATAGAAAACATTAAGGAATATTTGTTTGATGAATTTATGTAAAGTTGCCATGATTTGTTGTTGTAAATAGCAGCTTGAATTTATGTATGAATGAAAAAATTCGATGTGGGCATTGCTATGACCGAAGTTGGCCATTAGATTGTTCACTGTGTTAGTAATTAGTCATATGTGTTGTTTGATACTGTATTATAGAAAAATAGTATCACAAAAAATAGTATCATAACAAAAATGAGCATAGAATTCACATACGTGTTCAAAATTTTTATTATAATATATTTTCGGAATGATCTCGACGAGCCAGTCAAGACCATTCGCTTCGCCACTGTGTACGATAGATTTTAGCTGTTTGAAGTTGTCTCTTTAACTTAAAATGACAATCTTTAATTTTTTCTTGTCGAAACAGTATCATACAAACTAAAATAGTATCACAGATAAATGTACCTTAATATATTAGTATCATACATGAAATATCCTAATAAAACAGTATCACATACATAAACTACAATTCAATAAAATAACAGTATCATAAATTAAATAACAGTATCATATGTTGAATTATTATCATAATAAAACAGTATCAAAGATAAAAATATGGTATAAGTATACCATATCACTTTATCTAAATAAAACAGTATCATAGATATGTTTTATTAGTTGAAGTAATTATATTGTTCTTAAAATACTCCATTAGTAGTACAAGATCATTGATATTGTTTGCATTCAATTATATTATCATATATTAAAACAGTATCATAGATGTTTTTACTAGTTGAAGTAATTATATTGTCCTTAATGCTCAATTAGTAGTATAAGACCATTGATACCGTTTGTATTCAATAATATTATTGTAGATTAAAACAGTATCATAGGTTGAAACATTATCATAATAAAACAAAATCAAAGATAAAAGCATTATGTAAGTATACCATAGCACATTATCTATATACAACAGTACCATAGACAAAATAGTATTATATATACAACTAAGTACAAGATGTTTTAATGCTTGAAGTAATGATATTGTTCTTAAAATACTCCATTAGTAGTACAAGATCATATGTTTAAACATTGTCATAATAAAACAGTGTCAAAGATAAAAGCATTATGTAAATATACCAATTTATATGATTTAGATAAAACAGTATCACAACAAAACAGTAACATACAAAACAGTATCACAATAAATAAGGATATGTTGGTCTTTTAGCTCTAAAATGAAACTTTAATTGAATTAAGTTTTGATCATATGACTTTAGAACCCATAAGTGCCAAAACAGTAACTGGCCTTGAATTTACCCATTATTTTATTATAGTTAGATATTACTGTTTAAAGATCTAACAAGTGGTATTAGAGCAAAAATCATGTTAAATTATTAGAATTTTTTTAATACATATTTTGATTTTGAATAAATATGCATCTAAGGAATTTTTTAGGTTAAAAATCATTATGTGTATGAATTTTTGGCTTGATTTGTTGAGCAAAATAAAGATCTAAAGAAATAAAGAAATAAATATTAAAAATTACATTTTTTTAATACATATTTTGATTTTGAATGAACATGGGAATTTTTTAGGGTAAAAACCATTATGCGCATGAATTTTTGGGTTGTTTTGTTGAGAAAAATACATATATAAAGAATTAAAGAATTAAAGAAATAAAAAAAATTAAGATGAAATAGTAGCAGCGCTGGATGGAGCAACAATGCTAATATTGTTCGAGTGCCCACGCAGCGCTGCTATTGTTGAAGTGCCCGCCGGCGCTGTTGTGGAGAAACGCCGCCGCTTCCACTGGAAGCGGCCATGGCTGGCGACTATGGTTTGAAACCCTGACTGCAATTTTTTTAAGAATGGGACCTTATATGTAAATTTGACAAATTTAAGGATTATGGTGCAATTTTTGAGATTTAGGTTATATTGTACATTAAGTCCTTAAAGTTTAAAACTTAATTAATTAAATTCCTCGAGTTATGATAATTTAAAACTAAGCCCTAAAATTTTAAATATTAAGTAATCTAACCCTATAGTTATGGAATTTTAATAATTTAGCCCTTAAAGTTGAAATTTTTCATAAGTTGGCCACTAGAATTTTAAATTTTACAATTTTAACCCTAAAGTTTTAAAATTTCTTCAATTTTTAGGCCATTAGAGTTTTAGAATTTAGGATTCAATCCCAAAACTTCATAAGTATTAAAATTTCAACTCTAAGGTTCTCTAAATTTTAAATCTTAAAGTTTTTCTCTGAAAATTCTTATATTCTTGATTCAAATGTCTAATATTTCGAAGTGAATAATATTAATACGATATGTTGCCAAAATAACATCTATTGTATTGAGTTGTTTATTTTACAATATAAAGATGAGTATATCTGTTATTTATGCGAACAATGACCGGCCCAAAAAAAATTTATTGTTTGGCCAAATAGTAGACATACATGTGGGAGTAAATATGTGATAATTATAAAGATTTCATGTGGACAATAAGTTGGTCCAAAGAAAGACTCATTGTTTGACAGATTTATTTTCTATATTTGATTACCGTGCGGAGAGTACCACTTACAATTGATGTTTCTGTCCAAAGACTAAATGCCAATATTGTGCTAGGTATCTTGTGATGGGCCCACTGATAAAATACATGCCTTGTTTGGATTTTCAGATTTAGTCATTAATGTTTTAGATTTCAAATCTTAGGCCCTTAAAGTTTAGAATTTTCAAATTTAATCCCTAAAATATATATTCAAATTCTTGAATTAATCATCTTATATTTCAAAATAAATAAATTGAAACGATAGGTTGCCAAAGTAACCCTATCGCGTAGATTTGTTTATTTTGAAATATTAAGATGTTTGTGTCTGTTATTTATGAAAACAATGATCAACCCAAATGAAGATTACTGCTTGGCCAAATGGAAGATATACATGTTGATGCGGAACAGTTAGAAGAGAATATCTTAAAACAGCTTGAGAAGAAGAACGACGCGTAACTTTCAGCTCCGGTGTCGAATTTAGATGAGCAAGTGCATTTTGGAAGCGTCTTTCAATTATGTACAATTTTCGGATGACAATGTTGGCCCAAAGGCCATCATTTGGCCATCAATGTCAAACTTTCAAGGTCAAATTCTATCGTTTAGGGGTCTGTTTTAGCAATTTTCTATTTTAAGTCAATTTAAGGGTATTTTTGTCATTTTAGCAGTCTTTGAGTTTTAATCAGATTTGTCTAGTAAATTAGAAATTTGTTTTTTTAAGATTTAAATACTTGTCGAAGTTTTGGGGAGGCGGCACTTTTTTTGATAATAGATTAATAATATTTTTCTTTTCCCATTAATTGGTGGATTTCAATCTTTCTCATGTCTGTTCGAGCGATATTCGATCAACACTCGTTCTTGTGTTACGAACATAAAGTTTTTATTGTTATTCAAATTTTCGTTCTGCATCACACGTGGTAATAATTATAAAGTTTTCATGTGGATAATAAGTCGGTCCAAAGATATGCTTATTATTTAATAGATTAATTATCAACATTTAATTACTACATAGAGAGTATTACTTATAAGTTGATATTTCTATCCAAACACTAAATATCAATGTTGTGCTACATATCTTTTGATGGGCCCATCAGTATATAATTTGTTATACATATGTTATGACATGATCATTAATTGTGAGCTTGATATATTCTCTTACTTTCAGTTTCTAGTTTTGCTTCCACAATATCTGCCAACATTAATTTCATCAATGTGCTTAATGGCACAAATTTCAAGAATTAGAAAGAGAATGCTACGATTTTTCTCGGTCACATGTATCTTGACCTTGTGCTTCGGACATAACGACCTCATACTCTTACTGATGAAAGTCACTGAGGATAAAAAAGACTTGAAAAATTGAGATCGTTCTAATTGTATAAGTCTTAAGATTATGAAACGTTCTATTCTGGAAACATTTAGGGGTGCTATGTCTGAGGAAGAAAATGTTAAGACGTTTCTTAAAAAATTTGAAAAGTATTTTGCCAAAAATAAAAAGGCTGAAACAAGTCCTCTTTTGGATCACTTTGTTTCAATGAGGTATAAAGGAAAAAAGAACGTAATGGAGTACATTATGAAAATGTCTAATCTCACTTCCAAACTAAAGGCACTAAAGTTAAAGTTGTTTGAGGACTTGTTAGGGCATCTGGTTTTGATTTTCCTCTTGCATAATACGGTCAATTTAAAGTGAGTTAAAATATCTAAAAGGATAAATAGACTCTTAATGAGCAAATATCTCACTATGTGTAAGAAGAGGAAAGACTTAAACGTGAGAGAACTGAAAATATTAATTATCAACCACTTCTCAAGATAGGAAAAGAAAAAGAAAAGGAAAAAAGAAGCTGCAGTTGGAGAACCACAACATGAAGTGCAAAAGAAACATGATAAGGATTTCACCTAGTACTTTTGCAAGAATGGTGGACACATGAAAAAAGAATGCCCCAGTTACGCTGCATGGTATGTTAAGAAATATATACTTCTCGCTATGGTTTGTTTTGAATTTAATTTAGCTTCCGTACTTAGACACACTTTGTGGATGGATTCTGGTGCTACCAATCACATAAGTATGTCTATGCAGGATTGTCTATAGAGCCGACAGCCAAGTGATGCTGAAAGATTCATCTATGTGGATGACGACAAAGCAGTTGCAGTTAAGGTTATAGTGACTTTTAGTTTATTATTAAGGACACTGTAAGAAGCATGATTAGTCATTCTTCTTTATCAAAATCCTTATGGAAAGAAGCACTAAAGACTACAACATAAATTCTTAATAGGGTTCCAAGCAAAGCAATATCTAAAACCCTTATGAACTTTGGAAAGGCAAGAAGCCTAGTATATTAGGCACTTCATATTTGGGATTGTCCAGCTGGGGCAAGGCCTAACAGGCCGAATGAAAAGAAATTGGACTCAAAAAATGTAAGCTGATACTTTGTTGGGTACCTTAAATGGTCAAGGGGTTACAAATTCTATGATCCCTCAACTAGGTCTTTTTTCGAGACCAAAAATACAAAATTCTTTGAGGATGTTGAGCTTGGGAGGAGGGATCAGGTTAGAGACATTGTCTTTGAAGAGGAATTCATTTATCTTCCAACTGTTGCTATTGATAATGACCAGACTCTAATTTCTGACATTGTTCAAGATGCGAATCCAAATTATCTAGACAATGTTGATGAGCTCCCTATCCAAAATGAAGAAGTTGCTCTTGATAAGCAAGCTCAACAACCTTAAGAACAAATGTCATTGAGAAGATCTACTATAGAAAGGAGAAGTATGATTCCACACAACTATATCACCTTTTTCCAAGAATATGAGGTTGACATAGGAGTGGTGAATAACTTCCATCAAGCCAAATAGAGTTCTAATTCTCAAAAGTGGATTGATGCTATGGAAGATGAGATGAAATCCATGAAAGACAATGATGTTTAGGATCTCGTCAAATTGTCTAAAGGTGCAAAGTCCATTGGTTGCAAATAGATATTTAAAACCAAGAGGGATTCAAAAGGCAATGTTAAGAAATATAAGGCTCGTTTTGTTGCCAAGGGTTTCACCCAAAAAGAAGGCATTGATTATAAAGAGACTTTCTCTCCAGTTTCATCGAAAGACTCTTTCAAGACCATAATGGCACTTGTAGCTCATTTTGATTTGAAGCTACATCTGATAGATGTAAAGACTGCGTTTATTAGTGGTAACATTGACGAAACGATATATATTGTACAGCCAGAAAACTTTGTGAGCGGCGATCCAAAGAAAATAGCATGCAAACTAAAGAAATCCATCCATGGTCTCAAGCAAGCTTCCTGTCAATAGTATCACAAATTTTATCAAGTCATTATCTCATTTGGATTTGAGATAAATACAGTTGAAGATTGTGTATACCATAAGTTCAGTAAGAGTAAATATATCTTTCTGTTATTACGTGTAGATGATATACTGCTAGGTAGCAGCGATATAAGCTTATTGCATGAAATCAAAAGATTTCTAACTAAGAATTTTGAAATGAAAGATCTTGGGGACGCCTCTTTTGTATTAGGCATACAGATACATCGAGATTGCTCTCTTGGTATCATTGGATTATCACAAAAGAGCTATATCGAAAGGATAGTTAGCATATTCGGTATGAAAGATTGTGGATCGGAAAATATGCCCATTGTTAAAGGAGACAAGTTCAGCCCCAGTCAATGTCCCAAGAATGAGGTTGAGGTTGAGGTTAAAGAAATGCAAAAGATTCTTTATGCGTTGGCTATAGGGAGTCTTATGTATACTCAAGTATGTACATGTCCGAATATAGAGTTCATAGTGGGATTATTAGGGAGATATGTGAGTAACCCTGGGATGGATCATTGGAAAGCAGCCAAACGGGTTATGCGTTACAGAGAACAAAAGATTTAATGCTCACATACCGTGGAGATCATTGGGTACTTTGATTTCGATTTTGATGGATGCCAAGACAATAAGAGATCCACATCGGACTATATTTATCTGTTGGCTAGTGGAGCTATATCTTGGAAGAGTGTTAAACAAACGCTCATAGCTCAATCCACCATTGTAGTTGAGTTCATAGCCTGTATTGAGGCATCTAATCATGGAATATGGTTGCAAAACTTTGTCACTAAACTGCGTATTGTGGATGGTATTTAAAGACTATTGAAGATATATTGTGACAATAAATTGGTTGTGCTATATTCCAACAACAATAGAAACTCTACAAAGTTGAAGCACGTAGACATCAAGTTTCTTGTTGTTAAAGAGAGAGTTCAGAGTAATCAGGTGTCTATAGAGCATATTGGCACAAACTCCATAATTGCATATCCGCTTACCAAGGATTTACCGCCCAAGTGTTTCACGAGCATACATATGTGTGTTGTATTGTTTGATGATGTGCTGGTTTAGTGGGAGTTTGTATTTTGGTGCTTTTCAGTAGTAGACACACTTTATGATTATTTTCTGCAGAATAAAGTATATTGATTATTACCAATCTTTGAATTTGATCTTTCCATTTGGCGGTTAACATTAATATTGGAAAGCTTTGATATGATCTTACTAAAGAATAAAGTATGACCAGTTGGAAATAGATATGTGGTAAGGTCGCATTGCATGTAATTTCCATGCTACACATCCATATTCGATCTATGTCACTCAGTATATTGGTATGATGACCATTGATGGGTTTAGTTACGAAATAATGTGACGAAGACCGCTTTGATCTCATGCTAGATAGACCAGATTGTAATTACGGAAATGTTTCAAGGCAAAATAGCAATTTAAGTGTACACATAAAGTTATTGATATAATTGTTTCGGTTAATATATGTAGCTCAAGTGGAAGATTGTTGGATTATTTATATCTATAATGGGCTATATATTAAATTATAATTATATGTGCTATCTAATTAATATGGTTATTAAGTGATCTGTTGATTGAGCCTAGATACATCTAAACGGAGTACGGTCTTTGTAATATGTAGAGATCGGATCCTAGTCCAATTAAGATTGATGGACTTCTAATTGGACTAAGGCATACAGAATATTATAAATAATGGTCGTGGTCCCCGAGTCAATTACAGTTTTTTGTTCTTCTCTTCTACACGATTATAGACAGAGATTCTATTGAACATTATTGAGATGATTAGACCGTGGAAGATCTAACCCTCTCGATTTCAACGCAATGAATTCATGTATTCTTTCTCAACACATATTCTTAATAATCTAGCATGATGATCTTGTGTTCTCTAATTATTTTATTATAGTTAGAGATTAATGTTTAATGATCAAACATATATATCACTATTCTTTCTCCTATTTACATTCCTAAAAAAATACAAGAAATTAGAGCATCTCTAGTACATTCCGCTTATTGCTTTTTAGACGTGTCATATTAGAACACATAGACAAAGTTATAAAAAAATCATATCCAATGCATACAGACGAGAATTCTGTCTAACTGATGTGGCACAACAAAAAATAGACTCCGTCTAGAAGTTCGTCTAAATTTAGAAGGACTATTAGACGAAGTGAATCAACAAATTTAAATCCAATTCAGCATTTTATTAAAAAAAAAAAAAAATCGGATGAGGAAAATAAAAATTGAAGACCTACAAATTTAAAAAATAATTAATGCCACATAAGTGTTAATATTAATTTCAGACGGAACCCATTGAAAATGAATTTTTAATTTGATCGTCTATTCAATAGACGTAGTGCCACATAGATTGAAAGTTCGTCTATTTTATCTGCTATATAGAATTAAATAGACAGAGTGCATTATAAATACTCTCAAGTATTCGTGTGTTCCACCAAATTTGCAACTGTTACTCTGAGAATTCAAAAAAAAAATGGTGTCTTTAATTGATTCATTTCAAATTTTCAATCATCTCTATTTCAAAGTCAATGAAATTTGCTTCTAGTAATCGGCCGTTCAATTTTGACTTCTAAAATTTCATTCACGTCCAATCATTTACAAAAAGCAATTGATAATTTCGTGCTAACCTGTTTTGTGTTGTTTAAATTTTTTCCCCCTCTTAATTTGTATCTCGTCAATCACTAGTACAATTGATCACAAACCAAAAATATTTCGAATTGGTTATAATATTTTCTCATAATTTTTTTTTCATTATTGTAATTGTCATTCTCCAGATAGTGACATACTTTGTAACCCTATATGTACATGTGATGATCATTTTAATTTAAATCAAATGTAGCATCCTACATGATTTTCATGCAACTTATGTGTAATGACACCTTTAGTGTGTTGCATTTGAATATTTCAGGTGAAAGTTCCGGATGAAATGTTTGCAAATAATTGTGACTTTGATGAGGTGTTTGTGAATGAGGATGTAGCATAGCTGTGACTTATAGTGATTTAAGTGCACACATGAATAATACGATATGTAATATGTCACATTTGAATGTGCTAAGTAAAAGAGACTATTCAATACTTCAATTATTTGATAATATTTGTTGATAATTTTTTTCTTCATTTCTTTTTTAAGAATTATTAATTGAATAAATGTTAAAATGGGAGATGATATGAATAAATAATTATTATAACAGTAAATTGGACGTGGGAGAAAATAATTAATATTGATTTTATATTTATTAAAAAAAACCCTAAAAAAATGATTTATCAATAATTAAAAAAATATTTCAGTATATTATTCTAAATGTATGGCTCAATTAAATTTTCTCATTAAATTTCTGGTTATGGCCAAGTCCATTTGAATATATATATAATTTAACACGAGCTTCATAAGTTCCATTTTTTATTTTTATTTTTTAAATAGACGTGGTAGCCTGTCCTTGAACGTGGGTTTAAAAAAAATATGTGGATCCATCTGAATAAATATAATTAACACGAGTTTCATACGTCCTTTTTTTTTTAATTTTTTTTATTTTTATAACAATATGATAACTTCTCTTTAACATGAGTTTAAAAAAGAAAAAAATTGGGTCGGTGAAAATAAGATGCAAAAACATTTTAGAGTACGTTATTGAAAGAATATAAATTATCTAACTACACTCGAAGAATTTTAGAAGCAGCTGAACTGATTCTATTTTTTAATAAGAAATGTCAGCACGATTGCTCGGTCAACCATGTTCCAAGATGAAGAAATTTAGTTCAAATACCTATTCTTGACCATAATATTTAGAATACAAGTATCAATTCCGTGCTACGAATAATCTTAAATTTGACATATTATAGGTCGTATTAAATTTAATTCATGGCTATTTCTCCACCCACCCCGAGCCCCTGTCGCTCTCCCGCTACCCCATCCCATACCCCCACAAGCTTCCCAGCCCATGTCCCATGCTTTGACCTTTTTCAACCGCATTTTACAACATTATGTCATCTTATTATTTATTTATGCTTTTGAATATTAGGAGACCCCTTATTTGTTAATGTCAATTGCCAACACGCCAATTTTTATATTATTTGTTGGCATGTGATATTGGCTAGGTTTTGAAAATCTTGTCGACACAATAATTTCACTCTTTAATATTTTTATATTATACGTATTTAAATTTTATATAAATTTAGATTTGACCATGTTGATGCGTGAAATTTCATAATATGTATATATATATATATATATATATATATATATATATATAAACAGAAGTGCCGTCAAAATTTATTTTTCCGCTCAAATGTACTTTTCTATGTAGAATTTCTGTTTTTTTTCCTAATTTCCAGAAATAGATTTTTCTAATGGCCATTAAATGTTCATTCATAATACTACATTTAATAGCAGTCTGATTTTTTATTTTTCCAACTGGAATCCCTCCATCTATCTTCTAATTTAGTTATCATTGCAAAAACTAATTTAGTTTTGTTATCATTATAAAAATTAATTATCTAATGCGTTTTAATTTAATTATCTATATTTAAAATATTTATTTATTTAATTAATTAATCTTATCTTTGTTTTGGTAAAAAAAAATGCATGAATTTTTCAATACTAATTAAGATTTAAAAGATCACATTTTCAAGATTATTATGGAAAACAATCAATGCACGAAAGAAAAATAAATCCAAATCTATATTTTTAAAGTTTTGTTATTATTGCAAAAATTAATTTTCCAATGTATTTTAATTTAATTATCCATATTTTAAATACTTAAATAATTTAATTAATTAATTAATTAATTAATTAATAATTATTAAATCTTATCTTCATTTTGGTCAAAATATGCATGGATTTTTTAATGCTGATTAAGATTTAAGATATCACATTTAAGATATTGCATTTTCAAGATTATTATATAAGATAATCAATGCAAAGTGAAAGAAAAATAAGTCAAAATTCATATATTCAAAATTTTGTTATCTTTGCAAAATTTAATTTTTCAATACGTTTTAAATTTAATTATCTATATTTTAAATACCTAATTAATTAATCTTATCTTCGTTTTGGTCAACGTATGCATGTGTTTAATACTAATTAAGATTTAATATTTGATTTTATTATAACTAATTAATTTTCATAGATAAATATCAAAATTATTTTTTGTGATTACACATCCTGTGCATCGCACGAGTGCAACACTAGTTGTAATAAATAGATGCATTAAGTAATAATCACCATTAATTTCTTGATGTTCTTATTCAATCTAAAACTTCACAAATTAAATCATAGGTGCGAGACATTATGATTCTATACGACCATTTTGATGCTATTGCTTAAATTATAATTTCAGTTGGCCAAATTGGTGAAACATATTTATTCACACATTTCATAAGACCTACAACTTACAACTCACTTTTTATCCACACATTCTCCCACAATTTATAATATAATCACTTAAAATATAATTATAGAACTACCAAACATATGCCATGCAGGCTTGGCGAAAACATCATGAAGTTCGACACAATTAATATTACCCATCGAGCTCAATAAATTTTTATTTTATTGGTTACTTTATTTAAATAATAAAAAATGAATAAATTTTTACCTGTCACGCATAGGTTTTTTCTTTTCTTGTTAATAGAAGCTCACACAATCAGCTGAGCTTTAGGGCAAGTTGGAATTGATTTTAGAAGCCATAGAAATGTTTAATAATTATTTTTATTTTAAAATAATTATGGTGAATGCGTCTTAAAAAATTATTTGATAATATTATATATTGTTAAAAAAGTAAAAATGATCACGATAATAATAATATAAAATAACATTATTATAACCAATGTAAATTTAAGTAATTTTATACAGTCTTATCAATAAATTACTTTTGTTTACCAAATACTCAAATGCTGATTTTAAAACATACATCAATTTTAAAACAAAAATTTATCAAATACTTATCTGATTCTTCTTATAGTCGATTCTTTATACAATTCAACAAAAATCGATTTTGTCAAAAACAATACCAAACTAAACTTTAAAGCAAGGTCACTTAGTTTATGGTGCAACTTGTTTTGAGTAGCGATGAACCTAAACTAGTCCTAAAGCGAGTCAAAACTTACTAAATTTGAGCTTATAAATTGATTTTACCCTTCTAACTATTTGAAACATGAAATAGAATAATTTAGTGATTGGCCAAACAATTAAAATAGGAGTCAATAAAATAAACACGACACCTTGACTACTTGACAACATGACAAAGTCAGCAAACCAAACAAGAGAGTGCTTACAAAGACTGGCTGAGAAGAATAGAATTCAAAAAAATTATCAAACTAATGAAAAAAAAAAAAGTATTTTTTGTTATTAATAGCAAAGAATACTATTATTAGTTTGACCCAATAAACTTGACTTCAATATATTGATTGATTTGGAGCTACATTAGATAGATGACACTTGTAACTCATTTTAATTTAGAGCTATATCAGACACATGTAAAGACTACGTTTACTAATGGTAACATTAACGAAACGATATATATAGTGGAGCCAGAACACTTTGTGAACAGCGATCCAAAGAAAATAGTATGCAAACTAAATAAATCTATCTATGGTCTCAAGCAAGCTTCCTGTTAATGGTATCACAAATTTCATCAAGTCATTATTTCGTTTGGATTTGAGGTAAATACAGTTGAAGATTGTGTGTACCATAAGTTCATGAGAGTAAATATATCTTCCTGGTATTATATGTTGATGATATACTAGCTAGCAGCGATATAAGTTTATTGCACGAAACCAAGAGATTTCTAAATAAGAATTTTGATATGAAAGATCTTGGGGACGCCTCTTTTGTATTAGTCATACAGATACATCGAGATTGCTCTCTGGGTATCATTGGATTATCACAAAAGAGTTATATCGAAAGAGTACTTAGCAGATTCGGCATGAAAGATTGTGGATCGGAAAATACGTTCATTGCTAAAGGAGACAAGTTCAGCCACAGTCAATGCCCCAAGAATGAGGTTGAGGTTAAAGAAATGCAAAAGATTTTTTATGCATTGGCTATATGGAGTCTTATGTATGCTCAAGTATGTACACGTTCGAATATAACGTTCATAGTGGGATTATTAAGTAGATATCTGAGTAACCCTGGGATAGATTATTGGAAAGCAGCCAAATGAGTTATGCGCTATTTTACAGTGAACAAAAGATTTCATGCTCACATGTCGTGGAGATCATTGGCTACTCTGATTCTGATTTTGCTGAATGCCAATACAGTAAGAGATCCACATCGGGCTATATTTATCAACTGGCTGGTAGAGCTATATCATGGAAGAGTGTTAAACAAACGCTTAGAGCTCAATCCATAATGGCAGATGAGTTCATAGCCTGTTATGGGACATCTAATCATAGAATATGGTTGCGAAACTTTGTCATTAGACTGCGTATTGTATATGGTATTGAAAGACCATTGAAGTTATATTGTGACAATAAATTGACTGTGTTATATTTCAACAACAATAGAAACTCTACGAAGTAGAAGCACATATACATAAAAAATTTTGTTGTTAAAGAGAGAGTTCAGAGTAGTCAGGTGTCTATAGTGCATATTGGCACAAACTATATGATTGCAGAGCTGCTCACAAGGGGTTTACCACCCAAGTGTTTCATGAGCATACATATGAGTGTTGTATTGTTTGATGATGTGCTGGTTAAGTGAGAGTTTGTTTTTTTTATGCTTTTCAGTAATAGACTATTTTCTGCAAAATAAAGTATATTGATTGTAACCAATTTCTGAATTTGATCTTTCCATTTGTGGTTTAACATTAAGATTGGAAAGCTTTGGTATAATCTCATTAAAGAATAAAGTAGGACCAGTTGAAAATAGACATGTGTTAAGATCAAATTGCATGTAATTTCCATGCTACACATCCATATTCGATCTATGTTATTGAATATATTGGTATGATAACCATTGATTTGATGGGTTTAGTTACGAAATAATGTCACGAAGACTGCTTTGATCTCATGCTTATATAGTAGATGGACTAGATTATAATTATGGAGATGTTTCAAGGCAAGATATCAATTTAAGTGTACACATAAAGTTTAAGATATAGTTGTTTCGAATAACATATGTAGCTCAAGTGGGAGATTGTTAGATTATTTATCTCTATGGGCTACATATTAAATTACAATTATATGGACTATCTAATTAATACGGTTATTAAGTGATTTGTTGATTGGGCCTAGAGACATTTAAACTGAGTACGGACTTTGTAATGTGTAGAGGCTGGATCCTAGTCCAATTAGGATTGATGGACTTCTAATTGGACTAAGGTATACAAAATATTATAAATAAAGGTCATGGTCCCCGGTTCAATCACAGTTTTTTGATATTCTCTTCTACACCATTATAGACAGATTCTATTGAACATTATTTAGGTAATTAGACTGTAGAAGGCTCAACCCTTTCGATTTCAACGCAATGGATTCATGTATTCTTCTTTAACACCTATTCTTAATAATCTAGTATGATGATCTTGGATTTTCTAATTATTTTATTATAATTAGAGATTAATGTTTAAAGATCTAACACACACACATATATATATATATATATTACTTTTCTTTCTCCTATTGACATTCCTAAAAAAATTACGAGAAATTAGAGCATCTCTAGTGCACTCAGTCTATTGTTTTTTGGACGTGCCACATAAGAACAGATAAACAGAGTTAATAAAAAACTCTCTCCAATATATGCTGGCGAGAACCATGTGTAGCTGATGTGACATACCAAAAAATAAACTCTGTCTAGAAGTTCGTTTAAATTTAGACGGAATAACTCAACAAATTTAAATTCAACTCAGTATTTTATTATAAAAAAAAGTCGTACGAGGAAAATAAAAATTCAAGACCTGCCAATTTAGAAAAATTAATGCCACACAAGTGTTAATGTTAGTTTTAGAAGGAACCATTGAAAATAAATTTTTGATTTGATCGTTTATTCAATAGACGTAGTACTACATAAATTGAAAGTCCGTTTATTATATCTGAATTGCATTGGAGATGCTATGACGTATTCCTGTGTTCCGCCAAATTTGCAACTGTTACTCTGAGGATTCAATAAAAAAAATGGTGTCTTTAATTGATTCATTTAAAATTTCCAATCATCTCAATTTCAAAGTAAATGAAACTTGCTTGTAGTAATCGGCCGTTGAATTTTGCCTTCTAAAATTTCATTCACGTCCAATCATTTACAAAAAGGCAATTGATGAATTCGTGCTAATCTGTTTTGTGTTGTTTAAATTTTTTTTTTCCCTCTCAATTTGTATCTCGTCAATCACTAGTGCAATCAATCACAAACAAAAAATATTTCAAGTTAGTTATAATATTGTTTCATCAAATTTTGTTCTTCTTTTCGAGAGTGACATACTTTGTAGCCTTACATATACATGTGATGATTGTCTTAATTAAAATCTAATGTAGCATTCCTACATGATTTTCATGCAACTTATGCGTAATGACACCTTTAGGGTGTTGCATTTGAATATTTCATGTGAAAGTTTCTGATGAAATGTTTGCAAATAATTGTTACCTTGATGAGGTGTTTGTGAATGAGGATGTAGCATAATTGTGACTTATAGTAATTTAGTTGCGACATATGAATAATACAACCTCTAACATGTCACATTTGAATATTCTAAGCGAAAGAGACTATTCAACATTTCAATTATTTGGTAATAATATTGACTCTCTCATATCATAATTTTAGAAGTTGGATCAATAAGAAATGTCAGCGTGATTGCTTGGTCAACCATGTTCAAAAATGAAGAAATTTAATTCAAATACCTGGACTAGGGTACAAGTATCAATTCCGTGCTACGAATAATCTTAAATGTGACATATTACATGTCGTATTAAACTTAGTTCACGGCTCTTTCTCCACCCACCCCGAGCCCCTGTTGCTCTCCCACTACCCCATCCCATACCCCCACAAGCTTCCCAGCCCATGTCCCTTGATTTGGCCCTTTCAACCGCATTTTACAACATTATGTCATCTTATTATTTATTTATGCTTTTGAATATTAGGACACCCCTTATTTGTTAATGTCAAATGCCAACACACGCCAATTTTTATATTATTTGTTGGCATGTGATATTGGCTAGGTTTTGAAAATCTTGTCGACACAATAATTTCACTCTTTAATATTTTTATATTATACATATTTAAATTTTATATAAATTTAGATTTGACTATGTTGATGCTTGAAGTTTCATAATTGTAATAAATAGACGCATTAAGCAATAACCACAATTAATTTCTTGATGTTCTATGCAAATTAAGTCATAGGTGCGGGACAGATATGACTTTGTAAGACCATTTTGGTGGCCCAACATAATCCAATTTTCTCTAGCGTGCAGGCTGGCGAGAACATCATGAAGTTCGACACAATCGATACTATACCCATCGATCTCGATGAATTTTTATTTTATCGATTACTTTATATGAATAATAAAAAATGAATAAATTTTTTACCCATCACACGTAGGCTTTTTCTTTTCTTGTTAATAGAAGCTCACACAATCAGCTAAGATGAGTTTAAAACCCGATTATGATTGATTTTAGAATCTAACTTCTGATTATCAAACAATCAAAAATTGTTTAAGCCGTTTGGCAAATTTTAAAAAAAAATTATTATAAAAGAAATTGTATCATGGGTAAGCAGATTTTAAGAAGCAGCAAACTTGTATCTTCTCAGATTCTACTTTTAACTTTTCCACTTGTCTATTATTAAAATACCAATTTTAACCATAATTAATTAAAGTAATTTATTTTGTATCCTGATTTTATTAATATTCTAATTATAATGCATCTTTATATATAATTTAAATTTAAATTTAATTGATTTTTGTATAATATGATTATGTTTTTATTTTGTAATTTTTATAAATTGTGATATTTAATAGAAATGTTTATTACTTTTATTTTAAAATAATTATGGTGAATGTATCTTAAAAAAATATTTGATAATATTACATATTATTATAAAAGTAAATATGAATTTTACAATACTAATAATACAAAATAATATTATTATAATCAATGTAAATTTTAGTAATTTTATACAGTCCCATCAATAAATAATTTTTGTTTACCAAACCTTTAAATACTGATTTTAAAACGTACATCAATTTTAAAATAAGAATTTATCAAACACTTATCTGATTCTTTTTACAGCTGAATTTTTTCTGCAGTACAACAAAAATTGATTTTCTCAAAAACAATATCAAACTAAGCCTTAGACTAAGGTAAGTAAGCTTATGGTGCAACTTGTTCTAAGTAGTGTTGAGTCTAAACTAGTCCTAAAGCGTGTCAAAATTTACTAAATTTGAACGTATAAATTGATTTTACCCTTCTAACTATTTGAAACATAAAATAGAATAATTTAGTGATTGGGCAAACAATTAAAATAGGAGTCAATAAAATAAACACGACACCTTGACTACTTGACAACATGACAAAGTCAGCAAACCAAACAAGAGATTGCCCTACAAAGACTGACTGAGAAGAATAGAATTCAAAAAAACTATCAAAACTAATGAAAAAAAAAAAAAAAAGTATTTTTTGTTATTAATAGCAAAGAATACTATTATTAGTTTGACCCAATAAAATTGACTTCAACATATTTCAAACAATATCATTTAATGCATTCAAGGAATTTTCTAGTTTTTAACGTCAAAAAAATCAAAGCTGATGTCAAGTATAGTCAACGTAATAATCCACTCCTAAAATAGAAAAAGTCAAATTTCAATGGTTGCACTACAACGGAGCTTTGATTTTGATTTATTGGGTCTACGTACGAAAACTACTTATGAGGAATACTTATTTTCTTTAATAATTAAAAAGAAAAATACTATAATTGTCTTTTCTATTTAAAAACATTGTTGTTGACTCAATTTACAGGATTGTTTCCGTCTTATAAAAATAAGTTTACTTTTTTTTATTTATTTGTCCTAAATTATAATCAATTTTTTTGTTGATGGTATATTTAATTTCTTAATTTTTTAATATATTCCTATTTAATATAATTTGTTATCATTAAATATGAACTACTTTATATTAATATAAGAGTATATTAGAAAAAAAGTGAATAAAATTTATTATTCCAGCTATAATATTTAATTCTTCTTTTTATGGAACGAGAGAATATTATTTTATTTTAATTATTAATTTTTTTTCTAAGTTAGTTACTGAAATTCTGTTATGAAACTTTGTCTACTCCATTTGTTGAATCAACAAAATTTGACTTAGCAAACATAAAATGATAATGTAACATAAAATTTCATTTGTACATTATTTTATTTTTATCATCCAACTAAACAAAAATGCTTAATGTTGGACAATCATGTTTTCTTCTTTTTCTTTTGAAAAGTATATTATTAAATTGGATGATTATATTCACAGTACAATTTATTATAAGTGCACCAAATTTTAATTATATTTAAGATCTTCAACTTTTGTTAATTATTGCAATTATGTTCTTAACTTTTTGTCATCGAATTCTTATCTTCAACTTTCATTACTTAGCACATTTCATTATTGATGATGATTTATGTCGAGATATTTTGTTTACGTACTTTGAAATAAAGAAAAAATATTTTATCGTAATTTTGTATTTATTGTTTTTTTTTAAATATGACAGACAAATAAATATTTTTACGAATTATCAACAAATATTTTTTACAAAAATCTTTATAAATACAAGATGTGCTAATTAATGAAAAGTTGAAGATAAAAATGTGATAAAAAAAAGTTGGAGACATGAGTGCTAATATTAAAAGATTAAGGATGTTAAATATAATTAAAATGTGGTGTAAAAAATAAAAAATATTGTGTAAATATAATTACTCTATTAAATTACGACATGTCCGACAATTTGTTGTTTTGTTTAGTTGGATGATAAGAATAATGCAATAATTAATTTCTTGTGCCATTCATGAGCAGAAAAGGGGGGGTTAGCCTGTGTAAGTGGATGTTTGGCAAAGATTAAATTTTTTAAACTAATCAAATATATTTTTTATTTATGCATTCCGTAAGACACAATTTATAAACATTTAAAAGTTCAATTTTTTTTTTATTTTTTATTTTGAAGATAGTCCTCAAAATATTCCCTCTTAATCTTAATTGAAACAATTAATTTTATGAAACATTAATTATGTAGCTTTCAATTTGTTTAAATCAGTTTTCAAATCTTATTCAATTACACGAGTAATTAGTGAATTGTTAGTCTCAACTATATAATCTACAAAAAAAAAAAAAACCTTTACAAAATAAGCACAAAGATGACGCATATTAAATATTTTTTACGAAAATTATGTTGGTAAACAAATACAAAAGAGAGCTGCATTATAACATCCGATAGTGTCTGTTTGGTCCATATTAAAATTTAGTAAAAAATTGTGATCAAAAGTCAACAATTAATTTTAACCACAGATTTTATTAAATTTTCAATTACACATTTCATCAACTTTGTCCAATGGCAGTATATGTACAACAGCACATTAGACAAAGTAAAAAACAAGTGCCAATTTAATGTGAATATGTATTTTCTTTCATGTGACAAGGAGCTGTGGATAACTGAACGGAGATAGTGGAGATAACGGCGGCAAGTTAAATGTCCCATCCCAAACTGAACTCATACAGGATGGTGTTAACGGCCATTGCATCACTGTCGTTTCCAGTTTTATCGACTTTTTTTCTTCCACCACCACCACCTCGTCTGCTTCTCTCCGCCGCTTCCGTCCTACGTCCACGGCTGCGTCTGATTCGCACACTTCCTTCTGAATCTCCAGCGGGAAGTTTAGAATCGCCTTGCTCCCCCGCATCTTAAATGCGGCTCTGTCGTAGGCTTTAGCGGCTTCGACAGCGGTGTCGAACGTCCCGAGCCAGACTCGTGAGCCGCGCCGCTTCGGATCCCTGATCTCCGCCGCGTATTTGCCCCACGGCCTCTTTCTTACCCCTCTGTAATGACTCTTCTCCTCCACAGCCGAGTTCTCTTGCACGGAGGCAACCGAGTTCGACTGCGTCGACTGGGAGAAGTCGAGCCAGTCGAATTTCTTCACCTCCGGCAATTCAATCTTCAATGAGCGCTTGCTCTCAGTCAATGTTTGCGCCTTTGGTGTTGTGAGGTCTACAATTGGAGGATTAAATTGATTTTTCCCCATATCAACGGACTCAGGACTTGAAAATTCGCTAAAATCAAATTGATTGTGCTCAAGATTCATGAAATAATCAGAAATTGAAACTGAATAATCAGATTGAGAGCTCGAAACTGATGAATTTATGCTGCTAGTTCTGCTACAATTTTCAATCTCAGCAGTGAACGAACTCTCTATCGGAGAAAACTCTCCAAGAAGATGCATTCTGATTTTTTCAATTGCCGTGACTTCTGCAGGAGTTGACATTAAATGGATCTTAGAGAGCGGAAAATTTTGAAGAGAAAAGGATTTCAATTTGCAAACAATAGTTGAGAGTGGAGTTTTAAGAGTGGAAAAGGAATATATATAGGGAGAGAGTCAGAGATAGGAAGCTTCTTTCATAGCGCTATATAATGGAGATGTTGGGTCAAGTCTTTGATGGAATAAACACCGTCCGATGCGATGACATTTTGGACATCTGATGGTTGTGATTTCGGGACTGGTCAATTTGTCACATTGTCCTTTTTTGCAAAATTATATTGATTAGCCATTTCCAGGACACTTCACCATGCACAGCAGCACAGTGCACGTTTTTGGATTATATCTTTAAAATATACAATTTTAATCTATCCATTACCATTCAAAAATGGGACAAAGCTTTAAATAATAATTGAAAACTAACTATTTTGTATAATTTTTAATTTTTTCTTTTAACATCAGTTACTAATAATTGATGTTAACTCAATTATAGAGGAAAGATCTGCCGTCTGGGAAAGCCCAACCCCTCACCCCCACTCCCTTGCAAAAACCACCCACCATATTTAATGTAATTACCCCGCCCCCCCACTCCACCCCACTCCTGCTAAAACCCACCAATCATATGTAATAACCCCTCCTCCCCACCCCACCCCACCCCACCCCACCCCACCCCACTCCACCCCAACCCAATCTAATCCAACCCCACCCCCTCATTTATTTATACTTTAACCCCTACCCTCTACTTTTTCATTTATTTATACTTTAACCCCCACTTTCTTCAATTCTCAACATATTTATTTACCACCAAATTTATATCCAAATTATTAATATAATTAAATTTATTAAATTAAAAATAAATTTTTTTATTATGATATTCATTGTATTTGTTTATTTAAAATATAATACATATTAATTTTCATTAAGTTATATATTATTTATATCATATAATAAATAATATAGTGAATCTTATTTTTATTATTAAAATTACATTGAGACTAATTAATTAGTTTATATTTGAGTAACAAATGAAATTTTACTTAAAAAATAAAAATAAATAAAACGTACATAATAAAGTTGCTCCAATTGAAAATTTACACATACAACGAAGAAAGTAATATTACATTAGAAATAATAAATTAACGACGAGAGTTAAAGCGTGCATCATACTCCCGTGGGTCTAGAGAATATGATGCATTGTTACTACTGTCTGTGATCGAGTATTATGGATCCGGAGCATGAAATGGGTATTGTGGGTCCGGCGCATGATATGGGTAATGTGGGTCCAGCGCATGATATGAGTACTGTGGGTCCGGTGTATGATACGTGTACTGTGAGTCCGGCGCATAATATGCGTACTGTGGGTCCGAAGGATCCTGCGAGTGCTGTAGGTCCGACACATAATACAATTTTCTCTCACTTACTGTTTTCTATTCGCGTACTAAACCCTACTTCGCGTGCATATTAATTGTAAAAATTATATGCCTCATCGGATGATTCAAATTCCTGACCAACGTGGAGAATGACACTAATAGTCACTTGAAGAACATACACATTATCACCACTCTCAAATTCTATCCCTACAAAAATTTATCGAAATAAAATACATCAATTATATGTGCAAATAACAAAAAAACATAATAAATTATTAATAATGTTACCACTAACTTGTAAAATACAAAAAATATATCTGTACAAATAAACGAAAATAAAACAAATTAATAATTTATTACTAATTTTTGAAAAATATGAAAAGGGTTGTGGGGTGGGGGCCAAAAACGTTGGGGGTGGGGGGTTTCTTTTTAACTGCAAAAGGGTTGGGGGGGGGGACAAAAAGTTAGGTGGGTGGAGGTTTTTTGCGGCTGGAGGGGGGGTTGGGCTGTTTTTGTTTACAGAAATCAGAGTGGGGCCAATTTTTTTTTTTAAATGCTTGCGTGATTGACACGCAGGCAGGCGGGGAAATCGATCTGGACCCCGTCACGGGGTCCAGATCTTTCCTCCTCAATTATATACTAGAAGAAATGTATAATTGATAATTTCGTTTTGATAGCAATGTTAGAAGAGATAAATAGCAACAACAAAAAAATAAGTTCACTTTTAATTAACACTAACATTTAATAATCTTAAAATATTGTTAAAATCTATACATTCTTTTTTTAGTTCTTTCATTTTTAGTATGACGCTTTGCTCTCTCACGACCCGCTGTCACGTCCTTTTTCTTCCATCCCCACTTGCCATTCCAACATTTAAATTCATATGCGGCTTGAGTCTTTTTTTGTCAATTTTCCTCTGCGTCTCATCATATGTCCTCGATAATTTTTCACCCATAGTGGAACTATGATATTAGGAAGAAAAAATTTATAGATTAAAAATGTAGATTGGAGTCAATTTAACTAACTTACAACAAAAAGTCTTCTGCTATAAGATTTTAAGACGATTTACCTTAAAATAACAACTAAAATCTTCAAATTACAACATTGTCATTCGTCATTGTACTTGTATTCCCAAAGTCTATATCTAAAGCGTTTGTACATTAGTACACTTGTAAATAAACAAAGTATTTCTTACAATCCCGTGTCACGTTCTTTCTCTATTCTTTCAATTTTAGTGTGATACTTCTTTCTCTCACGTCTCTTTTGCTTCTAACCATTTGTCACACCCCTTCCTCCTTCCTTACTTGTCATTCCAACATTTAAACTCCTATGCTCCATGAGTCTTTTTTTGTTAATTTCCCTATTCGTCTCATCATCTATCCTCATTTTTTACCCTTTGCTGAATCATGAAATTAGGAAGGCACATTTTGAAAATTAAAATTCAAGATCAAATTTGATTTGATTGGAGTTGATGAAGTAGATGATCAAGTTTTGGCATATTTGGATGCGAGGGATTGTCGATCTTCAAAGAAACGGATATGAAATTTACATACGTACTCAGAATTTCTATTATAATATGTTTTCGGAATTGTCTTGACAATCCGGTCAAGACTAGTCGCTTTGCCATTACTGAAGATGGATTTTAGCCGTTTGAATTCGTCTCTTCAGTTTAAAACGACAATCTTTAGTTTGTCAAGTATATTTTCGTTCTTTTGTATTTATTTATCATTTAGAGTTTTATTTCAACTAAAGTTTCAGTATTTAAGGAGTCTTTTCATTTATTGTACGAAGATGGTTTTTAGATTAACATTATTGTTCTTAGAGTTTCTACACTTATATCAATTTAATTCGGTATTAATAGGAATCAACGAATTGAGTTTGAGTTAGTTTCATTGATACACGTTTCTGCAATCTCACCCCCAATTTGGTTGGATTAATTGGGTATTTAACCAATTGGGAGGAAAATTAGAGTTTGAGATCGTTTTTTGGAAAAAGTCAAGTTGTGCAAATAGTTTGGGGATCTAATCTAGATATGTTTTAGAAATTGTAGATAGGTCCTAATATTTTAGGTGCATTTTTTGTAGTATGAATTTATTGTTATTAGTATACTAAGTCCACATGGTGTCAATTTTTATTAAATGTCTACAAACTGTATGCCACGTGGACACTTAACGGTGACGAGTCATCAATTCATGATGAAAATTTAACAGAGTGACTGTCGATGAACGCATTAGTATACTTCAGTGATCGGCACCGAAATTTTATAATTTTAGTTATCATTTTGTAATTTTGCTAAAACTTCAAGGACCTCCAGTGAAATTAACCCAAAGAATAACAACTAAAACTATTAGTCACTATGCACATTGTAAAGTCATTTTCAAATATCTTCAAATTACAACATTTCATTGTTCCCAAGGTATTTGTGCATGTTTGATTTTGCAAAAAATAAAATTCTTTGTAAATTTTAATAAAGATAATGATATATATAGTTAAAAAATTAATAAAAATTATTAATCATATAAAATATATTGTTAGAATTGATTATTGACTTTGATTTCAATTATTTAATAAATTTTTAATTGAAATCAAACAAAACTTCTATCTAAAATAATGTGGCACGAACTTCAATATGTATTTTTAAGTTTATCCTATTTTTGTCTAGTAAAAACTAAACAATGTATTTAAATTTTAAGACTAAACAATTTATATATATGGTTACATTGTAAATTGTTTGGTCCACATATTCAAATTTAAAGTTTGAAAGGTTAATTTAACTGTCTAGAACAACTTTCCAAATGGTAGAGGGTGAAAGTTATTGCAGGAGAAAACCACCCACTTCCATGATGGAGGGAAGTTGTGTCGTGGATTATATATATAGATACAAAAGGGGTCTCTAGCTAAACTTGAACAAAATGCTTGTAGAATTTTTTTGCTTTAAAAGAAAAGACGTGTTTGTTCCATCAATTAGAGGGGTTATAAAGTGGGCATTGGTTAGAAAGCTTGTTGGTTAGTGAGATTCTTTAATACAGATTTCAATCACATCTTAGATAATAACATAGCAGGAAGTGTGCTTTAAATTTATTACATACACTAGTTTTTTGGCACGTACGTTTTACGTGGCCTATTTATAATATTATTTTTTTAATTATTCTGATTTTATCGATATATTTAATTTTATAATCAATTTTTTTTTAATTATTCTGACATTGTTATATTTAATTTTATAATTAGTAGTGTAATAGACATAAAAAAGTTTGTGTATTGTTAATATGATAGTTTAGTTGAAACTATTTAATTTTTAATTAAATAGGTGTCATTTAACCTTTAATGTTGATTATTGCAAATAGTTTCCACATGGATTCATTAGCTAGGAGACGCTTAGTGTAGTATTGAGGGGCTTTTGCAAAACATCTCCTTTCTTGGTTGTGGATCACAGCCATGAACCATCAACTTTTGAGCGAATTTTCAATCGTCGTTACATATATCACCTATATCGTACTCCATGAACTATTCGAGCTCTTTTTCCCTAAAAAAGCACGCATGTCGAATGCTGGTGAAAGTGCCAACAAATAATCTAACTTAAGATTGGCACAAGAAAAGGCCAATTCTACAAATCACAATGAGATATAAATTAATTAGCAAAAAAGATAAGTTGAATGCTTGAAGCTGAAAAATGAGCCAAGAAAAAGTTTTATTGAGATTGATAATATTAAGATGTAATCTTTAGGTTCCATTCTCTATAATATTTTAATATTTGGGAGGATTCCCCAGGCAATCTTATTTCAAAAATTTGTGAATGCTTCCTTATAACATGCAATCCCAAGCAAACTCCATGTTACTGAGTTAAAATTTAAAATTTTAAAATTTATATATCAGTTGCTTTCAATTAAAGTGATTTCAAGATTTCAACCCATTTTATCAAGACTCACTTTTGGGTTCGCCATGCTAGTCTTTGCAATTTTTCGTATGGCTTGGTTGACTTCACCCTACAGAAAACTGGGTTGTGCTTGGCCACCTACAAAAGTAGGGTCGACTCAACTCTTTTTACATTTCTAGTCCAACCAATTCATATAGTACAAGTCCCTGTAAACAATGAAAGAATTACAAACTTCTACTCAAACCATCTTAAACCAAATTTTAGTACTTTAGCACAAATGTTGATAAACTGACAGCAAAAAATCAATCACTAATCAAATCGAAAATTAAATCTTTAAACATTAAATCATTGTTAGAAAGAGCATCACAAATTTTTACTCATACCATTTTAAATCGAACTTAAGTAGTTAAGCACAGAATGTTGATTAAAAAAGTTGACAACAAAAAAGTATATAATAAGCAATATTTAATAATTTAAATTCAGGATATTATGTAGGTGGAAGGTTGGCCTACGTCGATGGACCCCTCTGTTGACCTAAGCTCATGTGCTGGGCTCGGCTTATGAACCGTACGTGATAAGCCTCGTACGGCTCTTCCTAAGAATTTGAAGCCCCCTTTCTCTAAATAGAAAAAAAAAAAAAAAGCATTTACAAGACAAAAAAACTCTTTTTCATGTTCATTGGTGACTTCCGGTAGCAAAGAAATACTATCTGTGTGGGGCAGGTATAGTAATGAAGAAATTCTGGGGATAGCAACTTGTAGTAAGCAGAGAAAAAACAGGAAGCTAAGCACCCATAGACTGGGGATCGAATAATCGTTGCCCCTTTCACCTGATTTCAGGCAAAATCATAATAAAAATTCTTTAAATACTTATAAATTACAACATTTCAATACAGTCTTGTTCTTTTCGTTTTGTTTAATGAATTGAAGATGATAATAATCTTATTCATATGAAGACTTCGAAGATATAAAATAAATGCTTCCAAAAGGTAATTGTAAATAAACGAAACTAATTTAATATTAAACCATACTGAAATAAAAAATTTTGTATATACATCATTAGTTGCCCAAAATAAAGTACTGCATATTCAAGTTCTACCAATTACATAAGTTGAAAATATAAAAATGCCCATCTTTATGAAGTAAGCTAGATGCTGATGTTATAGTAATTGTACTTGATTTTGGAGATCACCAAAAGAGTTCAAAAAGTCAGTATCTAAATACTTACATTGAGCCCTATAAAAGGATGAGATTGTTAGACTTCTTTTTTGTTCTTGTCCTTGTTCGTATCTATCTCAGTTTTTTTGTTTGTTGGAAGAGGTGTTTCTGGGGTTTGGAATAGAGATCTTTTTGTTGGTGGTGGTGTGACAAGTTCGGTATCCATTTGTTGCGATTGTTCTTCCTCAAGCATTGGTGATTTTCCTTTGTCTTTGCTTTGTTGGTTGCCAGTAGTTACAGTTGAATCACTATCAAGAATAAATAGCAATTCATACTTGCATTCAGTAGCCTCTTGATTTTGTTGAAGTGCTTTGATGTAGAAAGTTTTTTCTTCATCTGTTAATGAACGGATTAGATCAATAATGTTTGAATCTAGATTCGAGTGAAGAGAAATTAGTTGAATTATTCAAATAATAAATGGCAAAAAAGGATTTCTGAATATTGAATAAGAATACGACTTATATTTACTGAGACTGAGTGATCTATCAATGTGTTTGCATTGCATAATAAGAAGCTTTCCACTGGCTCTCCGAATCCATTAATTGTAGGTATACTTTTGCTCTGTAGTATTCCATAAATTGAAAATGTTAGCTATGAATGTGTAATGTATAGTTTAAAATGTTGAGCATATAAATTGTAAAGTTCTGGATAGATATGAACACTATTTTAATAGTTTGGGTAAGAGAGAACAATATTTACATTACCTTGGTGCTGCTTTTAAGTTAGGATACTTACAATACACACATTGATATATATCCCCACAATTTGCACCTGAAACTTTGTTGCAATTATCACAGCTCATATACCAAAATCAAAATGGTTGGTTTAAGACTTTGACAAATGCTTTTCTTTTGATCCTAATCGTTGCTGATAAACAAGTAATTCTCACATAAGTTTATGTCTTAATTTGGTGATTAAATCAAGAACAATAATATATTATTTTATAGGGAATAAGAAGAATGAACTCATAATTTAATAAAGTAAATGTATCTTACAGTCTTTTGGAGTCTTTGAATGTTTTTAATATCCGTGTATTTGCTTTTGTTTGGAAGAAAAAGTTTTGAAGGTGTTAAGTGCAGGTAACACTTTTCAAAGATGATATTGTTAAGTGTCTCAGCATTTTTTTTTGTCCAGTTAGGAAAGTATAATAAAATTATTGATTAAGTATTCTTCAGTGTTAAAGTAATTGAACTTCATCTAAAAATATATATGAATTATGTCAGGTTTGGAAATCAAGTTTCACAAAGTAAAGTATATAAAGATTAAAAAATGCTTGCCATGTTTTGAAATCATCAACAATGTCAAATGGACCATCAATGAAGAATGAGTTGTTTGCATTTGTTGACAATGAAACTCCTTTAGTGTAGATTATTATAAGTGTTAGTATTGTAGGAGTTGATATAGCTACCAAAAAAAAAAAAATTTGAAGTGCATTGGATAGTTTCCATTACTATTGAAGGAAAACACTTTCAGGTGTTTTGCAATGGTGACTGGTTTCTTTGCAAGATTTTCACAAATGTAATTGCATTTGTTGTCTACGAAATTTTCTCACATTGTTAGCAAAATAGTTTCCAACCTTGAATAAATAGAATGATAATTTATCAATGATATGGACAATATGGGATATGTATAATAAAATGATTAATAAGAAAGTAGTTTTTGTTTATAAGAATTATGTCTTGGACTTGACACTGATTTCCAGAACGGGTTTGGATTATTCTTTTAGGTCTTGTGTCAATAACCATTACAATAATACCTGGAAGCATATAAGATTGACACTAATAAATAATGTAAGAAGGAATGAATGTAGATATAAATAATTATTAAGCACATATACAAGTTATTAGATACGAGATGGAACAAAAGAAATGCTTGTTAGGACTTATGTCTGTGTTTGTATCCATATGGTTCTCTATATCTTCAAAATCAATGAAATTGTATGTAGTTAATAACAGTGCACTGTTGTTTTCATCGATTTGTTGTATGTGAGTTTTTCCTGAAATTGTCCATTGTATGTCTCCAGATTGTGATCGGTACTCTAAATTTGTGAGCTTCACTAATGCATTTGATATTAGATAAATTTTTCCTTGTATCAATTCATATTGAAAAGCAATAATGTTATGATCATAGAGTGTAGCCTGCACTGTTAATCCCTGTTGAGAAGTATAAAATTGAATCAATATATTGTATATAGTATTTAGATTAGATTTAGAAAGATGAAGAAAAAGATCTAATTTGTTTTAACTGGACAACGAAGAAAATGAAATTTTTAAAAGAATGGACATCTACAAATAGACTTATATCTTCAAATGATGAATATCTATAAATAGATAAATTTATTGATATAGAAACTTGTAAAATTGAAGTAATTACCTCAGAGTCCATTAATATAATATTTTGGTATTTCTTGGGGACTTTTTTAGCTGTTCTGGCAGGAGATTTTTCAGTAATTGTAACTTAAACTGTCCATCCAACATCTCCTAGATGAATATCTTTAATTAACTGGTACTGACTGTTTATTCTGTTGTATGAATGATCTGAAGGATAGTATAAATAAATTGTGAAATATAACTATGTAAATGTAACATTCTCATCTAAAAATTGGGATAATTTATGTAATGGTAATTAAATATACAATATGAATGCATCAAAGTGATTGTTGTAGGAAATTATCTAATATTATTGTGGAAGTTATAATAATGATTTTTTTTATCTTTAAGCATTCAAAGAAAGATAAGAACAGTACCTCAAAATGTTGCTGAAAATAGAAAAATGAGAAGAAGTTATGAGTTGAGAGAACAAATGAAAGTAGTGCTAGAAAAAAAGACTTTTTAGAGAGAGAGAGAGAGAGAGAGGTTGTTTGCACTTGTATGAAGATTAGATTTTTGTGTTATTTAGTGTATCTATAGATATCTATACATACAATATGGATATATGTGGGAGTGTGTATACACACACACACACACACACGTGTGTGTTAGTGTAGGTAACATAAGTTGTGTACTTTTAATAGTTATATATAATATTATTATAATAAATATGCAGTAGTATGAAGTATGGGATGTGTACATAATTTTGACTTTATGGACTGTGGTTACTTGTAGTAATATAGTAATAGATAATAGACTTTTGATTGACATAAATTGATAGATAAGTTGAATGTAGAAAATGTTATTTGAAAACTTTAGTGACATATTTATAATGGGTTAATTTCAATAACGGTCATTGAAGTTACCTTAAAATTTTAAAACGGTCACTAAAGTTTAAAAGTTGCAGCGCTGATCACTAAAGTATATAATCATTTCTCAAACGGTCACTCCTTTAAGATTTCAACTTGAAATGGTGACATGACATGATGATGTGGCAGACAATAAACCAATATTTATTGCATGATAGTCTCTATACTTTATATAATATTCACTTTAGTCCATGTATTTTTAATTATCTTTCAGTTAAGTCATCCAAAAATTGCATCTTAGGTTCTTAATCTTTTACATATTTACACTTTGATCCTCAAAATTTTAATTATCTTTCAGTTAAGTCCTCCAAAAATTGTATCTTATGTCTTCAACTTTTTACATCTTCAAACTTTGGTTTCCCAAATTCTTGATTTTAGTTGCCAAAATAAGTGCAATTTTAATGGTCAAAATAAGTGTACTTTCAATTAAATCATTGACTTTACAGTCGTATTTTCACCTAAACGAATAAAATAACATAAATAAAAAATAAACTATTTGATAGAACTCACAAATGTCCACTTTTAGTGGTCAAAATAAGTGTAAAATCTGCACTTATCACTTAGAGTTGACAAAAATAGACAAAGATATATTTCATTGACAACTCCAAGTGATAAGTGCAGAGTTTGCACTTATTTTGACCATTAAAAGTAGACATTTGTGAGTTTTGTCAAGTAGATTGTTATTTCATTATGTTATTTTGTTCGTTTAGGTGAAAACACGAGTGTAAAGTCAAGAATTTAACTGGAAGTGCACTTATTTTGACCACTAAAAGTGCACTTACTTTGACCACAAAAATCAAGGATTTGGAGGACCAAAGTTTGAAGATATAAAAAGTAGAAGGACCTAAGATACATTTTTTGAAGGAATTAACTGAAGGATAAAATTTGGGGACCAAAGTGTAAAGATGTAAAAAGATGAAGGACCTAAGATGCAATTTATAGATGACTTAACTGAAATATAATTAAAAATATATAGACTAAAATGAATATTATATAAAGTACATAGATTACCATGCAATAAATAACGGTCTATTATATGCCATGTTATCATGCCACGTCATCATGTCACGTCGCCATTTCAAGTTGGAATCTTAAGAGAGTGACCGTTTGAAAAAATATTATATACTTTAGTGACCAGCGCTGCAACTTTTGAACTTTAGTGACTGTTTTGAAATTTTAAGGTAACTTCAGTGACCGTTAGTGAAATTAACCCTATTAATAATTGTTTGTACAGTTTACCATTCAAATTTCACTGTTAAAAGGTATGGTGTCTTTATATATACTTATATTTATTGAAAACAAAAAGACAAAATAACATACCATGAATGGAAATATGCCATCTCTGCTTCAAGCTATCCGTATTAGCATATGGATATCAATTTGTAAATAAATTTAGCTTAGGAGAGAGCTCTTGGTACATGAACATCTTATCAAATGCTTCCCAAGCATTTAGCTGTTTAGTACTAAACTATTCTGATCATGACCCTGTACTCTAAATGAACCAAACATGATAATGAGAATAGTGACATATACATGTTGTCACGACAAGAAGTTTAAACATAAATTGTTATGAATTGTAAATTATACTCAGATCGTAGAACTCCTGGTGCATTGATAAATTTTGAAATAGCCGTCAACTTAGTCAATAATTGGTGTCTAAAAATTTTGAAAAGTTCCAAGCTTTACTAAAAAAATGAACAAAAATTATAAACATCAATTAAGATAGTAAAACCCACAATTCTTTCTATCTATATTTTAAATAACAATAGAAATTACTAAACCAAAAAAAAAAAGTGTGGAAGTGAGAACGAACCATATTGGATAACAAGTGTTTCATAGCCTGATGTGACAGCGAATGGACGATGTCCTCAAGGAGTTTCAGGTCATCGTCATTACTGGCGTAGGTGGAGCTAACGTGCACCTTGTCATTGCTGCCGTTAACATAAGCATCTTCGTCTGGAATTCTGGCTAGAAATTTTACTCTTGATCACTTGGGAGGGGCATCGAGTTACTTGTCTAGTGAATGATGAATGCATGTGACAGTAACACTGCAGTGAAAAAGAATACAGGAATAAGTCATTAGATAAGTAAAATGAAATAGTGCTGCTTTATTTTTATAATAATGGCTTAGCTTGTGCACATTATTGTTAGCCAATATTTTCCTTTGAAAATAACTCAATATCTATAGCATTAATGTCATAATTACCAACATTGAACTTAAAAGATATTATAATTTTTATTATATCCCTTCAGATGAAAACACTTGAATTCAATGGAACACAAAGTACTATGATTCAATGCAACACAACATAACTATGATGTGGACCACGAAAATTGTATTAAGAGAAAATAACTCACGGTCTAAAATTCTAAATGGCTAAAAGAGAAAATGATATAAATAAATAATTTAAAATAAGAAAATATCCGATTTTTATTCCTCTATTCCTAATTTGCATTACATATGCATAGAACTCATGGTCTAAATTTAAAAGAGCTAAAAGAGAAAATGATAAAAATAAAGCATTTAAAATAAGAAAATATCTGATTTTTATTCCTCTATGATCCATCTGAAACCTTTAGAATTGACAATAATACAATAAGAAAAGTGTTTAATTTCAACATATATTTTAGAAGATCTAATGGAAGCATTAAAAATCTTGAAACTCATGAACATAATCAATGACCTTTTTTAATACTATGTATAAAGTTGATTTTTTCCCCCTCATTTCTCCTTAACAACAGTTGCACTAAGCTATTAACTGTTTGCTTCCTAATATTTGTAAATTTAGAATCGTAATTGATTTCCCACAAAACAACAAATGAGAATAAAATACAATTCTTGAAAATAGTCCCAAATAAATAGAGATAATAATTATTTTTAAATCAAACTAGGAGACTCACATTTGAATAAATCTCTTAATTAAACCAAACATGATTCAAAAAATTGTAATTTATTGATAATCATTTAAAACTAAAACAGAAACGCAAAAATTAATCATACACCATATTTACTTCAAATATAAAATCTAATTGATGTGCTGTACACAAAACAAGGTGAAACGTACACGTTCGTCAACAAAAACTAATTGAACATGATAATGATCATTAAGAAAGAATCAAACAAAAAATAGACCAATCACATACACATCTAAATACTAACCAAAAACTATATAATCAGCAACAAAGTAACTAAGATCAGCGTATAAATGTTCACGTATGGGATGGAACAATAAAAGTACTTGGACTTGCAACATTTACGCCACAAGCTAAAGTATACTCAAATAAATTTATTAAAGATAGCACACCGGATAAAATAAAGGTCTTACACTTGAGTGATTTGTCGACTTTCATGATTTCTTGTAAGAATTGTTATTCTATCTCTGTGACGAACTTTCAGAGCCACCAATATGCATTACACAAGTATTGGAATGGAATAATGGAATGTTACACTACCATCTATTGTAAGAGAATAATCAACAAAAATATACAAATTGCACATTTAACTTCACAGAGTTTACCATTATAAGAAGGAACAATTATGAATTAGATGTCTATCAAAAGTCATTGAGACTCGTGCAGCTGACTTCAAGTAAGCTTTTCTAGACAAAGTAAATTGATGGATTTTCTAAGGGCTATAAAATGACTAATAAAGAAACGTCTCGCAAAACTGAGTTCCAATTAGCATACATAACATTTGCCACTTTAAATTTAATTTACCACCATTTATGCAGATTTGGACATACTGGACTTTACAAGGTGCTGATGTTTGGAAGTCCCAGCATCATTGTTATAATACCAGAAGCATGCATGAGTGTTTTAACAGACGATGAAGCCTTCAAAACTGGGTGGCCTACGTGTAACGCACGTATCAAAAAATTAGTATAAGCATAAAGATGTCCTGGAAATGGCTTGCAAAAAAATATTAGTACAATAGTCGATTTCTTTCCACCATGTACTATAATAATAAAAGAATTTAAAAAATATTATTTTATTTTTGTGGTTCTAAAAAAGTTATTTTTACTTTTTGTAACAGTTATTGTTAAGTTTCTTTATCTTTATTTTTATCTTTACAATATATAAGTCTGTAAAAGAATTTACTATTTATATTTTCGAACAAAACAACGTCGTTTTAAGACCACATATGAAAGTATACATGTGTTCATTTCTGACGTGCATTTTCTCTCTCTATTGAACGCATAAACCCTGGAATCATGCCTCCCGACTGAATTCATTTCAGATGACAAATCTTTTAAATTTTATCCATCCCATATCTCCGAAATCACCCATCCAACATCAAAAACTCCAAATTTTAGTTGTTGGGCTCTTGTTTTGTGGTGGTTATTTGAAAGAACCAAAAATTTCTTACGTTCAATCTTTTTTAGTTTGTGTTACTTCTTTGATTTTAGGTTGTTTGTGGAGTTGGCGGTTTGATTTGCGTCTATCTGGTCGTTGTCTTCTACTATTTAGCTCGATTGTTCGATTGGTATGAAATCTATTGAAATTTTAAGAAGTTATTTTTAGGATATGATATTTTTGTTTGTACTCTTTTTAATTGCTTATAATTAGTTTTTGTTTTTGTTTTTTTTAACTGTACATAAATGAAATTTTTGGTTTGTGTATGGGATTGTTTATTTTAAGTTATGATTTTTTTTTTGTCGAGACAAATGGTGCATAAACACGTGTCTTTGTTTATTTTTTCATCTTTCTTCAAAAAATCAATTATAATTATTTAAAAGCTATTAGAAAGTAACCCGGTAATCCGAGCTGGGTCAAGCCTTGTATTTTTTGCATGTTAACGCGGGCCAACAACTCAAACGTAGACCGCTACGACAAAATTTAGCGCATGTTTAGTAGTGTTGAAATTATAAGTTGGTGGTGAATGTGTGAATAAAAAGTAGATTATAAGCTGTGAGTCCAATAAAATGTGTGGATAAAAAATATGTTTGACTAATTTGACCAACTGAAATTATAATTGTGCTGTCACGTCCTTTTTCTCCCATCCCCACTTGCCATTCCGACATTTAAATTCATATGCGGTCTGAGTCTTTGTGGTCAATTTCCCTCTACGTCTCATCATATGTCATCGTTAATTTTTCACCCATAGTGGAACTATGATATTAGGAAGAAAAATTTATAAATTAAAATTGTAGATTGGAGTCAATTTAACTAACTTATAACAAAAAGTCTTCTACTATAAGATTTTAAGATAATTTACCTTAAAATAACAACTAAAATCTTCAAATTACAACATTATCATTCCTCATTGTACTTGTATTTCCAGTCTTTATCTAAAACGTTTGTACAATAGTATGCTTGTAAATAAACGAAGTATTTCTTACAATACCTCGTCGCATTCTTTCTCTATTTTTTTCATTTTTAGTGTGATACTTCGTTCTCTCACGTCTCTTTTGCTTATAACCATTTGTCACGTCCCCCTCCCCTTCCTTGTCATTCCAACATTTAAACTCCTAAGCTCCATGAGTCTTTTTTGTTAATTTCCATATGTCTCTCACCGTCTATCCTCATTTTTTACCCTTTTGCGGAATCATGAAATAAGGAAGGCAAGATTTGTAGATTAAAATTGAAGATCAAGCTTACTAAAAATAATATATTCTGCATTACGATTTTAAGACAATTTACTTAAAGTCTTTTTACACATAATAAGGATTAATTTTACTGGCGGTCACTGAAATTTCAACGACATTGCAAAACGGTCATTAAAGTTACAAAGTTTCAGCATGTCACCATTAAGTGTTCTCGTGGCACACAATCGGTCAACATTTGGTAAAAATTGACGTCATGTGGACTTATTATATTAATAATGATAAATTCATATCACAAATTATGCACCTAAAACATGAAGACCTAGTTGCAATTTCTAGACACGAATTTAGGACCCCCAATTTCTCATCCTTTCAAACCCGATTCTCACCCCAATTTGGTTGGATTAATTTGGTCATTGACCAATTGGGAGGAAAGTTAGGGTATGTGATCGTTTTTGGGGGGGAAAATCAAGTTGTGCAAATGGTTTGAGAATCTAATCTAGATATTGTCCAAATATTGTAGTTAGGTCATCATATTTTATGTACATCATTTGTAGTCCAAAATTTATTATTATTAGATCTTATCCATTGCTGCCTTTCTATTTTGAATATACAGCTAATGTGGCGATGAGGTGGAGGAGATAAAACTCATGTAGCAACATTTATTGTAAAAGACCGTCCAGTTTTAGACATCTTGTTAGACGGTCTTCCACCCATTTTTTCATTAAGTTGTGTCTATGTCTCTCATCTATTTTTTTCTTCTTTTTCCTCCTTCTACTCCATCTTTCTTCATTTCTTTTATCTCTCTTGCCATATAGATTTTTTAGAAGTACACTAAGTCCAGGTTGTGTCAATTTTTGCTAAGTGTCGACAGACTGTGGGTCACGTGGACACTTAACGGTGACGTGTCATCAATTCACACTGAAAATTTAACAGAGTAAATGTAAGTGAATGTGTTAGTATACTTCAGTATTTGGTCCTGAAACTTTGTAATTTTAATTATTATTTTGTAATTTCTCTAAAACTTCAGTGACCGTCAGTAAAATTAACCCCAAAAATAACAACTAAAACTATTAGTGAATACTCACTATGCATATTGTAAAGTCATTTTCAAATATCTTCAAATTACAACATATCACTGTTCCCAAGGTATTTGTGCATGTTTGATTTTGTTAAAAATTAAATCTTTTGTAAATTTTAATAAAGTTAGTGAAATATGTAGTTAAAAAATTAATAAAAATTATTAATTAGATATAATATATTATTAAAATTAATTATTGATTTTGATTTCAATTATTTAATAAATTTATAATTAAAATCAAACAAAACTTTTATCTAAAATAATGTTGCACCAACTTGGATATGTATTTTAAAGTTTATCCTATTTGTCTGATAAAAACAAAACAATATATTTAAATTTTAGAGTTAATTACAGTAATGGTCTCCATTCTTTTATATTTGATTCCATCCTCATTTAATTTTTTTAGTAGATATCATTCACATCTTTTCATTTATTTGTACAGATGGTCTCTAAATAACTATTTTGACAATTATTTGACAATTTTGCCCCTAACTTAAATAAATTAAAATGATAGAAAAAAGAAAAACAATGAAAAAATTACAATTGAGACCATAACCTTTTCTAAAGTACAAATAAATTTTAAACTTTTTTTATTTTTTTTACAAATTTTCATCTTCCCCAACCCCCACCCCCAACGAGATTGGATGATTGTCACTAATAGTACTAAACGTTTCGCAGAACAAGTTTTTGGTGAAATTCTATAGAAATTTGGCAACCTCAAGTTTTTACAAAACTTGGATTTGTCATATAGCAATTTCTCATATGCATTTTCTGGCGTAATACCACCAACCCACCCATCCTCACCACTGCCAAGGTTTCCTTCTCCACTGCCGCCGAGGCTCCCACCACCACCTCTACCGACAAGGACGAAAGAAGGGGAAAGAAATATAATTACAGACAACTTGTCCGGTTACAATCAGACAATAAAATTGCGGCATATTCTATATTTTTCACATTTCTTTTCTAGGAGTAAACGAAGATCCAATGTCAGCTCAGTACTTCCCTCCACCATTTTCGTTTGGCGACTTCTCCAAACCAAATCTATTTCTCCAAAAACAGCAAAAAAGAAGAGAAGATGAAATCTCTGATCAATTCAGATTCAATTCTATCTCCAATCCCATCCCTCAAAATCAAACCCCATTTTGTCTTTCAAAAACCTTCTTTCCGATTACTAACAACAACGAAAAATAGTGGTTTAAGTATTAAAGTTGTTTTGTATTCGGCCACAGTGCATGATGAACTCGGGTTGTGTATTATACTATATCCAAAACCTGGCAATTACTTTTGGGTATTTTCATTTATAAGGTACTTTGCATGGAGAACGAAACCTCGGCGGCAGGAGGTGTGGGTGGGTTGGAGAAGATGAAATTTGTAAAAAAATAAAAACGTTTAAGATTTATTTGTACTTTAGAAAAGGTTGGGGTCTCAATTGCAATTTTTTCATTATTTTTCTTTTTTCTAACATTTTAGTTTATTTAAGTCAGGTGCAAAATTGTCAAACAATTGTCAAAATAGTCATTTGGGAATCATCTGTGCGAATAAATGAAAGGATGGGGATGATATCTGCTAAAAAAGTGAATAGAGATGAAATCGTTACAAACCTGAAAGAATGGAGACCATTAGCGTAATTAACTCTAAATTTTAATACTAAAAAATTATATATATATATGGTTATGTTGACATCGGAACCTGCACCGTTCACGTGTCAACACATCTCCAGTCACTCCTCTGCCAACTTGTATGTAACTTGCACACTCGGACAATTGTTAAGCACTAAGATCTCTGGAGAAAAAAGGTCTGGCGATCGTTGGTACTCCGATGATCAAGTCAACTGCCGGTATAAGAATAATACACAGGGGCGAAAGTAATTGGGTGTGGGAGGGACAAGCAGACAGAGATTTGAGCAGAGTTTAAGGTAAAATTTAAGTGCAAAAAGAGCGTACCTTAAAATAACCAGAGACGTTGTATTTATAGCACAAGAGCCCTAATTGATTTAGGAAACAAATAAATTAGATACTCAATCGAATCCTCCTTCCTTATGGGATAGGAATGATTGATTGTCAAGACAATCTCCAAGATCGTTTACCTTATTTGAGTTTATCACGTTGCCTAATCTTTAGGAGATTACGATTTGGTTTTCTTGTGACGATCCGTGTGCCAATCCCACGCAATCTGCCTTCAATTATCTCTCTGGTCATTCCAAAATACCGTGCTGCCTGCTAGTTATAATAAATACGAAGCCCGGCGAGGCCCTATGGGTCGGCCATGAATGTCGAAGCCCTCCATGGGCCTCGCAATACTTTAGTTCAAAAATGCCAAGATGTTTGATGGGCCTCCGATGCCTTCTTAGAATTTACGAGGCCTTTGCTGTGCCTATATGAGACTTCTATTGGGCATTTGCTGACGTGGAGGCCCTATCAAAATTGGGTGGTAACAAATTACATTGTAAATTGTTTTGCCCACATATTCAAATTTAAAGTTTAAAAGCTTAATTTAACTATCTAGAATAACTTCTCAAATAGTAGAGGGTGGAAGTTATTGCAGGAAAAAACCACCCACTTCCATGATGGGGGAATTGGTGTAGTAGTTTGTATATATAGACACCAAAGGAAGCCCTAGTTAAACTTGTACAAAATTCATCCAGAATTTTTTCTCTTTAAAAGAAAAGGCATGTGTTTGTTCTATTAACAAAATGGATTATAAAGTGGGGCATTGGCTAGAAAGCTTGTTGGTTATTGAGATTTTTTACTGCAAATTTCAATTACATCTTGAATAACATAGCAAGAGGTACGCTTAAATTTATTACATACAATTTAGAGATGTAGCCCATGCGTTGTTGTTATTGTTGTTGTTGTTGTTGTTTATTTTACTTTATTATTTTGAGGTAACAAATCTTTTTTATGGAGAAACACATTTTTCTACTTGCCTTCTAATAGAAGCCGTCTAAATATTCTGAAGATAGTATACATTATGGTAAATTACACGCGTGGTTCTCATTATTTTAGCTTTGTAATAATTTTATCTTTATTTTATTTTAATAATACGTATCATTTTTAACTTTTCAGTATTTCACGTAGATGGCCCTTTTGAAGATTTTGCCCTAACTTAAATAAATTTTTTAAAAAAATAAAAATTGCAGTTGAGGTCCCTAATATTTTCAGTAGAGCAAATAAATCCTGAATACTAATAAAAAATGTATCCTCACGTCCCAAATTTTATAATCTTAGCAGCTACATCCCTCGGTATATGTGCGCCAAAAAGACTTTTAGAGTCTAGACGGATTTCTTCCAAAGATCCGTTAGTTGACCAAAGTTAAGTTCGTGACTTAAATTTGACTAATTTAACAACAACAAAATCGTCTGATGATAAATATTTTTCTCCTCTTCCGAGCACGATGGCGACAATGGTGGAGACCTGCAAAATAGTGGCGGGGCTTCTTTCTTCCGTGTCCACTCTAGTGTGATAATCAGTACATGATTAATACAGATGTGCAGATAGCAATGCAGAGTATATGTGTTGTCTTTTTACCTAGGGAGTTAGCCTCTATTTATAGGGATGCCTGCAGTTATGGTTTTCAATAATCATTGATGATGGATGTCTCTTCATCTCCCTCATTATTATGAGTTAATGAGGGATGTTTCATCTTCACAATTGTCGATGGTAACTGTCATTATATGGGTCACCTGTCTAGCTAATCTAATGACACTTGGGTCATTGCTGTATATCTGTCAGAGGTGAGCTTATGATACCAACAAGGTGGGAGAGTCGATGGGACGGGCGTGCCAAGACGTGCTATTATTGGCAGACAACATGTCGCAGCTGTCATTATTTCTCTCATCATAAACTCCTCTACTTTTCATAGATTGTCGTTAATGGGAAATAGAAATAATCTACCGCACCTACTTCTTTCTTAAATTTTTCAGACAAAGGCTCATCACCTAGCCTTGTTTTCAGAGAGGATTCATCGCCTAGCCTTGTTTTCAGACAGGATTTATCGCCTAGCCTTGTTTTCAAACAAGATTCATCGCCTTGATTTTTTATTTTATTTTTTTAAGGCTCGGCTCGATTTTTTTTAAGCTTGGCTCGGCTCAGCTCAGCTCGGTTTGCCTATCGCCTCGATTTTTTTTTACCAAGGCTTGTCGTCTTGTTTGACTGTTGCAGTAGTTGAGAACATTGTTGTCGCAAGTCAGATCCAGTAAGTGCACCAGGACTTTCCAGCTAGCCTGTTCTTTCATTGGTACCCTCATCATTTATCTGCCTTAGATGGTTCATTTTCTGCTTGCCTTTATCATCTCAAGATTCGGTCTCGTCCCGAGTCTTTTTTTTTAGACTCAGGTTCCTTTCGATATTTCATGCTTTTGGTAATGAAATATGCTTCCTCTGCATTTACATACTTATCCCCTATCATTAGTAGCTCATACATCGTATTCGGCATGTATTTGGAGAGTGACATCTTGAAAGGGCGACTTCGAGTTCCACTCATCATGGCAGTGACTACAGCAGATATCTGTAGATCTTTGATTTCCAGTGTGGCCCTATTGAATCGGTCAATGAAATCTTTCAGCAGTTCATCTTTGTCATGGGTAAATTGCATCAAGTCGATGGCAGTTTTGTTAGCACGTTTGCTGCTGGCAAAGTATACAGCAAAATTCTTGGAAAAATTGTCAAATGTACGGATCGATTTTGAGGAAAGGTGGCTACCCAGTCTCTGGCTTCCCACCTAAGTGTTGGCGAGAAAGCCCTGCACATAATCGCATCAGGGGTGACTTGCAATCTCATTAAGTCGACAAAAGTCCTAAGGTGATCGACAGGATCAGATGATCCGTCGTACTTCTCTATCTTTGGCTGTTTGAAGTCTCGTGGCAAAGGGACTACTATCACTTCTAGATCTTCTTCCAACACCATAGATTGTTGCCTACTACTTTTCTTAAACATAGCCTCAGCTATTTTGCGACCCATCATGTCTTTTAATCGTTGCTCCAGGCTTAACACTTGTGTCTCAAGCGTAGGCATGGACACCCATGACGGTTTTCTCTAATGTGGATTTGGGCCAGATGTCAATGAATGGAAGTGGGGTGCGGAAGGTGGAGCCAAAGAAACTAGAGCCAGCGGTAGAGCTCTCGTTGGCAGTGTTTCTATTGCTGTAAAGTTAGGAATCTAGAGAGGAGCCCCTGGCAGTGAGAGCCTTACCGGTGGAGGGCTAGGACCCTGGGGCGGAGCCCCTGGTAGTAATGATCCTACCGGCTGAAGGTTAGGACCTTGCGATGGCTGAGAAACCGCAGCGTTCTGATCCTAGAATAGAGCCATTAAGGCTGCTACCTGAGCTTGCAGTGCCGCAAGTTAAGCGACAAAGGAAAATTCTTGATGTGGGTGATTAGTGGCGGCGTTAGACTCGGTGTCTACATCTCCGATGGGGACTGGTGGAGCGATTACATTCCTAGCTCTTCTAGTTCAAGTCATGACTTCTTGTGCGATTTTCCACAGACGGCACCAATTGATAATAAATATTTTTCTCTTTTTCCTAGCACGACAGCGACAATAGTGGAGACCTGTAAAATAGTGTCGGGATTTCTTTCCTCTGCATCTACTCTAGTGTGATAATCAGTAAATGATTAAAATAGATATGCAGAATAGTAATGCAGAGTATATGTGTTGTCTTTTTACTTGGGGGTTGGCCTCTATTTATAGGAATGGCCTACAGTTATGGCCTTCAATAGTCATTGATCACGGGTGTCCATTCATCTCCCTCATTATTATGAGTTTGGTGTTTTATCTTCTCAATTGCTGGTGTTTCTTCTTCCCAATTGCAGATGGTAACTGTCATTCTATGAGTTTCATGTCTGGCTAACCTAATGGCAGTTGGGTCATTGCTATCTATATGTCAAATATGAGCTTATGATACCAGCGAGGCAAGAGAGTCGGTGAGGCGGGCGTGTCAGGACGTGCCACTATTGACAGACAACATAAAGGAGATGTCATTATTTATATCATCATCGTCTTTTCACATTTAATTATTTTAAACAATTAAAAAAAATAGAGAATAAGAAGATACTTTTTTCCCCTTTAATTTAGATAGTATTACAAAAAGTGAAAACATTAGGCCCCGTTCTCTTTGCTGTTTTCAAGCTGTTTTTAGTTTTCAATTTTGCAAAACACTCAAAACTTGTTTACTTTGATATTTTCGAAAACGCATTTTGAAAAACAAACTTAAATGTATAACATAAAACTGAAAATGACTTTTTCTTGTTTTGGCTGTTTTCAATGAAATAATCCCAAAACGCGGAAAACATGCAGAGGAGATTCTCCAAATTGAAAACACGTTGTTCCTTCCCCTCAATTGTAAAATCAAACCCATCTTCCGCACCCAATTCACCATCTCTACCAAAAGAAATCCACTCCATCTTTCATACCTATGGAGAACAAATTAAGACGTCTGTAAACGAGACTCTCAAGCGTTCCAAGATCTGCGAACAGATCTTCGACATCTGCTCCGGTGTTCACTCTCCTTGAATATAGGTATTTTTATGGGTTGGCCAAATTTTTTGTGGACAAAAGATTTTCAAATTTTGGAGTTTATGTGGACGAGTGTTCAATTGCAGCGATTCGTTTGGTATCTGTTTGTGGAGTTAAGAATATTATGCTAGGCTTTTCTAGACTCGTTTTTTTCCAACAAAGACTTTTCAGCTTTTTTTTTATATGTAGTTATGGGTTTTAATTATCAACAAGAAAGCTGTCCGAATTTTTTGTAGGTTGTTCGAATTTTTTGACAACTCCAGATTCGACAAAATGAAGATTATTTTGCATATAAATTGAGAAATGCATTCATCTATGCTGAACAAGGAACTTATAGGCAGTTTGTGATTTTTCTTATAAGCATGTCAAACTACCAGCCATCTACAGTTTTCGATTGAGTTTTTATTGATGTCGGAAATCATACATGATTCGGAAAAACATGTCCAAGAAAATCTAAATGTGAGTTTGGACATCAACATCAACAATTAGTATGAGGAAAATAGAAGCTTTAAGATCTCTGTTTTACCCAACAACCCGTAATTGTATAGTTCAATCAATCCCATTTCTCTTGTGTGTCTCATCCTTAAGTGCCGAAGTAAAGTTTGCTCTAATTCCTAAGTAGGAAAAAACAGCTGCAATATTTTGAATTGTTACCCTTGCAATGTGTACAAGCCATTGCTTCTTGTCGCTTTCATTATCGCAAGTTGCTCATTTAGACACATTCAGAACTAGATCCAGTTCTTTGAACATATAACTAGAAGCCTCTAACATCCCTAAAGATACTAGGTTCATTTTCAACTCATGAACATACCTTACTTCTCGTATTCGTATTCTTTCCGCACCATCAGCCATCTTGATCTTGACATTGCCTTTTTCCACACATAACATTAGACATTGTTTTCCAATAACAATTTGCCATCATTGATTTCAGAAAATGAGACAAAACCAATGCTTATCTGGGCCCATTTGGAATAAGTTCTTGAATCAAGAGCCACTCTATATAAGCCTTTCTTCTTTCTGTCTTGGCAATCCTTAATTCTTCAAGTGTGCTTCTTTATAACAAAATCAGCACTTGTTCTTGGATTGTGATTTGGATCTTGGTCTGTTCTTGTTCTTAAAATTCCTCATTTCTGGCCTTGATTACTCCAATGTTTAGTCCATCTGCAATACCCAATCCATTGTTCTTTATCTTTCTTTTTATTTACTTTGAATTTCATTGAGGCCTTCACCTTTAGTATGTGAGTTTGGACATCAACAATTAGACTGGACTTGTTTGGTCATCTTTAACGTACATTGTATCTGTATTATAAACGCCCATTTTGTGGTGTTTTTTAAATATTTGTCCTCAACTATCTCGTCCTCCCGTGTGTGATGAATTTCCTAAGTTTTTCTAAGAAAAATATTTCTGGAATTTATTGGCAATGTCACATAGTTAATATCCTTACCTTAGAGTCCTCCGGTAATTTTTTCAAAAATTTTTGTAAAAGTGATTGCTGAATAACCCTTGTCATAAAAGGAGTGGTTAGCACGCTAATTATATTTTAAAAAGACATTAACCTCGTACATAATTGTGTGGTTTTATTTATATTTTCTTATTAGAATGACCAGTTTTATGGGATAGTGAAAACTTTTATATAATTCTTAACATTTTGGATTATATGATTGATTAGTATAATTCTCCTAATCTGCATATTCGTGAAAGTACAATGTGTCCAAATATTAACATATGTATTTTTGTACAAAATAGTGGTAAGCAATGAAAATGTTTGATTTCAATAGTTGGTTGTTAGCATAAAATAATACATATATTTTTCCAATTTCTCAAGTCTTTATCCCCGCTTGAGCCTAATAAATGAAAGAATCTTGCTTTGTTGATGAATTATTGACACAGCAGAAGACGGTTTGTCTCTTTGGACATTTAAGAATTTTTTATTTTCTATTTAATTAAATAAAATAAATCAATCAAAGTTCTGCTAGAAGCCACCTCTATTATTAGATCAAGGATATCTTACCTTCGATCCAATGATTTAGTGGGATATATATTTTTTCTTTTGTTCTTTTTTTTTTTGGCTCTTGAAAATGCCCGTCATCTTTCAAGTTGGATCGATCATTCTCTCCTGATAAGTTTACACTCATCTTTGAATGTCATTTATTAATTTCTCTAAATTTTTTTAATGTCACATGTAATTTGCGGACGTGTTTGCACTCTACTCCCACTTCTCACTTTTTGTATATCTTGTTTCGACGTATATATTGGTATGTAAAGTTTGTAATGTATTAATGTGGCACAAGCTACCCATGGTTTTCTTATGTCTGTAACCTGTACCTATCAATTAAAATCACGTAGAGGTCCTGGTTTAAGTTTTGATTCTTAATTACAAATATATTCCAACTATATATTAATGTATAATATTTTCACTATGCCCCTGGTATGTTGTGCATTTTTTGGAAAATTAGTTGCCAGCAGTCTGTTTTGTGTCATTTCTCAACTGTGCTTCTTTTCTTCTTGGTTAAATTTAAAATTATAGTTGAATTAAGAAACATGCATTTCTATAGAATGGGCATACTTTGTGATATTTATTACTTATCTTGAATAGAGAACATGGGTGGTCACAGAGGTAAGACTAAGGAACCAATGTCATGGTCCGATGAGAATGAACACGCTTTTATCGGGATACTTTATGACATTGTGAAATCAGGAAAATTACAATGTTCTACTTTCACGAAAGACGAATGGAGCAAGATCAATAAAGACATGGTTGTTGTCACAAAATCGGATTATAGGGTAGAGAGATTGAAGGGTAAGTGGAACCGTTTACGTAAAGTGCATCGCTTGTTCTCTGAACTTTTAGGTCATACAGGTATTACATGGGATCCAAATACCAACCAAGTTAATGCTGCAGAGGAAGTTTGGCAACATTTTTATACGGTATGTATTGTATAAGAATACTTTCACAATTAATTTTTAAGGATATCATTATCGTTTAAGGATGTCATTTTTTTGTTGCTGTGAAATGAGTTAATGTTGCTTATATTACCTATTGTAGATAAACAAGACTGAGTGCAGGACATTCAGGAAGGAATGATGCAAGCATTATGAACTTCTTGGAGAGATATTTGGCGGGACTACAGCTACTGGTGGTTTAGGCAATGCTTCCACTTAGCTTCCGCCAACATCAGACGAGGAAAGGCAACTAGAAGATGATTTTTTGAGCAGGGGAGTGCATGTGCACGTGGAAAATGATGATGATAATGAAGTTACAAATACTCGTCGCCGCGATGATGGTACATCTAATGAACGCCGACGTAAAGAACCCAAGTTAAGTAAAAGTGGAAAACTTGAGGCATGTATGGCGCAGTGGTCATCAACTATTAGTACGAGGAACGATGAAACTGAACTTAGGACGCTTTACCTGAAAGAAAAGCTTGCACGCATCCAAGGAAAATCATCTAATCAATCAGGGGATAGTGAAGCCACTAGCTCGGATCCCTATTCAAATATGGTATGCCTGAACATCCTAAACCACATGGAAGGGGTCTCTAATGAGGTTTATATGAAAGCAATAAAGGCTTTTAAGGATCCAGATTTCAGGATGTCATTTGTGATGATGCCAGAAATTAGGAGAGGACCTATCTTAGAACTTCTTTGATTCACTTGATGGTAATGTAGGACTGTTCATATGTTGAACTTCTAATGTAGGAATGTTTTATATTTATATGTTGATTTGCTTGTTTGGTTTTAATCGATGTGTTGGAATTTGAAAATGGTAGTACCTTTTTAAGTATGATAATTATATTTGTTTGCATATTAATATTACTGGTGATTGATGTGGATTATGATGCCTAATTTTTGCATATGTTTGTGCAGAGGGATGTCTCCTGATTCAGGTTCGGTTCATTATTTGAGTGACGATGATTCGAGTGACGATGATTTTTTATGAATAGATGATTTCGATGCGACTTTTGGAGATATATTGATGCTTAGTTATTTTGCTGCTAACGAAAGAAGTATTATGGACAGGTTACCTTGTAGAACATCGTTTCTTACTGGAAAGATGCACATACTCGAAATTTTGAATGGACATCCAACTATGTGTCATAATATTTTTTCGTATGCAGAAACATGTTTTTATGAATTTTTGTGATACTTTGAAAGAGAAGGGGTTGTTGACAGATGGAAAAAAAGTGAGCGTTGAGGAGGGTGTTGCAATGGTTCTGATGATTATAGGGCACACTACACGATATAGTGTTATTGGTGATCGATTTCAGCATTCCAACAATACAATATCAAAATGGTTTAAACGAGTTTTACGGGCTGTTTGTTCATTGCGTACAGAGATAATCCACCCTACAAATTGAGATGTTGTACATGAGCGTTTGTTGCGCAAATATCCTTACTTTAAGGATTGTCTAGGTGCAATAGATGGAATACATGTATCAACTTGGGCACCTGCATCGAGACAAACATCATTTCGTGGAAGAAAAACAAATATAACACAAAATGTGATGTTAGCATGTGATTTTGATATGAAATTCATATTTGTGTATGTTGGATGGGAAGGTACTGCTAATGATTCGCGAGTATTTATTGACGCAGTTACAAAAACATCAAACAACTTTCCAATGCCACGGGAAGATATATTCGAATACTTCAATTTTTTTGTCAAATATTTTCATAGTATTATAGTCGTAAATTATAGTTCTTTTGCATATCAATTTTACCTTGTTGATTCTGGCTATCCAAACATGCCTGGATTTCTTGCTCCTTATCGAGGTCAAAGATATCATTTGCGTGATTATAGTGGACGCGGAAGACCGCATGGAAAGGAAGAGTTGTTCAACTATAGACATTCATCGTGTCGAAATATAATTGAACGTTGTATTGGAGTGTTAAAGGCAAGATTTGCTATTTTGAAATTAATTACCAATTATCCACTAAGTAGGCAAAGACAAATTCCTGCTGCATGTTGCACAATACATAATTTCATTAGCCAAGAACACGCTTTGAATAGTCTTTTTGCTCAATATTCATCAGAGAATATGGTATTTGAAGATGTGCCAGAGTCTAGTCAAGATCATGAAGTCATACAATTTGATGCTAGTCAAACAGCTCAAATGGGACAAGTCAGAGATCAAATTGCTACACAAATGTGGAATGACTACTCAATGACTCATACATGATTATGTAGATGTCATCGTATTGTTTTAATTTTCCAAATGTGTTATTTTTGCCATTAATATGTAAGCTTGTAATCTTAATTATCTTTCTATTCAATTGTTTCAGGCAATCTTATCACACAATCACATTATATAATTCTCAATCCACATCAAATCATTAATTATAATATTTTATTGACAAGTCAATTTATTCTTATTTATTAGTATTTAATTTTTGTAGCAGAATTTTTATTTTGTAAAATTCACCAACTGTAAAATGTATATATTACTTGATAAATAGTAAAATGTATATATTACTTGATGATAAATTAGTATTAAATTATTTTACTTTATTGAATAATCAAATTTAATGAATAAAATAATATAAAACAATTTCTCAAAATTTCTAACAGAACGTGTTTTCTAATTTTCTATTTTCAGAAACAATTTTTCAAAATGACAAATCAGACGCGTTTTCAGCAATCTTAAAATAGACTCTCAAAATAGAAAACTGAAAATGAATTCAAAACTCAAAACTGAAAACTGAAACGCAAAGAGAAGAGTCCTTAATTTTTGATAAAAAAATAGTATTTTTTTTAGTGCACGGTAAAACTATTCCAATTATGTATTTCCAGTGGAAAATGATTGGATAATTGGTTCCAAAGATGTCCACTCTAAATTGGACACAAAGAATATAAAAACAATAAAAGCACGTCAACAATGAACAATCCGAGTCCATGTCCCCATGCAAAAGTATATTATAATCATTAAAATAGTTTTAGGTAACCGAAAAGTCGCTATGTATGACTTCATCTTGATTTGACTTCTTCAAATTCCCTCTGACCAGAATCTATCTGTTTAATTTGTTTGTCCACATCTAACATGAGACTAGTAATTAATGAGCAAAAATAAAGTTTGAACACGATTTTTTAACCTAATATACTCATATAAAGTGATTGTTTGATTTTGGAGTAATAATCTATTATCCACAGTAGGTAGAATATTATTTATCTATTGATGATGTAGACTGATGATACACAACTGTGTATAGACACAAATATATCTACACATAATGGATAAATGATATTCTACTCATCGTGAACACGAGATCATTACTCTTGATTTTGAGTATCTCGAGCAAGTTATAACTTTTATATTAATGAACTAAGAATATTTTTAATGCACTCCATCTATTGTAGTCTATGTGGCAGGTAAAATAGACGAATTTTCAATCCATGTGGCACTACGTCTATTGAATACATGGTCAAATTATAAATTCGTCTCTAATGGGTTCCGTCTAAAATTAATATTACTGTTTATGTGGCATTATTTTTTTATAAATTAGCAAGTCTTTAATTTATATTTTCTTTTTCTGGCTTTCTTTTTTAATAAAATGCTGAGATTAATTAAAATTTGTTGAGTCGCTCCATTTAGAAGTCTGTCTAAGGTTAGACGAACTTCGTCGAACTTCTAGACGAAGTCTATTTTTGGTGTGCCAAATCAGCTAGACAGAGTCCTCGTCAGCATGTATTGTAGAGGATTTTTTATAACTTCGTCTATATATACTTATGTGGCATGTTTAAAAAGTAATCGACGGAGTGCATTAGAGATGCTCTAAAATTCATATTCTCTCATAATATGATTTGGATTTTGTTAAATTGCCTACGAACTGAAAGAAGTTTGAACTTCAACTCATTATATGTCTCGATTAAATTGTGAGTTGATTCTAATCATGCAATGCGCATAAATATCTTAGGAGATCTTGACGTGAGAAATAAAAATCTTATATCTCTCTTCTTTATTCATCTCCAATCATGATTGATGTCATGATGGAATTAAGCGTCCGTTTGGCAACATTCAGCCCATGTTTGGTAGTACTTAACTTCTAATTTTAGCTGATCAAATTAGTAAAATATATTTTTTATCTACATATTTCATAGAATTCACAATTTACAATCCACTTTTATCTACACATTAACTCGCATGTTCTCTCCGCAAAAACATATCCACACAAGAGTGAACCACACCACCAGCCGGCAACTACTTCCCTCCAGCGATAAACAATTTTCAAGCGGCACCCAAACTCCGACATCCACAAATCATATAAATCTAAACCTTATGTGTCCCGATCTGTGTGTTTTAAGATTTCTTGTGATGTGTATTTGTTCATCGCAATGAAACAATGATATTTTGGACAGTTTCCTGATATGTTACCATATACATTGGTGTTTTAGAATACCAATTTGTGTATACTACTTAGATAGGCAATGAGATCTTCCCAAAGACATTGTGCTATTGTTTTAGCTTCTATTTATGCGCTGTTCAGTATATAGAGGAGGCCTTCGTGCATATTTTTCGTTATATTTTGTTTACTGGCTACTAGCTCCCTACAGTAAAGTCCTTTAATATGAGCTCCAATGGTCTTGTATGTGACTTTGGGTCTTTTTCAGTTATGTTGTTGGTAACATCCGGGAACTTCGATTTTGTGTGATTCGTTTGTTCTTCTTGGGTCATTTCCCTTGTCGGTGTTGGTTTGAATTTCTTCCTGGCATATACCCCTGCCCCTCACAAATTATTTCTTATCTTAGATAGCTCTGCCCATCAAATTCATTGTGCATGCTTTGTATTTTGCTTACACCTTCCAATGCGATACAGTCATGTAACGATTTTGCCCTCTTGCAGTACATGGCTAACCCCGTGAACATAGCAAGTGCTTCGATTAAAGGAAAGAGCATTTCGTTAGGCGATCTTGACCGGAACAGTGAATAGTGAAACAAGTTCGCAAAAAAGATGTTTATAGAGACGTGCGAACCATAGGTGCTTGCGAGGAACAAACCGGTTCACACTTTTCCAGCCTCGGATGAAAAAATATCATCTCGCAATTCCACGAGCTTGTCGAGAAACTGTACACAAATCTCAGTTGAAAAACAAGTGGGATGCTATGAAGGCTGAATAATGCATCTACAAAGAGCTCATTGGCAAAGAAATTGGAATTGGTTTCAACCCGGTTCGAACAATATAACTTATAAGTCCATCGTGGTGGGACACAAATATTAAGGTGAATATCATGACCCTTGCAATATTTCTCATTTACGACAAACGTAACATTTCAAGTGATGACAATTTTGCATTCTATGCTTGCTTTCCCCATGCACTAGGGATGTTGTCATATTCTTTGTCATCAAAACATTTCATGTACGAATTGTCTTCAAAGGTTAGAGTAGGTGTATGTTTGACAAAGCTTTAAAAAATTATTTATAAGTAAATAATAAGTTTTAGAATATACAATGACGGCTCTGTTTGTTTTCACTATTATTTTTGCTAAAAAACTAAAGTCAAAGTCAACAATTAATTTTAACCACACATTTCATGGTCTCACAACTTTTCAACTACACATTTCAACAACTTTTATCAACTTTTACCAAAAAATCTGATTTTAATCAAAATCAAACACACCCGTAACTTGAAAGTTAAAGTTATGAATAAGTAGATTACATATTTTGATATTATTTCTTATTTTAGTGTCAAACTAAGGGCTTGTTCGGTAACTATTTTTTCAAAAAAAAAAATCCATTTTTACTATTTTTGACTGTTCAAACTTTTTACACTACAAAAAAATTTGAAAAGTCAATAAAGTATCAAAAAAACTTTTTTTTTGAAAAAAAAAAACTACACCGAACAAATCCTAAATAACTTGTTTACTGTAAAGTAAGAAAACATAAACTATCCAATTATGTTTGAAATTAAAATTTTACTTACAAGTACGTGCTCTTTTTGCATCATTTTCAATTCAAGATTGACATTTTTGTTTTTGAGCATGTAATTTTTCTTATCTCATGTGTTATGTGTGTGTGTGTGTGTACTTTTTCATATGTGATTTGATTCATAATTTAATAATTAAAATAAAATAGTTTATTGTAATTGCATTGAACCTTGCTCACCATTATAATACCCAAGTTATTGAATACACATGTATTACTAGCTAGACCAATCTGAAACACATAATATTGTATGGTTGGCAATTATGTATGCATTTTTGTTAAAAAAAGAAAAACAAGGATCGATATTTAATGTTTGGTGGCTAGATAGTAGAGATTTGATTGTAAACTTGTCTAATAATTATAGGGTAAAACTAACCAGTGGCTACTGAATTTTAATCTAGTTTCTATTTAGTCATCGAATTCTAAAAAGTATCCCAACGTCCATTCAACTTTTAACTAAGTTACTTGATAAGTGTTGTTTTACACATATCTGGACCATCAAAAGTGGACGATTGTAAGTATTTCTTAAATGAGTTTCTATTTAATTGTGTGTTGATTTGATTGATTTAGATCAAAACCCAAGTTCGGATGAAATTGGAGGGAAAAAAAAAGCAAAATATGCGAAAAAAGACTGAAAGTGCACGAAGACTTGGAAATTAGGATCAACTTGCAAACATCTAAAAGATGAAGAACTTTCCGTGCAAATAATCAAGGACTAAAGCACAATTCATGACTAGAATTTTAGTTTCCTTATTTTAGTCAAATTCTAGTTTGGTAATTCTTGGAGGACAAGATCTCTGTACTATATTAGGGTTTTGTGACATATAAATAAAGAAGAGATACCATATACCATATACAATATACAAGAATCAAAGGAGAAAAGAGAGAGCAAAAAGGAAAAAAAAAAAAAAAAAAAAGGAAGAACGACCAAGATCTTAAAGACTGGAACGTGAAGACAAAGAATTCTTGGTGCAAGATATTCAATTTCTTTTCATCTTTTATTCAAGATCCGGTTATGTATTCCAAACATTTAATCCTTTCTTTCTACCGAATTATAAGTAGCTAAATATTTATTTTGGATGAATGATGAAACCTAGTTTAGATTCTTTAATTTCGACTTTCAAGTTTTACTTATAAATTAATTATGTATTGAATTTACTTCTTCTTTTAATGCTTGAAATAATTGGTCATTATTTAATTGAATTGTGGATTGTAATAAATCGAGAGGTAAGTTATTAATTTAGACCACGTAGTAAAATCCAACAAATGAATAAAGATAGAGATACGCTTTTGTTATTGTTGCGATCTTGAATTGAATTCTTAGAAGATTTAATGTATCTAATTAAGGATCATTCTGACTTCATACGTTGACTTAATTAGATATGACTAATTTGAACTCGAGAGAGAAAAATTAGGTTAATTTCGTGAATTCGACCGAATACAATATTAGGAATAAATCTTGAAAAGAGAAATTAGAAATGACAATTATAGTGAACTCATGAATCCAAATCCTTTAATATTTATACTTGATAATTGTTTAACTTTTGCATTCACACTTTTGTTCTATAAAATTAATAATTATAGTTTAAATATTCAAATCAAGTTAATTCAACGAGTTTTAAATAAATTAGGATTAAGATTAATTGAACTACTATCTAAATAGGATAGTTTTCGTGAAAACGATAATCCGGGCTCAATAGATCAACTTTATTACTTGTTTGCGATATTGTACACTTACAATATATAATTTCTACAATATTACTCATCCATCGCCCGTTAACTATTCGCTTGCAATACTTGACGGAATATCCTACGAGACAAATGATCTTTCGATGAGATGTAGTAACGATGTTAAATCTTTCACAATCAACAAAAACGCATTATTCAAACACGCTTAATTGGCATAAATTTGATTGGAAAAAATTGAAAGTGTTTTCATATTTTTTGAAAAAATGGTGTTTTTGAGTATTGCACTTTTGTTGATTGAGGAAGATTTAATACTATTATTATACTCCATTGAAAGAGCTTTTGTCATGTAGGATATTCTGTCATTGCAAGCAAATAGATGACGGGTGATGAAAGAGAAACTTAGTTAAAAATTGGGAGGGTGTTGAAATATATTTTAAAGTATGGTGGTTAAGTAGAAACCACCAATTGATTTTACCCAATAATTCTATGCGATGTACCCTTATTTGTTTCAGGCTATTGCCTGAGGACGAGATGTTTCTCTTATAAACAACCGGTATGAGGGTTTGTTTGGGGATTCTTGCGAAAGTTGATTAATGGGCCGAACCCCAAGCCAATTGTCACATCGCGGGTTCTGGGTGCTTTGCGGCGACCACGATGACTACACAAATGTCAATCCGGATGACGCAAAGGGAGTAGTGAAAGTGATGGCCCGATATCAATGGACAATTACTATGAATGAAGATTGCGGATTGCGGTCGGATTAATAACTCAATTAACGAGACTAACGAAGTTTGATTAGTGTATCTTTAAATTATAACTTTTTATATCAAATAACATTTGTGTGTATTCATATCCTTTGCCCGCTGGCCGTATATATACACGACAGCACATCAGACAAACTGAACGTAGATAATGGAGATAACGGCGTGGGGAGTATATGCATCTCTTTCATATAACAAGCTGTGGATAACCGAACGTAGATAATGGAGATAACGGCGGAAAGTTAATTGTTCCATTCCCGCTCTGATCCCAAATCGAGCCCAAACATGACGGCGTTAACGGCCATTCCATCAGTTCATTTTTCACCGGGGTTTCAACTTTCATTGACTTGTTTTCTTTCACTTCTTTCACCACCTCTGCTTCTCTCCGGCGCTTCCTCCCTACGTCGACAGCCGCCTCTAAATCACACACTTCCTTCTGAATCTCCAGCGGGAAGTTCAGAATCGCCTTGCTCCCGCGCATCTTGAACGCCGCCTTGTCATAAGCTTTCGCGGCTTCGATGGCGGTGTCAAACGTCCCGAGCCAGACTCGTGAGCCTCGCCGCTTCGAGTCCCGGATCTCCGCCGCGTACTTTCCCCATGGCCTCTGTCTTACCCCTCTGTAATGACTCTTCTCATCAACAGCCGAGTTTTCCTGCAGCGTCGCCACCGAGTTCGACTGAGTCGACTCGGAGAAGTTGATCCAGTCGAATTTATTCACCGTTGGCAATTCAATCTTCATTGAAGGCATCCTCTCAGTCAAAATTTTCGCCTCCGGTGCTGTGAGGTCTATAATTGGAGGATTCAATTGATTTTTCCCCAAATCAACAGATTCAGGGCTTGAAAACTCGCTAAGATCAAATTGATCCTGCTCACAATTTGTGAAATAATCAGAAATTGAAATTGAATAGTCAGATTGGACTGATGAACTTGTGCTGCTAGTTCTGCTGCAATTTTCGATCTCATCAGCAAACGCAAGCTCTCTTGGAGAAAACTCCCCAAGAAGATGCATTCTAATTTGTTCAATTGCCGAAACTTCTGCTCGATTTGCCATCAAATGTAATTCTTAGTCCAAATCCAAGTCACCGAGAAAAATTACAAACGGATTTTACAGAGCGGAAAAATTTGAAGAGAAACGGATTTCAATGATTGATATGGGAGACGAGAGATTGTATAAGAGTGGAGTATTAGGAGTGGAAAAGGCATTATATATAGAGAGGGTCAAAGACAGGAAGCTTCCGTGAGTTCCGTCAAAGCGCTGTGTCATGGAGATGTTGAGTTAGTCTTTGATTGAATATCAGCCGTTAGATTAGATGACTTTTTGGATTGCCGGGGTTCATCAGGTGGTTGTGATTTCGAACCAGGTTAATTTGTCACGTTGTGTTTTTGTAGATAAGATAATATGCTATAATGATTATAAATAATATATATTGATGGGGAGGGGGCATTTCCAGGAGAGTTCTATGTATAGTGCACATTTGGAATAGATATTATAATAGATATCTGTTTTAAATTAAAATTGGGATAAGATTTAAAATAAGGAATTGAAATGTAACAAATTTGTATACGTTTTTGTTTTAATATTAATTACTAATAATTATTGTTACTTAAATTATATAGAGAATATTCCGCCTAATAATATAAAATAAAAATAAAAAAGGTCTTAATTTTAATTATATTTTTATATTAACTAGTTTATATGACATAACAAACTCTTATAAATCTATTTTGTTATGATATTAATTTATTTGAGAATCTGTTTATAGTTAATTAAGATTAATTTTTTTAAAACTCGTTGTGACAAATATAAAACAAGTGTTGATAAAAGTTCAATCGTTTATGTCGTATTATTTAATAATTATTTATGATTTTGCTTGTTGTAAGTTTCAAAAAGCTTAAGACGGAACTTTTCATTAAAAGTTCAATCTTAATTTTTTTTATTTTTTATTCATCTTTTAAATTAATGTATTATGTTAACTATATACATATTAAAGGGTAAAGTTCGTTAAGTCTTATTAACTAGGTGATCTTTTACTATCGAAAGTTGTTTTAAAAAAATAATTAATTTTCCCGGCTTGTCAATTCCTGGATTCAGACGGGAGCTAAAAAAAAATTAGACCGAGTTAATATGCGAAAAAATAAATATGTGTTAAAATTTAAAATTTATAATTTATGAGTAATAATATTCAGAATAAAAAATCTATAATCTAGAATGTTCTATTCTATTTTATAAATAAACCAAGCCTTACGTAATGAAACCTGTGGGTCAAACAAAAACATTGCTTTCTTGTTCGTGAGTCGTGTACTCATAAATGATGGCACAACTTTCAACAATATTGTTTAACTTGCTACATGTGAATTGTTGTTCAACTTTTTCGAATATTTTTTAATTTTCATTGAATTTATTAAAAATATATTAATGGTAAATGCATTAATAATCACTGATATTCGTTTCAATCAAAGAATTTGTTTTATTCTAATAAATAAAAAAAGAAAATTGTGAAAGAAGAAAAAAACGTTTTCAAAAAATTTAATTTTTTAAAGTTTTCTTGAAATAGAAGTTATATATGGTTGGTTAGCTCGTTCTTTCGTAAATAAAAGAATATATAAAAAAAAATGGAATATATAACAAAACATTTAATAAATTACAATGACATATGAAATCAGATGTGAAACAAATCTTTCGGACAAATTTTAACTTACTTTTTACTTGCCTTGAATTTGAAGGCATCTAAGCTTCTAGAAAATCGAAAGTTGACATATTGAAAAGCCAAATGATGATATAAGAAAGGATTTGTTTAAAGTTTTTTTTATTCACAAAATTAATCTTTTTTTATTTATTAAAAACAAGTCTGCTCGACTCTCAACTAGACGGTGTACTTGATGACGTGATTCTTGAGTTGGTGTATGTTATATTTTTTTTCTTTTTCTCGTCTTTCTCCTTTGTCTTTGTATACTCGAAAAATTTATAAATTAGACAAATAAATTCATGTTTATCTTCATTCTGTCTAAATTCTTTTAAGTTGTCACGTGATTGAAACAAATTGTTGAAAATAAAATAATAGAAAAAGTTTTTATCTTTTAACGCGAAGAGCAATTTTTGTAATAAAATTTAATTTGTTAATAGATGTAATAAAATAGAAAAATGAAAATAAAATTGTAAATTCTTCTAAATGAATAGGCCATTAAATTATATGAATTTTTGGTGAATGTTGGAATTTGTATTATGTGACAAATTTGAATGTTTCTGCTCAAAAGAAGATAGGTTTAGAATATTGACACAGTCCCATTGAGTAAATAAATGTATGTCTCAAGTTGTTTGTGCACAAGCAATTTTGACATGGTCTAGTTATAATTATATTTGAGGTGTTAAGAAATTGGAATCGAATTAAATTTTGATTCTTTAGCTCGAATCGAGAATTAGATGAGGACCGTCAAGTACTCGATTCCAAAACTCAAAATCAATTAAGCTTTAATTGGAATTGCAATGAATTGATTGGTTTTGTTTGGTCCAATTCGAGTAGTTTTAGAAAATAATTGGAGTATTTCTCATGATTTAATGGTAGAAAGTAACATAATTTCTCTCATATTTTGATTTTTACTGTTTCAAAGGTGTAGTAGGAGAGACTGACATATTCAAATGCCAATTTGTGATATGTAGTCACTTAGTGTATGTTTGGTAGTGCTGAAATTATTTTTTAAGTATTTATAAAGTGTGGATTTTATAGAAAGTGTAGATAGTAAGTTGTGGATCTTATGAAATGTGTGAATTAAAAAATGTTTGACTAATTTGACCAGTTTAACTTATAATATAAGTCTAACCAAACAATAGCTTAGAACTTAATTAGATAAACTAAGTGTTTTCTTCTTTTTAATTTTTAGGGTAAATAGTACTAGAGGTCTTGAATATTTGAATCTTGTGACGATGAGCTCTCAAACCTTTGATGTCTAACAACTAGGATCCCAAACATTTTCAACTTTTGTGCCTGAGGTTCTTTTGTGACGAAAAATATCAAATTGACCATCAAATGATCATTTTTTTAATTGAAATGATAGTTTTACCCTTATTTTAATTTAGCGTAAATAACACTGGGAGTCCTTAACTTTTAAACTTTGTGACAATAAGGTGTTAAGATTTTAATTTCTAGCACTCGAGATTCTAAACCTTTTAAACATCTACGGTCTAGGGTCCTTTTGTGATGAAAAATATAAGTTTCACCATTAAAATGTCAAAATTTGAGTAAAATGATTAGTGTATACATATTTAATTTTGAATTAAATAAAAATAAAAATAAAATGAAGAAACAAAAGAAAAACAAAAAAATAAATAATCGTCTTCCTCAATTCCAAACTACTCACTCCAACCCAGCAGAAGTGGTATATCATAATAATTGATTGTATTTCTAAATTACTGATGAAATTATTGGTTGAAATTGATGGGGTGATGATTTCATTTCTTTTCTTTTTACCAGTCAAATTGATATTTTACGTTATAAAAAACCTCAAACGTAGACGTTTGAATAGTTTAAGATCTCATGTGCTAAAAATCAATAATTTAGGACCTTATTGTCACAAAGTTTAAAGGTTAAAGACACTTAATGCTATTTGTACTAAATTAAATTAAGGATATAACTGTCATTTTAATAAAAATTTAATCATTTAACGGTCAATTGATGTTTTCCGTCACAAAAGGACCTCAGGTGCAGATATTTGAAATGGTTGGAGTCCTAGTGCTAGAAATAAAATGTTCGTGATTTCATTGTCACAAGGTTCAAAGATTCGAGACCTTTAATACTATTTACTCTAATTTTTTTGTATAATCAAATAATTCGTCTTTCCTTTAAAATTTAATCATTATCATTTATTAGGTATTAAAATAGACAAATGTTGAACTTGTTCCTTTATAAATATTTAATTGTGTCCGGCTTTTTAATATAAAAACATAAATTTAATATTTAAACAAGAGAGAGTGTGTGTCCAAAATATATAGAAAGAAAGAAATTATCCTCTTTTAGAGTTAAAGTGTCTCTCATATGCTTATTATATATATAAAAATTCATCAATTATATTTAGTGTTTGTTTGGATAAGTCTAAAATATAATTTAAGTTAATCAAATTAGTAAAAAATATTTTTTATCCATATATTTTGTAGAATTCACAATTTATTGTCCATACATTCTATAATTTCCACCACTCATAAATACTTAAAAACTAACTGTAACGCTACCAAACATGCGCTTAATACATATGTGTAGATATGATATACACAATACATGCGTAGCGCCGTGTGCAATAATTTAGATTCTCTACAATTTTGTGTATGATTTCTCAAATCAACGACTAAAGATTTGATCAAAAGAAAAAAGCCTACAATTTCACAAAATTGATTTTGCTAAGTGCCAAAATCAAGTGAATATATAAAACGACTTTATCGTTAAGGATCTAATAAATGGTCAATGTAAAGAAACTATGTTATCTTTAAGCATATAATAAATCGTCAATGCATAGCAACTTTGCGGTCTTCCACGGGTCTTAACATAGACACATCATTATTAAGCTCTCACAATAATTTATTATTAGTTTTTTTTTTTTTTTTTTTTGAAAAGTTAAAAGAGAAAAGGACCCAAAGAAACATTAAAATAGTTTTTAATTAACAGAAAAGTCGTTTGTTGTGACTTTTTCTTGAAAAGGAAACAAGAAAAGAGATGATGACCATTAGCTAGGTTATGGGAGCCAATGTAAAATGCCAACTTGGTCTAACAGAGTTTGAGATGGGTGTGACGATAAGTTAGCAATCAGAAAGTGCAAATTTTGTGTAAAAGTGGTGGCTAGGCTTCGGAGACAGGATTTGTAGTGGCAGGGTTTTACGATCTCATTTTTAAAGTTTAGAAAATTTATTGTGTAAATTATACTCACGGTCATCATTTCTTTAGATTTGTAGCAATTTTATCTCCAATCAATTTTATTCACGTATAATCTCCAACTTTTTATTAATTTGTACAGATAGTCCCCAAATGGTCCATTTTAACGATTTTACTCCTAACTTAATTAAATTAAAATAGCACAATATAGAAAACATAATGAAAAAATTACAATTAGGTCCCTAACTTTTTCAAAAGTGCAAATAAATCTAATTTTTTTTTTTTTTTTACAAATTTTCACTTAGAATAATAAAAAACGTGTCATCGAGTCACAAACCTTCTTATTTGACACCTTCATCCTTCAATATATGTTCGTCAAAATGACCTTTAGAGTTTGGATGGATTTCATCCAAATGTTCGTTAGTTAACAGAAAGTCAAGCTTGTAACTTAAATTTGACCAATTTAACAAGTGCAAAATAGTTTCTCCACATTCTATTATTTAAAACAATTAAAAAAAAAAATCTTCTTTCCCACTCCACTCCACTCCACTCCACTCCACCCCACCAGATATGTGCGAAACCGAGGAGTTCTCTCCCCAATTTCAGACCCAAACTCCAGCGAATCTGGGTCCGAAATTGGGAGAAGAAATCTCCCTTTGTTTGGTCACAGGTGGGGTGAAGAAGAAGAAGATGTTTTTCTTAATTTTCTTTTTCTTTTTGTATTTTAGTTTATTGAAATAATTAAATGTAAAAATACTATAGGAATTTAGATTATAATTGTTTCATCATGTTTTTTTTTTTAATTTATTTAATCTATGAGCAAAATCGTCAAAAAAGACCATATGAGGATTATCTGTGCGAATTAATAAAAGGTTATGGATGATATGTACAAATAAAATTGAATGAGGGTGAAATTACTACAATTTTGAATGAATATGAACTGTTATTGTAATTTACCCAAATTTATTTTAGTAGTCTTCTTATTTTTACAATTGTTATTGTTTCATTTAATTTTTTAGTTCGAATGAGTCTAGGTAGTTATAAAGTCGGGTTAATAACATATATAGTCTATGTTTATCATCAAATTACAATTTTATTGGGTTGTCTCAAAAACTACAATATTACTGGATTGATATTCAATAATTGTAAAGATACTGGCCCATGAAACTAGCCCGTTAAGAATAGATTAGTACTGATCGACTATTACCTCTTCTTTCAAAAACAGAAGCTTCATGGATAAGGATAGATCGTTACAAATCAGGGAGATTAATCAGCTTGATAATGAGGATTTCAAAATTTAAAAATGAAATCGGTAATATTGTTACTCTATCGGCAGATGAAGAAAATAGTTTCGCATCCTTGATACGAGAAAATTCAAGAAAAAAAGGTGTTCGGCAATTGGTAGAGTTTCAAAAATCTGGATTATTGGTTTGGAGAAGAATTGCTGGCTATCTCATTTGAAGATAATTGGAATTTATTTATAGGATTTCGATTAACAAGGTACTATATTTTTTTTAGTAACAATATTTTTTTAAGAAATGTGAATACATGTTAATTTCTGATATCACATATGTTTTAAAGTACTTGCTCTTCTAGAGACATTGATTGCAATGGATATAATAGAAATACAAGAAATAGACATGTAATCGTAATTTGAAGTTCATATACAAAACATTACTTATTTTCATTTTTGTTTAATTTTTGAAATCTTCTTATCTGATAAAAATATACAACTGCAACATGTTAATGTAATTTGTCAAATATTATAGTAACAACGATTATGATAATTAGGATTGTTGACTTTCGTGGATTAAAAAGTGTTTATATGCTAAGCATTATTTTAAATTATCATAATCTGTATTATCAGTTTTAATGTATATATTTCTAATTATAAAGCATTTGTTTTCAATAATAGATTTTACAGTATGAATATAATTCAGTAACAATCCATTAACGTAAGATGAACTTTTTGATACAGAGATGGAAATTATTAGTGTATTGGTATATTACAATGATAAATGGGATCATTCACGATCTTACAACGATTACTTAGTGGTTGGTATAATTGTCCCATTGGAGTGCAGTTACGTGAATTTGGTTGGGATAATGATGAAAGAGTTGAAACTGGATGATTAAGAGTATGGTATAACAATTCAATATCAGATTATAACGAAAGGCCCCCTCATTCAAATTTTCAACGATAGTTCTTTGTATTTCTATATACAAATCAAACAAGTTGTTACTAATTTGACAAAATTTCCATTGTGTGTAGATATTGAGAAAGTGAAAAGTAATTATGAAAATTTGGGATACCTATGTAACTCAATTACTGAAGGACATGGAGGAGAATTTCATGATAGTTCAGTAACAGGTCACAAAACATTTGGCTCCATGGATAATTTCTTGGTATCAAGCTTTCCAACAATTCAAGAAATGGGTAACGATATTTGTGAGAACATGACATATGTAGATATTATTATTGAAGAGACTGCTACAAACGTCGTCACACGACCTAGTATCGAAAATGTGAAAACGGATTCAATTTTTCGGAATAAGGAGATATTAACTACTAGCGTGGCATTGTATGCAATTAACCACATATTTCAATACACAGTTTACAAATCATACAAGAATGATTTTAAAGTTCTCAACTAATGTATTATTAATGTTTAGTGTATATTCAACTCAAGTTTAGAACATTTCATAAGCTTTAGTAAGATTCACATTCTTATCTTGGTCAACAGCTTTTGAATTAGATGAGCATATCATTGATTACAAGGAGCTGTCTATTTCAAGATTGAACAATAGCTTGGTATGGAGTAACATTGCATCACTGGAAACATTTGAAGGCAGAAATTGATCAAATTTATTAATCAATTTAGTGTTGTTGAGTATTCATTTATTGAGTTCTCATTGATATTTATGAGTTCTCATTAACTATTGAAGTAGATTATTTTGAACAGTAGAAGAAATGTACTAAAAATTTGATACAATTAATATCTAATTGCTATTTATACAGGGAACTATGCTGTTTTGAAATGGTATAATTTAATGAATTCAACAATTTTAATATCTAATTTAGTATGATGATTTGATTTTTGCCTGGTCTTTCTAGTTGCACCGAAGTAATGTTTACAGAGTGATGCCTTAACTATTAAAGAATACACCAATGGTTTGTTTATTTTGAAAATTTTCAGTGTACCGAGCTCCACCATGTACTTGTCAATGGAAGATTTTTCAGTGCTCTGCTGGTTATTGTTTTCTACTGCTTTGGCTGTTGTGTCTCCTGCAATTGTTTCATACAAATTATATGTTCCTTCTCTAGCTGCTTTATCTTTTTCAATCTTTCCTTCCATTTCTTGATAATCAAGTTTCACACCTTGAAGTTTCATCAATTATCCTTGAAGTAATTCTGCCGTCCAAACTTTCGTGAGTGGAGAAGATTTCAATTATATTTTGTAAGTGGTCTAGAATATTGTGAAAAATACTATTTCGTGACTGACCTTAACCTGGATACAACAATTTTTCAGGAAGAATGTGTGTTAATTATCATAACTTGTAATTTAGAATATGGTAACCTGTAAATGTAACTACGATATAACAATGGAAAGTAACAGATCCCAAAATACATTAAAAATACCGTCAACGTTGTGAAGTACCACAAAACTCCCCACCTCATTCCCGCCACTCCTGTATTCACATGAATGGTGTAATGAAAAGTATCATATATTCATTTCACCAACCACCAATAATTTTCAACCGTGTAAAAAAGAAAAAAGAATAAGCACAACGTTGGATTATTTTGATTTTGGTCCATGCATTAAATCAATAGGACACAAGGAGTGAAGGGCTCTTGCACTCAAATTACCATTAAACAATTATAAAGGTCAATTTATAAACACTAGTAATTTGAGTGAAGCAACTAATTGTACCATTCACATGTCCTCATGCATTGGTTGTGATCATTCGGCTAATACTAGATTGATATATCATTTTGCTGCGTTACGAGAAGGACATCATATAGCTAAGCTGTTTTTGCATCAAAAGTGCAGTCAACCCTGTTACAAAGATATGGCTTTTTCCTAAAATTGAAGTGATGAGATCACAAAGTCGAAAGTCTGTTCCTATTGTAAAGAGAATGTTTATAATGTGCGACTACTGCATACTACGTTCAATTGAAAAGGCAAAGGTACTGCATACTACGTTCAATTCAAAAGACAAAGTCCATTAGCATATTAATCAAATCCATCTTTCAGAAACTTAAATTTATCACATATACCAAACAAAAGTAACGTCAACATTAAGAAATATCACAAATTTGTCCAAAAACTTAAGCAAAAGGCAATAGCAATACCCGATTGCTTAATACATATTTGTTCTGCTAATGAAAGTAATAATTTCATAGGAATCAATCTATTTGATTCTTTCAGAACACCGAATGTCGGGCTTCTCGAGTGCATATTTGTACATTTGAACAACCATGTTATGCCGAGCAACTTTTGTGTCATATGAGTTTGGCATTTCTGAAATCTTCTTCTAATATATGTACTCAGCATATTTGATGATGAATATACCGCAATCACCCATACAATTTATAGATTACAAATCACAGTATGTTAGTATCAAATTATATTATATATACAAGAATCAAATTGTAATGTATTAACAACAAGCTATCGCAATAGTCAGTTACAAAATCGAAATTTCTAATGAAATATTTCTCTTTTGTTATATGTGGGATGCAAACTAGTAATGCACTCCAAATTGAAATTTCTAATGAAATATTTTTTATTACAAATGTAAGTATCAATTCTAGTTTAAATATTAATACTTCAAAAATGAATAAACTTTAATTACATCGTGATAATTTAAAAATAGTTACATTAATTGGTAAAGAAGATATTAAAACAGAATGTAAGCAATAATTTACAGTAAATGGACATGAGGCACACAAATACGGTATCATATTTGTAGCATTAACAAATACCAAATGTAATTATCGGTGATCATTTACACTTTAAGTTTACCAAAAATGAGCAAACTTTTATTACTTATTGTTAACAATATTACCAACATTAAGTGGTAACAAAGATAAAATGACGTATTATCATATCAAATACTTCAGTTCGCGCATAAAAGTATCAAGACAATGATTTTTATAGAAGGTATCAAATGTACAGTAAGTAACAGAATAAAATGTAAGTATCGGGTATCATTTATAATTGAAAATGGTTTAAAATAATGAGGTTCATGCATGATATTGTATCATATTTGTAGCAGTTACTTCCACGATTTAATTTAGAGTAAACGAACATGAGGCACATAAGAAAGGTATCATATTTGTAACAGTTATTGACACCAAATTAAAGTATCGGTTGTCATTTACACTTTAATGTTACAAGAAATGACCAAAGTTTCATTACTTAATAATAACAATATTAGCAACATTAAGAAGTCACACAAATAAAATGTCGTAATATAGTATCGAAGAATGTAGTTCACGCATAAGAGTATCAATTCAATGCTTTTTATAGAAGGTATCAAGTCAATGGATATTGCAATACACTCTTGACGGCTTGATTTTGTCCATCAAGAAAAGGGCATCTATCAGCAAAAACTCAACCAAAATACATAATGCATATAATTAAAATAAGCAAGAAAATAACATTTAATTGATAAAAGTAAATTGTTTACATATTTTAAATTTAAAATTAAAACTGATACTTTCACAATTTATGACCAAACTGCTAAAGGTATAACAAACAATAAAAAGCATTAAGCAACAAGAAAACATTGATAGATTAGCATACTAACAACAGAACCAAAAAAAAATGATGATATTACAAATTTCATATGATATATGTGAAAACGATCTTCATTCAGTTAAATAACATTTAATTTTAACAAAGTTCATTAACAAATTTTATCGCTTTTCAACGCAAAATCCACGAAATATGGTCAAACGTGAGTATTCTTCAATATCAAACAGAATACCTAGTACTGAAATTACAAATTATAATGCCAAAAATTCAAAATCAGATTTAATATTTACCATAAACATGCAATATCATCCAAAAACAGAATATGCTCTTTAATTCTACAATGGCCCATGATTTTTTTTTTCATCATTACCAAAACCATAAAATTTAAAATATCTTAATGTACACATATAATATCACAATGTAATATATAATAATAACCTTTTCTCGAATGTTGATCTTTTTCTTCAAATTCTGGTTTTTGATTTTTTTGAATGGTCTTTTTTTCTTTATCGCCGAATTGCTTCGTCTGTTTTTGTTTTTCCTTCTTTCGTGCTGATGATAATGCCATTATCAGTAAAAGGTTTCAATTTTTTGTTGTTGATTTTTGGTTGAAACTACAGAGATTATCATATTGTGCTATTTTGAGAACAGGGTATGAATATGATGTTGGAAAAGTGAGAGTTTCAGTGAGATACGGATTGTGGGTCTGGATAGATAAGTTTAGGAAGATGGTAATTACTCCTTGAATTATGAAATGATAAAAGTTAGTCCCTAAAAAATAGGATGTAACAGTTAGGTTGATAATTATGGTAATATATTAATTTAAATGCCATATCAAGTATAATTGAATTTTATAAATTATTTTAACAGATAATTAGTTTTATACAGTATAATACTAATTTTTCAAAAATTATAGATAGAGGGTCTAATATTTACTATAAAGTCATGTCTATGTTTTTGCTAAATATTTTGCAATGTGTTAATGGGCTAGTTTGTTTACTTTTAAAAAGTGTAAATAAGTGAAAAGGGGACGAGGAGAATTTATTTGACATTTTATGCTTTTGAGGTTGAGTTCTTCGAAATTCAATTTAAAGGTCAAAGCACTCTTGATCGAGCCTACAATAATTTTTTTTAATTTAAATACGATCGTGTTTGAGTCACATGTTTAAACAAAACTGTGGGATGTGGCCAGCAGAAATTAATTTTAAAGCTTAAATAAACAAAATATGAAGAATGTTAGATGCAAGGCTAAATTCATCACCAACCAATAAAGACATCAAATATGTAGAAGAGAATGTTACATCCTTGGTTGAAACCAAAGGTCTTCATAAATGTAGTGATGTGGCAATTTTTGTTAGAATCTGGCACGAGAATTAGTCAGAAAACAAAAAAAAAAAAAATTTAATTCAATAAAACCTAGATTTTTGCTAGACGTTCACGTGTTTATTATAATTAAATACTAATGATTTAGTATTATACCTGAATCGATCAACGATATTAGTCTTCAATATGATTCACGGACTTTCTGCTTTTGATTCACGAACTTGGTGCTCCCAACGTTCAAGTCTTCTATGATATTCTCCGTGTATAGATTACACCAGCGTGTGGACACCTTTTAATTGAATAAAAAAACTAATTTCTGGACTGGTCTGATTTAGAAAATTGAGAAGATAAAATTCAAGTCGAACAAGACTTAAAGAATTTTTCTCTCTTCTCTTTTCTTAATCGTTGGAATTAATTTACGTCACATGTAATGTGATATAAAGACGACAAACATCTTGATTACAAACAATAACAAGAGTCCTGATTGCAAACAATGAAAAGAGTCCCGATTGCATCCAAGTCCAATTAGCTTAGGATTGATTTAATTACACATATAATCCATGAACTTATATCACAATTAGAATCTAGTCCAAAACTTTTATAGTAATTATAATTAAGCTCAAAACTTTATAGAGCTACCACAGGACCTGTTCGGACATATATTTTTCAAGCTCCAATAATTAGATTTTGTCTAGTCGACTCTAGACCGCTCAATCTAATTATTAGTCTTTTGCTTTTTCTACTAAAGGCAGACTGCACTCTCAGAATATATAAGATTACAGAAGCTGTAATACTTTCATCTGACCTACCGTGTGTGTGTATATATATATATATATTTCATCATTGTATGAGATCCGATAATTAGGTATGAGCATAAATAACAGTTTTGCTCTTCTAATTATTCTCACGAACTTTATGTTATATTTTCTTCAACGGTCCTGTGAACTAATTAACATATGTCGAAGTTTAGCCGTCGCTAAATACTGAGCTCAAATTTAACCGTTCAACAAAAAATACTTAAATTATCACTCGACCCACTTTTCAAGGCAATAGTTCCCGACGCGAATTCGTGTTCTCTACTTCCCTCACTTTCAAGCTCACAACTCACCGAGATATTTGATCAACTAAATTGATCTCACCCATTGGTGAATCAAAGAACCATCAACCTAACGAAAAGATATATACAATCCTATCAAGGGATTTAGATGAAATACTCGGTGATTAAGTGAAATTTAATTATTCGCACGGTCATGCTATATAATTAAATTCGACACGTGGTCCGTTTAATACACTCCAAGTGTACTAGTGTCACAAGTAATTCATTTCTGCAATAAGGACAAATCGCAAACTCGAATGATTAAATAGTCAACACTACAACATTTCGGTACAAGGCGCCAACTCTTATACATTAGTTGTGAATAATTTTATTGATGATCAAAATATAAGTTGGGTCACACTATGCTTCTCAACGCAAGCACCCAACTTATATTATCACAAGTGATCATTGACACTTTATTTACATGCTCAATATTAAACAAATGCAATAATAATAAATGAATAGAACAAACTTTTATTTATCATAAAATTACTATTTTATTACAGCAAAAACTATACTATATGGGCACACTACCCAACAATTCTCCCACTTGTCCTAGAATATATTTGTTATAACTTGCAACCCCATGCCTTGCATATGTCCCTCGAAACTTTTAGCCGGAAGGCTTTTAGTAAATGGGTCCTCGAGGTTATCTTCAGTGGCTATCTTGTTGACAATTGCATCTATACGACTAACAATCTCTCTTAAGAGATGATATTTCCATTCTATATGTTTTTCCCTTTGATGACTACTTGGTTCTTTAGCATTTGCCACTGTCCCACTATTGTCGCAGTACAATGTCATGGGTTGTGATATGCATACACTACCTCAATGTCCATTAGGAATTTATTAAGCCATACTGTCTCTTTAGTAGCTTCACAAGATGCCACATACTCGGCTTCCATGGTGGAATGAGCAATGCATGATTGCTTGATACTTCTCCATATAATGGCTCCACCACCTAGTGTAAACAATGATCCCGATGTGGACTTATGAGAGTCTTTATTAGCTTGAAAATCAGAATATGTATACCCAACTGGAACAATGTTTGGTGAGGAGTAAACTAGCATATGGTTCATTGTTCTCCGAAGGTACTTAAATACACGCTTTACATCCATCCAATAATCCGGTCCAGGGTTAGATTGATAATGATTGATCATACCAACATCATAACAAATGTTAGATCTAGTGCACTGTATAGCATACATGAGACTACATACTGTTGACGCATAAGGTATACTACTCATGCGTTCTATCTCTTCAGGAGTTTTTGGAGATTGCTCCTTAGAGAGATGGATTCCATGTCTGAACGACAAATTGCCTTTCTTGGAATCTTGCATGGCAAATCTGACTAGTGTCTTGTCAATATATGTAGCTTGGGACAATGCTATCAACTTGTTCTTTAGATCCCTCAAAATCTGAATGCCTAGAACATAACTAGCTTTACCCAAATCATTCATATGAAATTGTTGGGCCAACCACGCTTTCGTAGATGATAACACACCTACATTATTTCCTATTCGTAGAATATCATCCACATAAAGCACTAGGAAAATTACCTTTTTGTCATGTATCTTCTTATAGACACAGGATTCGTCGAACTTCTGATCAAAACCATATGTCTTAATCACCTCGTTGACCCTTTTGTTCTAAGATCTTGATGCCTGCTTCAGTCCATAAATAGACCGCTGCAACTTGCAGACTTTAGATTCAAGACCATGTTCTACGAACCCATCTAGTTGTACCATATAGATACACTCTTCAAGATGACCATTAAGAAAAGCCGTCTTGATATTCATTTGCCACACCTTATAATCATAATGAGCTGCAATGGATAAAAGAATCCAAATAGATTTAAGCATAGCTACAGGCGAGAAGGTTTCTTCATAATCGATACATACTCTTTGGGTAAAACCCTTAGCCACTAGCTTTGCTTTGAAGGTTTCCACCTTCCCATCTACTCCTCTCTTTCTTTTGTAGACTCACTTGCACCCGATGGATTTTATCTCTTTTGGTGCATCTATAAGTTCCCAGACTTGATTAGAATGCATAGATTCTATCTCAATGTTCATAACTAGTCTCGACAAATCTGCACCCACATCGTTTATAACCTTCTTATATGAATTTAGATCATCTACTTGTTCTGCAAAGATTGCCTATTTGGATTCTCCGACAAACAAGTACTTAAACGATTTTCTGATGACCCTTTGACTTTGCCTAAGGGGCGGTGGATCTTGAACCGTGGTTTCATTTAGAATCGTAACGTTTTCATTAATGTTGGTATCACCTTCAGATAATACCATTACATCTTCATCACCTCGAACATTTTATTGATCTATAGGATCAGATTACAGATCATTTCTCCCACTCAGATTACATTCTCTAGGTATTTGCGATACCATAGGTTGTCTGTCACTAGGTTGTGTTCCAGGAATTGATGAGTTGGGATTACTCCCACTCATTTCTTCCAAAACAACCATACTCTTTGACTGACGTTCATTAATATATTTCTCCTTCAGGAAGGTTGTATTTGTACTGACAAAAACCTTCATATCTACAGGATTATAAAAATAGTATCCCCTGATACCTTTAAAGCATCCCACAAACAGGCATATTTCTGACCTAGACTCTAATTTTTTTGTCTTCCCTTTCAGCACATGAGCTGGACATCCCCAAATTTGAATGTGACACAAATTTGGTTTGCGCCCATTCCATAATTCCAAGAGAGTCTTGGAAACAGACTTAGATGAAACTAGATTAAGAATATAAGCGGCTGTCTCTAGTGCATATCCCCAAAATGAGATAAGTAGAGTTGAAAAACTCATCATTGACATAACCATATCTAACAATGTTATGTTTCTTATTTCTGAAAAGCCGTTCTGTTGGGGTGTACCAGGCACACTCAGTTGAGAAACTAAACTATTTTCTGTTAAGTAGTCCCTGAATTCTCCTGAGAGATATTCGCCACCTCGATCTGATTGAAATGTCTTTATACTTTTACTCAAACATTTCTCGACCTGAGTCCGATATGCTTTGAATTTCTCAAAAGCCACTGACTTTCGAGTCATTAGGTAAATGTATCCGAATCTAGAATAATCATTTGTAAAGGTGATAAAATACTCATAACCCCCTCTCGTATGTGTACTCATAGATCCACATACATCATAATAAACTAGTTCTAACATTTCTTTAGCTCTATATCCCCTCGCTAAAAATGACATTTTGGTCATCTTACCCTCCAAACAAGAATCACAAACCGGCAATGGTTTAACCTCAATTGAGTTGAGGGGACCATTTCTTGCCAGTCTTTGTATTCTGTTAAGGTTGATGTGTCCAAGTCTAAGATGCCATAGATAAGTATCACTAGTATGGTATGTATTTTGTTTATTATGGTTTGCAGAAGTATTATTAATTTCATTTGTGGAATAGTTTAATATATAAAGACCATTCATCAAATATCCGGCACAAATATGAGCTTTATTCATCAAAATGTAAAGTGCTTTATTAAGTACAAAATCAAGAGAATAACATTGTCCTATTAAACAAGAAATGGAAATCAAATTCCGCTTCATCTGTTAGACATAATAAGAGTCCTTAAGAATTAAATTCATACCACTACTGAAATAAAAATAAACTACTCATACAGCTCTCGTCGAAACTATTGCTCCTGTGCCACTGTGTTAGTAAACTGGCGTTCATTAAGTTTTATGCTCTCTTGAAGCACCTGCATTGACATGCAAACGTGATTAGTAGCTTCAAAATCTACAACCTAGGAATAAGTAGAATCAACCACTAAACGAGACTCAGTTAAAAAAAACTCACTAGCACTCTGCTTCTTTTTAGCTAGTGCTTTGGGACAGTCTTTCTTCCAGTGACCTTTCTCGCCATAGTTGAAACACTTGCCTTTCGGCTTTCCATCTACTTTGGTCTTTTTATTGCTTCCTGGCTTTTTGCTAGCTCTCTTCATTTTCTTTCCACCTTTGCCTTTCGGATTGGAATCAGAGGAGCTACCAATCACTGCATAAGCATTACCACATTTGGTCTTAAGACCACTCTTCAGATTTTGCAACTCATTCATCAACTCAGTCAATATCATATCTATCTTGTGTAAGTGATAGTCCACAGTAAACTGTGAAAACATATCAGGTAAAGAGTTCAATACCATATCCACCTGAGTATCTGCATCAATAGTTGCACCCAGATTCTCTGCTACATTGAAGTGTCCAATCATGGTCAACATATGGTCTTTCACTGGCATTCTGAGTTTCATATGGATGTTCTGTAAGGTACGAATGACTTCGAACCGAGCTTTCCTACTTTGATGAGCAAACATGTCCTTGAGGCTTTTCATTATGTCATAAAATGTTTCAAGACTGACATGCTTCTGCTGTAACACATTCGACATCGATACCAAAATGTAACAGCGAGCCAACTTGTCTGCAGCCACCCACTTATCATAAGAATCTCTCTTGTCCTTGCTTGCAGTCTCAGTTGGTTGCTTAGGCCAATCTTCTTCAAGTACAAAATCAATTTTCTCAACGGTGAGAACAATCATTAGGTTGTGTTTCCAATCTACATAATTTTTCCCAGTAAGTTGGTTTTGTTTTAGGATAACGGAAAATGGACTGAGAGAAATTTTACTGAAAATAACAAAATTATTGCATATTAAAATTGAGTAGCAAATTTAACATATGATGCATGAATGCACATGTAGATCTATAAAAATACAATAATGTAACGACTACTTGATCCTTGTGATCCAACAGGCCACTCTATAGGAAAGTCACCGTGTCCACTGATTAAGATGGGACCCTTCCACCAGACAAATCATATCTGACAATAAATGTCTAGATAAATCCATTATTGTTTTATTTGGTCACCAAGATCATAAACAAGAGCCTCTATATGAAGTTCGTAGATAATCTCAATTTGAGTGTATAACCTTTGTCTAGATCTCTAGGTACTTGAAAAATAATCCCGCAATCTATAGGATGATCTCAAATTATATTATATCTAGATGATCTTATCAAATAAGAATCCAATCAAGGGACCCGAATTTCGTAGCCCTCATATATGGAGTCCATTGCGTTATCGGCATGAGGCTCACGCATTCTGTTGCTTATAGATTGACAAAAGGAGACCATGAGTTTTTATTTAAATAAATATCCCTCTCTCACTCAATATTTTAAAATAATAAATTTTAATTTAAAATAATTACCAACTGTTCATATTAATCAAATTAACATACATTTTAATTATTACGGACTTCTTTTTCAAGAAAAATTTAATTTAAATTAAATTAATCGAGGAAAAATCAATATTTTAATGAAATACATTCTATTCTAAGTTTCACGAGCGATGTCAAAATTAATTCTATATGTCATGTTTTATAGAACAATAATATTTTAAACAAATATTTAAAACATACATTAGCAGTAAATTTAACAATTATTTGTGGTCCAAAATAAGACTCAAGAATTAAATTAAAAGATAATTGGGTCAAAACCCAATATTTAAATTAAATCTTCAGTCCTAACTTTCCAAACAGGCACCATTCATGGCACCAAACAGGAGCTATTCCAGCAACCAATCAGCCACTATCTAAATAACCAAACGTGGGTCTTCTTCTTCCTTGAGATTTTTTCCCAAAAGCACAACCACCAATGGAAAAATACCATGACTCGAATACCATCACGTTGCCTAACTGGATTGCCAGACATAGACCAGAGTTGTGACCACGTCAAAAGTCAGATCTGTATGGCGCATCGATGGCACAGATCCGAGATCAGCGCGACCGCGCCAGCGCAGCTCGACCGCCGCAAAGATCCGACGAGATCTATGCGGTGGTCGAGCACCTGTCCAGCCTAATTCCTTTTTCTTTTCTTGGGTTCGTTCTTCTTTCATCTGACCCATTCATCAAATTTTCAACCATTACAAAAACAACTAGTCCCTTTTTAGGACTCACAATTTAAATTTATTTTGTAATGAAAAATTAAATCAAGATGGTGGAGTCGTAATCCACCGATCTTGTTACAGACCAGAATAATGAAATACAATGAATAAGTGGGACCACAAAATAATTAGATCACAGTTTAAAATAATTTCAATTATTCAATAAATATATAATTAAATAATCATAGACATCACTCGACTAGAACATGCAGTTATTAGATCTAGATAACGTAAACGATTTAGACCGCTCTGATACCACTTGTTGAAAACTGGCACGAGAACTAGTCAGAAAATAAAAAAAATTCTTTAATTCAATAAAACTAGAATTTTTATTAGTCGTTCACGTGTTTATTATAATTAAATAATAATAATTTAGTATTATACCTGAATCGATAAACGATATTAGTCTTCAATCTGATTCACGAACTTCTTGCTTTTGATTCACGAATTTGGTGCTCCTAACGTTCAAGTCTTCTATGGTATTCTCCAAGTATAGATTACACCAGTGTGTGGGCACCTTTTAATTGAATAAAAAAACTAATTTTTAGACTAGTCTGATTTAGAAAATTGAGAAGATAAAATTCAAGTCAAACAAGACTTAATAATTTTTTTCTCCTCTTTACTTAATCATTGGAATTAATTTACGTCACATGTAATGTAATATAAATACGACAAGCATTCTGATTGCAAACAATAACAAGGACTATTGCAAACAATGAAAAGATCCCCGATTGCATCCAAGTCCAATTAGCTTAGGATTGATTTAATTACACATGTAATCCCTGAACTTATATCATAATGATTATCAAGTCCAAAACTTTTACATTAACTGTGATTAAGCATGAAACTTTATAGAGTTACCACAGGACCTGTTCGGACATATATTTTCCAAGCTCCAATAATTAGATTCTATCTAGCCGACCCTAGACCGCTCAATCTAATTATTAGTCTTTTGTTTTTTCTACTAAAGGCAAGAGACTGCACTCTCAGAATATAAAAGATTACACTTTCCTCTGACCTACCATGTGTGTGTGTGTGTGTATTTCATCCCTGTCTGTGACTTGAATACGATCATGTCTATGTTTTTGCTCAATATTTTGCAATGTATTAATGGGCTAGTTTGTCTACTTTTAAAAAGTGTAAATAAGTAAAAAGGGAAGGACGGGAATTTTTTTGACATTTTATGCTTTTGAGGTCGAGTTCCTCAAAATTCAATTTAAAGGTCAAAGAACTCTTGAATGAGCCTACAATAATTTTCTTTATTTAAATATTCAAGTCACACATTTAAACAAAACTATGGACTGCAAAATATCAAGAATGTTAGATGCAAAGCTAAATTCATCACCAACCAATTAAGACATCAAATATGTAGAAGAAAATGTTACATCCTTGGTTGAAACTAAATGTCTTCGTCAATGTAGTGATGTGGCGTTTTCAACGCAGGATGATGGCCTTGAATAGTGCAAAAAATCGTCGTTGCAAACTCAAAGTCTTCAAAAAAAATTGTATCCTCTTAGGTTAAAGTTTTCTCCAGCAAGCCAGAAGTTCAAATGATTAGGCATAGAGCTAAAATGGGGATTAATAATATTGTTGAAGCAATGGAAGATTGTCACGAGAGCTACAGAGAATCAACATATTTTATTATAAGTGCTTGTTTGGTAGGAATTAAAATGAGTTTTTTTTTTTTTTTTGAGTCAACCATCTTTCAAAAAAAGGGCCCACCTTGATTTAAAATCATAAACAAAATTCTAAAAATCATGATTGATAGTCAATAGTTGCGGCTGATCAAAGATAAATAAACCAAAAACCACATTTTAATCTCTACTAAACAAGCACTAAATTGACAAAAGCGGAGAAGGCATGAATTGTTTAAGAAAATTCCACCTTGAAAATAATGGTGTTTTCAAAGGGGGAAGAAATATTACATCTCATTTTTAAATTTTAGAAAATTTATTTTAGTAGTGTTTTTATTTTTACAATTGTAAAACTTTATTTCATTTAATGTTTTAGTTTGAATGAGTCTTGGTAGTTAGAGAGTCGCGTGCATGATTTTGCTAAATATTTGGCCATATGTGTTAGTGGTTAGTTTATCTACTTTTTTAAGAATTAGTAGTTTTATTTTATGTTTATTTAAAAATTGCAAATAAGTGAAATGGGGTGAAGCATTTATTTGGCATTTTATGCTTTGGAGGTCGTGTTTTCCAAAACTAAATTCAGAGTTCAATATTCTTCCAAACATGTTTCATCATTGTGGGCTGCATGGGGTGGGGGATGGAGCTGGTGACAACAGTCTTCCTTTATTTTTGGTTTTTTCCTTTCTTTTGTATCTTTTCATATTTTCTTATGCATCTACTGTTCTAAGTCAATAAGGGTAAAAGGCATTGATGATCTCTGAAGTTTGCCAAAATTTTCATTTTCACCACTAAAATTTTCCTCTGTGCCATTTAAGTCATTGAAGTTTTATTATAATTTCAATTAGGTTTCATGGTTCCAATTACATCCAAAATTCAATTACGTAGCAAACATAAATCCTACATGAAAACTGACGAAAGTTAGTTGGACGTAGATTTGACCCCAATATTGCTTTCATCTATTTTTCACCCTGAAATCAATTTAACTTCATAGTTCAACCTTAAATCTGATTCCAATACTTCCATCTATTATCACTATATTTCCTCAAATTCAAGCTAAGCCAAATCAGTCCTAAATGTGTCAACTCAGCTGTCCACTTCCATTTCTTTTCTTCCTTGATCGGAGATTGGGGATTGCGGAGTGTTCAACCAACCGACTGCGAAGTGCCCCCAAACAACCGATTTTTTTTAAAAAGAATTTGTATAAATTGCAACGTTCATATTGCTTTGTATATTATTTGAAATTAGGTCCTGGTTTTTTTCCCTAGATTTCTGTATTTATATATTTATTCTGCTCCTTGAAATAAATTATTGTTTATTAAAGCAAGAAAGTTATTGTAGAAAAGTTGGATTACTAATTTTTTTCGCTTAATTGCTAATTGCTATTGGAAAAAAAATCATGTTTCTGATTTTATTTGTAAAATTAGTAATTATTAATCTTTTTGTTCATTTAATTAAAATTATTGGAAGATTGTTGTTGCCTTGTTAACTTATTTTGTTGTCCTATCTGATGATAAATATGATTACATGTTGGTGGATGAAGGCTGCACTCATTGGGATGCCTTCCTCAAGTACTGTTCGCTCATCTTGTCGGCCCGTCCGACTCATTGGTCTCATAGGCTCACTTCTGACAGATAGACAGTAATAATCCAACTGTCATAAGGTTAACCAGATAAGCGACCCATAGAGTAACGACTACCAACAATTGGAAAGATGAAACACCAGCAATTAGGAAGATGAAACATCCATCATTTACTCCTAATAATAAGAGATATGAAAAGGGATCTAAGGTCAGAGACTTACATCATATTGATTACATTAATTCGCCTTGTATTGACATTACTTGACTACTGAGCGAGCATTTCCAGCAATAGAACATGTAAATGATAAACTTCATAACAAAATAGAAAATGACTTTCTTGCTAATTGTATGATACTTTTTATCTAACGAGAACTTGTTGAGAAAATAGATTTAGATTTTATTATAGATAAATGTTATGTTTCAAAATCTCATTTGGAACAATTTCAACAAATAATATCATTTAATGACATTTTATGTTATATATGTGTTTTATTACATTAAGTTTTTAAAATTTTAGTCCCACAAATAAATTCTTAGATTCGCTCTTGCGTACATTTGCAATTTTTACGAACACAACTCATCTATGGTGGCGACGATAAATGACGTATTAAAATAAAAATTGAAAATAACATTGATGAGGACCTAGAGGGAAAAACGTTAAGGATGACAGCTATCATTTTTCCATAATTTTTATCAACTTGATTGATCAATGTATAAAATGGAATATTTCATTAATATAATCAATATGGTAGATGTTATATTTAAATGAGTTGTACCATTTTATCAACTTGATTGATTAATGAATGAACTAGATTCTCTCTTATCTACATACAGACATACATGTATTCATACACATATATAGTAAGTAGCTCACGTTTGATTTCAATTTTAGAATTGGGACCATTTTGTCGTTTAATGAAAGAGACTCAAGCACATGGACATGCACATGCAGGCTGTGGGCTAAATGTCGCAACCGCACGCCGTTTTTGTTAATATAGCTGAAACGAGAAATTTTCCAAGTCAAAATGTCAAATAATCTTTGGTCAAACTTCAAAGGTCAAAGCTTCCAGTCTTTGCATCCGACAGTTGATCACATTGAATTCAGAGCATAATCCTATCAGTTTATCAGTTTTGGAATTCTTTTTAAAGAGGAAAAGAAAAATATTTTAAACAGGACATACAGTTATAGGTAAAAATCTTAAATCTTAAATCTTAAATGTTTTTATCTTAATATGAAAATAATAATTAACAAGGAAAGCTTTGAATGACTTTCTCAAGAAAAATTAGTATTTTCTACTCTTGAAAACGTGCTGAGAATATAAGTTATAGTGTCTCCATGATGCCATTAACGTTACAACACTAGTACGGGGAATGGAGAATGAGTGATCTACTTGATCGACTTCATAATATTTAATTGAGCGAGCAAAGAACAATCTCTTCATGTCAACTACATGTTTGGCTGCGCGTGGAGTTCGAATCAACTATTCGAGTAATATACCTACTCAACCAATCGACTTGGACCTTGACGTATACCATTCACTAGTGCAAGTGTTTCCACCATGATTAGATGAATGAAATATGTGTTAGGTAGATTACCATATATTATATATGTATTTCACTATATACTAGCTAGGCAAACACCACGTACCATATATACCAAGTTGTACTAGGTAGATCACGGTTTAATGGGAGGCACACGACCAAGGTGCACACGATTAAATATTTGGTCAAGTGAAGGGTCTTTGATCAAGGCAATCTTGTCCTCGGCTGAGTGGAATGTCCTCGACTGAGGCATACTAGCCTTCGGCCAAATGAAATGTCTACCCGAACTTGAGAGGTTTTTGGGATTCACTTCATTTTCATGGGTGGTTGTGTTGTAAAAGGCTATATGTATCAATATGTTATCAAAATAAGGCTACAATTTTAAAAATTAACTGTTTGTTTCATTAATTATGAGTATTAAATAGCTCAAACATCCCCCATTTTGTGGTTATAATAAAGCTCCACTATTATAATTTTTGTAACTTGCTCAAAAAACCATCAAAGTATTTTTCGCAAAATCAAATTGTTGGACGATTTACAACATGTTTTAAGTGCAAACCAATTCAAACATATTATTTTGACTGGACTAGAGTTCGGTTCATTAGTTTCTCATTTGAATCGGACCCATTCACATTTAGTAACTACGATTTAGTACATTATGCTTGTATTATTTCATAACAACTATTTCTTTTGGCCACCATCAACTTATTTAAAAATACAATTTTTTTATGTTTTTTCATGTTCGTGACGCGGGATGATCTTCTACCATGATAGGTATGAGTTATAATGCTCACTGCTGAGGTAGCAACACATAATTGAAAATTCATGATCTCACACTCATTATTTTTTTCAATTATTTATTATTACCTTAGCCGTGGGCATTATAACTCATACCCACTATATGTAGGAGATTATCCTCCTGTTCGTGACATGTATTTTTTCTTTTAATCTACTTTTCATTGGCATAGTTCAATTGTATACAATTTCTAATCAATATGGACCTTCTATGGCATGTGAGTCTTAATAATAATAATAATAATAATGTATAAACGAAAACTTTGTGTGAATTATAAATTTCTTTTGGTGCTATTTAAGGTTAAATAAGGTGGTTAATTATTAAATACTCACTATCATGAGTCATGACCATCTCTAAAGGGAACTTGGACCCACAAATTTTTAAACCGGCAACCTATTGATTATTAACTAACCTGTAATAATTGCGAAGAATCTAAGGATTAAGGATGTTGACTCTCCCTTTGCCTTGTTTTGAATATGTAGGATATGTTAGACTAGGTTATAACTCTATCTATTTGTTTAGAAAATTTTTATCGCAATTGTTGATTGTACTAAAAAATATGTCAAATCACTAAATTATTTATATGATAAAGAAAAAAATAGAAAATATCTAACACATCGCCCACATTTACACAGTGTACTAAATATTTTCTATTTATTTTTTTATAATTAATGTTCATCGAAATGTGTGTTAAGTCTCATTTATTTATTTATTTATAAGTTATGATCTTTATCGAAATGTGTGTTAATCATTATTTATTTATTTTTTTATAAATTATCTGCAACGCTCTCTTATACACGTGGACCACAATTTTTTCAATTCATAACTTCATTGAAGACGTTTTTCTCTTCATCTCTATTTTATTTGTCACATCTACAACAATCTACATTGTAGCATTGGAAATACTGTAAGACCACATAGTTCTATCTTTAATTGTGTCTAATTCTATCTAATTAAACTTATTCAATACTTTATCATTTTAATGTTATGATAATGTATAACAATATTAATTTTGAACTCGTAAAGTAAACTTTGTTCGAATCATGTCGAATTTCATAATATGTACTCTCTCAATTCCCATAAAGATAGTTTACATTCTTTATTCATATGTCTTCAATTATAGTCAACTTTCTTTGTTGATAGTATAATTAATTTCTTAGTTATTGAATGTGTTTTATTATCAACAAATATATAATACTATTATATTAATGTAAGAGTATATTAAAAAAAAATTAAATAAAATTTATTGTTTCAACTATAATAATTTTTTTTAAACTCGAAACATACTTAACATTTATACATCACTGAATTGTAAACATTGACATCACAATATTTGTAATTCCGTAATTAAGCACTTAATTTAAAATTTTATTAAATTATTTATTTATTTATTTTTGATATTCAAAGCGGTCAAGATAAGACGCCGTTGGCTTTACTCCTTTTATCCCACTTGAATGTGTGTTGAAATTGTACACGAGCTTAAAAACCTCCGTTGCCATGCTTTTTTTAGAATTTAAGAACCTTCAAAGAAACTTCTACGCAGACAAACAAAATCCAACTAGTTTGAATTATTCATATAATATATTGTAAGTGCATGAACCTTATATCAAACTGAACCTACATATATGAAACCCATGTACGGATTTTATTATTCCAGAACAAAATTTTATTCAATTTTGAAAAGATTAAGGTTTTTGTTTGAAATTGTATTACAAAACGAGGATGTATGAAAATAGTTCTTATGAGGATGATCTTGCCTTTCTTGAATCGATAACAAGGCATTTGCTCGACGAGTCTCAAGCCCCAGTTTCATTAGAGTGGCTGCCGCCTATCGCCGCCGCCACAGCCAGTAATCTGGTTGTCAAGGGCGAGCCTGATGATATCAGCTTTGAGATGTCTGAAAATTTGACTTTTCAGATGGTGGCACCGCCAGAAAGGGCGGTGGAAGTGGTGGCCGTGCCAACCAGGGGGAAGCACTACAGAGGAGTTCGGCAGCGGCCGTGGGGAAAGTTTGCGGCGGAGATAAGGGATCCTGCAAAGAATGGCGCCCGCGTGTGGCTCGGGACGTATGAAACGGCGGAGGATGCCGCATTGGCCTACGACCGGGCCGCCTATCGCATACGAGGGTCTCGTGCATTGCTGAATTTTCCTCTTAGGATAAATTCCGGTGAGCACGAGCCGGTCAAGATTACATCGAAAAGATCATCATCGTCCCCTAGTAGTTCGTCTTTTTCAGTGTCATCGGAAAATAGGTTGCCTAAGAAACGGAAGATGGCGGTGGGAGTGGTGGCGCCACCAGTGGTTCAAGGTGGGAAGCACGTGTAAAGTGGTGGATCGAAAAGTTATGATTTATTTACTGTACAATCTTTTACAGTAGTAATAAAATTGTATTTCTTTGGTAGACAAATTCAATTTTCCCACGCCTCTTCAATTGTATGAATTTTGACCTCCCACTCTTGCAATATGTAATTCTTAAAAATAAGTCAAATTTATTTTTAAATATTTTAATAAACCGCCAAAATGTCTATGAAGCCCTATGACATCACATGAGTTTGTTGAAACAAAAAGCGAAGTTGAGTTACTACATTGGAAAAATGAAAACTGAGTGACTAAGTTTAAATTATATAGGTCAAATTGGTTAAAAATATTTTTTATCTATATATTTTATAGAATTACAATTTACGAAGTACTTATTATCTACAAATTTTATAGAATCCACAACTTATAAATAGTAAATACTTAAAAGTTAATTTCATTCAAAAAGCTGTTAAATTGTGTCGCAACGTAGGGTTAGGTGATATTGTCCTCGTCAAATGTGCATTCCCAAGAAATCCACCTCCAATCCGTATTTCTTTTTCTGCAAGCATAATCCTATATTTAGGGATGGCAAGAGGGTCAGGGCAGTCATTATCATCCCCGCTTCGTCGGAAATCTTTGGGATACGGGGCAGAGATGAAAAAATATACATTTACCATCCTATTTAATTATTTAATTAATTTTTAATATTATTTTTTATTTTTTAAATATGATTTAAATTTTGAAAAAAAATAAAAAAAATAAATCTCTACCATATTCTTGGAATGAAATTCATGCAGCAATGAGAATCAATATCTGGGGAAAACAAGAGGACATCATCAATATAAACTAAACCATTTGGAAGAATTGGTTCAAATTAAAGGTTCTTAGCATGGCCATTTGGAACAATGATGGTGTCGTCTTGAGTCCAAATGGGAGATCATTCCAATGATAGTACGATCAAGAATGCAAAACCCAGTTTTAGGTCTCTTTTCTGGCGAGATTTCAAGCTGCTAAAATTCTGCTTTAAGATCAAACTTGGAGAAAATCTGCGCATCTTGCAATTGCTGAAACATAATTTTTCTTTTCGGGGGATGAAATCTTTATGTGCTAGGAAATGGTTTAGTGGCTGATAGTTGATTGCAAACTATTGGAAGAAAGCGTGTGTGCCACCAAGACAGCGAATTCTTGGTGCAAGATATTCATTTTTTTCTCGTCTTTTCTTTGAATCCAGTTATGTATTTCAAACTCTTCATGTTTTTTTTTTGTATGATGAGTAGCTAAACTTATTGTTGGGACGAATGGTACATAACCTAGTTTCGAATCTTTACTTTCAATTCTCAAGTTTTATGGAATTAATGGATTCATGTATTGTTTTTTACTTCTTCCCCTCATGCTTAAATTATTTAATCACTAATTCATTCATTGATATGTGGATTTTAACGAGCCGAAAGGTAAGTTATTAATTTAGACCACGTAGTAAAATATGACAATTAGGTAAAATGTAGAGGCTTTTGTTATTGTTGCGGTCCACTGAATTCTTAGGTGCTTAAATGTATTTAGTTAAGACTTGTTCAAATTCACATAGAGATATAATAAGTTGACTTAATTAAATATGATTGATTTGAACTCGAGATAAGTAAATTAATTTAATTGGTGAATTCGACCAAATACAATTGTAGAAATTGACTCGAGAGGTGAAATTAAAGGTGATAACCATGGTGAAACCATGAGTCCCAACACTTTAATCATCATATTCATTCGTTTAATTATTTTCTATCCCTTAGTTAATCATGGTATAAATCAACATTTTGTTATCAATTTGTGTTTTAATCATAGTATAAATCAACACTTTGTTATCAATTTGTTTTCATCAAATACGAAAAAGAATTAGTTAAATTAGTGTTCAAGTAAAATAGTTTTCATGAAAACAATAATCCGAACTCATTAGATCCACTTTATTACTTGTTAAATTGACAATCGTACACTTGCAATATTAAACGCAACATTCATCCCATTACGACTGGCTTTGTAGGTGAGATGAAAACATTTACTGAGAAATTCAGTGTGTGATTCTGCACAAGAAGTTTGGACAATTTCTTGCTTAATTAGGCAGAGAACTTCTACTGGATATAAATGTGAGATGTTTGTCCATGTGTTTACGACCATTAGAATTCCAAGAAACAGGTTTGAGTGAGTGTAGAATGTCGAATGCAATTAAGAGATCTTTTCCTGGTAACTCTGAACCATACACTCGGTGTCTGATGTTATATCCAACAACTGCACATGTAAATTGGCTTACTGATGATATCAATGACAAAGACTTCTCCATTTCCCGCCCGGAATGGCTTGTAGTATGATTCCCAATGCTCTGGAGAAATTATGTGTTTGTCATGTGTCTCAGGGAAAATGTATATTTTTACTAAGGGAGGGGGTTGAGACAGCAAAATATCAATAGTGTTGTGAATGGTATATGCATCAAAGAGAACAAAGTCATCTTCAATGTGAGACTCTTCATCAATTTCTGGATTATCATAGAATTCTGAAAAATCATCTCCAAATGCAAAGAGTGTATTTTCAGTAGGCTGATCATCGACTGAAAATATGGACTCAATATTTGCTTCGTCCAGATCCTATATTTGAGAATTTGATTGATTGAGTTTATTCCATTTCAGACTCTTGAGGACATTGCTTTGAATAATGGCCCTTCTTTTTGCAGAGGAAGCATCGGCATTTTCTTCTTACGAAAGAATTTCAATTTCTTATCTTTAGAAAGGAATGTGAAATGCTTCTTCTTTTTATTGTAGCACGATCCCATTCATCCATTGCTTCCACCTCTGTATTTGATCTTGAGATCTTCAATTCGGGCTTATCACGTGCACAACCTGTTGGCAAAATTGGATGCTCGGGTGAATGAGAAATTAAATCTCAAAGTGGACTTACGGTTTGTCCAAGACCTTCCAACTTCTCAACTGATTTCATGTGTTGTTAATGGATAGTTAGTGGTGGGTGAGTAAAACTCTTGTAACTTACTTGTTAATGGTGGAATTGGAATTGGAATTGGAATTGGAATTGGAAGGTCATTCGAGAGCCTATATAAGCAGGTCCAAATTTTCACAATCTACACAACAATTCAGCATTTCCTCCTTCTGTTCTTTAGCATTCGATTTCCTCTTTAACATTCGAATTTCCTCGCGGTGATATTGTTCTGGCAGTAGCTCGGTTCGCTGTTCTGTTGTATCCTGGATAACAGATTGTTCATAACCTACAGTAGGGGACGAATCTGTTTTAAAGAAACTGTACTTGTACAGGCCTCGATTTGCATTCTTCTACAAATTTGTATTATGCAATTGTACTATTTCATTTGTTTAATGTTCACGTTTATTCTAATATGCAGTTTAACAATTTTCAATTGATGTATGGATCAACACAACCATCCCCGGAGGTTCAGGCAAAGAGTTCAAGAATGCATGTTTGAGGTTAACATCATCAATGCCATTTAATGCGTAGAATCTTCTTGACATTATTTCGTAATGTTTTTCCAAATCTTTTCTTTTGAATGAGCAGGCACTTCATGTTAAGGTATTTCTCTTTGGCTTGTGCTGTGTAATGATCATCCCATGCTCCAAGAAATTCATTGTGAATTTATGCTACGAAAGTATCAACATTTGGGGATTGTCTGATCGTTGCTTGTCGATATGGCACCAATGTTATCTACCATTGTCGGAGTCTTCCATGGATTTTGCAACAAATCGATCAATAATTGTTGGCATTGTTGTTCCTGGTTGCAATAATTATGCTGTGCACCAGGCATGCATCTTATAGATTCTATCTCCTCATCGAGAATGTGGAATTTTATCAAATGAGTATCCCTGGTTGAGCTCATTAGAGAATTTATTCGGCTGATTCCTCGAAAAATAAGAGTGATGCGTTCAAGTTCATGATACTGGCCATCATCAACTGCTTCTGCATCTTCAACAATGGAATCAAGAGAGGTTTTTTTTTTACGCCCCAATCCCACGTGGTGTTCCACATGGCCTGGTCAAAGTCAAATTTGCCTAGTAGGCAGCCTCCTTTTTTGAGGAGATTGGGAAGAGGAGGATAAGAAGAAGAGGAGATTTGGGAAGATGAGGTTAAGAAGAAGATGCTATTCTTTTATGCCAAAGAGGGCAGCCGCGATTACGTGTGTAGGAAGTCTCCTCTGACACCATGACATATCTAGCGAATGATGGGATGGCTTGCCAATACGGCCTGTCACATCCTTGCTTCCTAGCGTGTAGCTGAAAGAGACCCTTTCATTAAAGCCATTGATGTGACGTGAGGACCATTCAGATTGAGCCACTTGTCGCACATTTAAAGGAGGTCAATCAATTAGAATTTTCCTATAAATACTAAGGCCATTCCCACAAGAAAAGAGGAAAAAAATATAAACTCACACACAGAAAACACAAGTCCTCTATGCTAATGAACTTTTAAGTACTTCATAATCACTTAGAAGAATTATTAGTTAGGGGCCTCAAGCCACCACCTCTACCATAGCGTATGCCTCCCCCACAAACATCATATCTACTCAGTTCCAGGTGCATCTGCGTGGCTAACAAAACCGCGTAGAGGTCCAAGTGCATAGGAAAATTACACGTAAGAAGAGGAGGTGTGGGTTTCTGTTGGCAGTCATTTTTGGAGGTCACATTTTTCATCATCAAGAGGGATCATTTGTTCATGGAAGGTAATGGCATTTCTAACAGCTCTGAAATGGACATGGGTGTAGTGTAAAATCTTCTTGTAGGTTTAGAGGGATCATTTGTTCTTCTTCACTTGCAGGAACTAAGTACTGTTGGAGCTGAGAAGCTAGTAATAAGTTATCACCAGATAAATCCTTACTAAGTTCTTATATTTACACTGACGAAACCCTTTTAATATCCATGTTCAATTTGTACTCTTGAGTGCAGCTCTTCTTGATTCACTGCAAATGATTCAGTTGTGCACTCGTGCTTGTACCAGTGTAGTTAAGAGGGATACTTTGGGACTCACAAATGAACCGACTACATATCCCTTAAAGTTCTATAAAGAAAATGATGGCATTACTAGTTTTATTTATTCTCGGCTTTCCTTTCTTTCAATAAGCTATTGTAATGTTGCTTGATTCTTCTCCTCCTCATGTTGTTCTTGTGGAGATCAGGTTCTATGTCCTCTCCTGTGCAATTAATTGCAAGATCTTGGAGATGGTCTAATGTGTATTACAATCATTAATTAAGTTTGATGTAGTTCCAAGGGCACCAAGAGGTAATCACCCAATTAACTTTCAGAACAGCAAAAGTAATCAGCTGAAATTCGCAAACTCAAATGTCGTTGACAAACAATTTGTCAATTAGTCTTTGTTTGGTCAAGCTTAAAAGTTGCTAAAAAACTAAAGTCAAAATCAACAATTAATTTCAACCACACATTTCATGAGATCTACAACTTCTCAAACACAGACTTCATCAACTTTTTATTAAAATCTACTAAAAAACTTTCTCAAACAACCCTTTAACAATGTTTGGTTGGATATACCATCACTTCAGGCGTAAGAAAGCGTGAATATGGTTATACGGGAAAACTTTAACATATTCATAGCCTCCATGTAAAATTCACATCAAAGTATAGGAGATTGACCAAAAAACAAAATACCCTCTCCAAGCAACAGATCTCATCGGAATGTCTAGGCTCTATAAATTAGGATCAAGACAAGATGTCCTACTAAAGTCTGTCAATAGCACTCAAATGTCCAGCTTCTAGCCACGCCATGTGGTCAAGAACATCACTCGAATGCTTCAGTTTTCTTCGAGATAGAAATTACGTTGAAGTTGATTGATTCGGGATTTTTGAGGATCATCTGTTGAATAACTTTGGCCGCATCCTGTAAGAAAATAATATTTTACCAAAGAGACGTCCAAGAGACAAAATAGTAACTAGGAAAATTATTATAGGGAAGACCCACAAACAAGTGGGAAATACTCCCAAGTAAGTAACACGAGTCACCTTACGGATCAATGCTTTTGCAACGGTTTTCTTGATGCTTAATAACACTGCACGCTAGGGTGTTTACTTCGCCAATTTTTGTCAATTTCATGTTGATTATTAAATTTTATTTCATTTCAAGTAGGTCACCGCACAAACTTTATTACAATTTGGTCACTTATCCATATCCATTAGTTTGGCTTGTGGAAAATGTAGTGGCAATCTAGTTCTTTGCCAACTGAACAGCATGTCAGATTTTGCACTAGTGAAACATGGATGGAATGACCAAATTGTAACAAATGTTTAAGTTCAATGATCCAATTGGAACAAAGTTTGAGTTGATAGACCAACTTGGAACAAAATGAATTTTAGTGAACAACATGATTTTTTGCTAAAAATTCAGTGACATTTTCTAACCCCACCCTTCTTAGTACTAACAAGATAGTTGTCAATGATAAGTCTGGGAAAACAAGTGCGAGACAACCAAAGGAAGCTTGTTTACATGTAAAGAAACTTTTCCTAAACTCAATCTGAGGAGCAGATTCAAATGCCAGGGAAGAGGTCTGCGGCAAATGTCTCAAGCCATCAGAAGCATGGTCAACTGCTCAAGTGTCAATCACTTGAATTCGTTTACTGCTTAAGATTCCATGACATCAGATTGTAATTGATTTTACTTATATATCTAGATGCAGCAATTTTGTTGCACTACTCAATGTTCTTTTACTTGCCATTTTCCTTAAAATCAGATTTAAAAGAAAACTATAAGACCTGAAAGAATTCGGGGAAAAAAAGAAAAACCTAACTCTGCTCCCACCTAGCCTTTACAGATTAAGAAGATTACCCGTAATAAGGTGCTTGGAGAGGATGCACCGTGTGAAATTGGCCCTGCTCTCCTTCCGTCAAGCTCGTACAGTTGTCCTACAAGTAAAAAGTTCACGGTATATATTTATCCTGATGGTATACTTGCTCCGAATAAAGAACTAAATGATTGATGCAAGGAAGGTGGATTCAATTATGCCAAACTGACAGCTGATGAGCATATGAATGTTTAGATTCACTCAGAAAAAAATAAGATCAGGGTTGCAAGTATGATAAATCTTCCACCATGTCTATGCTAGATTGTATTAAACATCACAACGCATTTAATTTTAAATCAGCAGCAGAGCCACAGGGGAGATGGTGGGCAGCGATTGGCCCCCTTGATATAATTTTCTGATTGTATGGGATATATCTGGGAGTCTAGGCTTCATTGGATATCCACTGTTCCACTCCCCAACACCACCACCACCACCACTACCCCATGCGCACACATATCTAACAGACGTCCTATACTGCCTCCCATCTTGCTGTCAAGTAGTATTTATTAATTAAAAGGAATGCGAGTTTGCACCAACCATTTGCTAGTATGCGTCACTCACAGAACTTCATCGTGGAATGTCAATTCAACCACCAAGAAAATATTGGCTTCTTGTTATGACCCTTCCTCCCTCCCTTCCTTCCCCAACACCCCCACCCCCATGAGCGCGTACATCTCTCACAAACGTCCTCTACTGCCTCCCATCTTGCTGCTGAATATTAAATATTAATTGAAAGGAATGCAAGTCTGCACCACCCGTTTGCCAGTATACATCACTCACGGAACTTCATCGTGGGATGTCAATTGAACCACCTAGAAAATATTGGTTTCTTGTTATGACCATCCCTCCCTCCGTTTGTCAAAATTTTATGAAGTTTTCCAGTTCAAAAAGTTCTGGATTATTGTCACTTTGTCCCTCTTGTTTCTAGCCTCACATTTTAATTTCTTTAGAACTTCTATTGATTTTTGAGTCACATAGGCATCCCACTTTTAACATCAAGCCTCCAATAAAGATCTCGCTTTCTCACTCCTGTATGTACACACACTGTGCGCCCTATTATCTCCTGTGATTCTTTATACATTGCTCAGCGTCTGTGTTCTTTCTTATAATACTAATCCCACCAACACTCTAGCTAAATTTCTTATTCAAAAACACAATCTATTAGGGATATATGCAGTAGTATTGGAATACGATATGGCAATAATATAACTAACTGAATGGCATTTAAAAATAGTAGCAATTGATTTAAGTTGATGAAATTCTACTGGAAATTTCATCTTGAGGCACTTTGCTTGATGAACAGTTCCATGTCTAGACATATTCAAGATAGTATTGCCATCAAATTATTGTTCTGGCATGGTAGCACCTGCATGATTCAACTTGTATTCCCTTCATCTTCTCTTCTACTTTTCTTTAACTTTTTAAATTAGAACATAATGAGATGATTTGCTAAGATCATTAGACTGACAGGCCTAACAAATCCAGACTACCCCACCACTCTTTTAAACAAACATGCAACAAGCAGACAAAAGGATAGCTTCCCGTAGACAACATAATTTCATATAATTTTAATTGTGCCTTGTTGCTTATTCATCCCAGACATAAGTAATCTCAGAGCACATCAATATCTGAGTTAAGATCCTTTTGGACAGTCAAGTAGGAACATAGAATCAGAATGAAGCTCAGAAAAGGCTTCCGAAAAGCTCAAAAAACCAGTTAAGACAAGATAGGTTCGTAAAATCATTACTAATCTGAATGCTTCAAAGTACTGTAGAAAATTGAATATACAAAAAAAATTGGACCTGTTAGGTACAAAACTTCCATAATATCAACGTAACACAAATGAGAATGTTATGGATGTGTAGTCAAACTAAAATAGATAAAACTAGAAATGAGACCATACACCAACAAACAGATACGGCGCTAATCGAGGGTAAATTAAGGGAAGGATGTCTTAAATGATTGAGTAGAGCTTAAGAAGCTCACACCAACAAGAGTAGTAAAATCCAGTATAGTGCGTTAGAAGAGGAAAAGGTACCAAAATTAACATAGAATGAGATTGCTCCAGAATATTTAAGTCTTTCAGAGGTGATAAACGAAATGACAAAATATGATTCATGCAGTTGTCCTCAATTCAAAGGATAATAAAACTTAGCTTCTTGTTACTGTTGTTGTTGAATACAAAAAACACATTCAAGCTCAAAAACCTATTAGTAAACACTAAGCTTTCACAATCTCTCTCGTGCAACGTGATGCCAATATCAGATAAATTAGCTCCCAAATGCTCATCTGCGTGTCATTATTCCTCATACAATAGATATTACTTCACATTAACAAATGGTGTAACTCCTCCTATTTTAAATTCCATGGAATTATATATTAGAATAACTGCACTTGCATAGGGAGGGAGGAGGGAGGAGAGACTTACCATCTACACATGTGAAGCAGATGAAGTGTGTGTCTACATTATCTGAAGCCTGTAAAGAGAAACAGACGAGATCACAAATTTCCCACCATCCATGGAAAATAAATTTGATAAAACTAAACTGATCAAATAACAAGATTCTGACCTAATTTTTTATACCACCCAAATTGATGATAAGAAATCTGATAAAAATGGCAAAAATTTGAAACGTAGTCACTATAATTCACTGATCAACTAGCTTCCTTGAGCTATACTGAAACATTAAAGTACAATTTACCATGATTGTTAATTGTCATGCTACTATCAGTTCTAGGTGGAATTAGGGACACGGAGAAAAGTCAAAAGAAGACGACGAGCAAAAAAAATTATTATCCAGCTTTACTCCAATTAGGGTAAGACCATGGAGACTTAGATATGAGCCTTGGGCGTGCTGCATGAGTCTTGGTTCCAACATTGGAACTGGGCATAGAGAAATATTTATATATTTCCCTTTCATTTTGGTTATATATGTCCACTACTACTGGAGACTGAACTATATTAAAGTAGCAATGGGGAAAAAAAAAAAAGAAGACATCTTAGGATGTGCTCTATAGGCATATGTTCAACTCAAATTGCCACAAATACTAGTTTAGATAAGATCCTAGACATCAACCTGGCAAAGCGACTGAATCAATTGCACTAGTTTAAGGATTCAAGCACTGAATCAACATGAACTAAGAGTGCAAAATTAAGTTGAAAAAGAAATACAATTCGACACTAAAAGATGCTATATATTTTTCATGGGTAATTTCTAAAATTTAATCTTTGACGGGTACCAAAGTTTAAACAAGATTAAGAAGGCAACATACGAATCTGCAAGTCCTGAACAGTAAGAGTTTTGTTGATAGTTACTGTATAACATGCACAATGTATTGACCATATTGAAAAGTTCAATGTTCTTTACGGCTTGAATAGTATCCAATGCAAAAACCTAGAGGACAGGTCTTATTCTTCTCCAAGGACTTGTTCACCACAAATATCACTTGTCCAACTACCACTCTAATCTTTTCCATTAGGCAAACCCTTTGACTTCTGTAAGTATTAAGTTGATGAAGTTCTTTATGTTATCGCCTCAACAGTTTGAAATTTGCAGCAGAATAATGCTTGTATTCCATTGAAGAACAGGATATGCAAGCAATAATGAGCTTATCTTCCACAAAGAAAGCTTGGAATATCAAGTCAAAAAAAAAAAAAAAATCTAAATTACTTTCTTTTGACTAAAGCTATTATTTGTTGCAAAATTACCAAGTAATCAGTCAATGACTCAATAACTAAATTTCTAAAACCTAACCTCGGTTTCACCAGCAATGGCTGCAACTGAATGAGCAACTTCCATTTCTCTGTCATTTTCAAGGAATGCAGCACGCTGGAAGATAATTTTATTCTGGCATTTAGGACACAAAGCAACCATATGACTTGCACCAAACACTACTGACAGTAAGGTTCAAGAACAACTGACCTCTGAAGGACCCATATTTGCAGTGGACTTGTAGAACCTGTCTAGGAACGACCCTTCAACTGAAAACAATAAGCAAAAAGGTGTGAATGAAAACCTTGATGTGATAGATTTAGAAGGGACATTAATAATTGCTGATATTTTTTGAAGATACAGAACAAAATTGTAAGCATGCATGAAAGAAGTCGAATCTAAACTTCAGCTAAAAGCTCTCTAACTAATGCAATTCTATCCCCGGCCTCCTGTTTAACTTCTTCAACCTCATTTTTTAAACCAAGTTCAATGACTTCTCCTGCCCCATTTCTATCTTTTTCCTTCTGTATATAAAAGTTTATATCTCTGTATTCCCTAATTCTTTCAGCATGTCTCCGTCCATTTGGCCCCTTTTTCATTCAATAAACCAAAAAATCTAACCATCAGTCATTACTAATATCAAAAACTCAACAAAAGGGAAAAAATCCATGCAAACAGTGATTTAAGATTACCAACTATCTATTGAAGAGGTGGAAACATCTTCAGCATTACACGAATTCCCATCTTATCCCAAAATTAATATAAAGTATCAATTTACTTACGAAGTTTTATCTCAGACGTAATATTCCCAACAGCATGAAGAAGCCCAATGGTTCCACAGGCATTGCCTACAGTTTGCTTCATAAAGTAAACTCCTCCACTCGGCTCCTGTAGGCAGACTATCATGAATATTGAATAGTTGCAATATAAATACATAAAATGAAGTGAAGCAGGACCAATTGCTCAACTAAAAGATCAGAAACAAAGAAAAGAACAGGGAAACAGACTGAAGAAAAAATTAAACCAAGGTAAAACCCAATCAAAATCCAATTCACGGTTATTGAGTCAAGTTATGTGAGAATTTACCAGAAAATCATAAATTATTAGGATTAATTTCGAAATGCATATACTACAAGTTGGATGAAATAGAATCGACATAAAGTTGTCTTCTGTTATCAATGCATACCAAGGGTACTTTAAAAATTATGAATAACCCAATGAGATCAATAATAAATTGAAAGTCAATTTAGCTGAGGAAATCAATAAGATTCCAAAACTACGAGATATCCCAAATCCTGCACTGACGTCAGTGATAAGCTGGAGAACATTTGGCATCTTGATTGCTGGAATATATTCTCCAAATTGTACATTCATAGCATGCAAAAACAGGCAACCACAAGTGTGTCCGCAAGCACACGCATGGAAAAATACATTGATATGATCAAGTAAATACACTTTAGATAAAGTTCTCCAACAAATAATCAACTGAATTTATTTTATCCTATTTGACATTCTATGGGGATAGAGTAATATAGGCACAACACAAAAATCATACCCATAACTAAAATAGAAACACTTAAGTAGAAATCTAGTCATTGTAGGAGACTATAGTGAAAAGAAAGCCAAAAGTTGACATGCTATTTTATGTCACTGTAGATTTAAGTGTAATGTTGTTTTTAATTAAAGGTAAACATGCACGTGGAAAAAATTTATGCACAAGTAGCAAAATCTTTCTATAAATACCTCGAAAATGTACATGTTGAAATCATGAAATCATAATCCAAAACAATTAATAAACATCAGATCAAGTAGATAATCTATATTTGGCAGATGACAAGAAAACTAAGTCCTGCAAACTTTTCCATGATAGTCATATGGTCATCATTGGAAGTCTGAAGTCTTTCTCAATTTAGGAGCATGGAAACCTCATCCAAAATCTGAAAACACATTTTCAAACTAATTTTGGAACCAATCTCGAAATGGAATCGAGATTTAGATTTGAAATTGGAAAGGAAGGGAAGGGAAATACATTTGGATTCTACTTATGTTGTTTGGAATACAAGGAGTGGAATAGGCTAGTTACTCTTTTTGCCCCTTAATTTTTTCAGGAAAACTAGTAAAACAATGTATCTGCAGTTAAAAAAATCGAAAACGGGTCAAAGCCAACCGTTTACTCTGGATTTTTGATAAATTCATTTTCCACTCAAATCCACCATATACTACTTCTATTTTACAAAATCGCATGGTTCCAAGAACAAAATCTCCCTACAAAGCATCTATACAGGAGAAGTAGAAATGTATCATCCAAATAGTAACATTAAATATAATAATAAAGCCAAACTCACCTTTACTATACTATCTTGTTTTATCCTCTCTTCTTCGCTCTGTAAAAAACAGAATTGTCATCTCAATACAAATTTAAACACTGTAAACATTTTAGAACCTAAAGAAATCACCCTAAGGGCTACAAAATTAAGAGTCAATTGATATGGATTGTTGCATTGCGTGAACATGTCTGGCTAAGCTTAGAAAAGGTACTTTTTTAGTTCCAAACATGTTTTACTCTTTTTCCTATTCTTCAGTAAAATAAGTTACTTATTTTGTACTAAATTCTAATTTTAATCAATTAAAAAATTATATATTTTAAAACTTAAGTCAATTTACTTATAAGTAAGCTTTTTAAGCTCAGCCAAACAAGCTCTTAAAATCTCTTTGACAAATCACCTGTAATGTTATAGGGTAGAGAAACAGGACGGCCAGCACTGGCTTTGGAACCATTTCTAGAAGTTCTCCGTCCAATCCATAAACATCAAAGCACTCTGCCTCATCCGGCGGAACACCAAGTCCCCAAAGAAACTGCAAATCAGATTTTTCTCATATTATTAATTAATAATCATTAACACATATAAAAAAAAGGAAATCGATGAGAAATTGGATCGAACCTGGTTCATAACATCAGGGTTGGCTTCAAGAGGAAGCCATCTCTTAGCAGATGGAGTATCCGACATTTCTTCTCTCTTTTTCTTTTGGAATATCAAAGCGGAGTTTTGTTCTGGCAGGATAACTTCTTTCATATATATATGGGTTTGGTGACACTAACATATGGCCAATTTCAACTAAAACCCCTGCTCTTTAAATATTGCCAAATTGGTCGTTTATGTTTGTTAAAGACGTCTTTCAGATTTCAATTACATATACGGTATATTGCGCCTGGGACCCACGAGATATGGCATATAGGTCCCCCATCCTTTTTAAAATGTGCAAAGATAATTCCCAAGTGGCAAAAACTGTCAATTTGATTGTTAAAATGTGAAATTTAGTATCACAAAGACTATTGTATCTTCTCGTTGATTCCGTGTCACAGAAATTGCCCATTTGATTGTTAAAAGGTCAAATTTAGTATCACGACGACTATTGTATCTTTTTTTTTTTTTATCTTTTTATTTGTGATATTATGTCTTCAATGTGCCTAACTTGTGTTTTGCCTCCAAAATGTGGAAAGTTCGTTTCTATAAAAATGCAATTTCAAAGTTAACTTTAAATAGCATAATTTCTTCTTTGTATCACACACAATAGAGTACGAAGAAAAAATCACAAAATTACTGACAATGTGTTATTCAACTCAAAAATTCAAAACTTTCATACAAATCAAATCAACGCAAAAAAGAAATTGAACAAGAACGAGAATAGCATAATTTTCAATGACAACGAAGAAGACGAAAATGAGACAAAAGCAGACTCTCAAAATAGAAAATTGAAAAAAAATTAAAAACTCGTGATTGAAAACTAAAATGTAAAGAAAACGGACCTTTAGATTTTTAGAAGAAAAAAATGAGGAGAGAATTCATATGTGGTCACTAAACTTTTAGTGAATTCTCGACTTGGCTAATCCCACTTTAATTTGTCATAATTAAATTATTAAAATTTAATTTATTTTCAAAGCTAGTTACTTTGTTAAGCTATTTTACACTTCGTTTAGAATTGATTTTAAAGCCATATTTCTAATTGTTATACAAACCACAACTATTCTAAGTGTTTGTTAACTTTTTTAAAAAAAAATAATTCTGGAAGAATTTATATCACCTAACAACAAATTTTTATAAGCAGTAAAGTGTAATTTATCAAATCATGCTTTTAGCTTTCGATAGTTACATTCACACCGCATTATTGTATGCTCCGCCGTGTTTTGATTGTAATGAAGGTCATTAATCTTAGGAATGGCAACGGGGCGGGGTGCCCATTACTATCCCCGCCCCATCGGAGATTTTTGGGAGGCGGGGCGGTTCGGGAAATTTGAGCGGGACAAGGTGAGACGGGGACAGATTTTTTTGCCATCTCTAATTAACATTTGCTAATTGTCACACATATGCCATCTATTACCTTTTCGCCATATTCTTATTTTTAACATTCTATTAATTAACAAATCTCGTCCCTTGACCAGTTTTATCTAAATAATATGTTAAGAGGACATAAGAAGACTTACATGTCCCTCGTATTCTTAAATAAGTAAAAAATACAACAAGTACAAATTTTCAACAAAATATTTGTCCATCATTTCGAAGCATGTTAACAGAATATTTGGATAGAAATCGTCATAACGAACAAGATATGTTAATTAATCAAAGGTTGAGAATAATATCGTGACGAAAAAAATTGAGGACACAAGTTGATAACCTTTATTGCAATTGAAATATAGAGTGGCAAACAAAAATTGTGGCGAGTACCGTTTAGCTTTTTCAATTATCTAAAGTCAATTTTAACTCCAATTAATAAAATTAATTCAGTTCATATTCTAAAATTGTTGGTTTTATTTTACATTTATTGGTATTCTACAATAATAAAATCGTCCATCATTTACGGAAAAAATATTCTTCCATTTTTTCCTTGGCAATACATGTCAAATATATTTTTAAATTTTATAAAATTTGAATTTAATAAATATTATTATTTTTTCATTTTAAAATAACCATGTTGAACATATTATCTTAGATAAATATTTAATAACATTACATATTGTTATAAAAAAAAAAATCATAATAACAATAATATATAAGGAGATCAATTTAATGAATATTTTTTAAGTAGTTGTATACATACATAACAATATTACACTCTTTTTACCAAACGTATAAATATTGATTTTGAAAGATACAATAATTTCTAAACAAAAATTTATCAAACATTTAACTGATTCTCTTTACAAATGATATTCTTTAAAATCTACGGCAATACCACCTAATCAAGTTGTGACTGCAAAATTTAAAAATAAATCGTGTTTTGTGAAATCATAATCAGGTGACAAATGTGTTTTAAATTTTGGATTACGTGGTATATTTATCTAGAAATATAAGATACGTCTGAGTATCGTCAAATTTTAATATCCACGTATGTTCGGGATGTTAAATTTAGTACATTAAAAATAAATTAAAACTGTGATTTGATTGGGACAATTTAAAGTTGTGCGGCCAATTGAGATTTCAATGCAAGTTCAATGACGAAAAATAAAAGAGAAATCATAATCATACCATACTTTTTATTTATTATACTATATTTTAATTGCACTTAGTATCCTCAATTCTTACTCACTGTAGTACTCATGATCCTAGCTTCTTCTTTTTTTATCATATTATTATTCCCAACTTTTCATTAATTAACACATCTTATGTTTGATAAGGACTTTCATCAAAAAAATCCGTTAAGACGTCATAAAATGGTTTATTTGCTTATCATATTTTTTTTAAAAAAAATAAATTACACTTACAGTCCTCATTCTTCCAATTTTTGTAACAATATCATTCTCAATCAATTTTAATTGCAGATATCGTCTATATATTTTCATTAATTTGTAATTGTCTTTTTGACGATTTTCCCCATAGTTTAAATAAATTAAAATAACAGAAAAAAGAAAACATAATGAAAAAAAATTATAATTGGGATCTCTAACTTTTTAAAAGTGCAGTATCTTCACATTTTATTGAGTCTGAAATCGAGAGGAGAAATCCCTCCAGAATTGGTCACAGGTGGGAGTGGGGGGTTGGATGGGATTGGGGAAGAAGAATTTTGTTTTAATTGTTTTAAATAATAAAGTGTGAAAAGATTATTTTCTCTTTGTTGAATTGGTCAAATTTAGGTTACGAGTTTAATTTTTTTTTTTTAACTAACAAACATTTGGACGAATTCTATCCAGACTCTAGAGGTATTTTCAGCGCACATATAATAAGGGCGTAGGTGTCAGATTATAAAGTTTGGGACTTGATGACACATTTTTTTATTACTTTAAGTAAAAATTTGTAAAAAAATTGTTGACGTCGGAACCTGCAATGTCCACGTGCCAACAGATCTCCAGTCACTCCTCTGTCAACCTGTATGTTACCTGCACACTCAGACAATCGTTAGGTACCAAGATCTTCGGGGAAAAAGGGTCCAGCGATTGTTAGTACTCCGACGATCAAGTCAACTGCCGGTATTAAAGCAATACACGGGGGGCAAAAGTAATTGGGTGTGGGAGAGACAAGCAGGCAGAGATGTTAGCAGAGTTTATGGTGGGATTTTCAGTGCAACAAGAGCGTACCAGAGTACGTAATAAAAATCATGCGTACTCAAAAAATGCGTGTCAAGAAAAGCCTACCTTAGAATAATCAGAATCTGATATTTATAGGGGGAGAATCCTAATTGATTTAGGGAAGCAATCAATTAGAATTCTATTGGGATTCTCTTTCCTTATCAGACAAGGTAGGTTCCAATCTCGCCGTGATCTTCCGATATTGCATCCTAATCTCTCTCAATCCCTAAGATTGTGTTGCTGATTTTATTGGATTGGGATATGGTTTCCTTATGACAATCAAACATAATCTTCATTGAGATATCCTTTTAACCGTCCCAAAATATAGGATTATATGCGGACTATAATAAATACGAAGCCCGGCGAGGCTCTCTAGGTCAGCTATGAGTGTCGAGGCCTTTTATGGCCTCACAATACTCTGATTCAGGAATGCTAAGATATTCGATGGGCCTCCGAGACCTTTTGAAAATTTACGAGGCCCTTGCTGGGCACCCGAGACCTTCACTGAGTCTATGAGATCTTTATGAATTTGGAAGGCCCTCACTGGGCCTATAAGGCCTTAGCGATGCTTGAATTAGGCCTAGATGAGACCTTTACTGGGCCTTTACTGATGTGGAGGCCTTACCAAAATCGGGTGGTAACAATAGTCCCCCAAGTCCAAGCCTATTATTTATACCAGGCACGGGACTTTAAGAAGGAGTATTAAATGATGACGAATGCCTTTAGAAAGCGAACCTCCAATTGAATCCGTGAGATCACCTCTCCAGTTATATTTCTCCATGGGAGATATTTTGAACCCTGCGTAGAGTTCTCTAGCTTTTAGCTCTTTGGAGAATGGGTAGTCATCGTCGTCGTCATCAAGGTCGCACAACCGTTCTGGTCTTTCTTCTTTGGGCTTCACATCCGCAGCCCTGGAGTCCCTTCTCTTCTCTAGGTGATCATCGCTGGGCTCGCTACGCCGGCTACCCAACGATTGAGGTCGAGCCAGAGATGACCCGATCCCCAAATTGTCGAATACGCTGGCAGAAGCGACCGACTTTTCCACTTGCGGGGCACGGGGTCTCTCCTGGTTACTGGGAGTTCACCCTTTGAGGATTGGCGAATCATCTTGAGATTGACGGGTTTCGATCGAGCTGGACCTTGAAGGGCTTCTACGGGCACGGCTACGCTTGGCTCCATATTGAAGAGATTGATTCTCCAACAGTTCAAGCGCCACCCTCATCCGGGCATTGTCCAGCTTCAGGTCCTAATTTTCCTGCTCAACCGTTCGCTTTTGCCGTTGTCTTCTCCTCTTGCGGTGAGTTACGTTCTGTAGATCTTGAACGCTCTCCTGCTGCAAGTCAGTGTGGTGGGATTCGACTTCCTCTTCCATGGAATATTCGGTTGCCTTGCTCTTCCTGGTAGAAAGTACGTTTTTACCACAAGTTTTTGGTTGTGTAAGTTTTTCGATTCCCACAGACGGCGCCAATCTGTTGACGTCGGAACCTACAATGTCCACGTGCCAACATATCTCCAATCACTCCTCTGCCAACCTGTATGTTGCCTGCACACTCAGACAATCGTTAGGTACCAAGATCTCCGAGGAAAAGGAGTTCGGCGATCGTTGGTACTCTAACGATCAAGTCAACTGTCGGTATTAGAGCAATACATGGGGGGCAAAAGTAATTGGGTGTGAGAGAGACAAGCAGGCAGAGATGTAAGCAGAGTTTAGGGTGAGATTTTCAGTGCAACAAGAGCGTACCAAAGTACGTAATAAAAATCACGGGTACTCAAAAAATGTGTGTCAAGAAAAGCCTACCTTAGAATAATAGGAATCTGATATTTATAGGGGGAGAATCCTAATTGATTTAGGGAAGCAATCAATTAGAATTCTGTTGGGATTCTCTTTCCTTATCAGACAAGGTAGGTTCCAATCTCGCCGTGATCTTCCGATATTACATCCTAATCTCTCTCAATCTCTAATATTGTGTTGCTGATTTTATTGGATTGGGATATGGTTTTCTTATGACAATCAAACATAATCTTCCTTGAGATATCTTTTTAACCGTCCCAAAATATCGGATTATATGCGGACTATAATAAATACGAAGTCCGACGAGGCTCTCTGGGTTAGCCATGAGTGTCGAGGCCCTTCATGGGCCTCGCAATACTCTGATTCAGGAATGCTAAGATATTCGATGGGCCTCCGAGGCCTTCTGAAAACTTACGAGGTCCTTGCTGGGCACTCGAGACCTTCGCCGAGTCTATGAGACCTTTATGAATCTGGAAGTCCCTCACTGGGCCTATAAGACCTTAGCGATGCTTGAATTAGGCTTAGATGGGACTTTTACTGGGCTTTTACTGACGTGGAGGCCTTACCAAAATCGAGTGGTAACAAAAATAAAAAATAAAATGTTTAGCTTTTATTTGCACTTTTAAAAAAGTTAAAGACTCAAACTGCAATTTTTTCATTATATTTTCTATTCTTTTGCTATTTTAATTAGGGTAAATTTAGAGTATCCATTTTTTCAGTTTTATAACAATAACATCTCATTCAATTTTATTCACAGATATCGTCCCATCTTTTTATTAATTCGCACAGATAATCCTCATATAATATTTTTGACAATTGTACCTATAACTTAAATAAATTAAAATAATAAAAAAAAAACATAATGAAAATTTTGCAACTGAGATCCATAACCTTTTTTTAAAACTGCATAATAATCTTTTTACATTCTACTATTTAAAACAATTTTTTAAAAAAAAATTATCTTCTTTCTCAATCCCTAGTTTCACGCGAAACCAGATCTTCACTTCTACATGACATTGGCAATAATGCTTTACCTTGAATTTCAATTGCACATTTGAGATAGTTCATTTTTCTTTTAACTTTTCAGTCACTTTTGGATGGTATAATGTTGTAAATTTGAGATCAAGCTTTATTGAAATAAATTGAGGGAAAAGTAATACAAAGTGATTGGATAAGTTCAAGCATGAAAAGGGTAGATGAAGAAGCACATGGGAAAACGTGGAGGAATTAAGAATTTTTTTTGAGGAAATTATGTTATAGAACAAAGTGATTCCAGGCCTCGTAAAGAATTAATGGGTGTTAAACCACAATATTAAGTGATCCTTTTTACCTTATGACATGCTCATTCATCTCTTTCCATTTGCTCTATGCTTCTATAAACAATCTTCAAGGAGGAGCCGCATTAACTGATGACCATACTCATAGACATCACACAATGCAATATGAGACAAAAAGTACTAGATCTAAGACACCAAGTACTGGATTTCTTCCCCAACCCCGTTTTGGTCAGAGAGTGGAGGTGGAGGTGGAGGTGGAGGTGGAGGTGGTATGGGGAAGAAAAAGAACTTTTTCATTCTTATTTATTTATTTTTTAATTGTTTTAAATATTAAAATGTGAAGATATTATTTTGTCCTTATTAAATTGATCAAATTTAAATAACGAGTTTAACTCTTTGTTAACTAACAAATATTTGGACGAAATTCATTTAGACCCTAGATGTCCTTTCAAAGCACATATATTGATGGACGTAAGTGTTAGTTTAAAAGGTTTAAGACTTGATGACATATTTTTTATTATTTTAAGTAAAATCTATATATATAAAAAAGTTCATAATTTATTTGCACTTTGAAAAAGTTAAAGACTCCAATTACAATTTTTTCATTATTTTTTTTAATGTTATTTTAATTTATTTAAGTTGAGGGTAAAATCGTCAAAAATATTATTTGGAGACCATCTGTGCTAATTAATGAAAAGATTGAACGATATCTGCGAATAAAATTGAATGAAGATGATATTATTAAAGAAATTTACCATTTAATTTATTTAAGCTAAGAGTAAAATTGTCAAAAATTATTATTTGGGGATTATCTGTGCTAAGTAATGAAAGGATGAGAACAATTTATGTAAATAAAATTGAATGATGATGATATTATTACAAAATAAAAAAAATAGTGTGTGCAATTTACCCTATATTGAACGAGGTTGATATTCTTTTTTCATTTTAAAACACGCCAAACACAATATCTTGTTAGAATAAATCATTAAGGGTGACATGTTCTAATTAATAGAAGTTGAAGATAAGAATTCGACGAAAAAAAGTTAAGTACATAAGTTTTATAATGAACAAAAATTGAAAATTTTAAATACAATTAAAATATAATGCACTTATAAAAAATTGTAGTATTATATAATCACTGTTCTGAAAAGCTTGTATAGGCGGCGTCTGTGCTCCGCCTAGACTTGAACCTCGGTCTCGACGTCTAGCCACGCCTCATACCTCGCCCTTGTCTCACCATTGCCTAGACTTCGCCTAGGTCCAAAAAATTTAAAACTCGATCTCCGCATCCAACAACTCTTTATATTTTTTAGAGGGACATGCTTGTTGTACAGAAAAATTGTACAGAATGGGTGACAGAATGGGAAAAAAAATAAGAATAAAATAGTCTTTACACTATTTACTCTCTCTCATCTGTCATCCATTTTGTACACATTTTCTGTACAATAAGCATTTTCCTTTTTTAGAACCTGAATGTTACCGCCCAAAATAAAATTGGTGATTGCAATGTGTGTCCAAATCAGCCAAAATCTTGCTGGGCCAAAACCCTCATCATGCGAGCAAGCCCAAAATTTCGAAAACAATAGTACTCGAACCCTATTAACATCACCACAACCCGACCCGATCCGAACCATCCCGTCCCGACCACTAGATACAATGAACCTTCCCCATTCAATCCCCATCCATCCACTGGGGTTTTAAGGATTAGGTTTTGTTTTCCCTTTTCATTCGCTCTGCCGCACTCACTCTCACTCTCTCACTCTCACTCTAAAAACACTTTCTTACAGGAAAACTCTATCTCTCAAGGATCTATTTTTCCATGGACTCCAGTAACTAGAGAATTTTCTCGATTCATCATTGTTTTAACTTAACTGCATCTATCTATTTGATTATCGAGAAATTGAGAAATGGCCACTATAAACCCATTTGATCTTTTGGGTGATGATGACGCGGAGGATCCAAGTCTGCTGATTTCTGCTCAGCAGCAGAAAGCCCCGGCCCCGGCCCCGGCCAAGAAGGCTTCAGCTCAGGCTGATAAGCCTTCCGCTAGGCTTCCCGCTAAGCCTCTACCACCTGCTCAGGCTGGTAAGGAATTATTAGCCCCTTTGTCCTTTTCACCTCCATTGATGTTGATTTTGTGCTTTTTGATTAATGGTGTGAAAGTTTTAAAATTTTCAATTGGTTTCGATGATGGTGGTTTGTGTAACTTAATTTATTTAATGGGACTTTGAAATGTTGTTTCAATCTCCAGTTATTTCCCATGCTATGGACGCATAATGTGAATTTGATATTTTATATTTCCCATGCATTTATGGACGTATAATGTGAATTCTCCGGCTCTTTTAAATTAATGTATTTATACATGTATTAAAAGATTCTGGAAAATGGAGTGGAATAGACATATCAATCTTTAAATGATTTCAAAATTTTAAAATGATCTTTTTCATTTCCTAGAGTGTGGACACTCATTAAAAAATTTACATGATTTACTTTTCTTATCATCAATAGAAGTACAGTCTATTTGCAAATTTAGTGTTCTATTTTGCAATTCTAGTCTCCATCAATGACCAAGAAGTTCCGGTTGTACTATCCTGCTCTATATGTAGGTGTAAGGATAATGCTTCCTATTGATGCAGTTGTCTTTGGCCTGTTTGCAAAAAAAAAAAAAAAAATCATTTATTTCTTTCTGTTGTAGTTGAGTGTCTTTAGTTTTTGTTCCAGTTGCGTGTTTTTTTGGGAATTGCATGATTCGGGATTCCCACCAATTGAATCAAGTTTGATGTATATTGCATGTCTTCCTTCTCTTATAGATGATTTTACTGTGGAACATCATTGTCATTGCTATTCACGCTTTGAATTGCACTGTTAGCAGCAATATGACTGGGCAGTGATCATTATCCCCATTTTACAATTACTCGCTTTTATCACTTGTTTCACAAAGGCTCTATTATCTGTTCTTGGATCCTAGCAGAGAAATTCTGGTATTTATTGGTTTTCAAGTTTAACACTCACTGTGTGATTATCTATCTTGAGCAGTGAAGGAGGCAAAGGATGAAGGTCAACGTGGAAGAGGTCGTGGTGCTGGACGTGGGGGCGGCCGTGGCCGTGGATTTAATCGAGATTCTGCTGACAATGAAAATACATTTGGAAACAACAATGGATTTGCTGGTGGGTACAGGGTTTCAGAAGATGGAGATGCTGGAAATCAATCTGAAAGGCGACCATATGGTGGACCTCGTGGAGGTGGTGGTTCCCGTGGTGGTCGCCGTGGCGGTTTCAGTAATGGGGACACTCCTGATGGTGAACGCCCTCGAAGGGCATTTGAACGCCGCAGTGGAACTGGGCGAGGGTGAGAGATATAGGGAGTTGTTACTAGCAATTTCATTCTTTTTTTTTTGGTATCTTTTGAATGGATGTTTGTTAGTTTACAATTTGTGCCGGATTTCTTTCTTCGACTTCTTTGGGCATGAATTGTGCAGAATCTTATTATGTTATATTTCAACATTTCATGTTGTTGTCTTGTCATCTTATTTATTCACTAACTCTGTTGCAGAAACGAGATTAAACGTGAGGGATCTGGTCGTGGAAATTGGGGGACACCTGCTGATGAGATTTCCCCGTAAGTACTCAAATCTTGAAGTTTAGCTGTAGTTAATATATTTGAATGGGCTTTGTATAATATGGACACTGTTCTTAAATTAATATTCTATGTTTTACTTGATGCAGGGAAACTGAAGAACCGGTTAATGAAGGAGAGAAGAACATTGATGCTGACAAGGAACCAGGACAAGAAGATGTCAGTGATGCTAACAAGGATTCTTCTGCAAATGAACAAGAAGAGAAGGAGCCCGAGGAAAAGGTGACATTCTCAATTGTATGCTTCAGGGCAGAAAACACTAATAACTGGTTTCCTCAATTGCATTAATTATATTAGTTTCACATTCACTGACATTAAGTAAGAGATTGACTTCTATCAATTAACGTCAATTTGGTTGTAACTAAAAGACTCTTTTCTACTGTTTCTTTGCCTATAGCACTCCTCACATTACTTTTGTTTGCTGACATTCAGTTGGAGACTGTCTTCTATGAATTATGGTAGATTTTGTTGGTGTTCACTAAGATTGAGTCTCTCTTAATTTCCATGGGATGATTCGACGTTGCCATCATTTTTTTTTTCTCTGTTGCGATGCAATGAAGCTTTTTTATTTTAAAGCTTTCTGGTGAAATGGAGTTGAACTGAAACAGATTACTATTTATAGTATCATTGTGGACTGAACAGTGTTTGATGTTTCGGTGATTCAAAAAGTAATGGAAATTGCTTTGAATTTTGCTAATTCATTGTACCGAAATCGATTAATTTTCAATACTGCAATAGCTCAATATGAAACACCCACTTGCCACTCTCTTTGCACTCCCAGGAAGAGGAAAAGGAAAGCAAGACGGAAAACATGTGCAGTTTCCAACTTGTGCTTCAATGAGTTGTAAAATGTTTAAGCTACCTGCATCTGCTGGGATGCAATTCTGATCCTAGAAGGCTGTCAGAACACCTCAAAATATTTTTTGGGCGTCTAAAGATTTGATTAGTCGAGGGAAGGAATATAACTTCTATCTTGGTTTTGGAAAGGGAAACATTTGTTCTATACGTACACTTCATCAAATTTTCAGTCATGGCTTTCTCTGTGGGGTCCAAAATGGTGAAACATGAAAGAAGCATGTCACATGTTTTTCTATAATCACAAGACACAAGTGATTTTCTATTGAACTCGCTATACCTCCTCATTTAGGCACTAACCATTGGAACCTTATTTGAATTGTTTAGCTTAGGCTGGTATACAAATTAGAACGCATTCCATTGAAAGAAGCTTGTATATAGCTGGAACCTGAAGCTGATGATCTACTACACGTGGTCTTATATATATATATATATATATATATAAATGATAGAGTACACTTTCTTCTGTGGCCGAGTATGGTGCTACTCAAGCATTCTGCCATCACGAGAGTGACTGGATCATATATTTACTTGTTCTCTCTGTTGAACTACGTTCAAACGTCAAAGCAGTTTATATTTGTAAGGAACAAGTAAACGTTAGTAAATGATGCTATGATAAAAATGCTACTAGTCTTTTGAACTTTGGTTCTCATATTGTGCATGCTATTATTTAGTACTGTCCGGCAATATTGATAATAGCAATGGGTATCTTCTTTCTGTTTCAAAGGGGCTACTCATTCATTATTTCCATACGTGTCTTCTATAATTTGTATTCTAAGGATCAAATATGCTAACTAATTGATCTGACACCACGACAGGAGATGACTCTGGAGGAGTATGAGAAAGTGCTGGAAGAGAAGAGAAAGGCATTGCTCGCACTTAAATCTGAGGAAAGGAAGGTCAATTTGGACAAAGAACTTGAATCCATGCAACTCCTGTCCAACAAGAAGAATGATGATGAAGTCTTTATCAAATTGGTGAGCCTATTCGTTTGATCAAATTTGGTTTTTTTAGTCATATAACTAGAATCAATGTTTAAAAAGACTAAATCTGATATTAAGGTGTTTCATCCCAATGAGGCGAGGCGTATGCCTGAAGAACAACCAATAAAATTATTCAAAAGAATATAGAAGTACACAAACATGCTTATAATAAAAACCATTAACCATCTTGAAAATCCATAATAAAACAAATTAACAAAATTAATAGTCTTGAGTTATAAAATAAATATAAAATAGATTAATAAAGTGGAAAATAATAAGTTCTCAAATTAATAATATAACATAGTAAAATTATAATCTACTACTAGTAGAGACAATCTAGAAATCTCCTATATTATCACTACTAATACATTCCCTCGTCATCCTCCATCAATATCAATTTTTTCTCGTTCTTTTTTATCATCATCCACTTGCAATATTGCTTTGTCCTTCCCCTTCCCCCTCTCCTGTCCTTCTCCATCCGCGTGAAGACATATATAAAAGCAACCATAAATGTTCTAGGCTATAAAAAGTAGCTCAAAAACTTGAGGCCAGTACTAAAATGTCCAAAAAGGACAACACAAGCGAGAATACACCTCAGCCACCCTGAGGTGTAAGCCTATCTGAATTGAGGCACAAGTCTTACTAATGGCACTCAAGGGGCAGGGGGTTCTGAGGCATATTATGGTATATCTTCACGCGATGCGGCTTTAGGGGCATATGTTGCAAAAGACTTTTTTAAACAATGACTAGAATTAAGTGTATTGATGTCGTTCAAAATTTTGGCAAATTGTACAGGGTTCTGACAAAGATAAACGCAAAGAGGCAGCTGAGAAGGCCAAAAAGGTATGTTCATGTCTTGCCGTACCTGGTTGCACTTCCTATTCCTTTCAATTTTATGCCGTTGACAAGCTTTTTACTCCTCACCCCCACAGGAAAGATTACTGTGCACAATCACATTTGTATCTATCAGGATACAGGCTAGGAAACATCAGCATTTTTATTGGTTTTTGTGATATAAATATTGTTCATTGGAGACTGTTATATTTGTTATTCTTTTCATTTCATATCATTACGAGACCCACCCTCTATGAAGATTGAACTATATGGATGTTTGATAATTTGAGATTATTCTAGTTGGAGTTGTCCCTGTTGAATCAATGCTGAGAACATTTGATATTGTAGTGCGAGATTTTTCATGAGCAGAATGGTCTCATCTCAGGGATTTGTTGAATTTAGAGTAACAAATGTGGATGGTAAAGTGTTTAAATATTTTCTGCAAAAGAATCTATGTCTAATATCTAATTTCAAGTTAGTACTTGCTGTGTTTCTCTCTTCAAATTTATTGTTGAGAAACATGGACACGGAATGCTTAAAGTTACATGTTACGGTCTCATCATAAAGATTTGTTGAAATTAGAGTAAAAAATTCAAGATTTGGGTGATCAAATGCTAAATTGTTTCTGTGAAATAAAATTTCCTGGCCACGTGTTGACCGGTTGGCTTTTAATTTTTTTTAAAAAAACTTGAGTTTAATCATATATTCTAACATCGTAGAACTTTAATGTTTGGTTATTGATGTGCCCCTTTGGTTTTGTATTGATGAAAATTAACTTATTTTTGTAAATTTTTTATGGTCTCTGTGTGTATATTTTTTTATATATATACGCTTTTTATTTAATTAATTATTTTTTACCTCTAGTCAACCCCGGTTAAACCCTTAACCTTCTACATTTACAATCTGGCTTTAAAAACACTGGTTTTAAATGCAACTCTTACACTTCTCTATTGTATATTATTCATGTGCAGGCTGTAAGTATAAATGAGTTTCTGAAGCCGGTTGAAGGGGAGAGCTACATCCAACCTGGTGGCCGTGGCAGGGGCAGGGGACGTGGTAGAGGAGGATATGGCGGAAGCAATAGGAACAACGTGCAAGCCCCAGCTATCGAAGATGTTGGACAGTTCCCTTCCTTGGGTGGAAAGTAAGGGCTTGCAACCTGCCTCCCGCGTCTGTCCTTTCACAGATTGTATGATCTTTATGGGTCATGGGTAGCAGAACATATCCACAAGAACCATGCATTGTCTTTCATTGAAATCATCATGAAAACCTTGCAGTCATTTCAGTGTAAATTTAGATGGGTTTCAAGGGTTTTTACCCTTGTTGTTCTTGACTTTGACATGCATGAATACTCTTCCAGTCATATTTATAGCATTAGGGATTTTTTAAAATCTTTGATTAAGTTCATGGGCCAGTTTTTTTATTTGGAGTTGGATTTGAAACAATTTTGTTTGATTCTAAATATTGGTTTTGCTGCAAGTTTTTGTGCATGCTTGTTTTAAACTGTTATGAGCATGTTTGGATGAGCTTATGAGCAAGCCAAACTTAATTTTACCCGACTTTTGTAGTAGAATGTTTTCGGGTTTTTCATTGGAAGTCATTTTATTCCTTAGTTTTAATTTCTTTCCTCTTGTTTGATGAGCATCTGGATTTATGCTGGTACAACAACAAAAAAAGTAGAAAAATAGTTGCAGATTTCATTGTACTCGGGCATTTATCTGCTGCTGCTTCAGGTGCATAATCGGATCATATGTACGACCAATGGAATTACAGGCAGATTCGTCACCAGTTGAACATATTTCGATCATGAAGCCATCTGATCCGCATAAATTCTATCTTCTACCTGCTGCTGCATGTAGTTGATCCTATTGAAAGAAATGTGATTATCCTTTGCATTGAGAATTGGAATTTTGAAATAGTTTCGATCTATTTTCTCTCTAATTAAAAAAAATAAAACTAAGTAATGTAAATTAGATAATTTAAAAAAATCAATAATTCATTCAATTGAGTAATGATACGTAGGATGACTATCGATATTGAACTATTATGAATAACATTACTCTTTTTTATTTCTTAATAACACATTGACACAAATTATCTGAGATAACTCTTCTTTAATTTATTGAATTCGGCAATTTTTAGTATCAAAACATGAGATAAATGAAAGTAAATAAGAATAAAGCTTTTTAGGCACAAATTTTTTTTTTTTAAATTTTTTCTATTTCATTATACATTTTAATTATAAATGATCATTACCAGCCAATTCATAGTCGTTGTTGATAAACATCTCAGCCATTTTCTTGAAAGAATTGTGAATATCGTTTGCATTTGGAAGAAAATTCTTTGCATAGTTTCTTGTTCGTTTTGACTGCAAAAAACGAATCCCAATTCCAAACAAAGAAATTTCTTCCAAATCTAAATAATAAAAGCACTAACAAAATTACCTAAATTCGATACAGTAGTTTTTTATAAATGCATTTAAAGGCTCTCAATATTTGTTCATTGTAACACTTGTGTTCTTAACTTACTTTGTAAGATTGTTATCTTCAACTTACATTAATTAACACATCTCATTCTTAATGATGGTTTCTGTTAAGATATTCTGTTTGAGTGCTTTGAAATGAGAAAAAAAATATTTTGTCACACTCTTGTATTTATTGTATTTTTTTAAAAAAATATGATGTATACACAAGTCGTCTTGCCAGCCCAACGGATTTTTTTGGATGAAAACTGTTATGAGACACAAAATGTTTTAATTAATGAGAAATTGAAGATAAAAATGCTATAAAAAAAGTTAGGAACATGAGTGTTATAATGTGCAAAGCTTAAGAACGTTAAATCCAATTAAAATGTGGTATGAACGTAGTTATCCTATAAATATTCTAATAAATAAAATTGCCCAAATGTTATACATTTGTCAATTCCATTAGTCCAATTCTCACTTTTTGTGGGCCTATTATGTTCTTGATCACTGCGATAAATGATGTAAATTATTATTATAATTTAATGAGAATAAGATAAATTAAAATTCTCTTTTTAATTTGTCATTTATTCGCCTTGATAAATTGATTGACATTGTCGTCTTTGATTGACATTTAGCAGTGTGTTAAGACAATTCATGTGACGATGTAGTTTGACGAAACTATTATGTTCAGCTATTATCGTGGAATTATAATACATTCATCAATATAACACCTTAATAACTAGATATAGATAAGTGTTAATCTCGATTTAATCAATTATATTATTTGCCGCGCTATGTGTTGATCTAAACAAGTTGTACTTGAAATGCTTTTCAATACATTAAAATTGTCCAAAATTTTCATATTCTTAAATAGTTTAACTACATTATTACAATTATTATCACAAACATCTTTCTCAATATATGCATTCATTCATTCATTAATATCCAATTCAATTGTGCAATTAATCTTTGATATTATTTATAACTGGAAAAACTCTTTTCTAATTGCAACTGGTAAAAGGAAAACTAATTGGATAAACAAATAAATTAAAAAGAAAATAAGTCCTCTAATATAGACGAACATATATATGATGATCATACCACAAGCACACCTACAATCAATCTTTTAGTCCCATCAAGGAACAATGTACTGAATTAATAATCACGATAAATATATAAGATAATAATTTTATTTAAAGTCATTAAAGACCCCAAAAATATATAATATAATAATTGATTATATACATAATATTCACAATACATATTAATGAATGTTTTTCTTGACAATTTCTATTTTCTCAATTGATTGTCAAAAAATTGGTTGTAAAAAAAAAAGGGGATAACTTCTCGGGAAATTTTCACATCTAGGCCATATTATGTTAATAATTTCATAAAAACTGTTACATTTTTTAAATTATAGGAATACTGGATGGGCATAAAAAGATTCTATTTTTTAATTTTTGCCAAATCTAATTAATTGGATGTAACAGCCGCCACTTTTCACTCCACATTACCCTATTAATTAGGAATCTATATTTGACTAAAAATAATGAAGAATCCTAATATTTTCAATCTCTCTCCTCCATGAAAACAAAACTGCATTCATCTGTATCAACTGCAATTGTAACACCAGTTGCAACAGATTATTTACAAATTTATATAAACAGATTTTGTAACATCATTTGCAATGAATTAGTTCCAATCACACTCTGTCGTGATATCACATACATGGGAACCAAATTTTGTAACACCGATTGCAACATATTAGTAACATAGATGATGAAACATATTTTGTAACACCAATTGCAACAGATTAATTACAAAGTTATATAAACAAATTTCGTAACATCAATTGCAACAAATTAGTTCCAACGATTGCAACCCCAATTAATAGATGCAATATAACAGCTATTTCGCCGATGACCTGCTTCATCATGTGGGTTCTTGTTTTTTTCAGAGATTGAACTTTTTGTAGGAGTGGGTGTGTCAAGGTATAATACCTTCTGCTTGGAATGAAATGGAGGCTTCTTCCCATTGTCAGGCGAGTCCTTCTTTGCCGCCGACCGAGTCATTCTGCGAGTAGGAGTATCCATGTTGGGTATCCTTGACCGGCGCCTAAAATATCTACAAATTGGGGGTTAGGGTTTCACATAATGATGAAACCCTATAGATTGTAGAGATAAGATTAGGTTGATTGCGGCAATGTCTGCGATGTAGGGTGTTGAAGATGGTTATGGAAGATGAAAATGGATTTCTCTCACCAACAGTTATCTCTCTCTCTCTCTCTCTCTCTCTCTCTCTACGAAATATATGGGATGTATATTTGTTTTCCTTTTTTAAATATTATATTCTATAAATATAAATAATAATATATAAATGTTACACAGTAATTTTAGAATAAAAACACAAAAAATGGAAATTTAAAATTATATTGTATTTACACAGTAATGGATGTAATTTCTTCTAACTTCTCTATATAAAAAACTGATTGTCAAAACTAGTATATATAAAATTGGCCCGATTCATAAGCCAATTATCAGACAACAAACACATGTGATTAAATCACAACAAATTTTCAAATTAATTATATAAAATTGAACGGTGCCACCTGAGCTCTATGTAAATCTAATTGTGTATGTATTATTTTTTTTAATGAAAAATAGCATATTTGGTCAACTATCTTTTATACTCATAATCTTTACAAATAGCACCATACATCCCTAACGTTTGAAGAAAATAGGCATGGTCGGTCTTTTACGACGAAATTGACATTCCCTTTAAATAAATTAAAAAAAAAACGAAAGACACGAAAAAAGAAAAAGAAGAAATAACTACATATACCCCCAAAAATGAAAAATAATAAAGAGACCATCTTCTTCATTCACCCCGAACCACCACCCACCCCCAAGCAGCCACCACTCGTTACAGCCTCCGCAAGCCCACTACTACTAGGGCTGGGCATGGGTTGTGTTGGGTCGGTTTTGGGCCCAACCTGACCCCAATCCAAAACAATTGGTTTGATGAAAATTGAACCCAACCCAACCTGCCAACGGGTCAAAATTCGACCCAAACCGACCCATGGGCGTTTCGGTCGGGTTGGGTCGGTTTGGTTGGTTTTCTTCACTTTAACATACATCAAAACAAAATTGAAACAAGCAACCCAACATTCAGCTAAAAATCATCATGAAAACACAAAAAATTCAGCAAAAAAAAAAAAAAACATCTCAACAAATCATAAAAAAAAATTCATCATAAAATCAACACAAAAACAAATTAATTAATACATGAAAATAGAAGAAATAAGTCCAAAAATCGGCTGGAGATTTTCTAATTTTGAGTTCAGTGATTGGTGGCAGAATCGGTGGTGGATTCTTTGCTGAAGATGATTAGTGGCGAGGGACTTCGCTGGAGAATTTGGTCTTTTATTGCTGCGTGCGTGATTGGGCTCGGGTATGCGAGCAAGCACGACTCTGTGAATAGAAGAAGGGCGTGCTATGGATGTCCTCATCGGCAGTAGAGAGGCGGCTCCATGAGTAGAAGAAGGGCGTGAGTAGAATAAGGGCACACACACTGATTGTATGAATTGAGACTATTTGAGAGGCGTGAGTTAGGGTTTTTACTTTTTAATGTGAGTTTAGTTGTTTGTTGTTATATCATATATGGACTTTTTTTTAAAATAGTAATTGGGTTGGGTTGGGTAGGGTTGGGTCATGGGGGATCGGGTTCCACGACCCAACCCGAAACCCGATCTAACCTGATTAAACTGTGAAAATATAAACTCGAACTCAACCCACAAAATCTAAAAAATCAACCCAAACCGGTCGGGTCGGGTCAAGTCGGTCAATCCGACCGGTTTGGGTCGGGTTTTGCCCACCCTAACTACCATTGTTGCTAGGGATGGGCATGAGTTGGGTTAGTTCGGCCCAAAATCGAATCGACCACTTCGGTTTTGGTCATGCCCCAAATCGAACCAACCCGAATTGTGAGAGTAAACTGACCCAAATCGAATCGACTAATCTTGGGTCGGTTCGGTTTGGGTTAGGCGGTTTTGGCTTGTATTTGAATTCAAAAAAAAAAATTTAAATTTTATTTGAAGAAATTTTTGGACCTGTTAATCTGTTTTACAAAAATAACAAATCAATACATGTTAATTATAATCTCCTACATAATACATTTGCATCAAAATATGATAACAGCTCCTAATATGATCCAACATTTTCAAATCAAACATGTTAAATACGATCCTATATATTTGCATCAAAATATGGTAACCTGGTAACATGTCCAAACTAAATAAATCTGGTAACTTGGTAACATGTCCAAACTAAATCTGGTACCTTGGTAAACGTGTCCAAACTAAATCTGGTAACCTGGTAACATGTTGAAACATGTTAAATATGATCCTACATAATTCATAACCATTAAGGTACATTTGATCCACCACCACAAGTAGAAATAAACTTTTACAGCAATCCAACAATCACAAATATTATAGTCATCCAAACTAAATAAATAGGAAATTAAAAATATTATAGTCACCTAACTAATCAAAAACAAGTTCCAACATTGAACATATTCAAGTATCCAATTGTCACAAGCTTTCATCATTCTTACAACAAATAAGATAAATATTTAGATAAAAAAAAATAAGTATTACATTGAATAAATGAATTAATTTTTATTAGACATTAGCAATACATTATACATATACCTGAAAAAACATCAAAAAATGCATGATCACTTAGCCCCTTCATTACTTTTCACTGGTTCGTCAAGCTCTACAAAAAATAATGATTGAATTAATAATAAATTAAACATAAAAAAATCACAACGGCATAAAATAACTATAATACCTTCATCCAATTTGTTATAGTACTCCACATTCTCTATGAAAAATTTATCCATATTTGGAAAAGCTTTGAGCCAATTTTGAGTGGACACCAACACCTCCACCATCTTAAAGTTCAAGGAACTACGAAAGGGATAAAAAATTCTACCACCAGTGCTAAAAGCACTTTCTGAAGCCACAGTAGACACCTGAATTCCCAACACATCTCTTGCAAGTTTGGATAAAGTACTGTATTTATTTCTATGAACCCTCCACCAATTAGGAACATCAAATTTTTTATCCTCTACATCCTCACAAGCATCCAATAAATACCTTTCCGTATCATTTTTTATTTCAACACACTCTTTTACTGCTTGTTTTCTCTTAAACTTGGATATTCTAGATGAAGTCACACTTGAATTAAAATCATCTTATACACAAGAAAACTCATTGATAGAATCAACATCACTCAATACTTGATTGCTTTCAAAACCCACTTCATTTCTTACATACCAATCGTATACATACATCAAATTTTATTTCAAAATCTTGGTCATGTTACTAGCAAGTGTATCATCTCGATAAATGAGGGAGAGAGTGCCGCTGTAGTTGAAAAAAGAAGTTATCAGCTCAAATTTGGCACAAAATAGAGAAATATAGAGAAATGAGCATAAGAGATAATCTATTTACTTGATTCATTGGAGAAGACACATGTCGAAGATGGAGGAAAAGTAAAATGGAGAACCCTAGGACTTGGAATTGGAGCTTGAAGCTTAGTAGAAAAAGCAGAAGCCAGCGTTGCCTTGAGAGAGAGAGAGATAGAGAGAGAGATTAAGAGACGATGAACCATAGGGCTTGGAATTGGGACTTGAAGCTTCGTCGAAGTCACAGTAGCCAACACTTAGCAGTCGCCTTGAGAGAGAGATGAGACAATGAAATGGGTAACGGGGTAAGAAAACAGTGGATTTGAACTGATTTCTAGGGTGAACATCTGTGAATCTGAATTGAAGAGTGAATTTGGACTGAAATGTTAATTGGATTGGGCAGGGTTGGGTTTCAATTGGGTTGAGGCTGGTTGGAACTTGTGTTTAATTTTAATTTTTGGACTTTATAAACCGGTTCGGTTTAATGCGGGTTGGGTTCGTTTATTTCTCCCAACCCAAAACTGACCTAACCGAATTTTTTTAGCAAGTCATCCGTTCCAAACCGACCCAACCCGACTCGATTCGGTTCGGTTCGGTCGAGTTGGGCGGGTTGGCGGTAATTATGCCCACCCCTAACTGTCGCTCAAGCAACACATTACATAAACCATTGTACCATTTCCAATGCAGGGTGTACAACGTGTCAACACATAAATGGCTGCTAAATGTAAGGTGTGCACATGCAGTGATAGTACCAAGCTACATAATAATTCATAATCAAATATAAGAACTTCACTCTACTCAAAACAAAGCTTTGCCTTTACCAAATCATTAAGCCTCAAAACCTCCTAAACTAATGTTTCAAGAACTCTTAAACAAGAATCCAATCAGGGGTGGATTTAGGGTTGGGCTTTGCTGGCCACGGCCTAGTCCAGTTCTAGACCACATGTTGAATTTTTTTTTAAAAAAATAAATAAATTCAAGGCCCAGTGCTGGGAAACCAGTGGCCCAGCCTAGTAATTTGAACCAATATTAACTAGCAGTCTACAGCCCAAACCAGCAGCCAACATCCATTTTAACGTCTAATTTCAAATCATCAGCAATAGCATAGTAGCCCTAATTTGTTCGGTTTGAACTTCGCGTCTTCGCAAATCGCCTCTGATTTGAAATCATCAAAATCTCCATTATTGGCTTTGGCTTTGGCTTTGGTTTTGGCTTTGGCTTTGGCTTTGGAGTAGCAAGTTCTATGAGACTTCGACTAATCATCAACAACAATCTATTTGAAATCATCAGCATTCCAGGCAAGTTCTAGTGACTTTTTTTGCTACTGAAATTTTGTTGGTGATGGTTTAATTTTCCTGTTGACGGATTAATTTTGCAGCTGAAATTTTAATTTTGCTGTAAAAGATCGTAGGGCACAACTTTCTTTTGTTAATTTTAGATTTTGAATATTTTTGTTTAACGACTTCTTGTAAGCTTTTTACAGATTATGACTTATTTGAAAATATTATATTCTTATTAAAATGGGCTAAAAAATTTTTAGGGAGCATCGCCCCCTAATTTTGTGTGGGGGGTTCTTCTCCTCCAGCCCACCCCCTTGCCGTATCTCGGCTCCACCCCTGAATCCAACCACCCCCCTTTCAATCTCAGCCTACATTCTAATACAAAATTCCTAAACTGATGTCTCAAAACAAAACTTCGCCTTTACCAGCGGAAAAAGAGCAGTCATGTAATCTTCTCTGGTAGTGTTTTTGATCATTTCGATGCTTCATATTTGGGTCTTCAAGGAAAACAAAGCTGAAGCAATAAGGAATCTTCAAGAAATGCCAATGAGAGATAGAGAGAAAAAGCCAGACAATGTAATCCAAAGAAATCAAACAGAAATCTTCCTGGAGTATTTCAATGCTAAACTTTCTGATCTCAACATCACTGAAAAATGGTATATTCATTTATTCTAAGAGAATACCTAGTTTTCCATATCCTCTTCACAACAAGTATAATTGTGTTATTTGCTAGTTTTTTTTGTTAATTTGTTGCTATTTTTTGTTAGATTTTATCCAAAATATCCACAATTTTGGTTGATTTTATTATCCCTATAGACAGCGGTGGTTGCTTGGGGTAGGTGGTAGTTAGAGGAGAAGGAAGAAGAGGATCTTGTTGTTATTCTTCATTTTTGGATATATTTAGTAATTTTTTTAGAACCGCGCTTGGTGTACAGAACTGTTGTACAGAATGGTTTACAGAATTCAATTTACCGTGAGATATTGAAATCAATTTATCACGAGAAAATGAAAAAATTACCAAATGAAAAAAACACCTTTTTTCAGCCAAACTAGCGGGAAAAGAAATTGGGTCTTCTTTCTCATAAACACCTACACACTTCTCAACGAAAATTAGTCTTCTTTCTCATTCAACACCACCACACTTCTCAATCCGTTGGTCGGGAACAGCTTATTCTCCTCTGTTGTTTCCATCTCCGACGAAGATATGGACACAGATAATTTCTTGGTTCGAGTTGTAATTTTTTTTTTTATCTCCAGTTAGTTCCATCTCCGATTAGCTTCCATCTCTGGTTAGGAGTTGTTGTGGGTTTCATTTTCGATTTGCAATTAGAGGGTCATTAGTTATAGTAATATATGATAATCTGAAAAGTAGCTTATTGGGAAAAAAATGGAACTGAATGGCTAAATCTGAATTTTTTGTATGTTTGAGAAAATTTTCTATTTTCTTTCAGGAAATCAGAATCTATATGTCAATGATGACACAGTTAATGTGAATGTGAACACTTGTGAAGAATCAAATGATGACACAGTGAATGTGAATGTGAATGTCGGAGTTATGGATGACAACACTTGTTCAGAGTTTGAGAAAGATATAGTTAGGGAGAATTTGAACATATTGGATGATAAAATTTTAGAAAAAGATAGTGCAATTGTGCCTACAGTTGGGATGAAGTTTAAAGACGAGAATGAAGTATTTGAATTTTACAAAAGTTATGCTTATCATGTAGGTTTTCCTGTTAGAAAAAGAAATTCGAAAAAGGGCAATGACGGGATAGTAAGATATGTGACTATTACATGTAGCCGAGAAGGTCGACGAAGTAGTATTACAAGCACTTCTTTGAAGCCTCAACCAACTATTCAAACAGGGTGTAAAGCTAGGCTTACAGCATGTTCAGATATTAGTGGATGTTGGCGAATTAACACTGTCCAGCTTGAACATAATCATAAAACAAGCCCATCAAAATCTAGGTTTTATTGATGCAACCGACAAGTTAGTTCACATGTGAAACGGAAGCTTGAATGTAATGATATAACTGGAATTCCATTACATAAAAGTTTTAACTCAGCAGTTGTCGAAGCAGGTGGTTATGATAAGATGACATGTGTCGAGAAGGATTGCAGGAACTATATTGAAAAAGTTAGACGTTTAAGACTTGGGAAAGAAGATGCTACTGCAATACAGGGTTACTTTTCTAAAATGCAGGCACAATGCCCTGGTTTCTACTTTAGTATTGACTTAGACAAAGATTCTCGATTGAAGAACGTATTTTGGGCAGATAATAGGTGTCGACAGGCATATAAGGAGTTTGGCGACGTAGTCACATTTGATACTACATACCTGACTAATAAATACGACATGCCATTCGCCCCTTTTGTAGGAGTTAATCATCACGGACAATCAACTTTGCTTGGTTGTGGATTAGTTTCAAATGAGGATGCAGAAACGTTTGTTTGGTTATTTCAGACATGGCTTGAATGTATGAATGGCGAGGCCCCCATTGGAATAATTACTGATCAAGATAGGGCAATGCAAAATGCCATTCAAATCGTATTTCCAAATACGAAGCACATATGGTGTTTATGGCATATAATGAAGAAGTTACTTGAAAAATTTGGCAACAACAACAATAAGGGTTTCATATTTTCTACTATACATGGTTTGATTTATGATTCAAACAGTCCTGAAGAGTTTGAACAGGGTTGGTGTGAAATGATTCAAATATATGATTTGCAAGATAACGATTGGTTGTCTGGCATTTACAAAGACAGAAGCCGTTGGGTTCCATGTTTCTTGAAGACTAGTTTTTGGGCGGGGATGTCTACAACTCAACGTACTGAGAGTATGAATGCATTCTTTGATGGGTATGTCCATAGCAAAACATCATTAAAACAATTTGTGGAACAATATGAGCGCGCAATGAGGAGTAAAGTAGAAAAGGAATTTCAAGCAGATTTTAAGTCCTTTGCCCAAATGGTTCCGTGTGCAACTAAGTACGAGATGGAGAAACAATTTCAAGAAATTTACACCATATCAAAATTCAGAGAATTTCAAGAAGAATTTACTGGGAAGGTGTATTGCGAGGTTCTATCCAATGATGACGGTTGTTCAGTTACGACATACGAGGTGCGCGAGGATATGATTTTCAACGACGGGGTGAAAAAAAATTGTTTAAGGTTTCACTTCGAAGAGATATATGCCAGATTGTCTGCAGTTGTCACTTATTCGAGTTTAGAGGTATATTATGCAAACATGCTATCTCAGTATTGCTACATAACGATGTAACGACAGTTCCAGAGACATATATCTTGAGAAGGTGGAGGAGAGACGTTAGTAGAGCACACACAAGGGTGAAAATCAATTACGATAGTTGGATAAGTAACCCTGGTCAGTTATGTTACGATCGAATGTGTATTGCATTTGGAAAGATAGCAGACTTGGCAGCAGATGATGAAGAGCGGACCCGAGAGATTATGGAGTGGATAAATAGTCAATCGACTGAGTTGGCCACATCTAGATAAAGCAAAGTTGTGCTAGTAATCTCCATTCCCAACACAGTGTTCAAGTAGGCTCACAAACTACTAATCCTATAAACAATGCAACTGAGGTCATTTTCGATCCAAATGTGTCAAGAACGAAGGGAGCCCCTAAAAAGATTCGAAAGAAAGGACCATTGGAAACGAGATAAAAAAAAACTAAGGTAAAATATATCCGTATTTTAGCTCTATATTATATGTACAACATCAGTTCTCCAGTTTTACCTTCTTTCTTTATGTCACAGGCTAAAGGAAAATCAGACAAATCTAAAAAGTCAACACCAGTTAATGATTTCATCCAACCATCACATGAATCAGCCCTGCCCATATTGCCTAACCTATTTCACTCCCAACCTGAGATGGTTAGTATCTAAGACTTCAAATTATGAATACGTGAATATATTACAATCAACCTTCGATGTGACTTTGTTCTGTGCAGGGTGCTGAATATCAACATTGGACTCATTCATATAGATTGAACTTCATGCCACATGTTCAGATAGGTCCATCTTCGCTGCCATTTCCAGTTCAAGACCAACGTACCGTGCTAGGGGATGAATGCACTAGTGATCCAATAGATAGGCTACATTTGTATAAGTAATAATTTTCTGGAGAATTTTGCCTGAATGCACTTGTATTTATTTATTTTATTGTGTAAACTTTGCTGCTCATTTATCATTTCCCAGTGCCTTTACTGTCTGAATCTGGTATTCCATTTTGTGGTGCAATTTCTGGTTTAATTTATGCACCAGAAGTACTCCTTTTTGGTACAATTTATGCGGCTGTTATATACCTATTTCTTCTGGTGCATGTTATTGGTTAAGCTATATGACATGGTTGGTTATTTAGTCCTTTTCCATTTTCATTTTACTGGTGAATTTATGTTGTCTATTTCTTGGAACCATGTTTAATGTATTTGAGAATTGGTATTCTGGATTAGGTGGATAACACCAGTTCCCAGGTTGAACAATTTCTTATTGCCTGAGTGTTCTGGATTTTCTAATTAGGAAACATGTTTAAGAAGTTGGGATTATTTGCCTGAATTTTCTTATTGTTCATGGATGTATATTGCCTGAGTTTTCTTATTGTTATGTATATTATAGTGTTGATTCTTAATACTCTACTGTGCTTGTTTCCCAAAAAATCTGAAGCGTACAAGTTGGAAAGGAAAATTATGAAGGTACTGAAAAAAATGAAGCAGTTATTGATCTTCTATTGGCTGGAACTACCACCCATGAAGTTAATGGCGGAAGTGCAAATGTAGCATAATCCATAAATAAGGACAACTGGATTGAGAAAATTTTTCATGAATTTGAGCCCATATCACAAACGATTGAAGTTGGCTTTAGAGATAATTACCTGGTTGCAAGGGAAAATACAAATCCAGAGTTAGAGTTCAAGGGAATGAGAAGCTAATGAATCTGCACAAATATTTGCATTCCAACATTGAGAACCTTGATTATGGAGCAGGTGAAATTTCACTTCCTTCTTTGATCTAATAGTATTCAATACGAATCCAACTAATGCATCTCAAAATTCTATGCAGATATATTAGAAAATAGATGTTTGTGGAAGTTGGGAATTGAAGAACTGCTTGAAATTTAGCATATAACAATACTGCTTTGGAATTTAGCCTATAACAATATCTTCAAATTGAAAGGAATTTAGCCTATATGTCAATCATTCTACTGATGATTATACTCAAGCATTAACTTAATGATATACTATAAAGCAAGATAGATCAAATTAACTCAACTGAAGTAAAACATCCCGTCAACAGTCGTTTCTTAATTACAATACAATTTTTCTAAATTATTTTGGTCTTTCCCTTTTCTATATTGTTGACTTCTGCACTTGTTTTGCCCTTACGAATGGTGACGTTGACCGATATCTCAACATCTTCTTCTTCAGATATCCGAGCAAATATTTAATATACGTGACAAATCTTCAACTTCATTTTTCGCTGCATTGGTACCCAACGAAACACCACTTGCTTCACCTACGTCGTAAGCACAATATCTTCTTCTCTACCTCCATGCATTTCACAAAACCCGTGTAACATAAGGGGCATCGTTGCTTTTTCGGGCATGATGGCAAGTAGTGCCCTGACCGTCTACAACTCTGACATATTCCTTTATTCTTTCCTAGCATCGTAGTTCGACTAGTTTCTGTAAAATATATCAATCAAACAATAAGTTCTACATTAACATAATCTGCTATTATACAAGTCATATTTCACATCATATAAGATAATGTCCATCTAAATTCTCACACTATTCTACAAGTCCAAATCATAGATAATTTCTACTAATAAGATTATTTTCAACTATTCTATTTTTGTCTGATCAAACACAATGCACATTAATAGTTAGACCATTTGGTGAAAACAATTGACCATAACAATAATGCTTACTCTTTGATGGATTTGGCTAAACATGCATTTTCCAAGACAATATTGATTCTGGATTTGGCTAAAATGCATTGTCCAAGACAGTATTGATTCTGGATTTTGCTAAACATGCTTACTCTTTGATGGATTTGGCTAAACATGCATGTCCCTTGGTTTATGTTCTTGATGCTTCTGAAATAGATTCTCTCATTTAGATAATTCGAAAAAAAAAAAGGCAAACTACAATTAAAATAATAATTGTGATGCAAGAGAACTATATTTACCTTATGGGTAGAATTTTATGCAGCTACCTTCTCCAGCCTCTGTTCAGGCAAAGACTTCTCATGCCTTTTTCTGCGTCATGGGATAAATGAATGAAAGTTTCAGTCTGGTGTTCAAAGAGATGATTGTCTGTATTTGCTAGATAAGAAAAGTGCAATTAGAAAGCTAAATTATGAAAGCTTACATATTACCAGATTATAGATGAAGCAAATTACACTTCATGAGATAATTGGCTATTACACCGATACCCCATTCATTTTACCCTCTTCAAGTCCGTACTCACTAATAATCTAACCTAAATACAAAACAATCATTCTTTGGAACAACAAGATCCTCTATAGTGACACCACTATTGTCCTTATTCCTATTATGACTAAAAGGACAGTCTATGCATTCCATGATCCAAACCTAGTTCTACATGAGTTAAAACATTTATATTCTGAAGTGCTGTTCAAAAGTCCTTAGTTCCTCAACCCACCACGTGATTAAAAGAAACTACAGATACCACAAAATCTCCGATTGCAAATTTGGAAGAAACTCTCTCTCTCTCTCTCTCTGCGTTTTGAATGGGAATAAATTTCAACCAATTTCACGAAATAATTCACGAAACCATCCAAGAAGGATAAAGCACTACTTACCACCATTGATTTGACAATATATTTCTCCCGTTGACCAAGTTTCTGTCCGGCGACAACGAAATCTCCGATTGCAAATTTGGAAGATACCCTCTCTGTGTGTGTGTGTGTGTGTGTGTGTGTGTGTGTTTTGGATGGGAAAGTAGCACTCTCTCTCTGGTAATTTGGATGGTTGACGAAGTCCTATTTTGGGGGAAAAAATAAGGGCAAAATTGTCTTTCCACTGTTACTGCCACGTCATCTGTCAAACTTTCTGTATGGCTATTCTGTACAGCAAGCATTTTCTTTTTTTTTTATTCATCTTCATCTTTTTTTCTTGGCTTTTGTTTTTTGTTTTAAAGGAAAGGACAGTTTCATTATAAAGGACTTACCACGCCTATTTTCATCAAATGTTGGAGATGTCTGGTACTATTTTTAAAAATTAAATGTATATTCCTTACGTTTTCGAAAGATTGAAGACCAAATATACTATTTTCTATTTTTAAATACGTATAAGTGAATTTAACAACTAAACATTTGTGTTGTATTAATAGATGTATTATTTTCTAATATATATAAGTGACATACTCCCTCCGTCCCACAAAGATAGGCTCGTTTTTTTCCACACAGATTAAGAAATCTTATTTAATGTAATTGAAATTATAAATTTTTCACACATTTTTTCCATTATACCCCCATTTAATATTAATCATTTATAAATCTAATAATTTTAAATAATCATTAAGTTAAATGAAATCATAATTGTGCATGGGTAAAAATGTTGACTGTTATTGGAACTATAATCATGCATGTGTAAAAATAAAGAATAACAAAATTGATAAATGTGCCATTAATTGAAAATTCAATATTTTAACCATCAATTAAAATTTAAAAACTGGGCAGATTCAAAATTGGCAAACTTGCCAACAATTAAAAATTGAAAATTTCTAATCCACGCCGAAATTTTAGCTTGGGAAAATCGGAAGCAATTCATACATTTAAAATTAGTTTGGCAACGTATAATATGAAAATATATATATATATATATATATATATATATATATATATATATATATATATATATATATATATAGAGAGAGAGAGAGAGAGAGAGAGAGAGAGAGAATTACACGGGAAAAGAAAAAAATAAATGAAGTTTGAAGAGAGAGAGAGAGTTATATAGAGAGAAATATTTGAGTTGATAATGTAAACTAAATAAGGGCATATTAAGAAAAAGAAAAATTTAATACATACTGTATAAAGTAAGTGGCCTATAATAAATAAGGAAAACGAGTCTATCTTTGTGGGACGGAGGGAGTATTATTTTTTAATATGTACAAGTGAATTTAACGACTAAACAATTGTCTAAACTTTTGCTAATTTTATACTGCATCCGTTCTATAAAGATATATTTACTTCCTTTATTTATGTGTCTCGAATTAATCCACTTTTTTTGTTGCTAATATAGTTAATTTTTTAGTTTTTTTAATATACTTCTATTTAATATACCTTATTATCAACAAATATAAACTACTACTATATTAATATAGAAGTACATTAAAAAAAACTTAAGTAAAATTTATTATTCCAATTATAATAATTAAATTTTTTTAATTTGTGTTAATCTTTATGGAACGGAATGGATATTATTTTTCGAGTTTTAAGTCATGTTTGACCTCCATTTTCTAAAACTCATTTTCAACTATACATTTTATAAAACCCACAACTTTTATAAAATCTCCTAAAAAAATCTATTTTTTATCAATTCTTTTTTAAGCTTAACTAAACATTCATGTGCATCATATTGATACTTAAACAGGCGTGTCAAAAGTTGAAAGATTGCATCCCACATAAGATCATGCAGTGAAAAACACAAGTGATGACACACACTTATTCACCAATATTTCTGTTTTGTAGAAAATGTTACTTTAAATCGAATATATTGAAAAAGAATGGATGTTTCAACAACAGTGCCAAAATAATGAAAAAGAAAATCATTGTAAAAGGAGTTTTCATCTTAAGATGAAACACTAATTTTACATGCCATGAGCAACGACAACCCGACCGAACCCTATTCCTTCAGGTGGAGCAGCAGCCCGACTTTTGGTTAACGGGTTGTCCACGGATTTGCACAGTTGCAGGTCGAGCATTATTCATGGCTGGTTGACTGGCCATCCTGAGAGCACATTAGAAGGGATGATCATCCATATCAGAATAATAGTGCATGTTATCACAATAAAGTGGCACATTAATCAGATCTAGAAGATTCCTAAAGAATGTTTCAGTAAGCTTAAACAAAATGTTACTTTATGCAACATATTTTTGTTAATTTTAAGAAAAGAAGTTATTTATTTTGAAAGTAATTCTTATCTTAATAAATTTATTTCAAACTTTGACTACTCTTTGATTTATTTATTTTTAAACTTAATGACTTGCAAGTAAAAAATTTTAAGCCTAGCGAAGCATGCTCTACATGCTCGGTGTGTTAATTCCATAATCTACACACTATAAAATGTCTACCTATCCTTGATAGCAGCAGCCATAGCCATGAAAGCCTGCTCCACATTAGTTGAATTTTTCGCACTTGTTTCCATGAAAGGAATTCCAATTTCATCTGCAAATGCCTGCGCACACAAGGAATTTCAAAATCAACACGGCTAAGCTCAACAAAATGAGTTAGAATTGTCCATTATGTTGTTTAGCAACTTGGCACATGTTTGTTGCACACTATTAGATAGTGTACTGAACATGACCTTTTTCTTATTTCTGGACAGCACATAACTATGTCTAATCCTGGCAAGTACTGCATAGCAAACATTCCGTTAAAGAACAAACACATGTTTAAGTGTGAGGACCTGAAATACAAGGTGCATCAATTTACCTTAGCTGTTTCAGTAGACACAACTTTCTGTGTTGTGAGATCACACTTGTTTCCAACAAGGAGCTTGTTAACATTGTCGCTGGCATACCGGTCAATTTCATTCAACCATTGCTTGACATTGTTGAAGCTCTCTTGGTCAGTCACATCATAAACTACCTGATAAAAGTGCAACAGAATAAGCCTAATCTATCTCATGGAAACTACACTTGCATGAAAAGGGGGATTACTAACAATGATGCCATGAGCCCCACGGTAATAGCTGCTAGTGATCGTTCTAAAACGTTCTTGCCCGGCAGTATCCCACTACAAGCAAAAGAAAGTTATAGCTCAATACCTAGCAAGATAAAACAAGGTTTTATAATTCTCCAAAGTTTGACTGTTTTATCAATCCAATTATCTGAAACACTCGGAAATTTTACACTCTTTTTTAATAAAGGAGCTTCACATCTTGGGATGTGGGAATCCTAGTTGAGATCTGAATCTGTCATATACAGCCATATAATCAGGTAACTCAAATACTTACGATTTGGAGTTTAATGGTCTTCCCATCCTGTTCCACTGTGCGTATTTTCTGCATCAAAGAAAATGAGAAGTTATCACAATGCTTAAAATTATGTAGTTGCTAGACCACGCAAAGCAAGCAAATAACACAATAGAACTAATCACTTACAAAGTCTACACCAATGGTACTAATGTAACTCTCAAGGTAGGAATCATCCTGAAAACAAAGATAAAAATACAGTTGGGAAACGAGTATAGCATTAGTAGCATTTTCAGTTGAATTTTGCTTGTTCATAAAACATAGAGAAGCAATGTACATTAAGATACTTAGTGTAGGTTTAAGATGCGGTATTAGACACTACTAGACACTACGAAATAAAATTTTATGATCTTTTTATTTCTTAATAATTTCGACTATCCAATGCTATCCAATACTCTCTACCAAACATGCCATTAGGGAATAACGCAATAACCCCTCAAACCGAAGAAATTTAATGAGTAACTCTACTAAGAAAAACAAATTGATTAGACAGGTTTTCAAAGTTTTATGTAGATCAAAGGACAGAAATCATATTGAACATGAATTGAGAACTTACAGCAAACCTGAGAAGAAGACATGATTTGCCTACACCAGAATCTCCAATAAGCAAAAGCTTAAAAAGGTAGTCACTGCAGATGAAACATAAAAGTATGTACACATTTTAACATAGGAGATGAAAAAGAATTTAAATAGTCGAAAGAAATCAGATTCTCGAGATAAAAGTGCAAAACCAAGTAGAAGAAAAGCTTCACATTCCATAATTCATATACAACAACGTGATAACAATCTATAGCATGATCAAATTATGCGAAAAAAGGAAAAAGAGAAGAACAGAATCTATATCACATTTAGTTATAAACCAACTCCAAAAAGCACCACAATGGAAGTGGAAAAAGATAAAAAGTGCAAACAACTATAAAAAGGCGCAAGAGTTGCAGATGCCCTAAATCCACGTTTTAAAAGTAAGATACTTGGATCTTCAAAATTTCACAAGATTTATGTACTACATGAGTAAGGTAAAACAAGCATTTGCTACACAAAGACACGGTGACAGGGAGTGACGCAGCTTTAAAAGTAGGATGAAAACCATCACAAGTAAAAGCCTAAAATTTCACTGTTTCTTTATCCCCTCCAATTCATAGTTATCTTTGATTGATTGATGATAACTCATACAGGGTTCAAGTCAAAGATGAAAACTCACTTCCATATATGAAATAAAATTTGCATAAATTTACTCATTAGATACACAAAAAGAAAATAATAAGAAAGCTCTAGAAGTCCAGCCCGAAAAATACATTAAATAATGAACAATCAGAACCCGATAAATTCCATACACTTCCCCAAAACCTACAATAACAGCTGATCCACGCATATAAAAAATACAAATAAAGGTTTATTATACATCGATTCAGCTGATTTTTTTCCAAATCATCTGATTATCCATTTAATTTCAGAATCCGATAAGATAACTCCTTTATTGGGATTAACAATTCCAATTAAAAACTACAAATATGTTTTTTTTTTCCATAGCAGTCAAAATTTTACGAACCAGAATAAAGAAATTGAGTAAGAAGAGATAATGGAGTCCTGATCATGTCATAATTACATCGATCCAAAAAATTAAGTAGTAGGCCCACATCAAATGACAAATAAATAAATCAATAAAAGAATTAATTTAAGATAAAATTATTGAAAACGTACGAACAACGGTACACACAGATCTAATAGAACTATATCATGTCATATAGAAATCGAATGGATAAATAGATGATAAAATTGGACCTACTATTCTGGATTCATGGCCGATATGAAATTAGAGATCAACTAAAAAAAGAAACTGACGGAAAGATGAACGGATACTTAGGTTTTCCGCGAGGGTTTGACGGAAAATCTGAATCGTCGCCGGAGAGAATAGAGAGAGAATTTTTATAGAGAGAAAGAGAGTTGAAATTTAGAAGGATCGTGGGGATGAGGAGTTTTGAAGTTCCAGGAAAATGTCGGAAGTGTGGACATGGTGGCCGTGACGTGGCAAAGCAAGCAGTGCTTGCCGCGTGTCATGCTCTGTACTCCAATTACGAACACGCGCTTCTATTTTATTTTATTTTTTTAAATTTGTTTCTCTATTTTTTCTTTTTCTTTTTTTTAATATGCCAAACAAAAATTAACATAACATCAAGGCACTAATAAATGCTTCTACATCTCGATAGGCACTAAGCTTAGTGTCGACATGTTTTATACTCTAACATGGTATAATTTATTTAGAATTTATGAGTGTATTGTTTGTCATAAGTGATGTGAAGTTATTTTCTTTGTCACAATATCAATTCTCTTTTCTTTATAAAACCTTCAGAACAGATCCGTTTTAGTAATTGTTCTAAAAAGTCCGTCTAAACGTAATGTGCGACTTCCATGCCTAGCCACGCTTCATACTTCGTCCTCGCATCGCTCTTGTCTCGTCTTCGCCTAGATCTAAAAAACTTGAAGTTCGACTTTCAAATTTAGTCACGTTTTACGTTTTTTAGAATATTAATTTTAAATTAGAAGAGACTTTTATTTAAGTAATTGAAATTCTATCCAATTGTCAATATAGTTACCATAATTGTTTTGATAGTCATGATTGAACTTATTTATAATTATCTTATATTGTAGATTTTGACAATTCTATGTTAACAAATTGTACTCACATGATTCAACATTGATAATTATTGTAAATATCAAAGCTTTCCATATTTTTTTTAGTTATACGTAAGGATAAGTGAATTTAATCTGCTTCCTATTTTACAAGTATTTGAAATACTTTATACCCAACACGATATGGGGCTAGGTAGACCGTGCTTTGCCAAGCTATCGACCCAATTTTTATTTTTATTTTGAGAAAATTAGGAGTTCTACCTTTTTTATATTGATTTTTTGAAATGTACTTATTTTAATTTTTTTATTCATCAATACTGATTATCATACATATTTACTATAAATTTAAAATATGTTATTTCCTATTTAACATATTATTAAAATCTATTAAAACTGAAAGTTGCTAACTTTTAGGGACTGAAACATATCTTCCAAATTTGATGGAATAAATTTAATATTTCAAAACTCTTCATCAATAATCTTTTAACATCAAAGAAAAAGAAAAATTCCGATTCTCATAGTAACTTTCTCTTCAATTCACCAAGCGATTTTCACTACTTTCATCTAATACATTCGATTTTCAGAGCATAAGCTGCGTGTTGAGTAATATTATCCATTTTATTATTATTATTTTGTGATTTCATGGTTACTACTCAATATTGCTAATTTTTGGGAATAGCAACAAACATAATCTCTGGTTTTGGAAACAAAAAGAAACCTAATATGTGGGTTCTTCTTTTCTTGTTGATTCAAATTTCAGATTCTTGAGTATTTCTTGTTGATTCAATTTTTTTGATTCTTGGAGTTTATTTCCCTAGTTTTGAAATATATATTGTTTAAACATGCTCTTTAAAGTTATTTTGTGTCATCACATATGTTTGTAGTAAATTTTGTAACAGAAAGTTGTAGCCACTTCATGATTGTCAATGTAGTTAACAATATATGTTCTTGCATATTGTTACTTCATTTTTTTTTTTTTATGGCTATCGATTTATTGTTAATAAGCATTATGTCATGTTAGGCGATATCGAAAAATGTTAACTTTTTTATTTGTATTGTTACTTTAATGTATCATAATATATAGATATATTGTTCATCGTCAAGATCAGCATTATGTCATGTTGGGTGATATCGAAAAATGTTAACTCTTTTATTTGTATTGTTATTTTAATATATCATAATATATAGATATATTGTTCATCGTCTAGATAACAAGGCTAAAACTAATGATTGTAACCAAGAATTGATGATGAGTTAAGAGACTTTCAATCTAGTAACAATCTAAAGTATCAAAATTCGAATTGAGATTTTTGGACAGTTCGGATGAATTTCAACATATTTTGTTGAGCAAAATAAATATATTTTGATTGTGATTTTGTTAAACAATATTTGAATTTTGAATTTTAATTTTTGATAATATTCTTGGATAACAACAAAATGTAACCGTCGAGTAGATAATTTGAATGGTAAATTTGCTAAAATCAAGGTTTTATTCAAGATCCAATATTTTTTAATTAATTCGGTTTGTTATATGTATTTTTCAATTTTTTTTTTAAATTCCAGTAAATTTCAAATTTCAATTTCAAATTAGTATATATACGTAATTTTCCCTTTTATTTTTTGCGTTAATTTTTTTTGAAAGAAATAGTAGAGGGTCTAATTGAAGGAGGTAGCTTTGCAAAGTCTAAATGATTCTCTATCTACTGTTCAATATCTCTATGTTTTGACAAAAAAAAAAAAAAAAAAAACCTACATAGATCATGAGTTTGCAAGGGCCACGAGCCTAAACACTTAAGGACATTTTCAACTCAGATTTTAATGAATTTCTTAATATTTATACATTATCATAAATTTTACAGATTTAAATAAAATTCCACATAATCTATTAGATTTTACCAAAATTCTATGTTATAGATGTTAATGGAAACGTTGATTAAAATCCGTAGTTTGATTGTTTATTACAGAAAATTCATAACTTTGTAACTTATCTATGCCCTTTCAAATCCCGATTCACATAGTAAACTGGTTTATGTGCATTTTCCACATCCTTAACAAGTACAATGCTAACCGAGGGTTGAGAGACTGCTAGTCATAGTTTTAAGGTATTACTAGGGAGGGGTCGCGTCAAGATCAGATGCAACTGTATTGCCCGTTCTAGTTCTTTCAGCAACTTCTCGCATTCTTTAGTCCACTCGAAGTTCGACTACCCACTTATAGATTTAAAGAATGGGTAACATTTGTTAGCCGCTTTGGACGTAAATCGATTCAATATCGTCATTCCTTTTGTAAGCCTCTGTACTTTCTTTCTGCTGGTTGAATTTTTCATGTAAAAAATTGCTTCAAATTTCTCGGGGGTTCACTTCAATTTATCTTTGAGTAATCATGAAGCATATAAAATTCTCTCATGATGTTCCAAATATGCATTTATCAGGATGGAACTTTAGATGATGATATTGTGATATTGCGAATACCTCTTTCAAATCGTTTGTGTTCTTCTGTCATGGTACTGTGTAGTGCTATATCATCAACATAAGCCTCGGCGTTTCTTTTGATTTGTTTTGCGAATACCCTATTCACCATCTGCTGATAAGTGGCCCCAACATTTTTCAGACTAAACGACATAGTCGTGTAAAAATAACTTCCAAAGTCAGTTATAAAGGTCGTTTTATCTTTATCATTTGGTGACACTTTATATGGCAATACCCAAAAAAAGAATCTAAGAAAATTATTCGCTGCCTTCCTATGTCGAGTTGATGAGAAAGTTGATTCAGATAAGCAGGTATCAACCTTTCAGGATTTCCCTATTCGGGTCCGTATAATCGATGCACAATCTCTATTTCCCATTAGCCTTTTTTTCTAGGACCACGTTAGCTAGCCATGTTGGGTATGTGACTTACCTAATAAAATCGGTTGCCAATTGTTTTCCATTCTAGATCTTGATAGCATCTTGTGTCTCTAGGGTGAATTGTCGTTTCTTCTACTTAATTAGCTTAACATCGGGAGGGATGTTCAAATGAGTTGGGCGACGTGTGGATCAATGTCCTGAATATCCTGCGGTGTCCTTACAAAGACGTCTATATTGTCGAGTAGAAATTTTCCATGTGTCTATTTCTCAGCTAGTGTTTTCAATTTTCATAATTTTTCTAGGCATTACTTCTACTTCTTTGATTACTTCGAATCGGTTGAGTGGCTACTTAAAGTCTACCATCATCACCGACTTACCTTCTTTGAACTGTATGTTGTCTACATAACATCGTCGGGATGTATATTGATCTTCTTTGATTGAACCAACTTTTGTATTAGCTGGGACCTTTAGGACTTGATGGTATGTTGATGCAATGACTTGAGCAACGTTTAGGGACGGTCGTTTATATATGGCACTGTAAGCCATATGAGTCTTGACTACTAAGAGACTTGCTATTACCATCAAGCTAGTGGGATATTTTCCAAGAGTTACTGGCAGCTCAACTGACCCTTCGAAAACCACTATTGACCTTCTGAATCCTTGGAGTGGGGTGCTTATCGACTTTAGTTTTTTAGAGAGATCTTTAGCCTCAAATGGCCTCCTAGGTAAGGACATTCGTTGCAATGTAGTTATCGACTGGTATCCTTTTTATGTTGAAATATGTGATAGAATCTATGATGACCAGTAGTACATCATCGTGTACATGTGCTACCCTAGCCCTGTCCTTGTTGCCAAACACTATATCGTGACTATACTGAGTTTTCTTTGCTATGGTGTTTATACTAGTTGATCTTGCGTAATATTTCCAAGCATTATTCGAGTCTCCTCCTACAGCTATCCACCAACAATCACATTGATTACTCTTGCCCGAGGATTTTAATGATGCTAGATAAAATTATAGAAGAAACCAGATTTGGATATTATGGAATGAGCTCAGATAATGGACTGATCTGTGTATTTAATATTTATAACATTCTTCAATTCAATTTACACAAACACGTGTAAAGGATAGATGTAGACACGTGTTACAATCTACCTAAAATGATAATGCTTATACAAATCTATTACAGCAGCAGGAATATAGTAAGTAGAAGATATATGTGATACACCTCATCACAACTTCTTATTAATTTCATTGTTACCCTTTATCCTTCAGCACTGCATGTTCTCCTTTGCAATTATCCTTTCCAGTAAGCTCATCACCATCATTCTTAACACCTCCCCTCAAACTGGAGGGAGTCTTTGTCTCTTTGTCTCTCCAAGTTTGTCACGAAGAAACCTAAACTGAGAATGAGACAGTGGCTTTGTGAGGCAATCTGCTACCTGCTCATGTGATGGAATATACTTAATTTCATGTTGTTTGTTGATCACATTGTCTCTTATAAAATGCACATCAATCTCAATATGCTTTGTCCTTGAATGAAACACAGGATTTGCTGCTAAAGCACTTGCTCCCATATTGTCACACCATATTGCAGAAGTGGATGGTAAAGGATATGAGATTTTACTTAGTAGAGATTAAATCCATGTCATCTCAGCTGCTGTTTGTGAAAGAGACATGTACTCTAACTCTGTACTTGATCTAGTCACCACAGATTGCTTCTTCGATGACCATGATACCAATGATTCACCAAAGTATACACAGTAGCCCCCAATGGATTTTCTATCATCTGGACAACAACTCCGGTCTGCATTTGAAAAACCAACTAGATCAAGCCTTTCAGTGTATTGAATATGTAATCCAAGATCAAAAGTGCCTTTAAGTTATCTAAGTACCCTCTTTACAGCTTTCCAGTGTGTGTTGGTTGGAGCTTGTTGGAACTGACTTAGTTTGTTAACTGAGTAAGCAATGTCAGGTCTGGTATTTGTGAATACTACGAGGCACCAATCACTCTTTTATATTCAGTTGGGTTGCTCATAGCTTCTCCTTCTGAAATTGTTAAGGCTTTTCCAACTGTTGTAGGTGTTGGGCAAGTTTTTAGATGTTCCTATCCTGTTTTCTTGAGGAGATCTAGTATGTATTTGCTTTGAGTAAGAAAGAGTCCTGTCTCGTCCATATACACCTCAATTCCAAGAAAATAGTGCAAAGATCCTAGATTTTTCAAGGCAAACATTTTGTTGAGCTTCAAAGTAAACAATTGAATCAATTCAATATCATTACCAGTTACGATTATGTCATCAACATAGATCAAAACTATAATCACCTTGCTCTGTACTTTGAAGTAGAAGAGTGATGCATCTGATTTTGAGTTTTGAAATTTCCAATTCAATAGAGTGACTCTCAACCTATCAAACCATGCTCTTGGTGCTTGTTTCAACCCATACAAAGCTTTATAAAGCTTGCACACATAATTGACCCTATGCCTGGATTTTGGTTAAAACTTTTGCTACCAATCTCGCTTTATGTCTTTTAACACTCCCATATGGATTAAATTTTAGCTTGTACACCCACTTATTTCCAACCATAATGTAGTTAGGCATATGAGGTACCAAAGTCCATGTTTGGTTCTTCATAAGTGCTTCATATTCTTTATGCATAGCATTTCTCCACTCTTTGTAGTTTATTGCTTCTTCAACTGTGTTTGGTTCTGAAAGCTGGCCATTATGTGTTGTTGTAATTTGTTGTGTTGTTCCAGTATACACTTTGGGTTTAAAGACACCACACTTTGACCTTGTAAGCATTGGATGTACAGAACTAGTAGGTGCTATTGATTCAATCCCAACTGAGACGTGTTCTCTATTTTCTACAACTTCTAATTCTGTTGTAAATGGTGACTGCTCTTCACACTTTCCATCAAGGTTATCAATTCCACCAGGTAAGCCATTAGCCGCACTTACAGAGCTACTTCTATTTTCAGTCAAAAGATCATCTCTCTCATTGCCTTGGTCATCTTGTAAATTATCATTAAGTTCAAGTTCTGCATCTGGAGGCCTTGAAGTTGATTTACACAAGCTGTGATCATTAGTTTCATTAGATATAGATGTTGTGGACTGATTTTGAGTTTTATTTGTAGAATTCAAGGGTGGAATGGAAAACCATGGAGTATCAGAGGCTAGGATATGAGTTGGTTGTTTCTCTGCATTTAGAAAACCAAACTCAAAAGGAAATTCATTTTCATTGAATAGCACATGTCTTGATATATACACTTTTCCAGTTGGACTCAAGCACTTGTACCCCTTGTGTGAAGAACTATATCCCATGAATACACATTTTGTGGTGTGAAAATCAAATTTATGTTTTTGGTATGGTCTAAGATAAGGGAAGCAAGAGCTACCAAATAATTTGAATGAGGTATAATCAAGTATTTTGTGGTTTAGAACCTCCCAAGGCGATCTCCATTTGAGAACTGAAGTAGGTAATCTATTTATGATATACACTGAAGTATGAAAAGCTTCCCACCAATATCTTTTAGGTATGTGAGTTTGGGCCAATAAAGTTAGACCCATCTCAACTAAATGACTGTGTTTTCTCTCGGCCTTACCATTTTGGGCTGATGTATAGGGACATGAATGCCTAAACTCTACTCCATTTTGCCTAAGGAAAACCTCAAAATTCCTATACTCTCCACCCCGGTCTGTTTGTAAGCACTTTATTTTTCTCTCAAACTTGTTCTCAACCAATACCTTGAATTCAGTAAATGCTTTCAAGGCCTCCCTTTTCATTCTTAAGGGATAAATCCATGTGAATATGCTAAAATCATCTAGAAAATGAATATAGAACCTAAATCCTGATGGAGAGGTAATATGTGCAGGTCCCCAAATGTCTGAGTGTCTAAGATCAACAACAAAGTTTAGTGTCTAAGATCAAGAACAAAGTTTGACTGACTTTCAGATAGATTAGAGGGAAGAGCATGAGATTTGCCAAAAACACAAGCATCACAAAATTGCAGATTTTCATTAGCTGCAAACTTTTCATTACAATGTGGTAAGATTTGATTCAATACTTGGTTTGATGGATGTCCTAGCCTTCTATGCCAGACATCTTTCTTAGAATTTGAAGACTCTACTTTGACACTAACAGCAGGACTAGTCTTGACTTGACTCACTAAACTATGTGCTTGTTTGGTAGGGATTAAAAAGATTCTTTTTGTTTATTTATCTTTGACCAGCTGCAACTATTGACTATTCTACCATGATTTTTGAAATTTTGTTTGTGATTTTAACCCAAAGTGGGCCCCTTTTTTGAAAGATGGTTGACTAAACAAAAAAAAATCCTTTTTAATCCCTACCAAACAAGCACTATACGATCAACAACACAATTTATGGGATTTCTTGATTGGATTTGAATAATAGAGGTAGAGGTTGTTTGAGCTTGAGAATTATAGGTCTTTGAAATTGATGGTTGATAACTCCTTTAAGCAGCACCTTCCCTTTTATCTGATCCTTCACAAGACAACAATTGGCATGAAACTCAATGAATATATCATTATCAGTTGTAAGCTTAGATATACTAAGTAAATTTCTAGTAATATGTGGCACATGTAAAATGTTTTTCAATGTAAGAAACCTATTGTCTACCACTTGAATGCTATACTCACCAATATGCTTAATTTCAAATTTAGTCCCATCACCAACCATAAGTTTAGTCTTACCAATATATTCTACTCTTTGTTGCAGATTTTGAGCATCCATAGTAACATGGTTGCTAGCTCCACTATCAGCAAACCAAGCATCATCTCATGTTGTTTCTGTTGCTGTAGTAAAGGTTGAGACAGGAGCTTGAGTGTTCTTGGTCTGTCCAGGTACACTGCCCATGTATTCAAGGTTGCATCTAAACATACAAATATCAGCTTTATATCCAATCTTACCACACACTTGCATGTAGGTCTCCAAGTATTTTCCTTGTAGAATCTGCTTCTTCCTCTAAAAGTTGTATAATTGGGACTCCTGTTTCCACCTTGTGTTTGGGAATTTCTGTTAGTGTTGAAGTTAGACTTATTAGAGACCAGATTGGATGAATGACTATTGATTGTGAGGGCTTTTGTTGCACTATTGAGCTGCTCCAGCCTGTGTTCATATGCAAGCAAGATTTCCTCAAGTTCCTACCAACTTACCAAGTTTATACTGTTAATCCTAACTACTATTGGTGTATATTCTCCATCTAACCCATTTGTCACACAATCCACAAGATCTTCTTCACAAAAGGGCTTACCAGCAATAGCAAGAGTGTCAGCCCAGGCCCTCATTTGAGCTAGATTGTCTTCTATCTTCATTCCTTCCTTTTTGGTGTTCTGTATGTTTGATCTAAGAGTCTGTATTCTTGTTTTGGACCTTGCTCCAAATAGGTTTTCAATTTTCTTCCACAAATCTACAGATGTTTCACAACTAAGGCATTGTGAAGCTATTGCTGGGCTCAATGCATCATAAATCCATCCCAACAATAGCTGGTCAGTCACCATCCAGTTTTTATACTCGGGATTTGGGACTATTTTTCCTTGAGCTTCATCTTGTCCCGCTTCAGAAATCGTGATGTTTTCTGATGGCCTTGGAGTTGTTCCAAGTAGAAACCCTTCAAGTTTGTGCCTTTTGATTACTGGTGTGATCATTGTCTTCCATAAAGGAAAATTGCTTCGATCGAGCTTAACAGAGAAGCTCGACTTAGGGCTAAACTAAAGACATCTCTCCTTTCTTGTTTCCACCTTATTGCAACCCAGAGGAGGAGTCGAACACTGGAGAAGATGATAGAATTTGTTCATAAGTCATGGTTACAACCAGTTAGTGGCTCTGATACCAAGATAAAATTAAGGGCTTATTCGGTGTAAGTTTTTTTTCCTCAAAAAATAGAGTTTTTGGCTACTTTATTGACTTTTCAAACTTTTTTTTTGTGTAAAAAGTTTGAAAAGTCAAAAATAGTAAGCAAAAAATGGGTTTTTTTTGGAAAAAAATAGGAACAAACAAGCCCTAAAGAAGAAACCAGCTTTGGATATTATGAAATGAGCTCATATAATGGACTGAGCTCTGTATTTAATATTTATAACCTTTTTCAATTCAATTTACAAAAACACATGTACATGATAGATGTAGACACGTGTTACAATATACCTAAAATGATAATGCGACTACAAATTTGTTACACTAGCAGGAATATAGGAAGTGGAAGATAAATGTGATACACTTCATCACAACTTAATGGATTAAAAATGTAGTAGTAGAGTTATGTCTGGTCGTATTTTGTGTTGGCTAATCAGAGTTTTTTGTATATGAAGTTGCCGTTTCATCTGTGTAGTAAATCTTGTTTTCTTGTGCGTTTGCTTGGTTTGGTATCGCTGCGCAAAGGATTTGACATTTTTAGGGACAAATGCATTACAAGATTCATTGAAGGCTACTATGCATGAAATAGCAATGACGAGGGGATATTTTCGATTGTTTCTTCTTGATGGAGTACGAAAATTTCTTACCTATGTTATATCTTAACACTATCATTAGTGAATATGTTTATGTACGACATTAAGTTTTTATTACTTCATTGCAGCATATGTCGCATCACACTCAAGTACCAAGGAATTCAACTTCATCCCTCAGTTCTGCCACACAGTGTAACCATTAGTAAATGGTGTACTTATCTTTATCTTTCTCTATATAACATTAATTTTATATTTTGGAAGTGCCTACGTTATTAGACTTTGGTTAAATGGTGGATATTATGTTTAGGAAGGGATGAGGACTTGATCCAATTAGGAAAACTTAGCAATGATGTAGGACTTACTTGTTCTTATTGGTTGGACATGGAAAAAGTTCATATTCTTAAAGCTTAAGGTTGCCTGCGGATATAACTCGGCTTCAATTTTTAAATATTTCCAAAGAATTCAAACTGTACTTATAAAATTATTTTTGGAGATGATGCTCAGTCCCCTTGGATAGATTAAAATACATATCTTCGTGGATAGATTAAAATGCATATCTCCATGTTTATTTCAATTGCAAAATCTCACTAAGTTGGTGCAAAATCTCCGAGTTGATGCCTGATGGGGTGTTAGACAATTGTAGTTTTATTTTTAGTCTTTTGTTATTTGTTCCTTGATTGATTTACTGTATTTGTTCCCTTCCTGCCAGTGGCATTTGCATGTAAATTACTTTATAGTGTGCTAATTACTCCATTAATTTTACATAATTAATCACCTTGTGCTATTAATTGCATTTGGATAAATGGATCCTGCACTGCACGAGCATATCCATAGGTTTCATATCCAGGTGCATATCCATAATATCCACCACCATTCCACTGGTTTTGATCAATGAAGCAAAGATTTGAAGCATGAAATGAACAAAAACCTAGATGCAAACATTAGAAACACACAACACTAAAAGCAATTAACGCAAAATGTACCTATTTGTTTGAAGGACTACGACCACACGAGAGTCGAATACTTTGTCCTCCCAAATTGGTTCCATTTAAAAGCCGCAAAGTTTTCTCTGCACAGCTTCTGTTAATACAGTTGCATAAAGCATAAGAAAGTATTTTATACTCAATTTCTTGGTATTTAACTAAGGGAAGAAACAGCCATTGTAGTAACTTACGTTACGGTACATTGAACAAATCCGCATTGATTGCCTACTGGTATCTTTACATGAAGTAGTTGTCCAAAAGTGTCCAAAAACCTGTCTTAGATGTACTTCATTAATATTAAAGTCCAAGGTAATTTAATGCAAAAATTACTATCTTTAGGCCTCTTGCTTCCAATGGCAGTGTGTCAATCTATTCATTAAGAAATGTATCATAGATAACCCAGGTCGATGTTGATTTTTTTTTTTTGAGAATTTGAAGGAATGTATCATAGATAGCCCGGTCAATCCAAAGAATCTATGAAATTTATAAGAGAAAATATCTGTAGAAAAATAATTATCTGTATTGATTGAATTGAATACTATGAAGAAGATTACAAGATATATATACTAATAGAAAATGGATTACACCTAAAATAGGAATATTACATAGATGGTATCCTACTATAAATATAATTCTACCAACAAGGTAAAGAATAAATAAGGTAGACAAATATTTATTAATAAGGTAAATAATTATTTGTTAATACTCCCTCTCAAGTTGGAGCATGTATGTCAAAAGTACATAACTTGCGAGTGAAACTGTGAAATGCCTCATTGCCTAGTATTTTAGTAAATAAATCTGCAATCTGATTGTTACTTGGAACATAGGCAGTCTTGATATCTCCCTTAACGACTCGTTCACTAACAATATAACAATCTATTTCAATGTGCTTTATCCTTTCATGATATACTGGATTAGCAGCAATATGCATTGTTGCTTGATTATCACAATATAAGATTGCTGCTTGTGGGTGATCTACACATAAGTCTATGAGCAATTGTCTTAACCATGTAAGCTCACAACCAATAGAAGCCATCGCCCTATACTCTGCTTCTGCTGAAGATTTAGACACGGTCGTTTGCTTCTTACTTTTCCATGATATAAGCGCTTTTCTCAAAAAAAATACAATATCTCATAACCGACCGTCGTGTAGTAATATCTACAACCAAATCTGCATCACAAAATCCTGCTAGCTTCAATTTCCCTTCTGATGAGAAATACAATCCTCGTCTTGGTGCTCCTTTCAAGTATCAGAACAATCGATGGACTGCATCAAGATGGGATTGTCTAGGTACCTGCATGAACTGACTGAGTGTATTGACCGAATATGAGATTTTTGGCTTAGTAATGGTGAGATAAATGAGTTTCCCTACCAATCGTCGATAATATGTAGGATCTTTCAACAACTTTCCATCTGTCAAGTTAAGTTTCAATGACTACTCTATAGAAAATGCTGCAGGTTTTGCTCCAAGTAATCTGGCCTCTTGAAGAATGTCAAGAGTATACTTCTTTTGATTTATTGAAATCCCTGATCTCGAGCGAGCAATTTCTACTCTAAGAAAGTATTTTAATGTGCCAAGAATTGAGATGCAAAGAACGTTTTTGTAGTAGAAATTACTTCTTTATCATTTCCTGTGACAATCATATCATCCACATATAATAGAATAGCCGTGAATGAATCACCACTGACTTTTGTAAAGAGTGAGTAATCTGCATGTGACTGTTTGAACCCAAACTGAATGACAGCAGATGCAAATTTTTGAAACCAAGAACGAGATGCTTGTTTCAATCCATATAAAGATTTATGAAGTCGACATAAAAGTGGTGTCTCTTCCTGTCAACGAAATCCAGGTAGAAAAGTCATAGAGACTTCTTCATTAAGATTACCATGAAGAAAGGTATTTTGTACATCTATTTGATGAAGTGTCCAGTTTCGCATAGAGGCAATAGCAAGTAAGCGTCTGACTGTTGTTAACTTTGCAACTAGAGTGAAAGTTTCATTATAATCAATTCTTTCTCGGTGTGTAAACTTCTTTGCCATCAGCCGTGCTTTGTATCGTTCAACTGTACCGTCATAATTAAGTTTGTCCTTGAACACCTACTTACAACCAATAGGATGATAACTTGGAGAAAACGGGACAAGTGACCAAGTATTGTTTTCTTCCAAGGCACGAATTTCATCATTAAAATAGCATGGACTTTTCTGGTATTTGGGAAGAGGCTCATCAATAATATGTTTCCACGAACTATGGAATAAGAATCATACAACCCCATCAAGAATTGCATGACCTTCTCCTTCTCATCCCTCTCAGCCAGTGCCTTAAGATTCCCACAAGTGCATGTAATTGGGTTGTGATAAGAACCCAATTCATCCCATAGTCCCTTTAATTTGGAGTAATAAGCTGACACCGATTGATTTCCTTGTTGATGCTCAACAATTTCTTGGCGAATTTGATATATTCGCGTATCATTACCTTGAGAAAATTGATCTTGTAGGTCGTTACATACCTCTGTGGCAGATTTGGAGTATATGATACTTTCAGCAATATTTGGATGTACCGAATTAAGTATCCAAGAGAGCACCATGTGATTACTCCATTCTCATATGGAATACTTCTCATCTTCTGCTTCTGGTGCTTTGATCTTCCTATCAATGAAGCTAATTTTATTCTTGATAATTAGGGCAATTCTCATAACACTACTCCATTGTTCATAATTTTTTGATAGTGGTTTAAAAACTAAGATTAAGCCGGAATGATCGGATTGCTGTAGAGCCATGGGATCCGATTGGAAAATCGTCGCCTTTATAATTTTTCTATCATCGTTTGTGCCAAACATCATTGCTTAGAATCGTCGCTTTGATACCATATGAAATTTATATGAGAAAATATATGTAGAGAAATAATTCTCTGTATTGATTGAATTGAATACTATGAAGAAGATTACAAGATATATATACTAATAGAAAATAGATTCTACCTAAAATAGGAATATTACATAGATGGTATCCTATTATAAATATAATTCTATCAACAAAGTAAAGAATAAAGAAGGTAAACAAATATTTGTTAATAATGTAAATAAATATTTGTTAATTGAATCTTCTCTACTATTTTTTTTATGTGTTATCAAATTTGACCTAAAAGCTAGTGTATATGTGATTTTATTCTATTCTTGAAAATGTATGACGCGACTAAGCATTTACACTGAGGCAATAAAATAAAAGTAGAGCAGCCTGTTATAAGCAATTTATTTAACCTTACAACTCTGTGTCTCTGAACTTTCAATTTTGTTTAAATAGCTGAATATATTGGTTGAACCTTTTTAAATTTACTCTACAGAGAAAAAGGCTCCAAGTGTGCAAACCTTATCAATAGCCATTCAACTGAACAAAGCTATACTCCTTTAGGACATATTCGTAATTTTTTTTCTTTTTAATATACTGAAATCACTGCGTAAAAGTTCTGTTTTTCTCTATCTCTGTCCTCGTGTTATTTTGTGGAACCAGTAATTCATTGTGTTAGTGGTCTAACCATATTGTATTTGACGATATCTAACAAAATAGCTATGCAGATAGAGGAATTTGGACATGATCTAAAGGTGGATGGTATTTTGGCTTGTTAATCGAATGTTCAAATTCTTATATATAGTTTTTTGTGTACAGATGAAGATGTGAAACTTTAAATCTCCAAATGGAATGCAGGCTAATGTTATTTTGACTTGAGAATCGAACGTGCATGATCTTATTTTATATTTCTAAATATATATGGATATGGATATGTTAGTTTGGATTTATAAATTGAAGTAGTTTTGGAGCTATTTGTAAATAGACCTTGGTAGTTATATTGACTTGAAAGTATATGTTTACAATTATTACATATTTTTTGGACGTGATTGATAAATTGTGTAACTACAAACTACAGGTGCTGTATAATCAAAATATTTGAAAAAAAATACTTACATTAGGGACGGTTGGCATCCGTCCCTAATACGACTCAAGAGTAGGGACGATAATACATATATTTTTGCCCACGTTTGAAGAGCCGTCGCTAAGACCGTCCTTGATAGTATCCGTAACACGTCTAACAAGGACGGTTTCAGTTATAGTCCCCAATATATATTGGGGACCGTTAATAACCGTCCCCAATAGTCAAATTTTTAGTAGTGCAAGCACACGGTATGGTACATTTAAATTGAGCACGTTTAGTAGATTTTTTGTCGATTGAGAGTATGTTTGTTAATTGCTTATAAGTACTTATGATAGCATCTCCAATGCATTTTATGAATTGCTAATTAGGTGGCACAAATATTGGAAGACTTCTGATCTACGTGACATTGATGTCTAATGAATAGACATTCAAGTTCAATTTTAGTCTACAATGCCTTCTATGGGTTGATATCTAGTTGAATTTTATTTGATTAAAATAAATACTAGATTACATTTAAATACGCATAATAAATTTAAATATTATTGAATCAGTATGTCTAACGGAGCGTCTGAAACTAGACGAAGCATGAGACATTGTCTATTTTTTTTTCTAGCTTGACAAAGTGCTTGACGACTTTTATTGGATACAAAATTTTATAGACATTGTCTATTTTGCTTACGTGATAATTTTTTTGTAATCTACGGTTGCATTGGAGATGTTCTAATTGGTCAAACATTATTTTTATTCACTTATTTCGTAGGACCTACAAATTTTATTTATTTTTGATCCACACATTCTGTAAGATAAACTGCTTATAATCACGACCGTAGGGAGTTTTCTCCGCTACTGGAACAAAAAAAAAAGAATATATATGTCCGTGTGTCTATACGTCTTCACTCTCCATCTCAAACGAAATTCTCACTCAAACGATCTTCTCCTTGCTCTATTCATTGCGTCAATCCTAAAACCATAACCATCATAACTTAGATTGTCATTCTCGCCCATCAAGACACCATCTACCAAGAACAGAGAGGTTCAAATCTCAGTGACCTATTCTCATAGATCCTACGGTCGAACCCCACCGCAGAGAAACGGTATTTACAAAAATTCTTAGAGCATCTCCAATGCAAGAATGTGGATGTGAACAAAAGTATGCCATTTAACAGCCAATAATAAGACTTCCAATATATACATGGCATAATGTCTAATAAATAGACAGTGAAGTTTAAAAATCATCTTCAATGCATTATGTCTACAGACCAATAGTATTTCTTATGTGACATTTATTTTTAAAAATAAAACTAAAAAAAAATATATATTATGTAACAGAATCAATACCCAAATATTCAGTCTAAACAAAATTAAAAAAGGCGTAATGGATTCTTCAAGAGAAAAACACACCATTTCCAAATTAATTTAATTTATTTTATTATTGAAGCTGATTTCGCATGTTGTCGATCGACCAAACTGTTGAAGAATTTGAAGTAGAATTTTTCTGCCTATTCGGATGACACTTCGGATGATTCATAGGTCGACCGACTTGTTCATAACAAACCCATCTTTTCCAAATAATCCCAATCTACACTGTTCCTAGGAAAGCATGTCATCCACTATTCATCATTTTTGATTTTGACTTACACGCTGGATGTGGGTTTCATTTTCTCATTTTTCCCAAAAGGCTGAATGTGGGTTTCTTTTTCCTCAATTTTTCCCATATCTCACGTAGCTAACTACACTATCACCTTCTTCATTTTTCTCTCTTTCAATCACCTCCTTCATTTGCCCTCCTCCACCAAGAATTTAATTTTTCGAACCAAATCGAACATGAAAGCGTTCTTCTTTCGACGTGGAGTGCTCAAAAACCTAGAAAACTTTGGACGCACATCAATGGCTGGCGGAGAAGAAAACATCAATATCTCATCTTCCCCTTACAATTTTATATAGCTGAAGAGGCTGATGTACTTATATTTATGGTTTTTGGAGGTTGCTTTTATGGTATTATTTGGGATTTTCTAGGTTTTTGGTTGATTATACTTGTGGGTTTGGAGATTCGATATCTGAGTTGAAGAAAAGTGTGCAAATGAAATGGTAGCTTCTAAGGTCGGTAATGGAAAAAGGAATTTCAAGCATCAGTGAAGGTAAATTCTGGTATAATGTTTGTGGAATGGATCAATTTTAAATTATTTCCAAAAAGTTTGTGTGTATCTGGGCAATTGTTCAACTTTTCCTTTGAAGGTAGTTTGTTTTTGTGGATATCTAAATGCAGAAAATGAGTTGGGATGATTACCATATGTTGGCTATATATCTTGGAAAAATTATCAAACTACATAGACGATTAATAGCCTACATATTTGTAGTGGTGGACAGGGAATTAGGTGACCCAGTGGTAGAGGGTGTTGGGGAAGATGATGTACTTTATTTCTTTTTTGTTTTTGTTTATATAAAATAAGATATAAGAGTTTAATTGTCTTGTTCACAAAAGTCAATCTTTTAATAGAAAATAAAAAATTGGATGTAACCACCAACGAACAAAGTCAATCTTTTAATAGAAAATGAAAAATTGAAGAAAATTGGGTAATAGAACCAATATTGCAAATTTCGCTCAATTAAATGAATAGTGGTTGCAAGCACCAAATTATATATAGGTAGGGGAATCAATGCACGTTTTAATTATGTTGTTTATACTTTGGTTGGGGTATTTTCAAGTTTACTGTCATAATTTACCTGCATCAAATAATAATTTTTTTTTGTATTAAGTTCAATAAGAAAAGGTGATTTTGAGACTGATTTTTGTTTTTCTCGCATATTTTTTAATTCAATAATTTTCTAAATGAAAATGATATTCTTAAACTCTAAGCTCTTTCATTTTGTTGCTCATTTTTTTGATGTGATGTAGATGGCTAGCAATGATCAATGTGTTCAAGGTATTGTTCGAAGCTTGTATTTAACTTCACTGAACAATGACGTCGTGAAGAAATTTATGTCGTATTGTTTATAGGATAAAAAGAACTACGGGCTAAGATGTTTAGAAAATTGGTTCATCCATGTACATAATTGCAGGCAGAAAAAAAATCGCACAAAAAGAAATCTCGACGCTTAGCACAATTGTTACAAGGTATACTTTCATTCTTAAAACTGGTAATCATGTATGTGAAAAAACAATTCATTGAAAGATAGGTATAATTGTAACTTTTAGTTAGCGTGTCTTGGAGTTCTTTTTGAACGTGGCATATTATTCATCTTGTTAGAAGATTGGTTTGTGTTCGATGATAAGTGTGATTTTACACTTATCTAGACCATCAAAAGTGGACGATTATAAGTACTCTTAAGTGATTTTCTACTTAATTGTGTGTTGATTTAATTGTTTTAGGTTAAAACTCGAGTTCGGATGGAATTGGAGGAAAACAAAGCAAAATAGGCGAAAAGGACTAAAGACGTACGAATACTTGGATATGGGGACCCACTTGCAAATATCTAAAAGTTGAAGGACTTGGGTTGTAAATAAAAGAGGACTAAATTGAAATGAAAGAAGAAATTAAAAGACTAAAGAAGACAAAATTCAAAGTTGAAGGACCTGGGCAGCAAATAAAATAACTAAAGAGGACAAAAAGGAAGAAAAATGAAGTGGGGACCAAATAAAATACACATCAAAACTTGGAAGAATAAATCTTGCAAATTAGGACTGGAACCAATTTTTGGCAACATTATTTTCTGTTTGCCGCGGTCGCGGTTGATCGCGGCAATGGGTGGAAATCGCGTTTGGATTTTTTTTGGCTTATTTTCAACTCTAATCAGGACATTTTTCGTCTTTTCACTTACATTGGTTTCAAAATTAGTAAAATACTATATAAAGATCTAACATAGGTCAAAATAAGGGGTTGAATCTTGGAGATAGAGAGATTGAAAGAGATGAAGAACGACGGCGAGATTGAAGATTGGAACGTGAAGACAAATATATCTTGGTGCAAGATACTCAACGTTTTCTCCTCTTTAATTTAAGATCCGGTTATGTATTCAAAACTATTCATCTTGTCTCTCTCCCGAATCATGAGTAACTAGATTTAATATTTGGATGAATGGTGTAGCCTAATTTTAATTCTTTAATTTCGAATCTCAAGTTTTGATTTATAAATTGTTTAAGTATTTGATTTTACTTCTTTTCTTAATACTTTGAATAACTGGCCATTATTTCATTGATTTTGTAGATTGTAATAAACTGAGAAGTAAATTATTAATTTAGACCACATAGTAAAATTCGACAATTGGATAAAATGTAGAGATACGCTTTTATTATTGCTACGGTCAGAATTGAATTCTTAGGCGACTTAATGCATCTAATTAAGGATCATTCTGACTTTATAAGTTGACTTAATTAGATAGGAGTAATTTGAACTCGAAAGAGGTAAATTAGGTTAAATTTGTGAATTCGACCAAATACAACATTAGGAATAAATCTTGAGAGGAGAAATTAGAGATGATAACTATGGTGAATTCATTTGTCCAAACACTTTAACCATCATTCTTTTCTAAATTTTTGTTATTTGCTTTCACATAAATTATTATATTATTTCTTTAAATTCATAGTTCTAGTTTAAATATTTCAAATCAACTCAATTCAAATTGTTTTAAATAAATTAGTATTAAGATTAATTTAACTAGTATCTAAATAAGATAGTCTTCGTGGGAACGATTAATCTAAACTAATGTTAAATAAGAATAGTCCTCGGCAACGATAATCTAGACACAATATGTCCATTTTATTACTTGTTTGCGATATTGTACACTTGCAATCACACATATTTTCACAACATTCGACAAATTTGTGATTTAATGTTGTTATTATTTATTTTTAATTCTTTATATAATATCATATTTTTTTTTTAAAAAAAAGTCTTGATTTTTTCTTCATTTAATTTTTCCCCTTTTATAATATATATACATAAAAAACGGTAAAGGAAATCTCGATGCGTAGCACAATTGTTACAAGGTATGCTTTCATTCTTAAAACTGGTAATCATGTACTTGAATAAACAATTCAATTAAAGATATGTATAATTGTAACTTTTAGTTAGCGTGTCTTGGAGTTATTTTTGAACGTGACATATTATTCATCTCATTAGAAGATTAGTTTGTGTTCGACAAATTTGTGATTTAATGTTGTTATTATTTATTTTTAATTATTTATATAATATCATATTTTAAAAAAAGTCTTGATTTTTTCTTCATTTAATTTCTCCCCTTTTATAATATATACATAAAAGGTAAAGGAAATATCGATGCTTAGCACAATTGTTACAAGGTATACTTTCATTATTCAAACTGGCAATCATGTATTTGAATAAACAATTCAATGAAAGATAGGTACAATTGTAACTTTTAGTTAGCGTGTCTTGTGGTTTAACATGGCATATTATTCATCTCATTAGAAAATTGTTGTGTTCTACAAATTTGGGATTTAATGTTGTTATTATTTATTTTTAATTATTTATAAATATCATATATATATATATATATATATTTTTAAAAAGTCTTGATTTTTTCTTCATTTAATTTTTACCTTTTTATAATATATATATACATTAAACATGTACCTTATTATAGATTAAATGTTTAGGGTATTAACAATATGTACAAGTTTTGCAATGACAATAAATAAAGCTCAATGTCAAACTTTAGATTTGTTGGTCTTTACCTTCCAGAACCTATATTTTTCCATGGACAATTGTACGTTATATTATCTAGAGCAAAGACAAGTTAAGCTATTAAGGTTTTGATTAAGCCATTAGACAAAACTACATTACATAATACACGTACCAAATATGTAGTTTACCAAGAAATATTGAATGTATTACACCAAGAACTATATAGATTAAGAATCCTATACTGGTTGAACTCCAAAGTATAATCATTGTGCTCTTAACATGGAAAAAAAGGCATGTTGACTTCTCGATTACTGCCCATTTTACAGTACAAAAAAGATATACTGTTTGTTACTAGCAAGATCTTCACATTCATTGAGTAATTTAGGGTCTATTTGATTGCACTATTTTCCATGGAAAATGTCATATCTGAGGAAAATAATGTCACATCAGAGGAAAATATTTTCTTACTTTAGCTGTTTGATACAAGGTGGAAAAGGAAAATAAATTCTTTGGTACAATCACTTGAAGCATGAATTTGGCCATTTTGGTGGAAAATATTTTCTCACCATTTTAGTAGTTTTTATTTTTCTTTTTACATGAATTTATTTTTCTTTTCCACCATTTCCAATCAAATACACCCTTAATTCTTTTCATTATGTTAACTTTATTGTTTCTTAAACTTGTATTCTACTAACCATTTTTATTTGTCGCTCTTGCAGATTCTCCAGAAAATAATATTAACATATATACAATAATCAATTCAGGTATAGTGTGGAGTTATTTGTTTTAAAATGTTATATTTTCAAAATTTTCTTATGCGCTACCACATAAGGATTTATATTCCAATGCAACAGGAACTTAGTATGTGCGAGTAACTTAGGAGATGATATGAAGTACATGTCCTACTTTTCCATCACTCATTTTTTTCTTTCTAATTCAAACCGGTTTTACACACTTTGATATATGCCTTATAATTATTAGTTTACCTTAAGTCGAACAAGAGTGGTTACGTTTTAAACTTTTTAACAGCTGTATGTAGTTTTTTGACTGATAGTTTGGTGACAGAATATCCCTTTCTTTTATCACATTGCTGCTGACCTGTTGGTCCTTAGATAATAGACCAAAAATTAATAAAAATAGTTTGAAATAAAACCCAAAATTAATTTAGAATATCTCGGTTGATAGTCATTTAGTCTATACTAAACTATATATAGCTTAGATTAATCAAAATATGAAATTTACTTGATTGGTGAAAGAAATAAAAAAAAAAAAAAATTATACTTGGCATTAAATCTACAAAAAAAAATATATTAAACCATGTAATATAATATGTAGTTTTCTTTGTCCACTGCTAAATGTTCCCCATCACTCGTATTAATCTCAAAGTTGGTATCATACCTTAAACCACTTCTAATTTAATGGCAAATATTACAAATTCGCATTCTAACCTATTTAAGTGATGATAAAACCTACTGTCTCTCTTGTTCAAGTTGTTATGTAAACTTACTTACAATGTGATTACCTTGATTTGTGATAATCTAAACTATTGTTACTTGTGGTATTTTTATATGTTAATTTTTTTATTTTTAACTTTGTGCCCCTATATTTAGCAAATTCTGGTATGCCTATTTTGTATTATTTCTTCAAAAGATACATATATTAATGGATACATTTGTAGGAGTGATTAGGAGAAACTACCTACAAATGTAGATGATAAATCAAATATTTGATTTAGTTAATAAGTAGCTATGACTGAATTATTAGAAAAACACTCTAAGGAGCAAAGTAGTTTTTGCATGTGGCTCTTGTTATTTTTGCAATAACATCGATATCTATTATATCTATTTGAATTATCATCTTCCTACAAATGTAGATGATAAATCAAATATTTGATTTAGTTAATAAGTAGCTATGACTGAATTATTAGAAAAATACTTTAAGGAGCAAAATAGTTTTTTGCATGTGGCTCTTGTTATTGTTGCAATAACATCGATATCTATTATATATACTGTGTCTAAGTGCACCACAGATATCTTCATATTAATTTGCAAGTGCAGGATGTTCTTGGAGTTGGACACATAATAAAATGCCGAATTCACGATGGAAGAGGTATTGATTCAAAATACGTTCTAACATTACTTGATCTAGAATATTCTAAGTGTTTGATTTTGCAATTTCATCATGCATATTGAGTTGATTCAGCAAATTTCTGTTCTCCTAAATACTTAAATTATTGAAGGCTGTTTACTTGTTATTTGGAATTTAGTTCTGTATTTGATTTTTATTGGATGTTTTGATGGATGTACAAATGGATAAAAAAAATCCCAAATTAATTGAGAATAAGAGTGGTTATAATTAAAAATTCAAATTTTCCATGTGAAAGAATCTGCCGTACTTTCCATTTATTATATGCTTTTGCATCCTATATAATTTTTACTACGGTAGCCCCTGGCACTCTCAATTAGGCGGCCTAGTGAAAAGTGTATTGATACATTCTTTAGAGCTTCTTACATTATATAAAGTGAGGATACACATTGCACTATTACCCACCTAACTATTCTCTTATTATTAGCTACTGGGTATTGTCTTGATTAAAATTTAAAAGAACACTAAAAAATATAATTTTGTTCAAAATTTTGTATAAAATGTCTGTCCTGTGTGATCCTAATTAACCTACCACGTGCTCATGTATTTGGCCTTTTTTAATAGAGAAGGAATAACCTTGACATTGTCCTAATTATGACAACTGAGGAACCATGTAGATTAATCTTTCGTTTTTTACTTTATTTATGTTGGTTACTGAAACTAAAATTGGCAACTGAGAATTGATTGTATTTGTCTCTTGTGGATGCATGTTAGGACTCTATGTGAGAAAGCTAAATATATACTAATAAAGAAAAGTAATATACATATATGCTTTGTTTCATAGTAAAATTTTGGTTGCCATTCATTGAAGTTTTTGCACCCCAGAGAATTTGGCACCTTAGATAGGATAGTGAGCAAATTACTTGTTCTTTTGCAGGTAAAATGGCCTGAAAGAAACAATTCACCACATCTATACCAAACAACTAACTCATATTCTTCATTTTCTTGAACTACTCCATACTGGTGATTGAATTACAAAACTCCAAACAAATTGTGCAACCAGCGGCTTAACTACTTTAGATTCAGGTATACCATATGATAATTAATCGTCGTTGTCTTCGATTTCGTTACTTTGCTAAAAATGATTGTGTATTAACTACCGTATCAACATGAACACTTCGACAAGTACTATGATGCAGTTATGCATTACTTGAAAGCTATCTTGATGAATGCAATTGACAAGTCTAACTGCATGCTTCGAACCAAAGCCATGGAATGCATTAGCTTAGTTGGGATGGCGATTGGAAAGAAGAAATTCAAGGTGGATGTGAAGCATGTATAGTAGCACAAGACCTGAGTTGTAGTTCTCAGGTTGTTATGTAAAGTTACCTACAAATTAAAAAAAAACACACACATATCCTTAGGCCATAGTCAACAATACCTATAGACGCGACACTGAACTTCATATCAAGTAGTTTTCTACTCTTTTCAATTGTTTTTCATAATTTTCAATTATTCACTTCAGTACTCAAGTTTGTGTTTCTATCCTTTTCATTTTTCTTCCCTTCAAGAACAAACCAGCTGTATATAAATCATTCTACAAGTAGCTGAAGCCTGAATGAAAAATTCTTGAACAGGTATACTTTCATATAAATTAATTCCAGCAATTCACTCCCTAATATTTTCATGGTACCTAATCAAATTCTTCCCTAATATTTTCATGGTACGTAATCAATCTTTCTTCTTTGGACAAATGTAGACGCTTAGAGATGTTGGTTTTGAAGAAGTCAATGCTCAAGATCGAACAGATCAAGTGTGTGATGACTAACTATTAAATCATATTATTTAAAAGTTCAAGGTTCTAAAAAGATACACGTTTATTTATTTAAATTTAAGTCTTCAATGCTCCCCTCAAATGTGCATATTCTTTTCATATATTTATATATCAAATCAATGCTTTTAGATAAAGGAATTCTAAATATATCAAATATGCTACCTATTAACTTTTTTAATACAAAAAAATCATCTAGTTTAGTTATTTATATAAACACCAAAAAGGTCATTAGTTTGGTTGCTTATGAACTAAACACTTAGATTGGCTCAAGATCAAACACATCAAATGCGTGATGACTAACTATTAAATCACATTATTTAAAAGTTCAAGGTATTAAAAAGATACACGTTTATTTATTTAAATTTAAGTCTTCAATGTACCCCTCAAATGTGCATATTCTTTTCGTATATTTATATATCAAATCAATGCTTTTAGATAATGGAATTCTAAATATATCAAATATGCTACCTATTAATTTTTTTAATACAAAAAAAAAATCCAATTTAGTTATTTATATAAACACCAAAAAAGTCATTAGTTTGGCTACTTATGAACTAAACACTTAGATTACAAAAAAATATATTGATGGACTTGATTGCAGATGTCCTTCTATGCCCATACTGCAACCTATAATAGCAGAGGCATAGATAAAGGTGCACTTCTCTCTATAAAATTTATTGACTTGTTATACATAGATTGATATTGATAGACAATAAACTATAAATTATCTTTATCTTTTGACCAAAAAATTTCCACTTTCTACACTATAAATACCATATTTTACATTCCTCTTCTCTTATTAACCACAAACCACCTTTACGTATTTAGCTACATTCCTCTCTTATACAAAATAACCACCAGAGACTACAGTTCTTCAAAACACTAAAGAAAACCCAAGTACTTCTTAGTTCTTCAAAAATTTGTGTAATATTACTTGGTTTTTACCTTCACTTTTCACTTCTATGGTTATTCATATATTACAAATTAGAATAAAATTAAACTTATATTGTATTGGATTAGATCAGAAATATAATATGTTGATGATTCGCACTTTTAAAAACTTCTAATCTAAACTACAAAATTGTATCTTCTCTGCAGATTGAACAAGATAGATGAGAAGTTCAAACTTATACCAGATATTTGTCCAACACAGAGGGATTGGACAACAAAGGTCGTTGTCACAGAAAAACTAGCTCCAAAAATAGCAAAACAAAATCAGTCAAGATACCAGCACATGATACTCATGGATCTTAAGGTAATAATTCTTCATTTAGTTCAATAAATTTTGGTTTAATAAATTGCAGAATCTAAACTTTGGTTTATTTTATATCTTTGACTGAAATTTATCTCTTAAATACATACATACTAATGCAATCTCTCGTATATACTTGTAGGGAAACAAGGTTCAAGCCACGTTATATGATGCAAACATTAATGCTTTTGAGGACCAACTCATTCTAGGAAAAACTTATCTAATTTCAAATGCAACCGTAAGGGATACAAAGCATGAATACAAATCCTCAATCGGTGAAAAGCAATGGATAATCACTGGAAGACAAGAACTGAAGAACTCCTTGAAAAGAATATTGGTCTGATTTTTTCAACATATGAGTTTACAGCAATTGTTGAACTAGATAAGTATATGGATTCAAATAAGGATATCAGTAAGTTTAGACTACACCTAATGTTTTCCCTAGACTTAACCGTTCATTTCACTATCATACTTGTCCAACTGCACAATTACAAAAGTTTATACATATATAAGCTATTGAATTAACTGATTCCACACACTAACTGATACCACACATGCATGCATTATAGCACTTTGTATTGACATGAAGGCAAAAAGACTCATCTAGACACGCAATGAAAAGCAAACATACGTTCAGGACATAATACTTATCAACAAAAGGTTTGGATCAATTATCTTATTGTAACTAAATTCTTCTTACTAAATGTATTTCTTCTTTAAAATGAAAATAAATTTCTATCTATTTTCTGTAGCTTTCAGACCATGATGTTAACAATGTGGGATAGTTACGTTGATAGAGAATGCATGTTGATAGCAGAAAATATAGCCAATGAACAAGTGATAGTCGTTAGCCACTTGAAAGTTTCATCATTCAATGGTAAGACTTGACTTATCCTCTAACAAAAAATTATACAAATGTTAATCATGTACTTCTATTATGTATAATATGTTTGTCTTTCCATTAAAATACAAGTTTAATGTTCATCTGTAATATAGGAATCACACCATCAACAAGGACTAACACCAACTTCTTCATCAATGCCACATTCAATGAAGTTGCTGAATATAAATCATGGTTAGTATTTACGAAATTCATTAGCAATAACAATTCATATTAGTTCCAGTACAATATACTCTATTGTAATCATTCCTGATTATCAGTTCTTAATATTTTTTCCTCATAATTTCATAAAGCTTTTTCTAATAGTTGTTTTACTAACTTCATTTATAATTGTATCAACAACTACAAGGGTGGATGGAAATATAGATAAATTGAATGAAATCATATAGGAAAAGCCTTACCTGGTGTTAACACCATCAAAGTTGTCTCATCCAGAGGAAAGTCCATTTACAGCAATCAAGAGAGTCCATAGCTTACTTTTGGGAGTAATATCTATAACTTTCATAATAAACATAGCTGATTGTTTTTTGTATTTTATCTATTGTACAATATAGTTCCTACTACAAAGTTTCTAATGTAATTGAATTGCAAAAATCTGCGCAGATGACACAACCGAAGTACTTTGGGATAAAAGCAAGAGCTTCTATCAAAGTGATGAGACAATCCTTTTGATAAATTGCAACATGGTTTCAAATGCTAATTTAGGGGAGGCTTATCAATGCAGTGCCAAGGTAATATCAAAAGCTTTTTCAATATATTAATTTACCTTAAACAGACACCCTATTCCAAAATTTAACATTTGCATCTAGACATAGCCTGATTTAGCATCGTCATCCTTTCCCTTATAATTTTTACTAATATTGTTGTAGGGCAAAGGCATACGTACAATTGGAAGATTCAACAGGAGTTCTCAATGCTTACGTGATTGGTGAACCAGCTGAAAACTCCTTCAATGTTCTTTTGAGACTTTAATACAACATTCCATAGTAGTATACCACTACTAGAAAGGGAGGCAATAGAGACAGAATTTTAGCTACAGAAGACTTCCGTTTCTATTACCAACGAATTACCAACAATTTAACAACGAAATATTATATAATCATTTTAAACAAATGAATATTCAATTACTGACAGAATTACAAACGGAAGTCTTCTGTTGTTACAATTACGTTGCTAATCCGTTGGTAAAAATAAAAAATTAAATAAAAAATAAATTAAATAATTACTTACGGATGATTACTTTCACACTTCATATTAATTCCTAAGATCCAATCAATCTATCTACACTAATTATAAGTGAGAGTTTGGTCAGTTTAAATTTTCTTCCTAAACAGTGTTGTTTTGGTCTCCCTTCCCCCCACCCCCCTCTCCCCTCCCCACAACAACTGCGTAAATATATAAAGAAACAAACGTCCATTTCTCTCCTGCCCATGAACCCTACAATTGCTCACTATCTCTATCTTCAAATGCGCTCTCTCTCCCTAATTTTTCAAAAAGTTCCACAGATCTGCTAGAGACTAGAGATTTCTAGTTCAATACCTAATTTTTTGGTTGTGGTCCAGATATGGTACGTACTACGGATTTTTTATTTTTGGTTTTTAACCTAATTTGTGAAATGTGCTAAAAAAATTTCTAAATTTTTTACAAATCTGTCGAAGATTTCTGGTTCCCAACCTAATTTTTTTGTTATGGTCCAGAATGGTAGTTATTTTTTCAATTCTGTACTTACGTCCTGAGGATTTTGAAGGGTGATGTTTTTGGTAAGATTTGAAGCAATTAATTTTTCATTTTTATTTTTCTAAAAACTTCATCTTCCCCACACCCCTTTTGAAGTGATGAGGGTTTTTTACTAATTTAAGGGGAATCCATTGATTATTATTAATGAGGGCTTTGTACTCCATATTTGGATTCCAAATTAGCTAAAATCTTATTTTTTTTCTCTGTTCTAGAAATACAGATATGTGTATGTATATGTGTATTTTCTTTTTATTTTTTTGTGATTTTTCATGAAACTGTTTTATACATGTATCTATATGTATGTATGTGTGCTTTGTGTGTAAAAATTGGGCTTTAGTATCGAATCAAGCTTGATACTAGGTTTATGTTACTGGATGTATATATTTTGGTTTTGTAGCTTAATTTCTATATATTATAGTGGAATGCTTAGAAAATTAGGCTTTGGACTTACTTTTATTGACTATATGCTTGTTTTGTAGTTTATTTGGGATGCAGAGCTATTTGGATTTTTTCGATTTTACATCAAAATTTCAATCTGGTGGATTCGTTTTCTTATCAAAGCTTTCGTGTTGTATTTGTTTTAGGTAATTGGGTATTTTGGTCCTTGTGGGCTTTAGTAAAAATCTAAACTTTGTGCCTTCTTATTATTTAGAAAACTTCTGAAGCTTTATACTGTCAATTGTGACTGTGTGGTTTATTGAAAAGAATTCGTTTGCTTTGGAAAATATTTTCAGTTAATGTTGCTATTCTATTCTGAAGCCTTATTCTATTTTTTGTAACTAGCATTTTACCTCTGTGTTTGGAGTTTTTATTGATTTTTCATTTAATTTTCCTTATTTATTCGTATACGAAGAAGAAAATGCATGTTTATTCATCTTTAGATGAGGTCTATCTTTTCTGTATTTTCTTGTATAATGTTTTGTGCTTGTGAATGGAGCTTGCTTGGTAAATTGCAGAATTCATTAGTATAATCGTCATGTGGCATACTAAAAGCGTTTTAAGACACTTGCAGCTTTGATAGCCATGCTTCCCTAAGCTTAAAATAAGACACTTCCTTCAGTTCATGGTTATTGACCTCCATGTTATATGATTACACTATAAAGATTTATAATTCTTCATGAGTTAGTCAACCTATATGCTATGTTTTCTTATTTCCTGTTTTAGACCACAAATGGAATACCTATTTCCATAGGTGACAGCACAAGAGTGCTTTTAATCATTAATAACCTTGCAACATTATGTTTTATCTTGTTTCTGCTTGACTTTGTAACACTATGACTATGTTGTTGCAATATACTGCATTGTAACTGTCTAACTATACAGGTTCTTCTTTCTGTTTGCTGCAAAGATAGCAAGGTTCTTTTCTCTGTTTGTTGCAAAGATAGCAACAGCCACAATGCTCAGGGAGCACCGCGCCTTGCTAAGTTCAAATTCCCTAGCCGTCAAAAGATTATGGCTAGCAAGAAATGGTCTGGTGCTTTTACTATTGCTTTTGATTCAGATTAATTAAGACACTTTGTAGATTCATTACTTAGAGGAGGGATAAGATTTAATTTCAAGAAGTTATTATTGATTTTTTGAAAGGAAAGTGAAATTAATGTAATTTAGAACAGTTAATTTATGGAATGGAATTGTTTGCAATTTCATATTTGTTTGTTGGTGTATTTTAAATGTTCTAACGGATTTATTCTTGTTTGAAATTTTAGTGGAAATTGGGAACACGTGTAGCAATGAATAGTTTTGTAGATTGGAATTTAGCAACGAAAATAAAAGTGTAATAGCCGTAGCTATATAGCAACCAATAGGTTGTCAGTAATTTTCGTTGCTATAATTACATTGAAAAGGCGTAGGTAAATCACCAACAGATTAGCGACAACCAATGGCGTTGCTGATTAGCTACGAAAATAGTTGTTGGTAAACACCAACGACTCGTTTCTGTCACTAATTTACCAATGGCCTAAGAAGTCTGTCGGTAAATTAGCGGTGAGGGTTTCACTGTCGGATTTACCGATGGACGAATTCCGTCGGTAAAGGTCGTTAACTACGAAAATTAAGGCATTAGCGATAGAAATTTTCGTCTCTGATGCTGCATTTTCTTGTAGTCTACTTCTTGATTATACTTTTGATTTATTTAAATTTAACACCTCATCAACATTAATTACAATACTAACACTTACATTTGAGCAGAGTTCTACCACAAACATACATGACACTATCAAGATGGCAGTTGATAAGCAGCAAATCTTCTATGTTAAGGCGACACAAGGGCTGCCAAACAAAACAGAATATAAGTTTGAAATGATATTTGTTCTAATACATGATTGGTCATAACAGAAATTGAACATTCAAAAGTTGACAAAGGAAAATGTTTACTCTACCCTGACCTAACAACAGAGCTTGCTCTCATTGAAAAAGTTTCCCCACCGCCAGCAAAAAGAGCTTTGTTCCAACTGATGAGGACAGTGTTGCCAAGAAGAAAATTGAGAAGAACACCAATGATCCGAACCTTCCGAGTGCTCAAATAAACGTCAAACCAAAATCAAAATAAACCACTCCACTAGCTCTCAAAGGTGACAATTCTGATCCAACCCAGTACTTTTGTTTCTCTTTTGTTATCTTCAACTCAAGGATATAATGAAGTAGATGCAGCATTCCAAACCTATTTTGCTCTCTATTACATCATAGTGACAATTCTGATCCAACTCAGCACTTTTGTTTTGCTCTTTTGCAATCTTCAATTGAAAGATACAATGAAGTAAATACAGCACCAGTCTACTTTTGCTTAGTGATAATGAAGTTAAACTACATAAGAATTGTATATTTAATTTCATGATATTTAATTTTGTATTGAGTGCTTGAGTAACTAAAATAGTAGTGTCAAATTGTAAGCAAGCAAAAAAAATACTTGTTTTGAATGAAATGCAAGGCTATTGTATCACAATATATTGTAGTTTTTTTAATTTCTCTTATTGGAGTTATTTGTTGATAGCTTCAAATTAATTGTACCAATATATTTACTTTAGCTTACAAGAAGCATCCACTATTAGGATTGTGCAGTACATGTTTTCTTTTTATGGGAGATCTTGACTTCATTCCGCTCCCTGGCTTGTACTACTCATTTTGTATCAATGAAACTCTATTGTGGTGGTTTGTTAAAAAAAAAACATTATCTCCTTTACAGATGAAACAAAATTACCCATAATATTTTCTTTTTTTCACCCATAACACCTCAAACTAATTCATAAAATAATAATGTGAAAAAAAAGACTCCTAAGAGATAATTGAAATGTTATATATAAAACTTAAGATAGCTTGGCACTTGAAATAGATGGAGAAGATCAAATCTCTTCGACACTTACAGCAATGTGCCAAACCAAGAGTAAAAGAGAGCTCATCATTGTCTACTCTATTCCAGTGCAAAGAATCCCTCCTATTGGTCACTCAGGTTGGGGTCCAACGATCATACCAATGTAGCTACTCACTTCAGCAGTTCAGCCTTTGCTACAAATGGCCCATAATTGAAAGACAAGAGACGAGACTGTGGCCGTTTCTCTACCATAATTTAACACATATGTTGTAATAAGAGTGTTATAACATGGGAATAATTAGCAATTTGATATAATGTTCTTAAACAGAGTTTGTGAACAAGAGTAGAAAACACATGCAAAAAAACAATATTGTTAAGTTGTTGAAAACTAAAAAAACACACATGTCCAAAATAGGTAGAACTCAAGATATAATGTATACAAATGATGAATAGAGTTAGAAAGAATATCATCCTTTAGAATATGCAGAACTAAAACAAGTTCAAAGCAATGGCAACCACGTGCAGAATTAAAACAAGTTCAAATATACCAATTGTATACTATTAAATTTTGGAAAGACATAGAGGAACTTTAGTACCTCAAATCACAAAATTATGGCTCAAGTGTTATCATGGATTTATGAGTTCATTTACGCACGTGTGTCTGTGCATATCAAGTGCACATCAAATTAATTAATGCATATTTTCCTCAACAAATTTTAATATATGTTTAACTTAGTCTTTAATAAATGAAAAAATAATTAAAAAATTCATTAACAATGACCACGCTATTACATAGTTAAAATACAACACGTGCCTTGCACGTGCAATCCACTAGTTTTTCTCAAATTGATCAATTCTTCAACCCTTTGCAACTTTATCTCATCTTCTCCACTTTCTCTTTACTATCACATCATTTTCACAGCTTTAGCATTCAGTTTATCAGATTTAATTTTCTTGTTTACCCGTAAACTCAAGACCAAAAAGCTCCAGCTACCGCTGGGGTGGCCCGAGGTGGGCAACTTGAAAGGAAGTTGAAAATTTATGCCATTACTTCGCTTATGAAACACTTCTTTGCCCCGTTTCGAGATCAAGGAGAACCACGAAATTAATCGTGGAAATGAATTTATGCCAAATGATGGTGGACATGGAAATCTATCTATTGCACCAACGCTGACTTCCCATCAGCCACCTTATGAACCATTCTTGTCCAATGTTGACACCAAAAGTACGCCAATGGAGTAAGATGTGAAACTTTACAAGAACATCAACTTCCTTTCTGGAAAATTTGAATATCAGCTTCAAATGCTCCAAATATAATTTGAACGCTCCCAAAATTTGAATATTCCGGCAAGCAGAATTTTTTGGTGGCTAGAGGTGGGCAACATCTTCCAACTCAACATTTTTTTCTTCACAATTGTTGAGTCAGCATGTTAAACTGACCTTCTAGATGTGAACAGTGGATTTGACGGTATTTGTTTTTAGGGTAAATTCAAGACCGGTCACTATTGTGGCACTTATGGACTCTAAAGTCATATAGTCAAAACTTAATTCAATTAAAGTCACATTTTAGAGTTAAAAGACCAACATACTCTTACAATTGTAAAAAAAAGGCTAATTTAATGATACTATTTTATTGTGATACTGTTTTGCATTATACTATTTTATCTATTATACTGTTTTATTCAGATAATATATGTTGGTATATTTATACCATGCTTTTATATTTGATACTGTTTTATTATGACAATGTTTAAACCTATAATCTTGTACTACTAATGGAGCATTTTAAGAACAATATTATTATTTCAATCATTAAAATATCTTGTACTTAGTTTTATATATGATACTGTTATGTCTATGATACTGTTTTATATAGATAATGTGCTATGATACATTTACACTATGCTTTTATTTTTTATACTGTTTTATTATGATAATGTTTCAATATATGATACTATTTTAATCTATGATAATGTTATTGAATGCAAACAGTATCAATGGTCTTGTACTACTAATAAAGTATTTTAAGAACAATATAATTACTTCAACCAGTAAAACATATCTATGATATTGTTTTATTTAGATAAAATAATATGATATAATTATACCATAATTTTATCTTGGATACTGTTTTATTATGATAATATTTCAACTTATGATATTGTTATTTAATCTATGATACTGTTATTTTATTGTGTTGTAGTTTGTGTATGTGATACTGTTTTATTAAGATATTTTCATGTATAATACTAATAAATTAAGATACATTTATCTGTGATACTGTTTTAGTATGTATGATACTATTTTGACAAAAAAAATTAAAGATTGTCAATTTAAGTTAAAGAGGGGATTTCAAATGACTAAAATCTATCATACGCAATGGCAAAGCTACTGATCTTGACCGATTCGTCGAGACCATTCCACAAACATATTATAATAAAAATTTTGAGCACGTATGCGAATTCTATGTTCATTTCTGTTATGATACTGTTTTCTGTGATACTGTTTTTCTATAGTATCAAACAACACACATGACTAACAACACCTAATGGCCAACTTTCGTCATAGCTTACCCACATCAAATTTTTTCATTCATACAGAAATTCAAGCTGCTATTTACAGCAACAAATCATGGCAACTTTACAAAAATTCATCAAACAAATCTTCCATAATGTTTCTATAATACAATATCATGATACAAATATGTTTATGATACTGTTTTTCATACCATAAAGGTCAAACCCTTTCAATTTTCATACCTACCTCAATTCTGCAATAATTTACACAAAATTTCACAATATATAATACTATCCTGAAAGCCTCCTCTAAAAGTAGTGGTAGCCTCCTCTAAAAGTAGTGGTCAGATTAAAATGGAGAATTCTGTCATTTCCTGTCATTCAAAGAAAGCTACAGCAGATAATAATAATACTCCTGAGGCTGAGGAGAGTAGTTGGACATTCTACATTCAAGAATTTATGTGTGAAAATGGTGAAAAATCTTGTTTTCCTCGTGATTATGATACTCACAGTTCTTCAAGAGTCTCTTTCCTCTCACAAGGGTATTTTGTTCTCTTCAGTCTTTATTGTCTAGTGTAGAATTTATGTTCATAAATGGAAGCTTATTCGAACAGATCCCCTTCCCCACTTTCCACAAGACCTGTTAATCCAAATACTAGAAATTCAGAATCTAATACTGGAGCTAAAAGAAGTTTCAGTGGAAACCATTTTTCCAAACCCTCCGTACCCACAAATCCCAGAAGTTTTTACCCCAGTACCCTTGTCAATAGCCCTTCAAGTTTGTTCATTTAGTTTCTTGATTTAAATACTTCCGAGATTTTTTATAAATTTTTGTAAATGGGTTCTAATTTTTGTTTAGATTTGTTTGTATGAATTATCAGATTTTGTGAGAAGACGCTAATTGGGGAAAGAATTGTTGCTTCAAAAGATTGTGAAGAAAAAGAGAACAGTGAAAAAGATCACAACTTAAAAGCAGCAAAAATTCGGTAGATAGCTATGGGTTCCAAGAATTTCATGTCTCCAATGATTTCTGCAGCCTCCAAGTTCAGTCCATCACCATGAAAGAAAGTTTTGGTGGAGAGAAACGACCTGGTTCAGACTTCAATTTCGCTGTTCGATGGAAAAGCTGTGTTTTTGTGTTTTTCTCTGCATATTCTAAAGACATCGAGCCATATTCTGATATGATGTATTTAGATCTGAACAAGATCTAGGAATGTTCTCTCTACTTGACGCGGCGGCGGGAGCAGTGCCAAGGGCAATGTGTGTGATAAATATAGATCACAGGGATAATTTTGGGATTAATATGAAAAATTGCTGAAGAGTATGAATTATTGACAATTTTAAAAATTGTTTGGACCTAACTTGAAACAAGTCACTTGCAGGTGATTTTTAGGCAATTTTTCCTTGTTTTTATTTTTGCCATATTAGCATAACATAGTTCAAGACAAAATACATTGGAGAATCTTTTTTTTTATATTGCCTGTTTTGATAATTTGAGATTTTTTTTTTCACATTGACGTTGTTGTATTGGAAATGTGCTTGCCAAACATATTCTGAGACATCCCAATCCACTTTTACCCATCTAAGAGCATCTTCAATGTACTCAATGGATTGTGGTTGACGTGGCAATTAAATAGACGGACTTGTTGATTTTGTGGAATGAATAGACGGTAAAGTCCAAAAATTCTCTCCAATGGGTCATTCTACAATTCAATAATGTTGATTATGTGGCATTTATTTTTTTAAATTAAAAATAATAAAACTAATCCACTTAACATAATTTTAAAAAATTATGTCAAAAATTAAAAAAAAATTCTGACTCATACAATCTCATATAGCGTCTAGATGTAGAATGAGTACTTTACATCTTTTATTTTTTCTGGCGCCATATCAGCCTCACATAATATTCCACCTTGTGCATTAGAGAAGTAATTTTAATAGACATTGTATATTTGATGACGTGTCATATCATTTTCTCCAATCTATTGACTGCATTGGAGAGCATCTCCAATGTACTTAATGAATTGTGGTTGACGTGGCAATTAAATAGATTATGTGGAATGAATAGACGGTGAAGTCCAAAAATTCTCTCCAATGGATCCTTCTACAATCCAATAATATTGACTATGCGGCATTTATTTTTTTAAATTAAAAATAATAAAACTAATCCACTTAACAAAATTTTAAAAAATTAAGTCAAAAATTAAAAAATTGTAGACTCATCAAATCTCACATAGCGTCTAAATATAGAAGAAGTACTTTACATCTTCTATTTTTTTTGGTGCCATACCAGTCTCACATAGTATTCCATATTGTGCATTGAAAAAGTAGACATTTGTATTTGATGATATGAGAAAAGATCTAGACCCCGTCACGGGGTCCATAATCTTTTCCCGTCTGGCTATGTAGCAAGCATCCATTCAACAAAACCAATTTTATGGCACCCCGCACCCCCAAATGTCAGGCGCATATTTACTTTTGCATCCCCTTCCCCATTTAATTTACCCCCCACCCCCCCCCCCCCCCAAAAACCATTTTATTTCTTTAAAACCTCACCTATTTTGTACACTACTTAACGAAATAATTTTTTTCATCAGAATACATTTTTTTCCTTCCTCATTAGAATACATATTTTTTCGTCCTCATCAGAAAACATATTTTTTTTTAAATTTGGCCAACTCAATCACTTTATTTACTTTACCCAAATTTGGATCAAACGTTTCCAATCACTTTTATTCTATAAATTTATTTTATCAAATTTGTCTCCCACTTATTGTTTTTCATATTTTTCAAAAGTTAGTAATAAATTATTATTTTATTTTTTATTTTCGTTTATTTGTACAAATTTATTTTAATTTGCAAGTTATTTGTAACATTATTAATATTTTTTTGTTTATTTGCACATATAAATGATTTATTTTATTTCGGTACATTTTCGTAGGGATAGAATTTTAGAGTTGTGATAAAGTATATATTCTTCAAGTGACTATCAGTGTCATTTTTTACGTTGGTCAGGAATTCGAACTATCCGATGAGGCGTACAATTTTTACAATAAATATGCACGTGAAGCGGGATTTAGTAGACGAATATAAACTAATTAATTAGTCTCACTGTAATCTTAATAATAAAATTAACATTAACTATATTATTTAAATTTTATTTTAGTAATAAATTAAATTTTACTTAAAAAATAAAAATAAATAAAGCCTGTATAATAAATTTGTAATAAATAATTTACTATTTTCTATTCGCCTACTAAATCCCGCTTTACGTGCATATTTATTGTAAAAATTGTACGCCTCATCGGATAGTTCGAATTCCTGACCAACGTGGAAAATGACACTGATAGTCACTTGAGGAATATATACATTATCACAACTCTAAAATTCTATCCCTACAAAAATGTACCGAAATAAAATACATCATTTATATGTGCAAATAAACAAATAAATATTAATAATGTTACAAATAACTTGCAAATTAAAATAAATCTGTACAAATAAACGAAAATAAAAAATAAAATAATAATTTATTACTAACCTTTGAAAAATATGAAAAACAATAAGTGAGAGACAAATTTGATAAAATAAATTTATAGAATAAAAGTGATTGGAAATGTTTGATCCAAATTTGGGTAAAGTAAATAAAGTGATTGAGTTGGCCAAATTTAAAAAAAAATATGTTTTCTGATGAGGACGAAAAAATATGTATTCTAATGAGGAGGGAAAAAAATGTATTCTGATGAAAAAAATTATTTCGTTGAGTAGTGTACAAAATAGGTGAGGCTTTAAAGAAATAAAATGGTTTTTGGGGGGTGGAGGGGTAAATTAAATGGGGAAGGGGGATGCAAAAGTAAATATACGCCTGACATTTGGGGGGTGGGGGGTGCCATAAAATTGGTTTTGTTGAATGGATGCTTGCCACATAGCCAGACGAGAAAAGATTATGGACCCCGTGACGGGTCCAGATCTTTTCTCTTGATGATATAGCACACCCATTGAATGTATTGGAGATGCTAAAAATTCCACGTGGATCATTAGTCAAAGCACGTCTGCTGCCAAATAATGTCAAACAATAAGAAACCTACATTTTCGTGCCAGACCTGTACAGTTACCCAATCCGCGTAAAAAACAATTCACCTTTCACAACGCCAGCCATTAATCAGGGTCTTTGATTCAAGATTCTTCAAACGCATCTCCAAATTTCCAGCAAAACCATTTTCCAAATTTGAACCGAAAATCCAGCGACAATGTACCGTTCATCGAGCTCTACTAGAGTCTCCGACGAGTTCTTTTCTCATCAATCTTCAACAACAGCAACAACAGATGCAGAACAGTTGCCGTCCTACAACCCGGAATCGGAGCTTGCAAAGAAGGAGAAGAATCGGCTCAGATCTGCCGAGACCGCCGTGCATTTCATCCCACTTTTGCTTGTGCTTTGTGCCGTCATTTTGTGGTTTTTCTCGAGTCCAGGTAACAAATAGGCCGCCTACTTGCTTGATTTTACATGTTTTTGTTCTAAAATTCGTTCTGATTTGATAATTAATGTCGACCCAATTGCTTGTTATCTCGTCTGAGTTGTGTGTATTCATTTATATTTAAATCAGTGGCGGCAACACTTGAGCCAGGGTTGTTAAAAAGCCACGTTTATTCATTTAAATCTTATAGTGATTCAGAAATATATGACGACCCTTTACCGGTGCTGTTGTTTGGGAGTCGAAGATCTGGAATTTTGATGTGTGATATGATTGGACAGTGTGTGTTTACCTCCACTTGTATATTTTAGTTCTTCCTTGTTTATCAGCTTAAATTGGACAATTGTCTTATTATTTGGAGTATCTTCATATTCACTATCATTTGAATCCGTTGATTTTGATCCATCCGCGAGTATACTGCTTGATATAGCTTAATTTGACCCAGCCTAATCTACTAAGAGGTTTACCCAAGGATTCCAATTCCTTTCCGATACCTTCCGAGAAAAATATTTACCTTATTCATTTTGAAAGAAGAATAACATTTTCTTTTCTTGACAAGAGGGATCCACCAAAGAACAACCTTTTCCTTCCCTTTTTTTTTTGGGAGAAAGGAAGATCCAAACAAAATCGATGTAGGCATTCTACCTTATACTACTATTTATATGATTGAGACGGTCTTGGGACTTAAAATCTTTCTTTAGATAATTCTTTTCAGGTTTCTGTCCTTTCCTTTTGGATGATTAGCCAAAATAGATCAGCAGTCATGCACTTGTTGGATTAACTGAATAAATCCTCGTTATCATTTTTCATTTTTCGCCTGGCTTGAGGATTTGTAGGAATAGATCATTTTCAAGTTTGATCGTCCTCTTCAAATTTGAACTTCAGGTAATAATTTGGACCAGAGTAACCTTAATCGCAAATTTGAACAACACATTCATAATGAAATTAATGTAATCACATTTCCATCTCTTAAGTTTCTCCCCTTCCATTGTGCCAGCAAAAAAAGAACTAGATTCACATGAATCTTGGATTTGAAGTATCTAATTCTCAACTCAGACAAGTTTAATGCCGTCTGATACTTCAGTTACAAAAGATTCAGATTGGAACCAAAGGATAATTGCATCCAACCCAAAAAACCATATTTACCACCAGTGTAAGGAATTTATATAACTAGAGAGCCCTTGTAAGTCCTATGATAAGAACTTCTCTGGCTGACAGGCTCCCTAGTTTCACTATCACATAAAATCAACAGCATGCATATGATTCTTTGGTGGAATATATGATTTTGGGTAAGTGAAAGGATACCAAATATAACTTCCAAGCTCATTCCGAGAAAGGTAAACGCAGAAGATCAATGTAATGAGGATGAAAGATTAAGGAATATTAATCTCTTCTATAATTCAATAATCTTGTCATTAGGGATTGATAGGAACAACTAAAGTTTAAACAAAAAGAGAATTTAATTTGTTGATGGAGAATCAAGGCAAGCTACAACCAGTAATTTCTGATGATGAAGCCGTTATACCTTCCCAGGGGCTACATGGAAGGTAGGCGAGAGACATTTCTCGAGAATATGTTATTTTTTACCTCAACAAGATGAAAGAAAGCTTAATTCTGTCTCCTGACCCCAAATTTTAGTCTGTTGTTGTATAGTCATCTCTGTGTGTGTGTGTGTGTGTGAGCGCGCCCACGGGAGTAAGATTGTGCATGCATATTATTGTAAACAATTTATTTATTCACTTAGTGAATTATATAATGGGCAGCTTTTCTTTAGCTTTTAAGTTTATGAGAATTTCTATTCCGTACAGCAGTTGATATCGGAAACAAAGGCTATTTGGTTGTTAGCAAAGTCGAGGATTAGACAATCCGTGCAGAATCAACATAGGCAGTGCAACAAGCAATGTTCCATCAGAATTCATAGAAATCCCTTGATTCAGCTGACTACAACTCTACAAGATGACTGAAACAGGTTCTTTTTTAATGAGCATGCTGCCTCTGCCGAAGTTTTGTAGTGACTTGAATATTGGGCGCTTATGATTGTTATATTGCATATTTCTCTTTTGTTTTACCCCATTTCTTATTGGTATTGTGATTTAGATTGTCGATGTTGTTTCCTCAAGGCTTTTATACTGGTTACAGCAAGCTCGTTTCACGGAAAAGCTTACTTGAACAAACATCTCTATCTCTCGTACATGTATTTGCTTTGCTAGGAATTAAGACCTAATACTCTAAAATCTTTTAGGGTCCGTTTGATTGCACCATCACATCCGATGAAAATAATGTCACACCTGAAGAAAATATTTTCATACTTTGACTGTTTGATACAAAGTGGAAAAGGAAAATAAATTCTAGAATACAACCACTCTACGCTTGTTTTTGGCCAAATTCAAGGAAAATATTTTTTTAGGGGGGAAGGAAGTTTTATTTTCTAACTTATATTTTTTTTTCTACTTTCTTCCAATCAAACACACCCTTATATATGGTTAGGGATATTAAGGGATGACTCAACGCAAGTGGATTAGTGAATGGGTAAAAAGACTCCACACAATCTAACACCTAGCACAGGTATTATTCAAATTCCTCATAATCTTGTTTGTGTATAGTTTTAGTATAGAGGCTCAAATTCGAAATTTGTATGTTCCAGCATTGGTCCGAGTCTAACCAGCTTAGGAACAACAATATTGTTACGAACAGAACATACCACAGGATTTTCCGACTGTAACAGAGTTCCGACAAGATTTGCACGCACAGTTAATGGAAAGATACGAGGCCACCTCTCACTTCCATAAGACGTGAATGCATCTTCGATAGACGTGGTTCCAAACTTCATTACCTGTGCAAGTTTTTTTGCCAAAACAACTGCATCTTCCAACGCACAGCACGCTCCTTGCCCAAGATTGGGTGTCATCGGATGCCATGCATCGCCAACGAGCACAACCGTCCCGGTTGACGCTGGAGGGCTGATTCCCGGCCACAGCCACCTATCTACAAGAGGGGTTCTTATGATTGTGTCATCTGGTGTAGATTTGATTATATTCAAGAGCTCTGTTGACCAATTACTAACGAGTTCCTCTGTTTTCTGCCTCAACAAAGATGGATCGGTGATCTTTGGACCTGTCATCAGACATACCAAAACAGAAGAGTTAAAGACTAAATTTAAACATGTTTGACCTCTCTATAATAGCTAGATAGGTTGGTTCAGTATCGCATCAGAGCAAACAAAAGACTCGAGTTCAAGTTTCCATCACCTATTTATGAAAATTATGTACGTATCAGGCATTTGATCAAAAAAGAATTATGTCTGCACGTGAAGCAACGTTTTGAAGATTAAATTTAAATAAACAAATTTGTTCTCTTTTTAACAGCTTATGCTTTTAAATGAAACAGTTCAACACAAGAAAAATGGTATGTCTTCATCACATGGTTCAGTTTGTCTGTGGTAAAGTATCTTCCTGGAATGCTTTGAATGCAATTTCAACTACAACGTTTGCTAATGGATTATTAAGACAAAATGACCAGGTTTCAAACACAATTTTATACTTGATAATTGCTGTTAGAACTGACATCATGTGGCAAATATGAAATCAGAAATCAACATACAGATGAATAATAGGCTGGAAACATTTAATTTAACGAGCACATGGCTGTGAAGTCATTCATTGATACATTGACTGATTGACATAAAAAGTTTTCCAATTTAAAGGGAACTGCACATGCTTTGTTAAGACTTGCAAGCAAAAATGAAGAAAATCGATCAGTAAGGAACAAGAACATTTATGCTAGTTGACTCCAAGATAGTGGGGTCAAAGAGCTTGGCTGCCTAGGCCAGGCATGGCCCATTCCAGCCTGGCCTGCATGGGCAGGTCGACCACAAAATCTGAACCAGCCCATGTGTCTATGCAACCAGCCTGGCCCAGCTCGACTCTACCCTATTGACACCACTACTTCAAGATGAGCAATTCTATAAATTAAGCAAAAATGAAATGCAAGAGATGTTAAGCATTTGTTTACCTGGTGATGGGCTGTTGTAGCAGATAAACCAGTACACCTTAGTTGGAGAAACGGGTACGTAACCAGCACGCACACCTCTCCCATAGGTGTAATTCACTTTTGGCTCAAATGGTTGTCCATCAGGGTAAAATCCAAGGCCACGAAAAGCACAATGCCCCGCATATCTGGGGTCTGGAAACCCCATCCACTTAGCCACTTGAGACCGTATCCCATCACAGGCAATCACAATCTAACCGAAGGAGAATTCATAAAGCAACTTTCAGTGATTATAAATAAGTAGACCCCAAAAATTATAGTTACATGCTGAGAGTGTATGCAAGATTAGCAAGGAATATGACACTTCTTTAATGGGATCTGAGTAAATACCCATTGTTAAGACCAGATTAAGCAGCACGTGTTTTCTCCAAGACAATTGTTAGAAACTAGACACGAAATCTATGCATGCAAATTATCATGTTTATATTTGCACCCATAAGTAGTGTGCAAAATAAGTTATCAGTGAACTCGTCCCAAGATACAATGGAGCCAGAGTTAGATGAATCTTTCAAGATCTAGGGTTACGATTTAATGTTTCTGATTAATTCTTGGAAAATGTTTAAATTACTGCAATGGGCTAAGGTGCCAAAATGAACCCACTTGCAGCGCGTGCATGCAGTGGTGAGCTAGCACACTAGCCTTTTGGGTTTAGTCCATAAGACACCCTCTATGGAATAGTATATGAAGTATTTAAACTTATGGTTTCCAACCAATGCAGAATAAAAAGTTCTCCATAATATACTTTTCATTTTCAATCAATGTGGATGAAGGTTATCCAAATCTTGAAAATTCAAACAACAATAAATTGAATATCAAATTTATCATGTAGATCAAGCTACCTTAGCAGACATTTGAGTATCATCCTCAAGTTTTAGCAAGGTTTCTCCTTTCTCACTTCTTTCAATATACGACAGCTTTGAGGAAAAAGAGATTGCATCTGGTGGTAGCTGATTAGCAAGAGTTTCCAATAAAACTCTTCTCTCTACAGCACGCACTTCTTGACTGCTACCAAATAGTGTAATCAGTGAAATGGCAGAAATCTAATTTTGTATATCAACGTGCCAAACCCGAGCATCAGGCACAGTTACCTTTCATCTTCATCTTTGAACTTGAAAGAGCGCAACTCTCTTCCATCTTCTGATTTTATATCCATCCTGCACAGCTGGTAACATGAAAAGATGCAGAAATACCAAAGTCTTGTAAATCCTAATACTGTGTTTTGGGCCTCTGGCAAAAGACACTAAAGGGAAATACATTTTCTTTATACATAAACATAGTCCAATTTTAATTTCATGAATTCCAGAAAATAAAAATACCCTTCTGAGCATATGAAGGTATATCTGGAACATAATTTTTGGCCACCACTCTAAAACATAGGAGTTTGTACAAACAGAGATTCTCTTAAAAGCCAAATTAATTTGAATGCAAAATCAAACTTACCTGCATGCATGCTTATGTGTATTTTCTAAATATAATCAGTACATAGTAAAGAAACTGGCATATGAAAATGAAAGCACTGTCAAATACAGAGATTTTATATGTTGCCAGCTACAAAGAAAACAACGACCATAAAGCATATGCAGGGACCAGAATGGATTATAGATGATCCCAACTTTGTAGGCGTGCCTTGGATATGAAGGTGCAGACAGTTGTTTATTTTGCAAGTCTAGTACTAAAAAGCTTTTTTAGTTGTCTTGTCAACATATATTAATTGAATGTGGTTATATGTCGAGCCTAAATAGTGTATGTTTTGAACATTCAAAGCATTAAAACTACATCAATTTTTCAGAAGGTTGTAATCTTTAGCAGAAATGCAATATTGGTTAGAAAGAAGTGACTTTCGTCAGGAATTGAGTCTCTCTAAACTATCCTTGGATGATACTGACACAAGTTAAATTCAAAATCAGTAGAAGTGGCTTTCGTTGACCCTATGATATGCTAGGATGCATACTGCAATTTTTAATCGTGTAAATATGAATAAATATAACTTGTTTAAGTCTAAACACAACATATTCACATTGTCTCTTTAGTGCTCAAGGTCTTAAGCAATTGTCTCCTAAGATAGTAGGAATTTTCTTTTCAATAGAAGCAGCAACACACAAAGGAACCAATCAAACATAACTCTAGTTTTTGAAGCTAAATTTTGACCAAGAAATAGAAGAATTTTTTGCGAGAAACAAGGGAGAAGAGTATAGAAAATTGGTGTGTGGATTGAAATTTGGAAGTCCTTATTTATAGCCATTTGTAGGCATTCGTCTAAGAACCATAGCTTTCTAGAAAGTTGTATTGTTTTGAACAAAATAGTAGGATTAATTAGATGAAAAGTTGTCAATTATGAAAAAAAGGACTTGTCATTGAAAGAACAGTAATCTTGGGCAAAAATACACACTGCTAGGCCACAGATTGGTTGGGATTACAAAAGCAGCACAAGGTTTAAATTGAATGGAGGATCATATTACTTGAGCTGTTGGTCGTTAGTGACTCATCCAGCAGTCAAATGTGTGAAATATCACAGCCAAAAGGATTTGTTCCCCGAGTATATCATATTCTTCTCGCATTTGCATAATTCCAAAAGCTATGAAGTTGTAGTACTAGCCCACCAAATATCAGTAGTTTCGGGGTGAACTGTATTGTTTTTGTACCAAAAGCAAATTTGTGTACAGATTATGCCACCACAAGTAATGACTAATAATCAATCATTTGATGAACAACTTAAGAACTCATCTAAACTTATAACATGATTAAAATTTCTACTTACATTATTATACACAGCCAGTTAATTTCACTTGTTCAAAATGAATGAAGTTTCTTGTAAAACGACACATAGCACCATTACCCACCATAACAGGTCAATGGTTTTCGATGAATGTCAATATTTCATGTAACAAACGGAGACAAATGGAGTGCCTAAAAGATTCACGAGCAAAGTATGAAATCAAGATAGCATGAACATACCCTTGAATTTCAAGAAATTGGCTTCTAAGATCATTGCCCACTCCAATAGCATCCAAGACTTTCCATCCATTTTTAAAAAGTGTCAATGAAGTTCCTCCAGTCCTCAGTGACTCGGTTTGTTCAAGCACAAGTGACCGAATGCCAAGCCTAAGTACAAGAATTCACATCAAGAAAAAGAAAAGAAAATAATTTGATACTTTTTTCAGAAAAAATACTTATTTTAACGACAAAATAATTATTGATTTCAAAGCATACTGATTTAATTCTAAGTAGACTTCTTATAAGTAAATTATCATCTCAACTCCATTTTGCCGATCTTTCAATTGAAATTCAACCAAAAACAATTCAGACAAGCATAACAATTTCTGATTCAAATTCCAAGAGGCGAATCTAACCTTTGAAGCGAGACTGCAGTGGCAAGGCCAGCAATTCCAGCCCCAACAATTACTATTTCTTCCTTTTTAACATCACTTTGAGCATTAACAATGGATAGAGAAATGGGTCTAGCTCTGATTCTGGTTTTAGCTTCATAATTTCTTGAGAGATGCAGTGAAGTTGATGAAGGAAGAGAAAGAGGCCAGTTTTGAAGCATCTGAGTCATGGCCGCCATGGATTCTGAACTATTTTGCGAGTGCGTGTATTTGGATACATGTATATATACATACAAACAAGTGGTGGAAAAGTAGCATTTGATTTTTCCCCGCGAATATTTTGAAGCCTTCATAGAAAAATTGGTAATAAAATAATAATAATATGATGTCGTGGCTCAAAAATCTTTCAAACAACTTGAATGATCAAAGATGGAATCAAAATTCAAGATGTGTACGTTGTTTTTTTTTTGATAATTGTACCACAGTAAATTTCAATCTATGCATCGAAAAACATAATCCTAAAATTATACCATGATTATATTCAGGAAATAATATTATGGATCTATTTTACAATATCTTACTAGAAGGTTTGTTAAAAGTTCACCGAAAAGAATTTAAAACATGCATATCAATCAATTTATTGTAAACATGTTTCACTAAGACGTTTAATACTTTGCTTAAGCGACCAATGGTGATGTGGCATTGTGACTCAGATGATAACTGTGTCGACATATGTTTGACTTATGGGAGTTGGAACGACTGATACTTCACCAATGAAATATATTGAGACTTATACTCTATGGAATTTGTTCTAATGCCTCCAGGTGAGCAGCTTATTCGGTCCACCTGCTGACACCTCAGCAGGTGGGCCGAATAAGCTGCCCACCTGGGGGCAGTAGATCGGGATTGTATACTCTATTATCCTCATTTTGGATTGGTGACCAACGATGCTATTTTTCCCCCACTCCCAAACTTCTGTAATTTTTCTCTATTGATACAATTCTTCTTCTTCTTCTCCTCTTTTTATTTTGGAGATTTTTTTTAGAGGTTTGTGGAGCGATTTGTGAACAGTAACCGAGTTGTTTTGGTTCTATTTAGGGTTTGAGAAGTTATGTAACATCTTTGATCCTAGAACCCAAAATGTTACTTGAAAGTTATGTAACATCCTAGAACTCAAAACGTCAATTGGAACATACTTTCTATTTATTTTTCAACGATTGACGTGGAATAAAGTACATTTAACTTTCGAGCCTTTTTCTATTATCTTTTGGAACATATTTTCTTTTATTTTAGGATGTGAAGAAATTACTTATGAAACACTAATTTCAAGCATTTAAAATCATATGTAGAATGACTAGAAGTGTCTTAGGATAAAACGACAACTATTGCCCATTATCGAACTCCCCAAAATATTAAAATTTTAACATAGCATTGTAAATTCATAAGGTACCAACATACATCTATGTCACCAAACGAAAATTATAATTTAAATCCATAAACTACTTAAAAGTTGATTCATAAACCACAACATAGTCCAAGAGGAAAAAGTAATGTCCTTGTATAATTAGTTCATTTAAACTTAGAGTATCTTCAATGTAACAATGTCGATTGTTGTATATGTGACAAATAAAATAGAAACAAAGAGAATAATATCATTAATGGAAATGTGGATTGGAAAAGTTATAATCCACATGTATAAGAGATATTGGTAGAAAAATTAAAAAAATAATTAAAGAATTATTAACACAAATTTCAATAGAGATAAACTATAAAAAATTAAAATAAAAGAGGCTTAACACACATTTCAATATACATTAGAGAAGTAGAGAATGTTTAGCACACCGTCCAAATGTAGACGGTGTGCTAGACATCTTTCATTTTTTTCTTTGTCATCTAAGCAATTTAAGATGACGTGACACACTTTTTAGTGTAATTCATGGTTGTATTGGAGATGTCTTATCTTATCTTGGAACCAATTAACATTTCTTGTGGCCATATAAGAGCATCTTCAATGCAACAATGTAGATTGTTGTATATATGGCAAATAAAATAAAGACAAAGAACAGCATCTCTAATGGAGTTGTGATTAGAAAAATTGTAGTCAACATATACAAGAGATATTAGTAGATAAATTAAAAAAATTGAATAAAGAATTATTAACACACATTTCGATAGAGATAAATTATAAAAAAATAAAAAAATACTTAGCACACATTTCGATAGACATTAAATAAATAGAGGATATCTAGCACATCCTATACTTTTTTTCATGCCATGTAAGTAATTTGGAGTGATGTTGATACACTTTTTAGTGCAATCCAAAATTATATTAAATATGCTCTAATGAATCTTCATCTATTTTCAACAATTTCCACGCCTTCACCACATCTCCACCATCTACAACCATCATTAATATGTAGAGATCGTTAGAAAGAGTGAGTATATATATGCTCATGCAGAAACAACACATAGTGCACCCGAAATTAATTAACAAAATTAGCCAAACATAGAACATAATATTTAATCAACAAGGGGTAACTAATCTACTACACATTCGTTCCTACACCGTTCTTGATATGAAAATGAAACTTCTTTGCCTTGAGACCCAAAACAGATTTTTTTTTTCTTCAAAATTTGCAATATTTCCCCCACTTTCTTTCTTGAAAACAACTCAAATCTTAAGAAAATTTAGAGAGAAACAAGTGAGATGGAAGGTTCTCTAAAGATTGATGAATTGTGTTTTTCATTCATAATACAATTCTATAATTACAAGGTATATATAGAGTTTTCATGACATAAACACTATAATCAATTTAAGATTATAATCCCTTAATTACAATATTGCAATCTTCTATAGTTAACCGAAATCATCCTAAAATAGGAAAGAATCAATAATATATTTCAACACTCCCCCTCAAGTTGATGCATAGATGTCACACATGTCCAACTTGTCTAAGAACTTTAAGAACACTCGATTTGAGACTGCTTTAGTAAGAATGTGAGCCAACTGATCATCTGATCGAATCTTAGGTAATTCCACAATCTTTCCATCCAATTTTTCCTTAATAAAAAATCTATCTACCTCGACATGCTTTGTACGATCATGTTGAATAGGATTATGTGCGATGTCACATGCTGATTTATTGTCACAAAACAGTTGGATAGGTTGTTCACATAGATAACCCAAATCCTGCAAGAGGAGTCTTAGCCATAATGCCTCACAAAGTACGTTTGTCAAACCCCTGAATTCAGCTTCTGCACTTGAGCGAGCTACAACATTTTGTTTCTTGCTTCTCCATGTCACAAGATTACCTCCTACAAAGGTAAAGTAACCAGAAGTGGATCGCATATTACCCACATCACTAGCCCAATCAGCATCAGTATATGCTTTTATGCTTTGATAGTCTGTGTTTTTAGTAAATAATACTCCCTTTTCTGGAGCAAACTTCAAATACCTCAAAATACGAATAACTGCCTGCATATGTTGTTCTCCAAGATTATGCATAAACTGACTAACAATACTCAAAGCATAAGCCAGATCTGGTCTAGTATGAGACAAGTACATCAATCTTCCTACAAGTCTTTGGTATCTTCCTTTGTCAACTGGTATTTGGTTGGATTCAACACATAACTTTAGATCTTCTTCTACTAGTGTATCAATTGGTTGACATGCTGACATACCTGTCTCTTGTAATAGATCTAAGGCATATTTTCTTTGAGACAGAACTATTCCCTTATTTGACATGCTGACATACATGTGTCTTGTAATAGATATAAGTTATATTTTCTTTGAGACAGAACTATTCCTTTATTAGATCGGGATACTTCAATCCCAAAAAAATATTTCAGGGGGCATAGATCTTTCATTTCAAACTCTTTGGACAAGTAATTCTATAAGATCTCCCTTTCTTTAGGATCATTCCCTGTAACCACCATATCATCTACATATACAATGAGTGTAGTGATCTTATCTTGTCCCTTTTTTAGAAAAAGAGTATGATCTGAGTTGTTCTGATGGTAGTCGAAGGCTATCATAGATTTTGTGAACCTTTCAAACCAAGCTCTTGGAGATTGTTTCAGTCTATATAATGATTTCTTTAGCTTACATATCTTTTGGCTGTATCTTTTGGGTATCATGCACCTTGGTGGAAGATCCATGTAGACTTCTTTAGATAATTCACCATGTAGAAAAGTATTTTTCACATCGAACTGTTGTAATGGCCACTCCAAGCTTGCAGTTAAAGACAGCAGGACACGAACTATGTTGATTTTAGCTACAGGTGCAAATGTTTCTGTGTAATCAATGCCATATGTTTGAGTATATCTCTTTGCTACCAATCTTGTTTTAAAGCGTTCAATTGTACCATCAGCATTGTACTTCATGATAAGTGTATTTTTGCACTTATTTGGACATTTAAACTAAGCTTTTATTCTGTCATTTTATTGAATTTTTACTTAAGTTAGTGTATTTTCATTTCTATTTCAGTTTTGGACCCGTTTATAAGCACATGGAGAATATTGGACGAAAAGAGCATATAATTTGGTGAAATAAATGAGTAAATGATATACCATTGGAAAGATAATCGAATTACGAGTCTACCACTTTTTACGGATCTCAATTTGGAGCTTTCTACAAGAAGTTATGACCGTTTGAAAAACAGCCGCCCAGTGTTAATTTTGCTGCGGGATTTTACTTTCTTTTTTTTAGTCCCAATTCAACTAGGTAACTTTTGGCCCACGAATTTTGTAATCTTTTGGGATATTTTGGGGCACAATTAGGAGAGTAAAAATATGAGTTATATTTTTATATCAAGAGGGAGGATTTTTGAGAGCCGAACTTGGAAGAAGACGGAAGAAACAAGAGAAGACAACTAACTGACGATCAAGAGTTTTTGAAGATTTCTTCTCCTTCAATCCATGCCAGGTTCTATCAATTCTTGTATTTTTAATTTAATTATGTTCTTCTAATTTTCTTTAGCCAAGGTAGACGATGAAACCTTGTTTTAATTAAGTGATTTTTTTGTTATTTGTTTAATTCCTTTTTAGAGCTTTAACGTTCATGGTTCATTCTTGATTAGATTAATTAAATAAAATTCATTTCATCTTAAATATTATGTATTTTTTATTGTTAGAAAATGATTTAGTTAATTCGTGCTTGGTGCTTAAACTTGTTCTATTAATTTCTTTTAATTTTTCGTCATCTTTATTTCGAATTGGGATACATAGAATGCTTAGAAAATCTTTGATTCTTTGTTTTCTTTCAATGGAACTTGATACGAAAAACGCTTAAGTAATTTATGTTTGAAGCATAAGGGAAGCCTAAATTAGTTTTTTTTTTTTGGACTTAATTGATAAATATTTAGAACGACAATAGATTGATTTCGAGTTGTCGCGTGTTTTTGAAAATTAATCAATAATTAGATAATTGCTGAGTTTAACAATGGTAGATTCTGAAACTTTGGTATTTTAAACTTCTTGATTTTTCAATCTCATTATTTTCGCATAATTAGTTATTCTTTAAATTAAATAATTTCAACAAAAAATCTTTTCGACTCAACTAGCATAGAATAATAGTTAATTATGATTAAATTATACTTTCTCCATTGCAGTCTCTGTAGGATCGACCTCGTTACTACTTTTCTATATTCCAATAGATCCCCACACTTGCGAATTAATTAAATTTGACATCAAATTTTTGGCGCCGTTGCCGGGGACTGCGTTTGAAAGTTAATTTAGTTTTATTTAATTTTATTCTTGACTAGTTATAATTTAAGATTTTATTTATTTTATTTAGTAAAAAAAAAGGATTTTTATTGTGCATGCTTGGTCGTAGATCTCTGGACATTAAACTAGAACCTTTAGATAGTGAGATTGAAAGAACTTTTCACTAGAGAGAACGACCTACCAATTTAGATAAGATTGGAGGAACCGAAGCAATAGTAGCTATGGGTGATAAAATTAAGGAGAGACCTTTTAGGGACTATTTTAGTCCATTGGCTAATTTGAGCACCTCATGCATACAATACCCACAAGTAACTGCTAGGAATTTTGAGCTAAAACTGAGTGTACTTAATTGTCTTCCATCTTTCTATGGTTTAGATAGTGAAGAACCCTATAATCATCTGACAGATTTTTATGCTATATGTGAGACTTTTAAGTATGAGAATGTTTCTCCTGATAATGTTAAACTTCGTCTGTTTCTTTTTTCTCTGAAAGATAGATCTAGATCATTGTTTAATATGTTACCTGCAAATAGTATTACATTTTTGGGAACAAATGGTTGCTAAATTTTTGAATAAATATTTTTCTGTTCACAAAACTAATGCTATTCACAGGGAAATTTTAGAGTTTGTGCAGAGAGACGAAAAACCATTCTATGAAGCTCGGGAGAGATTCAATGGGCTTCTTATGAAATGTCCACATCACGGTTATGAAAAATGGCACTTATGCCAATATTTTTTGGAGGGTTTACTATCACATGTTCAAGAGTGGTTGATGGCCACAAGTGGTGGAGAGCTGATGTCTAAAAATGCTACAGAAATTTGGAGCTTCTTTCAAAAGCAGGCTGACAATTCACAACAGCGAAATCGTTCTTCTCGGACTGAACTAAAGAAAAGAGGTATTTATGAGATTCGCAGTAGTGAACCTAGCTCAGAAATCAAAAAAGTCAAATGCATGATAGAAGATATTTCTCGTAAGTTGACGTCGTTGACAGCCAACAGTTCTACTGAGCCAGATGCATGTGCTGATCAAGTGAATGCCCTCAACATGATGAAGAAACCTCCTTACAATCCTTACTCCAACACCTATAACCCAGGTTGGAGGGACCATCTCAATTTTTCTTGGTCACAGGGTGTTTAACAGGATAATACAACAGGTCAAGCCCCTCAGCAGACTAATCAACAATTCAATCAAAATTTTTCACAGCCAAAACCATGGAAAGAGGCAATTCAAAACTTGACAAAAGCTACACAAGCTGCATTAGAGCGCCAGAATCACACAATTACTGAGTTTAAGAATGAAGTATGTGCTAGCTAGAACTCACAGGCACAATCCATCTCCAATCTGGAAAACATGATGGGACAACTGGCTTCATCAGTCCAACAGTTGGCAACAACTATTGAGAAAGGAAAATTTCCTAGTCAGCCATTTCCTAATCCTAAAGGAGTGCAACAGGAAGAGGCTAAATCCATCATGACTTTGAGACGTGAAAAACTGTTTGACAACAAAGTAGATATCTCAAAGTAAAACACATCTCAATCACTTTCTCCAGGTACTGACCCAACTGATGATTCAATCCAAGAAGCTCCCAAAGAGGACAATGAGCCATCTTACATTCCAAAAGCCCCATTTCCTCAGAGGCTCACAAAGGTAAAGCAAGGTAATTCTATCAATGATATGATGGAAATCTTCAGGTAGGTAAATATAAATATTCCTTTACTTGACGCTATTAAGCAAGTACCTGCTTATGCTAAGTTCTTGAAAGATTTATGTATGACAAAGAGACAACTACATATGCACAAAAAGGCATTTCTTACTGAACAGGTTAGCTCTCTAATTCAAAGCAACACCCCTCCGAAATTTAAAAATCCAGGTTGTCCTACTATCTCATGCATCTTAGGAAACCATAAGATTGAGAAAGCTTTGCTAGATTTAGGAGCTAGTGTTAATCTTCTTTCTTATTCTGTGTATATGCAACTTGGACTAGGCGAGTTAAAACCAACCTCTGTGATTTTACAACTTGCTGATAGATATGTGAAAGTACCCCGAGGAATTGTAGAGGATGTTTTGATACAGGTTGACAAGTTTTATTTTTTAGTTGATTTTATTGTACTTGATACTCAACCAGTACGAGACTCTACAAAATATATTCCTGTCATTTTTTTTCGTCCTTTTCTGGCAACATCTAATGCTATTATTAATTGCAGGAATTGAGTTATGCAGCTATCCTTTGGCAACATGACACTAGAATTGAATATTTTTAATGTCAACAAGCAACCACATGACAATGAGGATGTTGCTGATGTTGATATGATAAAAGCATTAGATGATAATTGTTTTGTTTATACTAATTGTGATGATGCGTTAAACATGTGCTTCACTCATTTGAGTTCTTATTTTGATGTTGATAGTGCTATAAAAGAAGTTAATGTTTTGCTTGAATCAGCACCTATCATGGGTACAACTAAATGGAAACAGAAAATTGAGTCACTTCCAACGAATGCCAAAGTCAATAGGTGCAAGCAAAGCAGGTCCTCCAAAGCACTTTTCAGAGTGCCATAAGGCAACCAGACAATAAGTCAAGCTAATGACTATAAATAAGCGCTTAATAGAAGGCAACCTATTTTCTAACCCTTTTATTTACTTGCTTTATATATAGTAGTTTTAGATAATTTAAATAATTTATTAGTTTTTGTTTTATTTATTGCACTTACTTCATTGCTTCTGAATTTGTGTATCATTCTGGTCTGTATAACTGAAGTAATTTTATTTTGTTAAACAAAAAAAAAAGAAACAAAAAATAAAATAAATAAAATAAAATAAAAAATATTTTAGACTATTAGACAACACTTGAACTTGTTCTTTTATCTGAATACTTATCCATGTTAGACCTGATTAAGTAAGTACATAGCCACTATTGACTTATCGTTTATTGGAAACATGACTTGAGTGTTTGTGTTGATATTGTTGACTAAGTATCATTATAAAAAATTCTGTTCCTACATCCTTAAGTTAGTGACTGTTTTGAGAACAGTTTGAGAGTGTGAAAGTTACTACTTTTGTTCTGAGAATGTTTACATAGCCACTATTGACTTATCGTTTATTGGAAACATGACTTGAGTGTTTGTGTTGATATTGTTGACTAAGTATCATTATAAAAAATTCTGTTCCTACATTCTTAAGTTAGTGACTGTTTTGAGAACAGTTTGAGAGTGTCAAAGTTACTACTTTTGTTCTGAGAATGTTGATGGTTTGGGTTTTCTAGGTCTAATCTTTGGTTGAATAGGTTGTAGTCAAGGAATCTAAACTGAGCACTACTCATTGCTGATATAATAAAATAAAATATCTGACTCGAGCAATTAAGCTTGTTAGGGTATCTTAAAACCTGGTGCCCTATGGTCATCTAACTTGGGATTCATCGGCCCAAAGCTCGCTACATGAGTCATATATATATATATATATACATATATATATATATATACATATATATATATATATACATATATATATATATATATACATCTTCACTTCTCTATTAGTCTGTGAGATTTTAGCAATTAAGTTTGTTAGGGTATTTCAAAACCTGGTGCTCTATGGTCATCTGACTTGTGAGTCATCGACCCAAAGCTCGCTACAAAGGTCATATAGAAAGCTAGTGAAAGAGAATTATTGCACAGGATGTAAGACTGTTAACATAAGTAGCATAATAAAAAAGAAGAAGAAGTAGAAGTGCTCAGTAAGGATTGCTAGGTTAGAACCTCAGAGACTGAAGATGAGAATTTAAAAATCACTCACCATCCTAATTCTAAGAATACAAGTTCTAAGTTTTACCACTTTTGTTGAAAAAAAAAGCATTGTGATGATCAATAGAAACCAATTTCGCTAGAACACTTCGGAATTTGAGAGAAAAGCATTAGAAGTGTGATAATTTACGAGAAGTGTAAGAAATAAATTACTACAAAGGGTTCGGGATTGTTAAAATATCAACAACACAATATTGGTCGTGGTCTAATACATGTATAAGTTCAATTTTTGGCTATTCACACACTCACACAGGGTCGAGCATCGGATAAGTGAAAAATTTTGTGTTGTTGTTTAATATCCTTCTAAAAGTGTTGTTTTATTTTCGAACATATGGTAAGAAATTTAACATTGACTAATTTTCTGTTGATTCTATTAGCTTAGTTTAAAATTATGGTTTATTTTTATTTTTGTTCGAGGACGAACAAATGTTTAGTTTGGGGGTGTTTGATAAGAGTATTTTTGCACTTATTTGGACATTTAAACTAAGCTTTTATTCTGTCATTTTATTGAATTTTTACTTAAGTTAGTTATTTTCCTTTCTATTTCAGTTTTGGACCCGTTTATAAGTATATGAAGAATATTGGACGAAAAGAGCATAAAATTTGGTTAAAATTGATAAGTAAATGATATACCATTGGAAAGATAATCGAATTACGAGTCCACCACTTTTTACGGATCTCAATTTGGAGCTTTCTATAAGAAGTTATGGCCGTTTGAAAAACAGCCGCCCAGTGTTAATTTTGCAGCGGGATTTTACTTTCCTTTTTTTAGTCCCAATTCAACTAGGTAACTTTTGGCCCACGAATTTTGTAATCTTTTGGGATATTTTGGGGCACAATTAGGAGAGTAAAAATATGAGTTATACTCTCATATCAAGGGGGAGGATTTTTGGGAGCCGAACTTGGAAGAAGACGGAAGAAACAAGAGAAGACAATTGACTGACGATCAAGAGTTTTTGAAGATTTTTACTCCTTCAATCCATGCCGGGTTCTATCAATTCTTGTATTTTTAATTTAATTATGTTCTTATAATTTTCTTTAACCAAGGTAGACGATGAAACCTTGTTTTAATTAAGTGATTATTTTGTTATTCGTTTAATTCCTTTTTAGAGCTTTAACGTTCATAGTTCGTTCTTGATTAGATTAATTAAATAAAATTCCTTTCATCTTAAATATCATGTATTTTTTATTGTTAGAAATTGATTTAGTTAATTCGTGCTTGGTGCTTAAACTTGTTTTATTAATTTCTTTTGATTTTTCGTCATCTTTATTTCGAATTGGAATACATAGAATGCTTAGAAAATATTTGATTCTTTGTTTTCTTTTAATGGAACTTGATACGAAAAACGCTTAAGTAATTTATGTTTGAAGCATAAGAGAAGCCTAAATTAGTTTTTCTTCTTTTGGACTTAATTGATAAATATTTGGGACGACAATAGATTGATTTCGAGTTGTCGTGTGTTTTTGAGAATTAATCAATATTTAGATAATTGTTGAGTTTAACAATGGTGGATTCTGAAACCTTAGTATTTTAAACTTCTTGATTTTTCAATCTCCTTATTTTCGCATAATTAGTTATTCTTTAAATTAAATAATTTCAACAAAAAATCTTTTCGACTCAACTAGCATAGAATAATAGTTAATTAGGATTAAATTATACTTTCTCAATTGCAGTATATGTGGGATCGACCTCGTTACTACTTTTCTATATTCCAATAGATTCGTACACTTGCGAGTTAATTAAAATTTGACATCACTTCACGGTGTAAATCCATCGACATCGAATTGGTTTCTTTCCTGGTGGAGGATCAACTAATTCCCATGTTTCATTTTTTTTCTAGAGATTTCATTTCCTCGTTCATAGCTGCTTCCCACATAGGATCAGTTAAGGCTTCCTGCACATTGTTAGAAATAGATAAAGCAGATAATTGATTCACAAATGACATGTTTGTTTCTGACAAACATTGGTTAGATACATAATAGTTCATGGGATATTTTACTTTGCTAGAAAGCTCGGGTTCATATGTGGCTTTAGGAATATCTCTAGTATGACGTTGTGGTAATTGTCTTCTATGTGGCTCAGGAACATCTTCAGTAAACAATTGGTGTGATATGTCGACCGGAGATAAAGCCATATTTTCAAGGAACTCGGTTTCATGCTGAGTTGGAGATAGACCCACTTCTTCGGTTATTTGGTGCTCATCACTTACTTCTTCGGTTATTAGGTTCTCATCACCACTTTAATCTAATGTCATACCACTTAAATCCACGTTGCCCACATCCTGGTTATCATCTTCATCATAAATTAGAGTTTGAATTTCCTTCTGGTACTCCCCCTGAAATTCAGAATTGGAGAAATACATTGTATCTTCATGGAAAACAACATCTATCGTAACAAAACATCGACATATTGGAGGATGGTAACACCGATATCCTTTTTGATGAGTGGCATACCCAACGAAAACACATCGTAATGCTTGAGGAGTTAACTTGGTGCGTTGATGCTTGTGTAGGTGTATAAACACCACACACCCAAAAACACGAAGAGCTAAATTCGAGACAGCTGGGGCAACAATTGCATCAGTAAGGGTTTGGAATGGTGTTTTGAAGTTGATGGTGTTGGAAGGAACCCGATTGATTAAATAAGCTGCAGAATTGAGTGCTTCTCCTCAATAAGATAATGGCACATGGGCTTCGATTAACAAAGCACGGACAATTGCCAACAAGTGTCGATTTTTTCGCTCGGCCATGGGTGTGTTAGAACAAGTTATGTGATGAGTCATTCTTTGTGTTTTCAAATAGTATTGAAATTCAGTACTCTGATATTCTCCACCATTGTCACTGCGAAGAACTTGAATCTTTCTATTGTACTGAGTTTCAACCCTTTTATGAAACTTTTGAAATATCGAGTTCACTTCACTTTTGGATTTCATCAAGCAAAGCCATGTCATCTTGGTACAATCATCAATAAATGTTACAAACCAACGTGACCCACCAAAAGTAGTGACCTTAGATGGACCCAGACATCACAATGAATAATCATAAAAGGAAGTGGACTTTTATTCAATCGTAATGGAAATGAAACACGATGACTTTTCAAAAGTTCACAAATATCACACTGAAAACTAGAAACATCAACTTTTGTAAATAAACTAGGAAATAATTTTTTGAGAAATCGAAAAGAAGCATGACCAAAACGGCGATGCCATAACCATATTTTTTTGTTTTTTGTGTCTTCAGAACTACCAACGGCCAGAGCTTGTCGTAGATTATCGATACTCTTTGATTCCAAGTCCAAGTAATACAGCTTCTCCCGTCTAATACCACAACTAATCGTTTTTCTGGTTTTGATGTCCTTAAATACACAAAAATCAGGCCAAAAAATTACAACACAAGATAAGTTAGCCGTTATTTGAGAAACTGACAAAAGGTTATAATCTAAACATGGAACCACTAAAACATAATCTAAATTTAATGTATCGTTTAAAGTCAAAGATCATTCTCCAATAACTTGGGTCGAAATTCCATTTGCAGTAGAGACAAACTTTTGGGTGGAAGGTTTAAGTGGTGAGAACTGTCTAGAATCATATTTCATATGATCTGTTGTACCAGAATCAATTATCCATGCACTATTTAAAACAGGTGTAGAAATACTTAAAAACTTACCACCATTGTCGGCAGCTATTACCAATGCCGAGGCTGTGTCAGTAACTTCATTTTCTATTTTTGTTTGAGCAATTGCTGTAGTGGAAGGATTTTGTTGATTTTTCTTTGTGCGACTAGGATCCCACCATTCTGGATATCCCACCAGATCAAAACAACGACTTTTGGTATGACCAGTCTTATTGCAATGAGTGCATTTGTATGAAGACTTGTCAATACCATTGGTCGGTCTGCCATTGTTAGGTCGGGCTCGATCTTGTTGACCCTGATAAGGACGGTTCCGAGCTACCATGGCACTGGATTCAGATGCTTCAGAATTACCTTTCAAGGTGGTACTACGAACAGCTTTCCGACGAACCAAAGAATAACACTCATCTTGGTTTGGCACTGAGTATCTGCGCAAAATCTCTAGTCGGATTGAATCAAGCTCTTCGTCCAATCCAACGAGAAATATGTGAACTCTTAATCGTTCAATAGACTTGTGGTGGGCTTTGACATCATCTGGATCTGTCATAATCACCGTATCACGATGGTCCAACTCTTGAAAAATTTCACTCAGCTCTCCATAATATACAAAGAGGATTCTTCTCTTTTGTGTTGCAGAAAAAGTCTTCTGATTCAAAGTGAAGACTTGTAATTCATCACTTCCATTGTAGAATGCTTTTGAAAAGGCGTTCCAAATGACGTAGGCAGTGGGTAAGCGTAGATAACGCCTCATAATTTCTGGAGACATAGACATTAAAAGCCACCGTTTGACTTTTTTATTTTCAACATACTATTTTTCATAGCCTTCATCAGATTCTGCAGGTGGCTTGGTTTTGCCACGAATGTATGTAATTTTGTCCCGTTAAGCAATTTGCATTTCCAGCAATTGAGACCATATGTCGTAATTTGATTCAGTGAGGGTGATTCCTGCATTAAAAACTCCTTCTGACTGAACTACAACTGGATTTTTTCCACTCATTTTTTTTTCTTCATATTCGAAAAAAAAAAGAGGATTTTGAGAATTTGGGTTTGGCTACGGCTTGAATTTGATTTAATAACTGGGTTTTGGTTATGGATATGGAGATGGGTATGGTTTAATTTTATGAATTTGGATTGTGAAAATTTTGAAACGAATGAACCAAACTTGTCTCTGATACCATCTAAAGATTTATGAATTGTGTTTTTCATTCATAATACAACTCTATAATTACAAGGTATATATAGGGTTTTCATGACATAAACCCTAGAATAAATCTAAGATTATAATCCTTTAATTACAATATTGCAATCTTCTATAGTTAACCGAAATCATCTTAAAATAGGAAAGAATCGATAATATATATCAACAGGTTCTTTCTTGAGAAAAAATGGAGAGAGAAAAATGGATTATTTCTTTGTAACTCACCTTTTCATTTGATAACTTAATGGGTGTTATTCCAGGATTTTTTTCATGTTTAATAGACATTAAGATGGAAGTTGAAGAGTTTAAAACTCTCAAAAAACAAAAATAAAAATACTTTTGAAAAACATTTGAATGGTAATTGAACTTGGATTGTTTCTATGTTAAACCATACATACATATGACTATTATGCTAAGCAATCTAGTTACTTGTTAAAGAATTTCAATAAAATCATTTTAAATTTATATAAAGTAAATGACTTAAATCTTTGGACTTAAATCGGATTTAAGATTTGGGTCTTTATTCCTTATGGGGCTGAGTTTCTAAGACTCGTCTTTTAATTGGACTAAACAAACCAACTATAAAATAAAGTTTTGGGACCTTACAAGTTAGGTGATTAGAGATGGATTAAAGATGGCAACGGAGCGGAGTCGGGGCGGTTGTTACCATCCCCGCCCCTTCGGGGACTTTTGGAAGCTGGGGCGGGGATCGAGTCGGGAGCGAAACGGAGATGTCTGGTACTATAAAAATTGGTTGAGAGTAGATTAGTAACAAACTGAAAAAGTTGGAGACCAAAAGTGTAAATTACCCTTATTTAAATCAAACATATTATTGGTAATTTGAACTATATTATTTAGGATAATTTGCACTTTTGGTCTCCAACTTTTTAAATTTGTTAATAATCTACCCTGACCAATTTTTATAGCATTTTTGTCTCCAACCTTTGTATTTTGTTGCAAATCACGTCCTCATTGACATATTTTGACGGATTTACCCTCCTATTTAAATAACAAAAATAGGAAGAAGCTAAAAACAACAAAAAAAATGAAAGAAAATTGTAAATAAAGTCCCATAACTTTTTAAAAGCACAAAATAACTTTATCTTCTCCAAAACCTACCCCACCCAACGTCCAAATCACCACCTGAATTCTAGAAATGAAACAAACCTAAATTGTACTGGTCGACTGTGGTGACCTCTTGCCGCTTCCCATCAACTACCTCTTTCCATAATGTGACATTGTTGTCTCCATAAGCTACGGCTAACAAGTTCCCAGTCAGAGACAACGAGACCCTCCAAACGGGATTCTTAAAGTCTTTCAAAACTTTACCCTTCCACTGATTGCTTTCTTTTGCCGTAGTCCTTCAAGTCCTGCTGAATGCCCCAAACTTGGTGCTCTGGCAACGTCTCTCACCCAATCGGAGTGCACTTGTAGAGAAGGAAAGCAATCTACCTTCCAAATATCATTATATAGCTTCCAAACCTTCATTGTGTTATCACAACCACTAGATGCCAACTTCTGAATAGGATCCAGAAGTCTAGTTCCAACTAAAGCACCAGGGGCCATTGAAGGGGCCCATGAAACTGAGGTGGCTCCAACGAGGTAAGCTTGGTCTATTTTCGTTGTGTCCCGTTTCGTCGACTATTCTACACTCATTTCTTATCCTAAACATTCCTCCATTTCTGCGCAATTGAGCAATGACACCACTATTTACCTCCCTTTGACTGATCCTAACGTTCCTCAAAACGATGTCGTAATGCTGTACAATGCCTACTCCCCATCTGGAACGACGTACGGTAAGGCGGTGTTCATGAACTACAATATATGACCATGCTTTGAATGATTTCACTATTTGTTTCTTCCATGAGGACTTGAGTTCTCATGGAGTGGGGTATGTTTTTGAGGAAAATGAAGTTATTTTTTGTTTTTTAGAAGTTATGAGACTTTCTTTGCAATTTTCTTGTATTTTTTTTTTTGTTATTTTTAGCTATTTTGTATGTTTGTTTATCTAAAGATGATGGCAAATTCGTCAAAATATGTCAATGAGGACGTGATTTGCAATTACTTGAAATGTTGGAGATGTCTAGTGCGAAAAAAATTGGTTCGAGGTAGATTAGTAACAAATTTGAAAGGTTGGAAACCAAAATTATAAACTACCCTATTATTTAGCATGTCAATATATATTTTTTACTTTATATAAATATATGAAGTGACAATTTGTTATAAGTAATTAATATGGTAATTAAATTAATATCTTAATATTTTTTTATGTATTAACGAAAGTTTTGTTAATTTTTAAATTTATTAAATGTGATTACAACTTTTCGTAAAAGTTCAATTATAGTTTTTTAGAAAAACTCAAAATTTAAGTTGGTGTTCTCTTTGTGTTTCTGTTTTGTGTTTTGAGTTTTGAATTCATTTTGTGTTTTGTATTTTGAGTATTTGTTTTGAGATTTTTGAAAATGCGTTGTTTCTGAAAACAGAAAACTTGAAAACGCATTTCCTTAAAAAAATTTGAAATTTGGACTTACTTGGAATTAAAAATAATTATTGTTGGAATTAAAAACAATTAATTCTTTAGAATTAAAAATATTTATTGATTAAAAACATTTATAAAACATTGAAACTTGGAATTAAAAATATTTAAACACAATTAAAAACATTTAAAAATAATTAAAAACATTTAATTATGGAATTAAAAACATTTAAAAACAATTACAAACAATGAAAAACATTTAAAAAGAATTAAAAATATATAATTATGGAATTAAAAACATTTAAAAACTATTAAAAACATTTGGAAAAGAGTGGGGAATTGAACCCCTAACCACCAACAAACAAATCGCGCGCCTGGCCACTTGGGTAATGAACCGTGTTTTGTTAAAAAAATGCGAAAAATGGTTAAATCATAAGTATTTTTCTCAACGTAAAATTAAAAAAAAAAAATTCGGAACTAAAAATCGAAACGCAGACCTTGTTTTGGCAATCACTGTGTTTTGTAAAGAAAATGCCCAAAATGATGATATTGTCATTTTCCGTTTCTTGTGATAATTGTTTTTGTGTTTTGAAAAATGCATTTTCGAAAATGGCAAAGAAAACACGTTTTCACCATTTCTAAAAACATAAAATGGAAAATGGGTTGAAAATGGGCAAGAGAACAGCCTAAGTTTTTTAAAACAAATTTTTAAAGTTGTTCTTTTAATCAAAAAGTACTTACTAACTTTAGTCAAACAAACATAAATGTATACTATATCTAAAAGGTCCTTAAAGGGAGAATTTTTGGACTATTCTACCCTTGCAAATTTTTTAAAATTCCACATCCACCCTTAGTATTCATTAATGTAAAATTATTTTTTAATATTTTATTTAGTATTCTTTTATTGTTCATCATTATTGTACATTAAATTTTCAACAATGTATTAAATTAAATATGAATGTGAAAAGATGATCTCAATTTTTATTTTTATTTTGCATTACTTAGATAAAATGAATGAGAAATGAGTTTTAACAAAAAAAAAAAAAAATGAATGAGAAAAGTTGTAACTTTGTTTATTATCGTATTAAAATTCAAATCATGATTGTTAAAATTGAAATGGACATAAAATGATTATTTTCAATACATTAGATTATAGTGATTATGAGCATGTTTGGTTTAGTTTTTTTTTTTTAAAATTATTTTTTTCTCAAACCCATTTTTAATCACATATTTTGTAGAACCTAAAAATTTTATCAACTTTTTAACCACACATTTTACTATTTTTTTTTTCAAAATCTTTAAACCCCACCAAACGTATACTATAATTTAGAACTAACGTGTGAAACTTTTTTCATTTTTAATTTAATTTAATTTTACTAATATATATAGAACGTTCTTCTCATTTTACTTCTATCATTCAACAATATTCTCACAACATAGACAAATATTGACAATTCATTAATTTTTTCAATTCATTAATTTTTTTTCTTACTTACATTTATGACGTTTTCATTTACGTCGTCAAATCAGACACGTCCAATAAAAAAATAACATACACAAAGAATATTGTTTACAAAGAACTACTACTCCAACAAATGTATAATATCATGTAGTCAATAATTATATTATCTCACAATAAAATTAATAATTAATAATTTTATTCTTCGTAAAATACAGCCATTGAGATCTTTAATTCTATAAGATTTGATATCAAATGTTCGTCAATCATCAAAGTTTAAATCACTAAAAGGTCTACACTGGGTTGAAATTATTGTTGGTATTATTACTATATAAAACTCATTTCTGATTGTAATTGTAATTACATGAATGGAATTTATCTTTTAATATTTATTTACTACTATTGTTTATTAATCGTACATTAAACTTTTAACAATTTATTAAATGTATAATTAAAATTTATAAATATTTAATATATTAAATTAAATATGAAGGTGAAAAAATGGTCTCATTTTTATTTTTATTTTTATTACATAGATAAAAGAAATGAGAAATGGATTTAAAAAAAATGAATGGGAAAATTATAATTTTTTTATTACTGTATTAAAATTCAAATCATAGTTGTCAAAACTTAAATGGAAATGAAAAGATTGTTTTTAATATATTGGATTATAGTGATTATAGTTTATTATAGTTTACAGCTAACATTTGAATGTAATTCTATGAATGTAAATAACATATCAATATCGAACAATATAATACAACATATTATCAAGAACTATATTTATTATTTTTATTGTAATGGCTACTTTAACATTTTAATTATTAACAATTTAAAAATAAAAATTTTGAAAATATTAAAATTTGACAATATAATTACAAAAGCACGTGCAACGTACACGTGTCAAATTATATAACTAAAAACACTTATATTCTTTAAAAAATGATTTTGAATCTAAAAAATATCCTTCCAAACCGACACACTATAACTCATAAATCAATCGTTGACTGCTTAAGATCCAGACATGGAGGAGACTGTACAAGTGTTGGAAAAAGTGCCTATCATTAACTTCTCTCACCTGCACCGTGATTCTGTAATCAAGCAAATTCATGAAGCTTGTCGAAACTTCGGTTTCTTTCATGTAAATCACACACACAAACACATTATTATATTTTTTAATTTCCATTTTTTGTTCTTCTATGTAAAATAGATGACATGCAATCCTTTAAACATTATGTTTTTTAAGATCCCTTTTTTGTTCTTCTATGTACAATATATGATGTGCAATCCTTTAAAACATTTTAATTTTTGTTTGAATTTAGGTTGTGAATCATGGGATATCTGATTCAGTGATTGAAGAAGCTCTGAATGTGAATTCAAATTTCTTTGGGTTGCCAATGGAAATGAAGGAGGAGTTTAATTCTGATGATATACAGAAGCCAGTGAGATTTAGTAGACTACAAATTGGATGCCATGAAAATGAGATGCTTTCAAGGGACTTCCTCAAGCTTTATGCACATCCTCTTGATCATTTTGTCAACTTATGGCCTTCAAATCCTCTCAATTATAGGTATCATTTCTTTCATCCCCTCCCTCTCCTTGGTTCAAAAAATTTTTTAGCATAAAAAGAAAAATTTGTGAAAATTTATTTTTTTTCATTTTTTTTTTCAATCTAAACTTTTTTTTTTCTTTTTAAATTCATCATGTATTTCTTCTCACTTTAAGGAAAATTCAAAAAATGTTTTCTATTTTTTTTTCCATTTTTTTTTTTTTGGTTTCCTAAAATTTTATAAACTGGGACAATTTAAGGGTAGGCGTGGGCCGGGTTAGGTCATTTTTGGATCCAACTCAAAACCTAAACTGATTTGATCTGTTTGTATGATATCTAACCTAAACCGATCGAGTCGATTAGTTGAAATAGAATCAAGAGGAAATTAGACAAATACATTAAAAATTTTGAAAAAAATTGAAAAATAAGTTAAAAACTCAAACATTAAAAATTACGAGTAGTGTTCTTCTACACTGGTGATGTGAAGACATCTTATCATATTTTGTGATAGTGAGCCATTTTATTTTGTGGGCAAGATATTTCCACATTACCAATAAACAATTACATCTTACCAGAAGTAAGAAAACACCACTCATTATATTACGATAATTAATAAGTATTGGCACAATTCATGCGCCCACCACTCACATGCACAAATTTAGGTGCACAAATTTAGGTAATGATGGGTCCCACACAAATTTAACCTCACATGTGCTATTTTTGTTGATATTGTGTTTCTTGTGCAAACATTTCGCAATGATTTAAGAATTAAGATGGGCCCAAAATTAAAGCAATTTTATAGGGGGCAAACTACGTAAATACCATAAATTGAGAGCCTTTTGAAAATCAGGTTAAAAAGGATTCTTAAACATTAATATCGTATTAAATATGCTCAAAATATAAATTAACTCCAAATCAAACACAAAACCTATCTCGTTAAAATCCAAATTAGTAATGAACAAAAATTTACTCATGACAAATTCAAATTCAGAATAAAAAACAAATCTCTTCCAGATTATTATAACGAATTTCTCGTTGTTTCTTCTCCAATTTAGTATAAAACCAGAACTCAAAATCCAAAATTATCATGTAATATGATAAATTTTGTTTATTTTTGATAATTTTTATTATGAATTACATAATTTTCTAAATTTTGTCTTGAAATATTCAGTAATGTGTTCAATAAATGTATTACGTTATAAATTTCAACTTAGACACATTCTCGTTCATTCACTTTTATTATGGATTTCTGATATTTTTAGATTTTTGTTTGTTTTAATATATATGAAAGTTCAACTTTTGATCAATGATATTGAGCAAGGACTTGTGAAAAGGTCTGTGAATATCAATTACAGAGTCGTACAAGGTGTTTGTGAAAATGTAAATATGAATATGCATTGAAGCTTTGAATTATTGATAAAAGTGACACATTTTGTCACTTTTTTATGTGAAAGTGACAAAACAAATTTGGATTACTTTTTTTTTTTTTGGTTTTCTAAATAAATATTTGTTGTGTGCATTATTGAGTGCCATGTCTTATTGAGGCGATTAGATATTAATGTATCATTTTCTTTGTCTTGAATATGAATTAATGTATTGGATAAGAAGTAATATATTTTATCACTTTTTAAGTAAAATGTCACACACAATTCAATTTAAGTTTTTTTAATATAACAGTTTTTTTAAGGATATAATGAGTTTATAAAATCTTTTTAATTGATATTTCGATATTATTCCTTACTCTTTTTATGTTGAATATGAATTAAGTTTATGTATTTAAAAAATAGCATGATGTGTCACTTTTTTATGAAAATGTCATAGAGTATCGCTTTAGATTACTGTGACATGTTATGCACTTTTTACTGAGAAAGTGTCATAACAATGGATACAAAGTGACAACAATTTTGGATCACCAAACTTCTCTATGGATCACTTTTTTTGTGTTCTAAATTGCTCTGTTCTAAAAAACTCGCATAGGCGGCGCCTAAGCTCCACGCCTAGCCACGAATCTTGTTTTGCCCTTGCCTAAGCTTCACCTATACCCGAAAAACTTGAAACTCGGTACCTATGTCTAGTCACACTTTACGCTTTTTAGAACACTGCTAAATTAATATTTGTTGTACATTATTGAGTGTTACGCCTTATTGAGGATGATCAAACATTAATATATTATTTTTCTTTGTCTTGAATATAAACTAATGTACTGAATAAGAAAGCGACATGATTTGTCACTTTTTAAGTAAATATTCACACATAATCAAAATTGAGTTTTTTTTTTTAATAAAATATTTTTTCAAGGATATATTGAGCTTATAAAAACTTTATAATTGATATTTCGATATTACTTCCTATTTTTTTTATGTTGGATATGAATTAAATTTGTGCATTTAAAAAATAACATGGTGTATCATTTTTTTTAATGAAAATGTTGCTTTGGGATTATTAAGAAAAGTGACACATTTTGTCACTTTTTACTGAGAAAGTGACAGAACAATTTTGGATAACAATCTTCTCTATAGATCACTTCTTTGTGTTCTAAAATGATATTTGTTGTGAATTATTGAGTGACATGTCTTATTGATGATAATCAAACATTAATGTATCAATTTATTTTTCTAGAATATGAATTAATGAATTAATGTACTGGATAAGAAAATGACATGCTCTGTCATTTTTTAACTAAAAGGTCACACACAATCTAATTTGAGTTTTTTAATAGAATTTTTTTTTCTTAAGGATATAATGAGCTTGCAGCCACCGCTTCAGATCCTGCTCCTCTACAATTTTTGGCCCCATATTCTGGGTGTGCCATGGGAGAATATTTATGCGATAATGGAATGCACACATTAATAATCTATGATGATCTTAGTAAACAGGCTGTGGCATATTGACAAATGTCATTATTGTTACGCCGACCACCAAGTCGTGAGGCTTTCTCAGAGGATGTTTTCTATTTACATTCTCGTCTCTTAGAAAGAGCGGCTAAACGATCGGACCAAACAGGCGTAGGTAGCTTGACCGCCTTACCCGTCATTGAAACACAAGCTGGAGACTTATCGGCCTATATTCCAACCAATGTGATCTCCATTACTAATGGACAAATCTGTTTGGAAACAGAGCTCTTTTATCGCAGAATTAGACTTGCTATTAACGTCGACTTATCTGTCAGTCGTGTTGCCGCTCAGTTGAAAGCTATGAAACAAGTATGCGGTAGTTCAAAACTGGAATTGGCACAATATCGAGAAGTGGCCGCCCTTGCTCAATTTGGGTCAGACCCTGATGCTGTGACTCAGGCATTACTCAATAGAGATGCAAGGCTGACGAAAGTACCGAAACAACCACAATATGCACCATTGCCAATTGAAAAACAAATTATAGTCATTTATGTTGCTGTCAATGGATTCTGTGATCGAATGCCATTAGACAAAATTTTTCAATATGAGAGAGTTATTCTAAATAGTGTAAAACCTAAATTCCTAAAATCCTTTTTAGAAAAAGGTAGTTTAACTAATGAAAGAAAGATGGAACCACATACATTCTTAAAAGAATGTGCTTTATCCGTTTGATTTAGTATTATTGAAATATTATTATTCGAAATTGAATGGATTCTAGTTCTTCTCTCTAAAAAAATAAAACGGAGAATTCTAATAGAAATCTATTATATATAATTCTATACTTTTTTTAATTATATATACTTTAATCCATTTTTTTTACTTTAACTATTTTATTCATTTTATTTCTTTTACTAAAGACTTTAGTGTGTGTATATATATATATATATATATATATATATATATATATATATATATATATATATAGAAGAGATACTAGATCTAAGTCTAATCTAAATTCCTTTTTTTTCTCTCATATCATGGGAAATGATGAAGTTTCATTGCTTCCTAAAAAGAAATGAAGAGTTAGGTGAGTTATAACCTTTTTGAAAAAAGAAAATATCAGTTGTAGTCTTCTTAAGATATCAAGTCAAGAGGGCGATGATCCTAGCAATGGGAGGAAAGGGGAGTGGGTAAGCGGGCTCCTTTCACTTTTGATTTGGTACAGATTAAAGATGTTTTCTTTTCCGTCCCGCCATTCCTAACGAAGGAAGGAAGGAATGGAGTAAGGGATACCTGCTCCTCCTCTTTCCCCTCGAGGGGGATTGATGAGGGGGGTATAATGCCTTTCCTACCCCCACTTAGATAATGACACTTCTCTTAAGGAAGGATTTCTTGAAAAGTACCGAAGAAGGAGATTTCCTAAAATTGGTTCTTAACGTAAGTAATTCTAAACTTAGGGTGGAATACTTGTCGATGTTGCTAATGATAAGTAACTTGCCTAAGTTTTCTACAAGGTTTTCTTTGGATGGGATGAATTATCTAAAGGAAGGATATGAACTATATGAAGAGATAAAGCGCAGATTGACCTTTCATCCTGCCAACCTGCTCGAATGCTTTGGGGAAAAGCACTAATAAGAGTCTAATAGTCTTATTTAGTTAGGTATAGGTCTAGACTTGATTTAGTGAGTCACCCCCAATGGCGATCTAAACACGCCACACAGTATTCTCTTTGTAAGTTTCTTTGTCCGCTTTGAAAAAAGAAAATAATAGCCCGAAGCTACCTTGGATCTCATTTTTTCGAACTTTAGCAAATGGACCAACGAGTATCGGGGCCAAGCGGTAAGGCATTTGACTTTCTCTTCAGTGGGAATGAAAGAACAGAATCGGAATTGAGGCTTTCAAAGAATGCTTTCAAGAGGCGCTTTCTTATGGAGATTGGCAATAACAAGAATAGACCCTTTAGTGAAAGCTCAATCCCAACTGGCCAAGCGGTGGAAGACTAGGCTGAATCAAATGCTCTGTTGGAAAGTGAAGTGGAAGAATCTGTTGTACATGAGCTCTTTGGATAGGAATGAAGCCAATGTCCCTATCAATAGTAGAAATAGTCACTAGCATAGAAGGAACTGCTATTGAATTCCCTGCTACTGTTCTAGCTGTTGTTGGACTAAGAGCTGTTGTCGCCTTTTAGGTTTCTAGTCAAAATAGGTTGTTTGCAAATCGGATCAATGAGACAATGCACATAATAGTGGGACTTCTGTCTTTCCTTCGTCACCTTGCGTGCCTTGTAATTGATATTTCGATATTATTCTCTACTCTTTTTGTATTGGATATAAATTAATTTTGTGTATTTAAAAAGTGACATGGTGTGTCACTTTTTAATTAAAATGTCAATTACGTTCGTTTATTAAAAAGTGACATATTATATCATTTTTTACTAAAAAATTGACGAACCCTATTTTTTAACTATTTAAAATTTTGAGCCTATTTTTCAATTTGTAGTAAAAAATGCAGTACTCAGCCTAATTTACCCTAGAATCAACCCAAATCGAATCGGTTTAGGCAGTTTTGGTTATTAAGTCGATTTGGACTTTGACCTATTTTGTTTCTACCTCTTTCCAAAAATATTTTTATTAGCCAAGTTTTTTTTTTTTTAAAGCCACATAAGGATTCTTTTAGAATTAAATTTCAATAAAATTATGAGTATACACAAAATTTCTATTCTTCGAATTCTTTTACTAATTAAGAAAAATTAAGTACTCCAAATCAAAATTTCTGCAACTTCATTTTTCTCTCATTAAACTACATTAGAAAACCAATACCCCAAAGTGAAAATCTACTGTTCAGATTGTCTTTTTTTTTTTTTTACCGGGTTGTTTAGGCGAGTTGGGTTGTTAACCAGCAATCCAACCCGAGCCAGTTGACATATTCTTTCATTTAAATTGAACTCACCCATTCATTGTTTTTCAACTGATCCAAATCGACACGAGTCGGTTCGAATCTATCGATTCGACGGTTTTGTGGATTTTTTCCCCACCCTTTACTCCTCTTGAAGCGGATGTTTTTAGTAATTAAAGTCGACGCAAATTAGTTTGAGAAATTGGATCAATTCTTTTTCTTATTGGATGATACTCTCTCTCTTGAAGCGGATGTTTTTAGTAATTAAAGTCGACGCAAATTAGTTTGAGAAATTGGATCAATTCTTTTTCTTATTGGATGATACTCTCTCTCTCTCTCTCTCTCTCTCTCTCTCTCTCTCTCTCCTTCCTTTTATTATGGGTCTAATTATTATAGCAAAAAGTACCAAACTTCAACTTTGATTTAACAGTTGGATATTAGTTTTAGTATTTAATTTGATACTAAATATTTAATTGAAATTGTCCACTGATAGTTACACTTCAGATAAATTTCTTTCGCCCTCCAGCGATTTGATCATTGATCACCTTTTAAGAGGAATTTATATTGAATGTTGGTATTAATTGGGTAATTTCGAAACCAAGACCTCTTCAGGATTGTGTGACTTAATTGAAATAAATACAAAATTTAGTGATTAGAAATTTTGTGACCACCAATATTTTTTTTGTAATTCAATTGAAATAGCTTACAATTGATATGATATGAATGTAATAATTTTTCTTTTCCATATATTCGATAGCCTATTTTTATATATGTATCTTTTAAGTTTTGATAAAACGCTACTACAAGCATTTTAGCCTTGCTTTCAATAAAGAATTCTGCAAAATACTAATATTTCTTGGTATTATTACAGGGAAAAAATGGGAATGTATGCTACAGAAGTCAGGAAATTAGGCATTGAGCTCTTTGGAGCCATCATGCAGAGCTTAAACTTAAGCCCGACATACTTGAAACAAAATTTCGAACAAGGCATGCAAGTGATCGGCATAAATTCCTATCCTCCATGCTTGGGATCAAGCGTAAAAACAGGCATAGCTGAGCACACGGATCACAGTATCATCACCGTTCTTCTGCAGAGTTCCCCGGCGCTCCATATCATGGATAGATCGGATGGCACATGGAAGAGCGTTCGCAAGATCAAAGGGTCGTTAGAAGTCATAGTGGGAGATCACTTGGAGATAATAAGCAACGGTTTGTACAAAAGTGTATTGCATCGAGCCATTCTGAGTTCAAATAACTGTACCAGGTTGTCTATAGCCGACCTTCATAGCCTTGGAATGGATGATATAGTCGAGCCAGCTGCAAAGCTAGTGGATGAAGAACATCCAAAGGGGTATAGGAGGAGCAACTTAAGAGACTATCTCGAGCATCTCTCGTCCAAAGATTCAACACCTTTTAATCACAAAATTAAAATATAAACAAATCAGTAGTAATTGATGAGTATCTAGACCTAGTAATAAATTAAACGAGTGGCAAATATGATCAAATCTAAATTTAGTAAGAATTGAATCTAGTTTATTGTTGTTGTAATCAACATCAAAATGAAATAATTGATGTTACCCTTATTCACATTATTATCATTTAAGTTGTTCTGTGTTAATAGAAGTCTTATTTTGTTTGCACATGACTTTTGAACATTATGGTGACTACGACAGACCTATGAAACAACATTTCCTATATGTCAATGTTTGAGGGTTGCTATCTTCAATTTTCTTGTTATTTTCTAGTTTATCGTTAACAAAAAGCAGCAGTAAATACCATTATCTATGCATGTTTGTTCAATTAAAAATTTCACAAGTAAGCAAGTAAATATGTTTTTGTTAGTCGTCTCATCTAAAATCTTAAACTCTTAGAAAAAAAAAAATCACACGTAACTTCAACACACCTCTTCACGTGCACGCTAGATTTTTTTTTTTTTTTTTTTGTCAAATGTCTGACACATAGTACAATTTTTATAAATAAATAAATGACAGCGATACTAGAATGCAAGTGTCGAGCTTTCATACAATATTAACCACATTATTTAAAAGTTTTAAATAAGGGTCACATAATTCATTTAAATCTTGTCTTCTACTTTTTCTGTCAAAAGTAAATGTTGTAAATAGAAAATTACACTTTTAGCCTTAGCCTCTTATTTGGTAACACGTGTACTATTTGTTCTACTCACATCTTTACATATAAGATCATCTCCAATGCAACCGTAGATTGTTATATATATTTTTTTTGCCACAAGCAAAATAGACAATGCTATGAAATTTTTTCTCTAATACAAGTTGTCAAGTACTACGTCAAGCTGACATGGCAGGAAAAAAAATAGACAATGTCTAGAGCTCTGTCTAAATTCAGAAGTTCCGTGAGACATACTGACTCAACAAAATTTAGATTTTCTAAGCATATATATTTAAATGTAACTTCGATTTTATTTTAATAAAATAAAATACACCTATATAGCAATCTATATAATGCATTGGAAATTGATAAGTACAATTTTGTACTGATCGAGGTCCACAAAAAGGACAATTATAAGTACTCTTAAATATTTTCAGTATAATGGCGTATTGTTTTTTATTATTATAGAAAAATAACCAAATTCAAGAGTTGATCAAACGAAAAGAAAGCAAATAGAAGAAAAATAGACTTAATTTAACAGATAAAGAGAATTGAGATGCTTGTCAAGCAAATACCAAATAGAACAATTCAAGAATTGGATTTTAAAAAACCATGCGACCGCATGGTCAAGAATGACTGCAATCGCAAATAGATTGTCACTTAAAAAGAGATGAATGTCACATTTTTAGATCTATATCATTTTGAAAAGATGTATGCCACTTTTTGAAGATGTTTGTTACTTTTTACTTAAAAATAATAGAGCATGTCACTTTTTACTTAAACAGTGGCAGATCATGTCACTTTTATTTAATACATGTTCATTCTATAAAATTATTATTTAATTAACCATCTTTGTTATTTTTTTTTGTAGGACTGTGAGCTATTGATTCTCCAGACCTATTGATTTCTTGGCAAAGTCACATTCTACTCACCACATATAGTGATCAAAGCCTTAAATGACAAGCTTACTGAAACCCAAAAGCAAATGTTTAGGGAAACATGCTTTGGACCATATCTTGATTTAAAAGAAACGATGATTCAGGCTCAGTTGATTCACCAATTGTTATTAAGGCAGGTGAAGCAACAAAACATAAATGAATTATGGTTTAATATCAGTGGCAAACTGGTTAGATTTTCTGTTGAAGAATTTTGTCTAATGTCTGGACTTCGGTGCGTGGGTAATGGTTACCCACGCACCGAATGCGTAATAGTACGATTAAGGACAAATATTTCAAGAATTATGATAGCATTTCAACAGAGTGTGTTGAAAATGTGTTTAAAGAGTTGTCATCTGATACTGTTGACAAGGATATGGTGGATGTTGGTATTATTTATCTTATTTCGTTGTTCTTATTTGTCACATCATACCATAAATGTGTTGATGATTCAATTTTTGGATTTGTTGAATTGGGTGAAATAGAATTTTTTTCATGGGGGAATGAGTTATATAGTTTGACTTTGATGTCTATGAATGGTTCATTTAGCAAGAGGATCATGAAGTTCAATCCTTCCAAAAAAAATTGGAGTATAGGTTTAATGGTTTTCTTCTTACTTTCCAAGTTTGGATATACGAAACAATTCCCACAATAGCTGCAAAAAGGTTTTGTGTGAAGTACAAGCCATCACTTCCTTGAATCTTGAGTTGGAGTTCTAATGTGCATTTGACATCTTTACAATTACACAAACGTATTTTTTACTTGATTAAAGTAAGCTCTATTTATTATTTATACGATTTTTCTTTACATTTTTCATTACTGTTTGTTATTTTAAATTTATGAATATGTGTTTTTGCAAATAAAAGTTAATGATGTTAGGATAACTTAGGCGGAGAAGGATGTGGCATACACTGAGGGGTTGTTTGAGAATTGCAAATCTCAATGACAAAACGCTAATGACGATGACAACTTTGAGCATCCTGTTATTCATCAGTCGAAGCTAATGATTACAGCTCAAGAACCATTAGTTGGCGATGACAGTTCTTCAAAGTTGAAGAAAAAAAAAGACAGTTGAGTTTTCTGAGCATTTATTTACCTTTTTATGCTTTCTATATCTTTTTTGTTTATTGTTTCTTATGATTATGTGTTTTTCTCTGTTTTTTGTACTTTCAGAGACATTCTGAATTGAATGAAGAAATATTGAAATGTTTAGCAGAAATTGAAGTAAAACTTAAATCAAATGAAATTTTTTTGAAACGGCTGGCGAAAATTGATGCGAAAATGGAATCAAATGACATTATTTTGAAACGCTTGACAGTTATAGAGTCGAAAATACAATCAAATGAAGAAATTCAGAATCGAATAGCTGAGCTTGAAATCAAAGTTCAATCTAATATTCAAATTGAGAAACAAATAAAAGAACTTGAAGAAAAAGTAAAATCGAATGAAGAAATTCTAGAACGGGTGGCAATGTTGAAAGCAAAGTGAATGACTTGCAAATGTTAAAGATATGTCACTTTTTTAGATCTATGTCATTTTTTTTCAGAAATGTATGTCACTTTTTAAGAGATGTATGTCAATTTTTTAGTTCTATGTCATTTTTTGGAGATGTTTGTCACTTTTATTTTATTTTTGTGAAAATGTTGAGAGAAATAGAATAGGGGGATGACAGAGTTGATGTAGTTGATTTTGAAGTCCAAAAATTCTATATGTAATTTTTAATAAGAGTGTGTCATTTTTTGCTATAAGTGTGTCACTTTTTGCTATGTCACTTTTTACTATAAGTATGTCACTTTTTCAAAAAATGTATGTCACTTTTAAGAGATTTATGCCACTTTTTATATAGATATGTATGAGACATTTTATTTATTCTTATGTCTAGAATGGTGTAGAAAATGTTGCTAATGATACAATAGACATGAAAAAGAATGTAACTGACTGTTCTAGTTTTTCATTAGGTATTAAGTTTGATTTGACTGGAAAAAGTATTGAGAGGCCAGCTGAAACTAATGTGGAAAAAGTATTATTCAATTTCAAATGTATTGTATTTTTAATTTGAGATTTACTTTTTTGTTATTGTGCACTATATATTGTGACTTATTTATTTTTGATTTAGTTTATTGATGAAGATATAATCAATTTTAATGAACAGGACTAGAAGATTGTTGATGATGTTGCTGCTCATAGTTTAGCCAAAAAAATGCATGAAGATGTATTTTTTTTCACATTTTAATTTGTATTTTTACTTTGTTATATCTGTTTTGCACTGCAAAAAGTAATCTTTCGTACGTTTTTATTCAGACTGTTTGTGCATCATCGTCTAAAACTTGTGAGATTGATATAAATGATGATGATGTTGAATTGAAAGATGAGAATTGGCAAAAAATTGATGAGATTGCGGCAAAAAATTGATGAGATTGCGGTAGCCATTTTAGCGAAACATAAACTTGAAGAGTCAATTGTTTGTTTGATTATTTTTCATTTGAATGACTTATTTTTGTGTGTTCTGCACAATATAACTTGACACTTTTTAATTTTTTGCGACATTTGAGACGGATGATGAAGTCACTCTGGATGCACTACTAAAGAGGTAAAAGAAACATGCTGCACTTTTTCAGTCCCCATGAGTTAATCAATATGATTCTACGGTGGGTACTTCTACAGTGGGTACTTTTACGGTGGAAACTTCTACTGCAAAGCCTGTGGTGAAGGGTACGTTTGCATTCAAAGTTAGGTTGTGCTCCCCATACGGACTAGATGTGGAAGCATTTGAGAGTTGGTACAAGGAAGAGTTGGTGACGAAAAACAAGTAAGTATGTGACATAATGTCACTTTTTAATAAGAAATGTGACACATTATTTTTATCCAAATGTGTTTGTGTAAAAATTAAATCAACCATAGAGAAGATTTTTTATCCAAATATGTTTGTATAACTTGCATACATTGTTCTGTCACTTTTTGAGCAAAAAAGTGACATAACATGTCACTTTTCTATCCCCAAGCTACAATTCATATTCAAAATAAAAAAAATGATATGTTAATGCTTGATCATGATCAATAATTCATGTCACTTCATAATGTACAACAAATATCAAGTTAAATTTTGCAATTAAACCAACCACGGAGAAGATTTTGATCCAAATGTATTTGTACAACTTGTACATATTGTTCTCTCATTTTTTAAGCAAAAAATGACACATCATGTCACCTTTAGGCAAAAAGTGACAGAGTGTGTCACTTTTCTATCTGAAGCCTCAATTCATATTCAAGACAAAAAAAAATGATACATTAATGCTTGATCTTGCATAATTCATGTCACTCCATAATGCACAACAAATATCAAGTTAAATCTTATAAATAAATCAACCACAGAGAAGATTTTGATCAAAATGTATTTGTGTAACTTGTATACATACTCTGTTACTTTTTAATAAAAAAGTGACATACTGTATCACTTTTTACTTTAAGTATATCACTTTTTATAAGCATGTCACTTTTTTAGTAAAATGTGACACATTATGTTATTTTTTATAAATATGTTATTTTTACTAAAATAGTGTCACTACATGTTACAAATTTTGTACTAGTGTAATTGTATGTGACCTCTCTTTTTTGTAATACAGAGTTAATCATTTCAATGATGAGAATATTACGATTAGCCATTGCTTCTACTTCAGCGATATTTCAATCTCTTCTAAAATGTGGTGATATGAATTAGTGACAACCTATGAGGCTTTGGATGACACAGTAAGTTTTTGTTCGTTAGTTGTTTGGTTTAAGATTTATGTATATAATTTATTAATACATTGCTTATTCTTTTTATACACTTGTTTTGTAGCATATGGATGTGTATTTTTATTATCTGTGGAAGATGTTAAGGTGTGGACATGGTATAAAAATCAATGCTACAACAACGGACTTTGCCTTTGATAGTCAAGTTAGGGGATTGTATGATGATTTTTCGAAGGATCCACTAGTCCTTGTCAAGTAAACTTCTCTACTCTCATATCCAATTGGATTGTACATGCCTTGCAACACAATTTGGCGAGAAGTTGACCATGTTCTTATGCATTTGAGGATGTATAACTCGGCTTATTAGATTCTATGTCATTTTGACATCAAGGAGATGTGTTTGAATATATATAATTCCTACACTAAGATGGTCAAGAAGCCTGTTGTACTTGAAGCTGTTCAACCATTTTCAGTTATGATTCTTCATCTTCTATATAATACTGGGTTCTTTGACGGAAAAAATATTCCAGAACAAGAGGCACTAAAACCACTTGTTGTAAATTTGGTACCAAAACTACCACAACAAAAGAACGAGTTAGTTTGCTTTTTAATAATTTGACTTTTTATATGTTGAATAGATAGAAATGTATAGTTTGCCTTCAATTCTTGGTTAATGTTCTTTTTTTTTTTTGTTGCAGTGATGATTGTGGAATTTATGTGATTAAATATGCTGAGTATTCATTAATGAAATGTTGAAGGAGATGGCAAAGGCATTCAATATTGCACAGGTTCGAAAATACTTGGCTACTCAATTGTACGTGTATGCCAAGAAGAAGCAAGTGGAAAATTACGACACTGATAATAATTGGGTGCCAAAGGATGTTTGACACGACATAGAAGGCTGTAATGTTTTTGTACTAGGACTACATGTTACATGTAAATGTAGTGTATATGGTGAATGTAGTTTTATGTATATGAGATTAATAATGTAGGTTTTGAAAGCTTCTTTGCAAAAAATGTAAGTATAAAATATTTTTATATACAGGTGACATGCTATTCATGTTGATAAAACATGATTATATTGGATGATTTTTTTCAAACTGTTGAATATAGATGATAGAAGTGGATCTAATTAATATATTACTTTAAGTATGAAAATCATGTATACACTTTGACAACCATGTTAGGGGTTTTAATAATGAAGAAGCGATATAGTGTGTCACTTTTCGTTATAAAAGTGACATAGTGTGTCAATTTTCGTTATAAAAGTGACAGTGTGTGTCACTTTTTGTTCTAAAATTATGAAAATCATGTATACACTTTGACAGCCATGTTAGGAGTTTTAATAACGAACAAGCGACATAGTATTCTTTTCTCTTTAGGTCGTTCAGATTTTTTTTTTTAGATCAGGAGCCAAAACTATTCTTGCTTTTACATCATCTGATATATTCCAATCATTGCGATCTCCAAGTGGATAAACTGTACCACTGTATGTTTGGATGTACATCTCTGTTGTGTAATATTCTAAATAATATAAATATGATTCGTCTGTTATCTTTGCAATAACTGTCAATGCGTGTGCATATGGAATTTTGTCCACTTGGAATTGATTGCATGTACATACTTTTTTTTCAATATTCACCACATATGAGGCACAAATATCATTGACTTAGTATATTATTGAACTTGAAGTCGATGCTTGTGCAAATAATGTAAGAAAATAATATATTAATAAACTATGACAATTAAATCATGCTTTCATGACATTTAACTCCATCTTACTGAGAAAGTGACATACTATGTCACTTTTTACTAAGAAAGTGATGTGCTCTGTCACTTTTTATTCAGAAAGTGACACACTATGTCACTTTTTAAAATAATCATGTTTTCATTACAATAACAATCAAATATAATAAGATTTTAAAATCATAAACCTTCTACTGATATATAATTATAAATAAAGCCATAGACGATATGAAATCCAAGTCATGCCACTTTTTACTAAGAAAGTGATACACTATGTGACTTTTTACTCAGAAAGTAACACACTATGTCCTTTGTTGGTATATGCATGTTTTCATTACAATAACACTCAGCATATAAATGATATTTAGTTCATGCAATTTATAGCCAAAACACCTTCAATTTCTTTGACTCCATGGATTTCTCTCTCAATATTTTTTCTTGTTTGTTTGCAAGTTTTGTGAAGGTTGCCCACACATCGTTTAAGTGCATCACAAACCATTCTTGCAACAAATATCTTAAGAATTCTAATAAAAGTTCTATAGGACAACCTTTTGTTGTTTTTGTTATCGAATTTACTGATTCAACTATATTTGAAGTCATTGTAGAAAACATGTTATTTGTCATGTATACCCTTGACCACTTGTGATAACCAATCTATTCCTGCATAAAGAACAATCAAAATATTAATTATTTCTTGTATACAATGTTCTTATGCATTCAAAATAAATATTTTTGAACATACCAGGTGTGATCGAATCCCTTTGTGGATTTCATCGAGTTGTTTTATATGGAACTCAAAACCATTTTTCGTATAGGCTCTAGCAACTCTATTGAATAGTTGTGTAATGTTCTTTACATTCTTTTTTTTTTTTTTTGCCAAATGTTGACTTTAAATTTTGTAGCATGTGGTAGGAACATAGACCACGCATTGAATTCTTATACACCTTCTGGATTTCACTTTTTATGTTTTTATGTCCATATGAGATTATACACAATCTTTGTCGCTCACCATAAGCTTTTTTTAAAATAAGTAAGAACCACTGCCATAAATTATTAGTTTATAAGTCACCAACTCCAAATGCTAATATGAAAATGTTGTTGTTTGCATCTTGTGTACATGCTGTAAATAATGTTCCACCATAATTTTCTTTTAAGAACGTACCATAAATCACTATTATAGGTCTGCAATACTCCCACCCCTGAATAGATGCTCCTAATGCCATGAAGAGGTATTTAAATTTGTTGTTATCGTAAGTCTCAATTCTTGTAATTGATCCAAGATTTGTTTGTTCTATCATGTACAAATACTTTGGAACATTTTCATAAGACTCTATCGGATCTCCTCTCACCAATTCCAAAACTTTCTCCTTAGATCTCCAAGCTTTCTCGTAACTCATCGACACTCCGTATGTATTCATCATGTTACTTATTATGTCTGCGAGAGTGTATGTTGTTTTTGTTGAGACATACTTGTACTTGATGCATTTTCCAACTATTGAACTTGTTGCTTGATGGTGATCTGTCAAGATGATGTTATTTGAGCATGTGTGATCATTTCTCATATATCTTATTTTGAACATTTATTTCCTCCAAGTCTTTGAACTGAAAGTTTTTATGCATTTATCATCTATGCATTTCAGCACATATTCTTTTTTATCCGACTTACTTACCTTGAACTGAAAGTTTTTATGTATTGCATACACCAAAATATTTTTCTTAACCAATGTCTTGTTCCTAAAAACCTTTTTCTCTGTAATTTCATTCATACTAACAAATGAAATAATTTCACTACCTGTTTCATTACTCATTTCTTCAACCTCCGGTGTGCATGAAGAAACATCAATAGCTAAATCTTCAATAGATGGTAGACTTTGAATTGATGTTGTTGCCGAACCATGAAAAACCTGTAATTGCATCATGTCATTTTCTTCACCAGTAGCAGCTTCTAAAAGTTGTATGTCTTCAAAACTTAAAATTCTATGACATAATGAAATCGATGTGACATCTATGCACAAAGAAAAGCTTGCAAGATGTTTCTCCCTTCTTTTGAGCTCCAAATAGAATGTGGGAGAATTATTGTCTGAAATCTTCATCAGAGACAGGTTTTTCTTCACCTTATATTGTATTGTTATTGAGTGCGTCGCTGGAATTATGTTTGTAACTGAATATATCATACCATAGAGTTCGCAGTATGTGCATTCTATTGGAACAACAATTCCAGCCATTTTAAAATTTGTATATTGGTTACCTTGTTCCCATTTCCTTCCATAATGGATGAATACATTGATTTTATCCATATCTGCAAAAAAAAAAAACACCAACATATGATACATTAATGTTTGATCATCCTCAATAGATGTATCATTAAACAAAAAGTGACAGAGCGTGTCACTTTTCTATCCTCAAATTTCAATTCATATTTAAGACAAAAAAATAATATATTAATGTTTGTTCATACTCAATAGTTCATGTTACTCCATAATGCACAGCAAATATAAAGTTAAATCATCTATTTAAATCAACCACAAAGGTGATTTTGATTTATATTTGTGTGTGTAACTTGCATACAATGTTCTGTCACTATTCAAGCAAAAAGTGACAGAACATGTCACTTTTCTATCTCCAAGTCCCAATTCATATTCAAGACAAAAAATTTGATACATTAATATTTGGTCATGCTCAATAATTCATGTCACTTCATAATGCACAACAAATATCATGTTAAATCCTGCATTTAAACTAATCACAGAGATGATTTTGATTTAAATTTGTTTGTGTAAGTTACATACATTGTTTAGTCACTTTCTGAGCAAAAAGTGACATAGCATGTCACTTTTCTATCCACCAAGCTTCAATTCATATTCAAGATAAAAAAAAAAGATACATTAATGTTTGGTTATGCTCAATAATTCATGTAATTTCATAATGCACAATAAATATCAAGTTAAATCATACAATTAAATCAACCACAAAGATGATTTTGATCCAACTGTGTTTGTGTAACTTGCATATATTGTTCTATCACTTTTTGAGCAAAAAGTGATATAGCATGTCAATTTTCTATCCCCAAGCCTCAATTCATATTCAAAACAAAAAATTTGATACATTAATATTTGGTCATGCTCAATAATTCATGTCACTTCATAATGCACAACAAATATCAAGTTAAATCATGCATTTAAACCAACCACAGAGATTATATTTATTTAAATTTGTTTATGTAACTTGCGTACATTATTTTGTCACTTCTGAGCAAAAAGTGAAGTGACAAAGTATATCACTTTTCTATCCTCAAGCATCAATTCATATTCAACACAAAAAAATAATACATTAATATTTGGTCATGCTCAATAATTCATGTCACTCCATAATGCACAACAAATATTAAGTTAAATCCTCTATTTAAATCAACCACATAGGTGATTTTAATTCAAATTTGTTTGTTTAACTTACATACAATGTTCTGTCACTTTTCAAGCAAAATGTGACCGAGCATGTCACTTTTCTATCCATAAAACTATATTCATATTTATATTTTTACAAACACATTGTATGCATCTCTGTAATTGGTAATTGATATTCACATATATTTAGAACACCTTACTCAATACTATTGATCTAAAGTTGAAGTGAATGAAGAATGATATGTCTAGATTAATGAAGAAGGATATTCCGATTGAAGTGATTAACACAAACAAAAATATAAGATATCATAAATCTACAATGAAGTGAATGAAGAATGATATGTCTAGATTAAAATCAGAATATGAGTTCTAATTTTATGTAATTCAAATGAAAACTATGAAGACGAAGTCATATTACCTGGAAATTTTGGATTTTGAGTTTTGATTTTATGCTAAATTGGAGAAGAAACAACGAGAAATTCGTTACAATAATCTAGAAGAGATCCCTTTTTATTATGAATTTGAATTTGTAGAAAAATTTTGTTCATTTTTAATTGGAATTTTAGCAGGGCAGGTTTTACGTTTGTATATGGAGTTGATTAGGTTTTGATTTGGGTTTGAACGTGTGAAATATGGTTTTAATGTGTAAATAACTTTTAAACTGATTTTTCAAAAAGTCCTCAAATTTATGGGTGTTTGTGTAATTTGCCCTTAATACATTCAAACTTATGATGTCCATCTCATGTTCAATCTATTACTGGTGTTATATATAAAATTAAAATTGTTTAAAAAAGATAAAATGATTTCTTCTGAAAAATGAGCTAGCTTTTAATTTTTTTCAAAATGAAATAATCCATTTTCTATTTATAGGAGGGATCAGGGGGCGGACTACAATAATTAATTTTCACTAACTATATTTTTGACCTAGGGTAAAAATTACAATTATTAAATTCTTATTTTTCTTTAATTGAGAAAATAACAATCTTTATGACCTCGATCGTCTAGCATGACTTGTTGGAAAATGGTATCATCAAACACGTGGCATTAATTATTTTGAGACATTCAGTCTAGTTGTAAAACCTCCCACTTTCAGAATTGTTCTAACTCTTGCCACTACATTTCTATGGCCACTTCGATGACTAGATGTTCACAATGCTTTTCCTAATGGAATGTTGGGTGATGAAGTTTATATGGTACAACCACATGGCTTTATAGATCCCTCATCACCTACTCCAGTTTGCAAGGTAAATAAAGCAATTTATGGACTCAAACAATCTCCACAGGCATGGCATAAACAACTCAGTTCTTGCTTGTTGTCTTAGGGTTTTCATAGTTCTAAATCTGACTCTTCTATGTTTGTTTTACATACTTCCATTGATATAATTATAGGAAAAATTTCAGCAGCAATCATTAAAGTTTGTTAAAAATTTTAAAATATTCATTAAAGTTTACAGTACTAGTCACTCAAGTTTTTAACGGTTACACTAACAGTCACTCTACTGAAATGTTACTCTAAAAAGTTAAATTTTAATGTTGTCACAAACGACATTAACTAGTACACCACTTCATACAAAGTCGTGTTGATTGCAGCTATTGTCAAACACCTTTTTTCTATATTTGTTTGATTTTATTAAGCAGTTAGTTGGTGAAATTTCACATTTTTATTGGCATATTTTTTAAAGTAGGACATTTTTATCTAATGCGGCGTACTAGTTAACGTCATTGGTGTCCATTTCGAAATTTAACAGTGACACGTAGGATTATAAGTTAACATTTCTACTCGAGTTACAATTAACGTAACCATTAAAAACTTGAGTGACTAATAATGTAAGAAAATTACTTTAATGATTATTTTAAAATTTATAACAAACTTCAGTGACTGTTGTTAAAATTAACTCTATAAATATATTATTGGTGTATGTTGATGATATTGTACTCACTAGAAGTAATAAACAATTGGTTGCTACCTTGGTGGAGAAATTAAACTAGCAATTTGCCTTGAAAGACCTTGATGATCTCACCTACTTTCTTGGTATTGAAGTCAAACACTCAAGCAACTCTCTTCGTCTTAGTCAAGGAAAATATATTAATGAAAGCATGTAAACCATACTGTATTCCTATGTTTTCTAGGCCAACTTTATCTATGTATGATGGAGACCTCTTACGTGATCCTACTTTTTATAGGTCATTGCTGGAGGCCTTCAGTACCGTACTATCACCAGACCAGACATCAACTTCTCCGTTAGCAAAGTTTGTCAATTCATGCACTCTTCAACCACTACACATTGGCAAGTTGTTAAAAGAATTTTTCAATACTTGAAAGCTATAGTCTCATATGGCTTGTATGTGCATCATGCTACTGATCTAACACTTTTAGTCTACACTGATTCATATTGGGCTAGCTGCCCGGATGCTCATAGAAGCACAAGTAGTTTTTGCACCTTCTTAGGTCCAATCTCATATTCTGGTCTTCTATTAAGCAAAAAGTTGGATCGCGCTCAAGTACTGAATAAGAATATAGGGGACTAGTAAATGCATATGCATAAATTACTTGGCTTAAGTCCATTTTTGTGACCTTCAACTAAAGCTTCTATGTGCACCCATCTTACTTGTGACAATCTTAGTGCTACATTGGTTGTAAATCTTGTCCTACATGCTAGAACTAAATGTTAGGATTAGAATAATAAATAAAGGGCGAAAAATAAAGAACACGAAGATTTATTCAGTTTAGCCTTAATGGGAGACTACGTCATGTCTTCAGCCACTGCAGTATTTTCGCTATAATAAATGCTGATTTTTGTTTATAAGAGATCAGTCCTATATATAACAACACAATGGATGTTTCCAAATTATAATAAAATTATAAGACAACCCAATGAAGTCTCGTAATCATAATGAAATTATGAGGCAACCCAATAAAATTCTCCAATGCACTCCATCTATTGAAGTCTATGTTGCAGGTAAAATAGACGGACTTCCAATCCATGTGGCACCACATCTATTGAATAGACGGTCAAATTAAAAATTCATATCTAATGAGTTTCGTCTAAAACTAATATTATCGCTTATATGGCATTGATTTTTTTTTTTAAATTGGCGGATATTCAATTTTTATTTCATTTGTCCGACTTTTTTTTAATAAAATGTTGAGTTGGATTTAAAATTGCTGAGTCACTCCGTATAGAAGTCTGTCTAAATTTTAGACGGAGTTTATTTTTTTGTATGCCACATCAGCTAGACGGAGTCCTCGTCAGCATGCATTGGAGAGTATTTTTTATAACTCCGTCTATGTGCTTATGTGGTACGTCTAAAAAGCAATAGACGAAATGCATTAGAGATGCTCTTATAATGAAATTCTAAGGCAACTCAATGTAGATTCCTAATTATAATGAAATTCTATGGCAACTCAATGAAGGTTCCCTAAATTATAATAAAATTCTAGGACAACCTAATTAAAAATGAAGAATCTTGAAAACACCATTACTTATGCAAATGAAAATACCGTGGACCTTTCGTGGCCCCCCTTCCCCTTCCAACCCCCCACGATGACCTTACCGCGAAGGTCGATCTACGTCAGCTTCTCGTAGCGCAACAAATTAGGCTTCACAGTTTAACATTAAACACGTGGAAATAGACTGCCATTTTGTGAGGAAAAAAGTCCTTAATCAATCCTTGATAGTCTATCATACGCCATGTGAAGATCAACTGGTGATGCAATGACAAAGGCTCTTCAACACAAAGATTCCTCAGCTTAAGAAACAAGCTCACCATGCACAGTCAAGCCCGTTTGGTATAGTTTATAAACTAGTTTATTTGACCAAAATAGTTTATTTGACCAAAAATAGTTAATTTGACTAAAAAACTTGCCTAGGTAGCCTGGCATTTTTTACCATTCTTGATCAAATAAACTATTTTGGTCAAATAAACTAGTTTATAAACTATATCAAACGGACTGTTAGAGGTAAATGTTGTAAATAGTAAATTACACTTTTAGCCTTAACCTCTTATATGGGTTACATGTGTATATAGGTGTTGTACCCATATCTTTACATATAAGGGTGTGTTTGATTGCACAAGTGGAAAAGAAAATAACAACCAACTCCCCCCGCCCCCACCAAGAATTCATTTTCCATGTTTTTAAAGAAAACAATGTCATTTTTATATAGAAAATGTTGATAATCAAACAATTAGATCTAAAAAATGAGTGCAATCACACCCTAAGATTCCATTTTTCAGAATGAATATACAGAAACCAATATTTCCAAATTCCTTCTTCTTTATTTCTATTTGTTACAAAATGAATATTTTTTATCGAAGTTGAAATTAATTAGTTACTCATTAATCATATCTTACTATTAAAAAAAGTAACTTAATTCACTTATAAGTGAAAAGAATAAAAACAAGAAAATATACTTAAAAGTGAACTTAAAAGTATTTTGTGATATAGTATAATAGGGAATAGTATGGGCAAATGGTTTCGTGAGTATTTGGTATAGGCTAGATTTTGATGGTTGGTGTAATATGTTTGATTACACGGGACTTGATCTAATGCCTACAGTGGACAATAATTTTAATGTCCACCGGACACTTGTCTAATGGGCATTGAAAAATAAAAAAGTGTTTGAGAAACAAGTCAAACACTCCTCATCATGAACATTATAATTATTGCCCACCATGAACATTAGATCAAAACCCTTGATTACACACGTACAAAACAAAACATGAAGAATATAATATGCTTGTCTTGATGTTGTTTACTTTATTTCCGCTTAGCTATTTTTAAGTATACAACCAATTCAATTATGTAGTGCTCTCCACTATTATAGCAGTCGGCTACAATATTTCTATCCTAATCCTAAAACAAATAAAAGAGGCTTAGAATGAGTACTATTCATGTGGTCATTAAAAACGACACCGTTTTGCTCAACTTTTTTTTATAGGGTTACGAAATCAGATAGAATACACACAATATGCGCACAGTATTGGTGTAAAAGTCTGAAGCCTAGGTTTTTTTCCTCTCTGTCTTCTCCTATACACAAAGTGGCCGTTTTTTACTCTCTGTGTTCTCCGACTCCGACCGTGTTCTTCGACTCCGACCGTGTTCTCTTAAACATACAGTGGCCGTGTAAGTGTCTTAACCGTAGGTTTTGGTCTCTTCATTTTCTCCGATTCTTCTTCCATGTTATTTTCTTTTTTGCTTTATTAACATCACATTTAATACATAAGCTAGCGGTGAATACGTCTTATATCTGGGGGTCTTCCTCTACGGATGTGTTTTACTCTCTCTGTGTGGTTTTTCTTTCTATTTGTACTTCCACTTTCTTTATCTTCACTAAAACGAATGATTCTGATGCTGCAACAGATTGAATTGGAACAATAACCAACTGGGCCTCATATTGCATCTCGATTACTGTACACTGTAATTCTCTATATTCGATTCGCCTCCTTTTTTACTTTTCAGAGGTACCCTTTTCCTCAAATATTTATTTTATAGTACAAAATGTATGTTCTGATGAGAAATTGAAATGATTTGTCAGATTCTGTTTGGGGATTTTAATGGTATTTATTTTAAGCATTCATTTAGGCAGAGAGTTCGTTTGAGGATGTGGAAAATAAGATGGTGGTAGATTTTAGTTGTGGGTGCGGTACATTAGGATTTGCAGCTGGTCTTTTAGGAGCTGAGTGAGTACTTAGGACCCCTTTTATATGCTTATGCTTATTTGACATGTTTATGTTTAACTTTAATGTATTTCTTCAAGTGCAAATTCTGAGGGTTATCAATGCTTGTTTGGTTTGACCAGGCATGTTATTGGGCTTGACATTGATACATATTCTCTTGAAATTGCATCCTCAAATGCCACTGATCTTGATATACGTGTTTTTCTTAAACCTTGCGATCTTTCTAGAAGCCTTGATGATAATTTTTATCTGGTGTCTTTCATATTTCTTTCTCCGTGAATTACACTTGTAGGTAGACATGGACTCTGTTCACTACGATATCAGGAACTTAAAATGTCGAGGTAGCTCTTTTTCTGTTGTCATTCGAAACACAAAATATTTGATTTATATTTCTGCAAATGTGATAAATTAATTCGAAGAAAGATAGTATTAGATTTTAGAAGTATAATAACGTAGTTTCCCTATGATGAATAAGGACACGCAGCATTGTACTAATTCTACATGTTGAGAAAATATGGCTTTCTCTGTTTTTTTTTTTTTTACACTGTACATCAGGAAGGAAAGAAGCTTAAAATGTTGATTAATACTCTTGACTTCTACATAGATCGAATTGTTGATTCAATAGTAATGAATCCAACATTTGGTACGAGGAGAAAATGTGCCGACATGGATTTCCTTTCCCTGGCTTTGAAGGTAGATTCATGAACTACGCTATGGTTCGTTCGTATCCCGGTTTTTAGTTTTGTTTGTTTAAAGGGATCTTAGTTTTCTCAAAATTCCCAATGTATCAGGTTGCTTCTCAATCTGTCTATTCCTTGCACAAAACCACGACCAGAGATGTAAGTTTGTATTTATTTCGAATCTGAGATTGTTTGTGATGGAAAAGCTTTTACTTGAACAGTCAAATGTTTGGCTAGATTTAAGCCAAAACTTGTATCTTACCTGTAGTATGAGGTTTTGTATGATACAATCATGAATATTTTGTACATTCAAACCTCAGAAACTTTATTATACATAAATCTATTTAATGTTTGAATTCCCAAAACTTTCTAAATGTTAGTATGTTTTGTCAGATATATTATGATGTGAATATTTTTCTTGGAACCATTTTCATTAACTCAAAATATTGTTTAGAAAAATAGATCTAGCACAAAAACTGAAGATGAAATTCATTTTCTAATGTAGGGAGTATTACTATAGCTTTTTGGTCTCATGTTTTGTTTCTTTCTTTTGAATTTAATTTTTAGATTTTTTGCCTACATACATGGTTTTGAATTTGTAATGTAGTTAGAGATAGTTGGACTCAACATGTTAACCACAAGTGGGATCATGTTCAGCGGGTCCATAGATGCTGAACCACATGCCTTGAAATATCTATGGGTTGGATTATTATTTAATACATTAGGGACCGATATGGATGTTAACCAATAGTTTAGGACCATAGCACAAAAATAGAATGCCAACGGAAAATGATAAGTGTTCTTTGATTGAGAACACTTATCATATTCAACTTTTGTAGGAATGAGACTATTTCATACACCTCGACGGCTCGACCAATGGTTCGTGGGTAAACTGAAAGTTTCATTTAAGACTATGGTTTTCAATACACTGTCTGGAAGGATGACGGATGAAGAAAATAACATTTTGAGTAATTCATGTTTTGATCACTATTTTCATGCGAACGATATTGTCTTAAACCATCAACTGATCACCAAGTCTTATTGAAGGAACAAAATGTCCCTAAAATGTAGTTAAATGCATAGTAGAACTTTTTCCAAAGTCAAATGACTTGGCCCTACATCATTTTCTCAAAGTTGCATGTCCATAAGTAATCTATCAATATGCTTTCAGAATAATTAATAAGTTAATGATGGAATAACTAAGACAAAAATAAAATAGATTGGAGTTGGCCTCAATTCAATTTTTTTGTGTAATTTTTGGTTTTGAAAATTGCAGGTTCGCTTCATACTATTATGGAACTGGCAAGGCAAATTAATCTCGCCATAGTGGCAAAAACCTTTGCTTATTGTGCTCTTTTCCAATTTATTGCTTGAACTCTTCATTAAACAATTTTTTTTTTTTTGCATTTGTGGGATTTTTCCATTTGTGAACAGAAGGAAGATCAATTTAAAGAGCGGGCTCAACCCTTCCAAGGTTGGGAAATTTGCCCGAACACCAGAATATTTTCTAGAGGAAGAAGAAACTACTTCAATGGTAAAGAAGATAGCAACAACATGAAGAAATTTGCAATTCAGCAAAGACAAAATCGAGTTTAACAAGGATGACAAAATATAACACAGCCGTAAAAAAAATGTAAGCTGCTTCGTATCGAAATTGGTGAATTTTAAATCTTTACTTTTAGATATTAGATACAATTTCTTAAAGATTTCATTTATTTTTGTACAGATTGCTTGACAATATTTAATCTCAAGAAATAAGGAACTCAAATGTTGGATTCTAATTAAAGCCAATTCTACCAAGGAAGAGGCTACAACACGATTTGATAAGCTTTCATACAATTTTTATTCTTATTACTTATTACATGTTTAGATATTTAAATAAACATGTTGATTTCTGACTTAACTTGTTACATTTGAACTTTCCAATTAACTAAGAATAGTGTTTGTACTTGGCTTTGCAGCAGGCCATGCTTTCCTGAATTTCAGGTACAGTGATTGTAGACCCACTTCTTAGTGATTGCAGACCCACTTTTCAACCATAGTTTTAGTCACCAACTCATGCAGGCAAATCAATTCTTAATTACCCATTGTACAAAATAATATTTTTCAATCCCATAGTATATTTTCATTCACACAAACTAATAGATATGATAATCCAGCAACTCATATATCTATACCATTTGCAGATTTTCTTGGGACTTCATAGATCATTCTGAAAATTTTCTTTCTTCAAACTACACTCTCTCAACACTTCATTCTTTGGTAAACAAGAACTCTTATTCTACAAGCTTATTCTATTTCCATAACATAAACAAAAATACATGTTATTAATTAATTTTGTTGATAACATATTTCATAAGTTTTAACTGACTATCATATTTCTTTCAATAACATGTGCTATTTCTTCATCCACTCCTTGTAGGAAGCATGACGTCGCAATACAAACTCATCTCTGCAATCCTAAACGGGACAATACAATTGGACAGCAAAGGTCATTGTTGCTGAGAAATTAAGTGCAAAGGTGGCACATAGCAGCCCCACAAAGTATCAACATTTGTGGCTCATAGATCCGATGGTATACTCGTGTCTCTTTCTCTATAACCTTGAAGAAAATCACTCTCATTTAGTTTAAAACATGATTTACATTATAAGTAACAGTAGTCTAATATATACTACTCTTCCTTCATTTTTCTTCAACTAGACTAATAAAGTCCATGCTACACCATACGACAACAACATAACAGCTTTCCAAGACACTTTGCTTCCTTCGAGGACATATTTGATTTCAAATGCAGTGGTCAAACATACAAAAGAACAATATAAGACAATGTTTGGTGAAATCCAATGGACCATCAACGGTCGAACAAGGGTTGAAGAAATACGTGAACACTACAACACACTTGTGGCTGCGACATATAACTTCTTGGCATTTGATGACCTACAACAACACATGGATTCGGAGACAGAAATCAGTAACCTGTGACATCTTTTACAATTATTGCACCAATATCATGTATGTTATATATTATTAATGTCTTTAACTATACTTTTCATTTGGTTAGGCTATATCGGAATAGCCATCGATATTCACCCAAAAAGACAAATTCAAAATCGCAATGAGACAGAATCAATCATTCAAGATGTTGTTCTAATCAATGAAAGGTTAGTCTTTTACAGTATCTATTTATATCCCAATTCAATATCTAACAAAAATACAATGTAATGAATATTGATTCCCTCAAAACCATACAGATTGCAGGCTGTGTTGCTTCTAATGTGAGATAATTTTGTGCAACATGAATGTGTTGAAATAGAAAACTTGCTAGCGAAAAGACCAATCATTGTTGGTAAACATTTGAGGATCACTACATTCAATGGTAAAAATAACATGAATCGCTGAACCATTTACATTATTATATCCACATGGAAATTCCACTAATTGCTGCTATTTAATATACATGACAGGATTATCAATATCTACAAAAATAAATAGCACTATCTCCATCAATCCAAGCTTTGAAAGAGCCGTTGAATTGAAATCATGGTAACCTCTTTCACAACAAAACATTCTCTCTTTTAATATTATTCGTTTGAACATAATGATTACATCTATTGCTATTAATTCTGGTATCCCATCCTTATCATTTAATAGCTATATCTTAGAATGATATTTTCAACAACATAGTCACCACAAAGTTTGGTATGCAATCATTATCATTTACAATTTTATATCTCTCATGCTTATACACTTTTTACCAATACACAAATACTAGGGTGGAGACAAACAGTGATAAGTTCAACAACATAGTCACCGCAAAGTCCTATGTACTACCAAATTCAGCTATCATTAAGTGTCCACCAGAACACAGATTCACAAAGATCAAAGAAGTGCAAGACCAGTAATCTCTACTTCTTTATGGCTTCACTACTATCTAACTCCAATTTAAATAACATTGTTTTAGACACAGCCAAAGTCCTTTTGGATAAAAGCATCACTGTACTTGAAACACACGAACCAACCACTGTGGTATATGGCTTGCAGTAATTGTAAAAAAGTTTCATTTGCTCAATTCAATGAAGTATATCAATGTATATACTTTAAGTATCCTCGTGCAAGAGCAGTCCCAAGGTAAAATTACATCTTCACGTTTCATTCAAACTATATGCATACTACCTTACCAAACACTAACTTGATGACAATATATTTACAATTTTATTTTCAAATGTCTGATTCTAATAGAGGACGAACAACAGTGGAATTAAGAGATACCACTGCTTCAATCATAGCCACATTAATTGGTGGAGCTGCTGAAATTTTTTTCAATTGCTCTGCTGAACAACTCATGATACAAAACTCAATGGTAATTATGCCAAAGGATTTTTTATTTATTCTTTCAAAAATAATTCTACTAACAATTTGTGCTAATACATCTTAACAGGGAAATAATCCAACCATTGTAACAACCTTTCGCACTCAAATAGAAGATGAATGCATTGTCTACATTAAATCTGCAAGCAGAGTATCAATTACAAACCAATCAAAAGTTGATATTGTCTTCCTCCTACACAAAGAGGCTATTCAAAACACACATGATGTCGTAGAATCCTCATTTACAAATGAGTCAACTAGCACTACAACAACAAAACTTGAAGAAGACCATGGCAGCAACATTTCTACTGCACGAAGACTCCTATTCAATACTCCGAACGAGTCTCAAGAAAAGAAAAAACATAAACAGTAGGAAGACAGTGATGCTGATACCAATTGACTTCGAAGTAAAAGAGAGGTCACTAAAGGCACATGTTGTGGTGATTTAATTTTTTTGTGACTAAAATATTTTGTTGACACTTTCATCTGTAATATTGTAACGCTTGTGGAGAACATTTGTTTTTGGACATTCTGAAACCACAAGTAGTTCAAAGACAACAAATCTAAGTTGTTGGATATTTTGAGAACATATTGGTATATTTATGTAACCAACAACAGTGATGCATTTGCCTGGATTTTTGTGAGCTGGTCTTGTTTAGACTATATAGTTCAACAGTTTCTGATTTGGGCATTCTTAACTAGAATCAATACTTAAATTATGTTATTGAATATTATGCATTTATGTCAGTCAACTGGAAAATGGATGCACTATATAGTATATACCAACTGGAAATGAAATATGTGCAATTAGTTGAAAAATCTGATGGTACATTGTTAGTACGGCTTCATTTTGCCGGGGGTTTGCTTTTTTGCATTTAGATTATTGATATCTATTTTCAAGAAATGTGCATATTAATGAAACAGTTGAGTGATTTTACAGTTTGACAAGGAAGAGTCTCTACTCAAATTACTTTTACCAGAGTGCTGGGGGATAAGAATTATAAATTATTAGTGTAATACATTCGTAATGTCCAAGTCATCATTGCTTCAGTTGGAATTATAATAAATGAGTTGTAGGTTTCAAAACTTCATATGCTAATTGATGCAGTCACCACAAGTTATGATAAGTTTTTCTTTTGAGATGTTGGAAGAGAAATATATGATTTCTTTTGGGCAGATTTGGCGGATTGGTATGTTACTATTCAACTATTTCACGGTCTAGACTACTTTTAGTTGTCTAATTTATACTTACATTTCCCATTAATGAAGGAACCTGCTTCAATTCGTCATAGTAAGGGAATTGGCATATTAGTTATGTAGCTAGAAATAAGCGTTTTTAAACCTTGCTGAACCACCTCATCTTTTAATGGGCGTTTTTACTCAACCTGTGGATTCAAAAAAGGATCCTAAATCTTCTTCATTAAGTATAACGGATTCAATTAAAAGATTTTCATATGATGATCTTTATACACTTCACGTGGATGACTACCAAGCAGTTTTTCATTTTCCAGGGAGATTTTAATTTCAAAATCAAAGTCTACCATCAATTTCAAATAAATTTTCACATAATTTCGATTAAATTATCAACTATTTCACTTCACAAAAATACCTTACTTTTACGATCCAAATCAATTCACGCTATCACAAACAACATTGATACGATTTTACGTGCAACGCACGAGGCACCACTAGTATATAATAAAAGAGGCTAACTTTTTAACTATTCATATTGCCACGTGTCGGCTTCACATGTGGTTGTCTTTTTTTCTTTTTTTTTCTTTTCTTTTTCCCTTTTTTGTTTGGATAATTATATTTAAACCACACTTTATTTAACCACCACATTTTATAATTGTAATAAAAGTTCTCAACAATATCTAATTTTTACATTTATGTCCCTAACTATTTGTTATCACATTTTTTATCATCAACACATTAATTAGTACATCTTATATTTGTCTTTGATGATGATTTCTATTCAATAAATTTATTAAGGGGGCATAAAAATATATTTTTTTGTCTCTCATATTTTTTTTTATATCTTTTACTATTCACATTGTTATATGTCAGCTTGAGAAGTGGTTGTCTTCTATTTTTTTACCGATTTTTTTTTTCTTTTTTTGTTTGGATAATTATATTTAAACCACACTTTTTTTAATCACATCACATTTTATAATTGTAATAAAAGTCCTCAATTCACATTTATGCCCCTAACTATTTGTTATCACAATTTTTTTATCATAAACCTATTAATTAGTATATCTTATCTTTGTCTTTGATGATGATTTCTGTTCAAAAAATTAATTAATGAGGCGTTAAAATATTTTTTTTGTCTCTCATATTTTTAAATAAACAAAATAAATAAAAAATACAAAAGTTTGACAAAATATTTGTCCCTCATTTTATTGCACATTAAAGCCCTCAACAATATCTAATTTTTACATTTATGTCCATAACTATTTGCTATCACATTTTTTATCATCAACCTATTAATTAGTACACTTATCTTTGCCTTTGATGATGATTTCTGTTAAAAAAATTAGGACCCACAATTTACAACTCACTTTTTATTCACATTCACTCACAACTTATAATATAAGCACTTAAAAAATAAATTCAGCACAACTTCTACTATTTTGCTTAGTAAACAATTTGAAAACAGTTATACAATCAATCACAAATTCTTCTAGGTTGTAGATTGTGGTTTGTTCAAATAACTGTTTGCTTGTTATATTCATATTTAAGAAGTGTCTTTTGATTATCCATCTTATATTTGTCGAGTGCTAATTTTCTTAAACTATTTGCTGTAAATTATAATCAGACTATTTTAAATCCGTATAGATTACAAATTAAAATACAATAACGTAAATATCCTACGAACCACCTTACGTGTATCAGACATCCTACAACTAGTTTATTTAAAAAGAGGCTATGAATTATAAAGAGTGAGTTCGGATAAAACATTAAAGTCGAAAAAGTTAAAAACTCAAATCTTCTTTTCAATAATCAAGAAAACTATAGACCTTAAAACAATTCAAATAGCATACTAATAGATAATCACGATTCAAAATTTAGAAGTTGATACAATAACCAAAGAACTAATAGATTTAGTCAAAAATGTCTGATTCACCCAAAAAATTCGACCACAAAATTTTGCTAATATTTTATTAAATTTTCCCACTTCGATTCCAATTCGTCACTTTAATCCTGAACTATTTACTTTTATCCAATGTTTTAAAAACTGATCTGGACATCAACCCGAAAAAGAAAAATGGTCAAAAGTCAAAGAGTCGAATCGAGGATAACCCGATTATTTTAAAAAAATTAAAAGAATTCAAAAATTTACAACAAAATTAAAAACAAGTTTTTGGAAATAACAAAAAATGCTCAAAAGCATTTTTTTTGAATTTTCATTCTTTTGATCCATTTCGTGCGGGGAGAAAGATGAATTTCAATTATCAGTTATAATTAATTGTAGAAAGAAATGATTTTTAAAATTGATGAAATCGGGAACGATTCAACGGGTTCTTCAAAACCGGAGGAGTCGACGAGTTTTTTAGCAGGTTTCTAAATATAAAATTTTTCCACATAACCAGCCTGATTTTAGTTTCGATTTCCTAGTTTTACCAATTGAAGAGACTGAGTCGGATTAGTTCTAATAACACTGCTTTAATCAGATTAATATCCGTGCCAATTTTTTAAAAACTGATTGTAACAATTTCTGTGGCCTAAATGAAAATTTGGAAAACATAGGGTAGCTGATTAGAACCTAATCATGTCATATTTTGTAGCCAATCCGTTCGGTGGATGCTGACTCCACTAGTATATACTAGTATTCACTACAAAACATACCCTAGCCGAAAGCAATATTAAAGTTTATAAATTGGGTCTTGTGGTGTTGGATAAGATTGGACTATTTAAGAGATAGATTCGACTCAATTTTCATTCCACAAGCACGGTTCTACCTACGTACCAGGCTGTCGAATCCAATGAAAATTTTATATTATTAGTTATTTTCTTTCAAAAGGAAATTTAAAGCTCTTGAAAATGGTATATGTGTCCGCTAACATGTCTCGAAAACTAATTTCAACACGACTCTGTTTCTTCAAAATATATTAAATAACTCACAAATGTTATAGAGTTTGAGTAGTATTAAAAGATCCAATCATTGACTGCTCAAGATCTAGTCATCTAGACATATGGAGTTGGAAAAATTGCCTATCATAAACTTCTCTCGCCTGCACCATGACTCTGTCATCAAGCAAATTCATGAGGCTTGTCGGAACTTCGGTTTCTTTCATGTAAATCACACACACAAAAACATTATGTTTTTTAAGATCCCTTTTTTGTTCTTCTATGTACAATATATGATGTGCAATCCTTTAAAACATTTTAATTTTTGTTTGAATTTAGGTTGTGAATCATGGGATATCTGATTCAGTGATTGAAGAAGCTCTGAATGTGAATTCAAATTTCTTTGGGTTGCCAATGGCAATGAAGGAGGAGTTTAATTCTGATGATGTACAGAAGCCAGTGAGATTTAGTAGACTACAAATTGGATACCATGAAAATGAGATGCTTTCAAGGGACTTCCTCAAGCTTTATGCAAATCCTCTTGATCATTTTGTCAACTTATGGCCTTCAAATCCTCTCAATTATAGGTATCATTTCTTTTATTTTTTGCCCGCTTTTCGTCGGAAGATCCATGGATTTTTTTCTTGCGCTTTCTGGCTGCATCATTTTTCTTTCAAATATATTTCGAATGAAACTTTTCAATAACTTGGGAAAATGTTTCAACAAATTAAAAAAAGAACGATGTTTTTTTAGAGCTTGTTAGGTGGAACTTAAAAATTTACTAAAATACTAAAATCAAAGTCAATATTTAATTTTAACAACATATTTCATTGACTTACAAACACTGTTCTAAAAAATTCGCATAAGCTTCGCCTAGACTCCGCCTAGACTTGAAGCTCGACCTCCACGCATAGCCACGCATTACGCATCGTCCTAATCTTACCCTTATCTCGCTCTCGCCTAGGGCACGTCTAAGCTCGAAAAACTTGAAACTCGGTCTCCACGCCTAGCCACGCTTTACGCTTTTTAGAACATTGCCTACAACTCTTGTTAACTTTTCTTTCACACGTTTCATCAACTTTTTATTAAAAAACCTACTAAAAAAATTTCACCAAACAAACTTTTAATAAGAGAAGAGGACACAAATTTGAGAATTTGGATCAATTCTTTTTCTTATTGGAAGTTTTTTTTTTTTTAAACTACGAGTATAATTATGATATCAAAAAATACCAAATTTCAACTTTGATTTAACAGTTTGATATTAGTTTTAGTATTTAATTTTATACTAAGGGTTTGTTCGGTGTAGTTTTTTTTTTCAAAAAATAGATTTTTTTGGTTACTTTATTGACTTTTCAAACTTTTTTGTAGTGTAAAAAGTTTGAAAAGTAAAAAATAGTAGGCAATAAAATGTGTTTTTTTTAGAGAAAAAATGGTTACCGAACAAGCCCTAAATATTTAGTTCTTGTTTGGTCCAGAGATTTAAGTGTCTGTTTGGTTTCACTAAAAATTAGATTTTTAACAGATTTTAATAAAAATTGGTGAAACGTGTGGTTGAAAAGTTGATAAAAAATTTTGTCAATAAAATTTATGGTTAAAATTAATTGTTGATTTTGACTCAAATTTTTATCAAATTTTTAAACAAAATCAAACAAATGCTAAAAATTTGTTAAAAAGATGTAGTCAAAGTCGATAATTAATTTTAACTACGTATTTTATAGGACCCACAACTTTTATTAACTTTTCAACAACATATTTTATCAAAATCTCTTAAAAAGTTTTCTCAAACAAACTCTTAACAACATGCTAATGTGCACGAAAGTTGTGTGACTCAATTGAAATAAAGACATAATTTAGTGATTCGATATTTTGTGACCCTCAATATTTCTGTAATTTAATTGAATTAGCTTACAGTTGATATGAATATAATTTTTTCTTTTCCATTTTTGCATTGCTTTCAATAAAGAATTCTGCAAATTACTAATATTTCTTGGTAATATTACAGGGGGAAAATGGGAATGTATGCTACAGAAGTCAGGAAATTAGGCATTGAGCTCTTCGGAGCCATCATGGAGAGCTTAAACTTAAGCCCAACACACTTGAAACAAAATTTGGAACAAGGTGTGCAAATTATCGGCGTAAATTCGTATCCTCCATGCTCGGGATCAAGCGTAAAAACAGGCACAGCTGCACACACGGATCATAGTATCATCACAATTCTTCTACAGAGTTCCCCAGGGCTCCATGTCATGGATAGATCGGATGGTGCATGGAAGAGCGTTCTCAAGACCAAAGGGTCATTAAAAGTCCTAGTGGGAGATCACTTGGAGGTACTAAGCAATGGCTTGTACAAAAGTGTATTGCATCGAGCCATTTCAAGTTCAAATAATTGTACTAGGCTGTCTATAGCCGACTTTCATAGCCTTGGAATGGATGATATAGTCGAGCCAGCTGCAGAGCTAGTGGATGAAGATCATCCAAAGAGGTATCGGGGGAGCAGCTTAAGAGACTATCTCGAGCATCTCTCGTCCAAAGATGCAACACCTTTTAATCACAAAATCAAAATATAAACGAATCAATAGTACTCGAGCATCTAGACCTAGCAATAAACTGAACGAGTAGCAAATACGATCTACGCTAAATTTAGTAAGAATCGAATTTAGTTTATTGTTGTTGTAATCAAAATCAAAATGAAATAAGTTATTCACATTATTATCATTTGTTGGTATCCGATCCGATCTGTCACATCAGCTAAAATATTTTCCATTGGCTAACCAACTTAAGGCCGACCTCATCCCAGTTGGATAGCTCTCAGGTCGGACATCTTCCTTGGTCTTGACCTCAACCTAGATACCACGGATCTCATCCTTGAAGGTTCAGGTCGGGCTTCAACCTTTTGCAGTTGAGCTCACGTCATCAGCATGGCATGTCTTCTCATATGTCAGACGTTAGACTAGCTGTCATAATTAATGCAGATGTCATGTTACATTAAATACTCCAAAAAAAGAATATCTTGTCGACATTTAATGCTGAACTTGACATTAAATGCATGTAATTATTACATATCTTCCTATAATAGAAGACATAAATGTCTTACAGTTCGGACATTCGACTGCTGAAATAAAAGCACACTTAGAAAAAAAATACAGGTCTTCCAATACATATTTACATATCTGCTACTTATCACGCTCATAACCAACTTAAATACTTAACATTAAGTTGGTTTGAAATCATTACAAACCATTTTCCAACGTCAACATCATTAGTATTTTGTGATAATGGAAGTCTTTGCCCTTGTTTGGCTATACTTAAAATTATAATTTAAATTGATCAAATATATTTTTTATTTACATACTACAATTTATAAACAATTAAAAAATAATTTCAACACTATCAAACATACTATTATTTTGTTGACACGTGACATTCAACTATTGTGGCGACTACGACAAATGTACGAAACAACATTTTCTATATGTCTGTTGATGTTGGAAAATGGTTTGTACTAATTCCAAGCAAACTTAAAGATAAGTATTGATGTTGGCTATGACCGTAATGAGTGACAGATAGGTAAGTATATGTAGGAAGACCTGATTGTATGATCTTTATAAGAGTGCTTTTATTAAGCAGTTGAATGTCCCACCTGAAGGACATTTATTTCTCCTATTTATAGGAAAATATGTAATGATTTTCTCCATTTAATGCTAAGCTAGGCATTAAATGGCCAAGCTAGGCAATTAATGCTTACAAGACATTCTCTTTTTGAGAGAATTTAATGCGAAGTGACGTCTGACATATGAGTAGGACAAGCCAAGTTGATGACGCGAGTATGACGTCGGACCCGATAGGTCCGACCTGGAGATCCACGGACGAGGTCCAAACTGAGGAAAAGACCAGGCAGGGCTCGGGGCCAGGATTAGGAATGAGGTCCGAATTGAGACCTTAAACTTCGTTATAAGTCGATCATGTCATATCGGACTGTTGAGCAAAGTAGCATCTGATGTGGCAGAACTAGATCGGAGGCCAACAATTGCCCCTCAAGACCTGTTTTGACCTTTGGACAAAGGAGGTTTTCAGATCTTATTGCGGCTCAGACACGTGCTGATCTGGGTTCTGCAGCATTGACATGATATTTCTGGCGACCCGTCTCGTTGGTCAACACGTGGAACGAATTGAGTAGTTGTGTCAGAGTTTTAGCATGGCTCGAGGACACGCTTTCGTGGTGTCATCATTACAGCATTGATGGTGCTGATTCTTTGTCTTCCTCATCTATAAATAGAGGAGAAGAGAGTCATTGAGTACTCTTGCCTTAAACACTTCCTTCGTGTCTGAGTTTTCTTTGTCCGAGCCTAGCGCCAGAGCGGTAGACTAACTTCGATCTAAGGGTCACTGCGGTTGTTGGATTCGAACTGAGATTCAGAACGGTCAGTACCCACTCCTTCTTCTTTCACGTTGTTCTTTGTCTTTCTTGGTTTCTCTGAACTCAATTGCCAGGATGTCTAGTGAGGTCGGTAGTGATAGTGGGAGAGAAGCCATGTCCTAGGGTGGGGGTCAGGAGGAAGAGGAAGAAGTTAGCTCAGGTAGGATGGTAGAGGGGATAGATGAGGATGAAGTCTTGAGTCTGGCCCCGCTAACTGCTGTTCCTCCCCCAAATAGGTCGTCTCCATAGGCCGAGACGAGTGGTGAGGGAGAAGTTGGACTTGAGACTTTAGGTCGGAGGGAGGCGGATGTTGAGGCAGGGCTTAGGACGGCCCCGATTTAGAAATGCAGATTCTTTCCTTCCGAAGTAAACGAAAAACAACTTCGGGATTGGCATAGGGCTTATGGGATCCCGGATGAGATAAAGTTCCTCGTACTTGGTCCCGAAGACCGAGCTGATGATCCACCGTTGGACTGCGTGGCTTTGAACCAAGCCGTTTTGGCTGCCGGGCTCAGACTCCCCTTTCTTAGAATAGTCAGGAAGTTCTTGCACAAGTGGAGAATAGCTCCGACCCAGCTCTGTCCCAACGGTTGGAGGATTATGATAGGTTTTCTTATCTTCTGGGAGAAGCTCGGATTCCCTCGTCCTTCAGTTAGGAAATTCAATAGTTTGTATTCTTTTAAGTCGGATGGGAAGAGGTCGGGCTGGTGGTACGCGTCGGTGAAGGCAAAAACAGGGGGTAGTGTCATCACCCAGACCCCGTACTCAATAAAAAATTGGAAGAAGTTCTGGTTCTTCGTCCGAGGTCCCTGGCAGTTCTCCGCGAATGATAGTAGGCCGGATGTGAACATCCCAGATCGTTATCACGGACTAAGTAAGAGTACTTCTTTATTTGTTTGGTTCGGTTAACTTCATCTTGTGCTGAACTGTTTCGTTCATCTTGCTTTCCAGGGTATACCTCTCAAGACCCAACGCCGGAATCTTCAGAGAGAGCTCGAAGGGCCAGAGACATCAGCGAGGATCTCCGATCTAGCAGTACGAGCTGATAACCGAGCAGAACTTAGCATCAGCTCGCCTTTCCCCGTTCAGTTCAGATCGTCCACAACCCTGTGAGCTGAACTCGTTACTTGTTATTTCTTTGTTTATTTCAGTTCAGTTCTGACTTCGCCTTCCTTGTTTCTTTTTTTTTAGGTCAAACCGGCGAAGGAATGAAAGATTTCTTAGTACTCATTAAGAAGAAAAATCAGGCCGGGAAAGACAAGAGAAAAAATTCGACTGACGATCAGGTGCCTGCTGCTTGACCTCGTCCGCAGCCAGAGCCTATCCCCGAGTACGTTCCGACTCGAAGCGTTGAGGAGATTACCTCATTCCATGTTCGCACTGGGCCTTCCTCAAGTCAAATTCCTCGAGCTCTCCCATCGCCATAGCTTCCGTTCGTATATCTAGGTTCGACTCCGGATAATGATGAGGAGTACCCGAAGCTCCGCGGCTCTATCCCCAAGCCAGTTTGTGACTTTTTTAGGTCGAACTCCCCCACCATGGGGGATATTGTCGCCCTGCCCCCTTCGGCAAAGAGGGCAATAACTGTGATAGGGAAGAGTTGGACTCCAGCCCAGCAAAAATATTTAGACAACATGGAGACGGTGGAGTCCATTATCACGGCGTCGGTCAATTCTTCCAGGGTGGCCATTCAGCTTACTTCAGCTGCGGAGAAGATGGGGAGGATGCTAGCCGACGTCCAAACAATGAGAGAGGATGGGAGGAAGGTTCTGGCCGAGCTTACTGAGGAGAAGAAACTCAGGGCCAGCTCTGAGGACGTCTTTATGAGCAAGGAGGAGTTGCTCAGGCGGAAGGAGGCCGAGCTAAAAGCTTTGGCAGCCGAGCTGGACGCGGAGAGGAGGAGTAAGGCTGAACTTTGGCAGGAGCTGGAGCCGGAGAGGAAAGGTAAGGCCGAGCTTGGGCAAGAACTGGAAGCGGAGATGAAGGTCCAGGCTGATCTCAGAGCTGCCTTGGATAAGGCTATTGACCGAGATGAGGCTGTGGCCGACTTCAAGTCCTCTGACGCCTATCTAGCTGACCAAGATATGGTCTACTTCTTGACGATGGAGGAACTGATTGAGACAACTGCTGAGAAGCGCCTGGACTGAGATGTTCAATTCCTGAAAGACGAGCTGGCTGAGCTGAAAAAGAATTCCACACTTAATCATCCGTCTCCCGAAGAAGTCGATCAGCCCGATCTTGAAGAAGTCGATCAGCCCGGTGCTGAGGATTGAATTCTTTATCTATTTTTTCTTGTACTGTACTGAACGTTCAATGTATTAGACTGAAGTATTAATGGAAAAAACAAAAAAAACCGTTCTGTTAACTTGTGTTGATTTCCACTTTTGTTGTCTGACTCAACTGCTGAGTTCGGATGTCTGACTTCAGTATTTTGAAGGTCATGCTTTTGACTTCGAAGACGTTAGAGATCTCTGTCTGAAGTTTTGACTTCGGAGATATTACCTCAGATTCTAATGTTTGACCTTAGTTCATGGGCGAACTGAAACTAAGAAAAATTAACGTTTTTGGGATTGAGGTCGACCTGGAATGTGTATTGGTTTAGATGTGTGGATGCTCCCAAGTTTTTAGTTCGGCCCCAAGCATTAGTGTCTAGGTTAGTCAATCGGACGAACTAAAAGTTGAATCATCTTAGAGATTTGGGAGTGTAGTTCGGTCACTTGGACGAACTGTATTCCTTGGAAAAACTATATCCTTGGGATGAAGGGACTTTAGTTTTGGCGTTGGTGTCGTAGCACTTACAAAATCCAACGCGGGTCCCAGCTTTGTGGGACCTATGTGTTACAAAGATTGTGACCTTGATCACCCCTTGCTAGCTTGGACTATGTTTAGATTTGTGATTTTCAATGCAAGTCCTTTCACAAAATATCCTTCGATTCATAAATGTGAGAAAGTTTTACAAGGTGGAAGCCATGGCTTCTTTCAACAAAAGCAGCTCATGTCAGTGGGCATTTGTAGATAAGTTTCATTGGTAGTACTTCTTGAGGTGTTCCGCATTCCACGGGTGTGTGAGGGATAGACCTTCTGTGTTCCAGAGCTCGTAAGCTCCGTTTTTGAGGACTGTGACGATCTTGTAAGGTCCTTCCCAGTTCGAAGCAAGTGTCCTCGCTTGGCTCTCTTTTGTTGCTAGGAAGACCTTTCTCAAGACTAGATCCCCAGCTTTGAATTTCCACTCCTTGACTTTGCTGTTGTAATACCTCGCACTTCTTTGTTTGTATATTGTATTTTTTAATTCTGCCCCCAGCCTCTTTTCCTCTGGTAGGTCAAACTCGGCTCTCATGGCGTCTCCGTTGTAATTTTTATCAAAAGTCCGAACTCTATATGATGGGAGTTCGAGCTCTACTGGGATGACGGCTTCGGTTCCAAAGGCTAGTGAGAAAGGCGTTTCTCTTGTGCTCGACCTGCATGTTGTTCGGTAAGACCATAGCACGCTTGGGAGCTCTTCTGCCCAGGCTCCTTTCAGTTCATCCAAGCGTGTCTTCAAGGTGTGCTTGATGATTTTGTTTACGACCTCGACTTGGCCGTTGGCCTGGGGGTGGTTTGGAGTGGAGAAGTATTTCCTAATATTCAGCTCTTCGCAGAATGATCTGAGTTTAGAATTATCGAATTGCTTGCCATTGTCCGTAATGATTGAGTAGGGGACTCCAAACCTACAGATGATTGATTTCCATATGAAATCTGTGGTTTTCTGTTCTATTATCTTGGCTAGTGGTTCTGCTTCTGCCCATTTAGTGAAGTAGTCTACAGCGATTATGGCGTATTTAGTTCCACCTTTTCCTGTTGGCATGGGTCCGATTAGGTCAATTCTCCACTTTGAGAACGGCCACGGGCTGAGGATTGAGGTCAGTTCTTCCGGGTGAGCTCTAATGGTGGGGCTGAACCTCTGGCACTTGTCGCATTTTCTGAAAAATTCGATGGAGTCTTTCTTCAGTGATGGCCAGAAATACTCCTGCCTTAAGATTTTGTGTGCTAGTGACTATCCCCCAGTATGGTTGCCGCATACTCCTTCGTGAATTTCACTGAGGGCATACTTGGCTTTGTTTTCCTTCAAACACCTCAGTAGGGGAAGCGAGAAGCCCTTCTTGAATAGGACGCCGTCGATGATTGTATATCTAGCTGCTCTGATCCTTAAATTTCTTGCTTCTGTGCTATCTGGGGAAACCTTACCATCCTTTAGGAATTGGATGATCTCGTCCGTCCAGCTAGATCTCAGCTCTGCCGTGGTGAGGCTGTGCTCGGGCTGACTGATTGCTGGGCTGCTGATTCTCCTAATCGGGATGTTCTCCACTTCTACTATTCTTTCGCTGGTAGCGAGTCACGCTAGAGCATCGGCAAGGCTGTTTTGAGTTCTTGGGATTTTCCTGACCTCGATGTTGTTAAATGACTTGAGTTCTTGTTCCACTATCTGTGAGTAAGACGCCATCCTCTCGTCCTTGGTTTGGTAGGACTTGTTGATTTGATTGACTACTAGCTGGGAGTCACTGTAAACGAGTAGTTTGAGTACACCCACGCCTTTTGTAAACCTCAAGCCGACGATCAAGGCCTCGTATTCAGCCATGTTGTTAGAGGCATGGAAATCAAATCGCAGGGACTGACAGAGCGGTTCCATGTCTGGGCTTATCAGCACAACTCCAGCTCCAGCAAGTGTTTCGGTTGATGACCCATCTACGAAGAGGGTCCAACATTCTTCTTGTTTGGCACTAGGCCTGTGCTTCGGACTGAACTTGGCAACGAAATCGGCTAGAGCTTGACTTTTGATTAAAACCCGGGGTCTGAAGTGGAGCTCGAACTGGCCGAGCTCTACTGCCCATTTCACAAGTCGTCCAGAAGTGTCAGGTTTTTGTAGGACCTGCCTCAGAGGGTAGTTTGATAAAACCTCTATTGGATGTTGCAAGAAGTATGGTCTTAGTTTCCTTGCAGACATGACGAGGGCATATGCCAGCTTTTCCGTTGGGCTATATCTGAGTTCGGCATCATGCAGTGCCTGACTGACATAATACACCAGGTGTTGGATTCCTTCGTCCGACCTGATCAACACAGAGCTGATGGAGTGCTGTGAGATCGCTAGATAGAGGGTAAGGACTTCTCCGACCATTGGTTTTGACAACAACGGAGGTTGTGTTAGTTGTTTTTTCAGTTCTTCGAAGGCTAGCTGGCATGCCTCACTCCACTTGAACTCCTTGCAACCTCGTAGAGCGTCAAAAAAGGGTTTGCACTTGTCGGTCGATTTTGAAACAAAACGACTGAGTGCCGCTATTCGTCCAGTTAGGCTTTATACCTCTTTGATTTTGGTAAGAGGTCTCATTTCTTGGAGAGCTCTAATTTTTCCAGGTTGGCCTCAATACCCCTCTGGTGAACCATGCATCCCAAGAATTTTCCCGACCCCACATCGAAAGAGCATTTGGCAGGGTTGAGCTTCATCTTATACCTTTTCAGTATGGAGAACATCTCAGCAAGGTGTTAGATGTGATCTGTTGCCTTAGTACTTTTAACTAGCATATCGTCAACGTATACCTCTATGATTTTTCCAATGTGCTTGGAAAACATTGAGTTGACTAGCCGTTGGTAAGTTGCTCCGGCATTCTTTAGTCCGAAAGGCATAACTCGATAGCAGTACAAACCTCGTTCAGTAATGAAAGAGGTATTCTCTTGATCACTTTCGTGCATCACTATTTGATTGTATCCGGAGTATGCGTCCATAAAGCTCAGCAGTTCATGCCCAGCTGGCATCCACCATTTGATCTATTCAAGGGAGTGGAAAGCTGTCTTTAGGACATGCTTTGTTCAGGTCGTTGAAGTCAATGCATATCCTCAAAGATCCGTTGCTCTTTTTTACCAGGATGGGATTGGCCACCCATCGAGGGTAAAGTGATCCCCTGATGAAGCCACACTTGAGTAGCTTGTCGACTTTTTTGGCTAGGGCTTCATACCTTTCTGGGTTAAGATGACGTCGGCGCTGCTGCTTTGGTTTGACGTCCGGGCTTGTGTTCAGCCTGTGGCATGAGATGGGATCTATTCCCTCCATGTCTGTGTGGTCCCATGCAAAGACATCAATGTTACTTTTCAGGAAGGTCGTGAGTTGAGATTTTATTGATTCATTGAGCTCTTTTTCGATGCGGAGGACTTTCTCAGGATGGTTGAGGTCGACCTCAATCAGTTCTAGCTCTTCCACTGGTTCGACCTTTCGCTCTTGTAGGCCCGACCTGGGGTCGAGACGACCTAAGTCTTCCACCAGGTCCTTCTCCAGTTCACCCGTGTCTGACCTGTATGTTGGAAGTTCGAGCTCTACCTGGAGCATGTCTACTTCTACCTGGGAGAAGGTGATGTTGCAGCTCCTTGCCACCAACTGGCTTCCTCGTACTATCCCTACCCCGTGGGAAGTGGAGAATTTGATAGCATAGTGGTAGATAGATGCGGCTACTTTAAGTTTATGGAGTATTGGTCGTCCCAGAATGGCATTGTAATTAGACGGGAGGTCTACAATTACGAAATCCGCAATGATTCTCCTGTGGCAGGGAGGTAGTCTGACCTCGACTACGAGTGCGATCTGCCCCTTTGGTGTCATGTAGTCTCCAGTGAATCCCTGTAGAGGCTTCGGGAAAGGCCTAACATGTCGGGCGTCAATTTCCATTTGTTCGAACGTTCTCAGATATAGAACATTCACGGAGCTCCCGTCGTCTACTAGTGTTTGATGAATATCAATTCCAGAGACTGGCATAGTAATGACGAGTGCGTCGGAATGTGGTTGCAGTACGTGGGACGCGTCTTCCTCGAAAAAAGAGAACTTTTCCGCGTCTGGATTATACATGGCGCCTGACAGCACTTGGTAGCTGGTATGAGCTTCTCTAGAGAGCTTGCGGCACTGCTTCCTTGACCCTTCCAGGTACTGACTTCCTCTGACTATCATGTGAATTTCACCTCGCCCTTGTTGAGGCAGAGGTGGTAGTTCAGTCCGGTCTTGCGGTTGGGGTGGCTCACCTCCTCCAGACGGTCGAGCTAGGAACTCTTTCAGGTGACCTCGTCTGATGAGGCTTTCTATTTCTCCTTTCAAGTCTCGACAATCGTCGGTGTCGTGTCCTACAGACCGATGGTATCTGCAATACTTCTTTTGGTTCAGCTCGGATGAGCTTGCCCTCATAGGAACGGGCTTTTTGAGGATGTCATTTCCTTTAGTTTTCATCAGGACATTCTCAAGCGAGGTGTTCAAGACGTGGTATCCTTGGAACCTCTGTTGAGTGGGTCGTGGCCGACCTGGGTGCTGGAATTCCAGCGCTTTCTTGGGACATTCTTTCTTTTCTGATTTGAGGTCTTTCTCTTTACTCTTCACGTTGTCTCTTCGGTCAGATATGTCATTCTCCTGGTCAGAGGTGGCTTCCTCGGTACTGATGTGCTTTTCGGCTCTAGCTAGGAATTCTTGATATGTTGCCGAGCCATCCTCGTGAATAGACCACTAGAATCGAGTTTTGGTTCTTAGTCCTGATAAGACCGCCATTAGAGCAGCGTCATCGAAAATCTTGTCCACCTCTACTATCCTCTTGCTAAATCGGTCCATGTAGGACCTCAAGGATTCAGTTCGACCTTGTTTGATGCTGACAAGGAGCTCTTTTGGGATAGATTGAGTTCTTGCCCCATGAAGGTGGAGACGAACTAGCTCGACAGGTCATTCCAAATCCGAATGGAGCACTGTGGTAATTTTTTGAACCACCTCATCGCTCTGTTCCCGAAGGTTAGAGGAAAAGCTCTGCACATGATTGCGTCACTGGCTCCTTGGAGTTCCATCCAGGAGGTGTATCTGTCGAGATGACCAACGGGATCGTTGCCATCCTCATAGCTAGTTAGCTGCGGTATTTTTAGCTTTTCTGGCAGGGGCTTTGCCAAGATATCCTCCGTAAATGGAGAGTGTCTGTCCGTCGTGCATTCTTTCGGGGTGTTCTTTTGCCTTGCTTCCAGTTCGGCTAGGCGTTGCTTAATCAGTTCAAGCTCATCCGGAGTGTTTTGTACACTTGATGCCGCCATAGATAGGGCTCTTTCCTTCCTTTGTACTTTCTGCTCACGCGGGATTTGGGAGGGTTGACCTAGGCGGTCGAATACACTGGCTGACTGCTGCGTGGCAGCTTTCCTGGGAGGACTGGAGCGTATGCTTTTTCCTCCCTTACTTTCTGATAAACTTTTATCACCAAACTCCAGTCTTCTTTTCACACGACGACCCTCGGATTTGTCACGCGCTAGCGACTCTACTTCCGAGTCAGAGACTTGTCTAGTGGTGGCTTGGTTCTTCTCAAGTCATTCAATAGCATGAGTTAGGTACTCGAGTTTTTGTAGAACTGCATCTCTTTCGGGTGCACGCGTTTGAGCTGAAGTTTCTCCTTGTTGTCTACGGCGGAAGACCTGGGGAAAGTCAACATGTTGGCTTTCAGTTCTTCCGTGGCTACGAGCCCTTGAGTCATGGCTGTGACTCATGTTTGGAGGCTTTTTATAGGTTGAAGTGTTTAGGTGAGTTTCTGGAATATGGAGAGCTTTTTTAGGGAGCCGCCCTCCTTCTAGCGCCAAACTGTTGACGTTGGAAAATGGTTTGTATTAATTCCAAGCCAACTTAAAGATAAGTATTGAGGTCGGCTATGATCGTAATGAGTGGCAGATAGGTAAGTATATATAGGAAGACCTGATTGTATGATCTTTATAAGAGTGATTTTATTAAGTAGTTGAATGTCCCACCTGAAGGACATTTATTTCTCTTATTTATAGGAAAATATATAATGATTTCCTCCATTTAATGCTAAGCTAGGCATTAAATGGCCAAGCTAGGCAATTAATGCTTATAAGACATTCCCTTTTTTGGAGCATTTAATGCGAAGTGACGTCTGACATATGAGTAGGACAAGCCAAGTTGATGACGCGAGTATGACGTCGGACCCGATAGGTCCGACCTGGGGATCCACAGACGAGGTCCGAACTGAAGAAAAGATCAGGCTGGGCTCGGGGCCAGGATTAGGAATGAGGTCCGAACTGAGACCTCAAACTTCGTTATAGGTCGGTCATGTCATACCGGACTGTTGAGCAAAGTAGCATCTGACGTGGCAGAACTAGATTGGAGGCCAACAATGTCAATGTTTAAATAAATTGTATAACCAAATTCAGTAATAATTGGATTTAATATTTTTAAAGGTAATAAGGTTGGTTTCTTTATGCATGGGATATTTTTAAAGCTTTCAATGCGAAGTAAATTGTACAGTTTTATATTTAAATAAAATCAATAAAATTTCTCAAACTCTTCATTTATTATGTGGTAGCTGATTTTATTTGTTTTAACACAAAGTGTTTAAATAAGTCACAAACAACGTGTCAATTAGTCGATTTAATAAATTTGGTAGTCAACGACCAAATTTTTTTTCGAGTGGAGTCCATTACAATTAAACGAATATTGGTTTAGGTACTGTAGCAAGCTTTATCTTGCTACTTGTATGCAGTTTATATTAATTTAATATAAAGACTTAATTAAATTAGATTTTATATTAATTTAATAATAATAATTTTTTTTAAAAATAGATTAGATAGCGTCTGAAATTAACAAAAAAGGACATTTTCATTTCCCTGTGCAACTCTCCAATCAAGCTGTTGCATCTCCATTACACAAAGTTTGTACAAATAATAAATTAAACCACAATTATTATATTTCATAGTCAGTCTAACTTGTTAAAAAAAACAAGAGACTAATATATTTTTATTTATATAATTAATCACCACCTTTCATTTTCCATAGTCAAAATTTTAATTTGACACTTTTGTAGACACGCTAGATTTGAAGTTAGGATATTTAAGATTAGGACTCCTCTTGGTGTACAGAAAAATTGCACAGAATGATTGACAGAATGGACAAAAAAACAAGAGTAAAATAGTCTTTACACTATTCACTCTCTCTCATCTGTCATCCTTTCTGTACACATTTTCTGTACAAGAAGCATTTTCCTTAAGATTATGTTGTACTAGCTCATTTAAATATTAATAATTTGGAACATGGCTCTAGCTCGAGAAAGTAAACAGTGTAGCATCAAAGACTTCAACTAAAACTCAAAAAAATAGAATTGGGTGTCGAAAATAATTAATTAAATAATAATTATTGGCAAAAATAACGACTGCAACAAAATGAGCTATGAGGACGGGATATCTTTGGTATGTAGTATTTGACTATAGTAAACAATACAATAAACTAAATTTTAATTATTTTATCTTAATCTTGTCGGCTATCCAGTTGTTTAACTTACCAAACATATCAAAATTGTATCAATCACTAATCATTAGGGTTTTTTTTCCGAGAAACATTAGGGTTACCGAAGATATTAATAACAAATAGCATAATAAATGTTGATAAAAAAAAAACTTTATCCTTTTTAAAAGAGAAATCGAACGGAGAAAAGTGATTAGGCGTTAGCACTATCACAAGTTCCTGTTTGGTTAACCATGTTTTATCTTGATCTTTTAAGAAGAACGCATAAGCTATAACTAAGACTTAATTTGGTATTGCTGTGCTTTTAAGAGAATCAGTTTTTGCTGTGCTGCAAAAAAGAATAGATAAGTGTTTGGTAAATTCTTGTTTCATAATTGCTGTATGTTTCAAAATTAATATTTAAGCGTTTGGTAACAAAAGTAATTTATTTTAGAACTTTTAAAAAATTATATCTATTAAATATTAAAATTTTAAAACATTAAAAAATAAAAGCATACTAATACTGTACAAAAATTAATTAAATTTAAATTTAAATTATTTATGAAAATGCATTATAATTAGAATACTAATAAATTTGTGACATAAAAGGAATTACTTTAATTAATTAAGATCAAAATTGGTATTTTAATAATAAATAGATAGAAAAACTAAAAGCATTGTTTGAAAAGCTACAATTTTGTTGTTTCTCAAAATTTGTTGCTATAGGATACAAATTCTTTTAAAATACTTTTTAAAAATTTACCAAATTCCTAAAACAATTTCTGATGATTAGACTCCAAAATCAATCCCAAACAGACCCTAAGGGCCTACTTGGGAGTTTTTTTCATCGATATTGACCGGTTTTGAGTAGTACCGTTTATGAAAGGTTGAGAAATCGGTGCTTGTCAATTTTTTGGAGCACCAAACCGCCTAAACTGGTGTAGTGTAATTTGAAACGTATCTCTCAACTCTCCAAATCGGTGGTTTTTTGCCGTACTTCAAAATTTCTTTCAATTTTATCCCATTTTAAATAATTATTTTTAAAACTACCTTAAACTTAATATTTATAAAAATAAAATAATATATACAAAAGTAAAAAACACATGTAAGAATATAAATTTAATTTTATATTTTCAATGATACGTAGATATATAAAAAATTTAAAAATATAATATAATTTTTTTTTATAAATGGGTATATATGTAATTTGATTCTCTTAAAAAACTTTTACAATCGCTACATAATAAACTCTCAAGCATGAATTGAATCGTTTAAAAAATCGCTACTAAAAACCTCTCAAAACCGCTTCACTCATTAACGCCCAAAATCAGTACTTTAATAACTCACATAATTGGTACTCCAAAACTCTCAAACAAATTGATTTCTTGGCCGATTCTCAATTTTTCTTTTTGGTGGGTCGAACCAGTTTCAGAACAATGCTAAATACTTATATATAAGTGGAATTAATTTATGGGTAAATTTAAGGCCAGTCACTGTTTTGGCACTTATGGACTCTAAAGTCATATGATCAAAATTTAATTTAATTAAAATCACATTTTAGAGCTAAAAGACCAACATACCCTTACAATTGCAAATAAAACATTATTTTATTAATATTGTTTTATTGTAATACTGTTTTGTTCTGATACTATTTTATTATGATACTGTTTTATTTAGATAATGTACATTGATATATTTATACCATACTTTTATCTTTGATACTGTTTTATTATAACAATGTTTAAACATATGATCTTGTACTATTAATGGAGCATTTTAAGAACAATATCATTACTTCAACCATTAAAATATCTTGTACTTAGTTTTATATATGATACTATTTTATATAAATAATGTGCTATGATACACTTACAACATGCTTTGATATTTGATACTGTTTTATTATGATAGTGTTTCAACATATGATATTATTTTAATATATGATAATGTTATTGAATGCAAACAGTATCAATGGTCTTATACTACTAATGAAGCATTTTAAGAACAATATAATTACTTTAAATAGTAAAATATTTATGATACTATTTTAATATATAATAATGTTATTGAATGCAAACAGTATCAATGATCTTGTACTACTAATGGAGTATTTTAAGAACAATATAATTACTTCAATCAATAAAACAGATCTATGATACTATTTTATTTAGATAAAGTGATATGGCATACTTATATTATATTTTTATTTTTGATACTGTTTTATTAGGATAATATTTCAACTTATGATACTGTTATTTTATTGAGTTGTAGTTTGTGTATGTGATACTATTTTATTAATATATTTTCATGTATGTTACTAATATATTAAGATACATTTATCTATGATACTGTTTTGACAAAAAAATTAAAGATTGTCATCTTAAGCTAAAGAGACGACTTCAAATGGCTAAAGTTCATCGTACATAGTGGCAAAGCAACTGATTGTAACTGACTCATCGAGACGATTTCGAAAATATATTATAATAAAAATTCTGAGCATGTATACAAATTCTATATCATTTCTATTATGATAATATTTTTTGTGATATTGTTTTCTATAATATAGTATCAAACAACACACACGAATAACAATACAAATAAATAATCTAATGGCCAACTTAATACAATAGCAAACTGCTGTTCTATAATACAAGATCAAACCGTTTTTTATAATACAGTATCAAGCTGCTATGTACAACAGCAAATCATGGCCACAACTAATATAATAATACTGTTTTCTATAATACAGTATCATTCCTACAAAAAATTCAAACTGCTATTTACAGCAATAAAATCATGGCAACAACCAATATACTCCTAAACCTTCGCTTCTACGCTCATCTCATCACAAACAATACACTTATACACTCATTTGTTGTTATTAAGTTGATAAATCTATTTGAATTTGTCATGGAGTATCTTCTCCATGCCGCTAATGCTGCACCAGCAGAATTATAGTCTCCAACAATGGCTTATTTGATATGCACAGAGACAATCGGTGCTGAAATTCTGGCGTCGAAAATTTTTCAATATTATCCAAATTCAGTTTCAGCACCGGTTTTTCACTACATTCCAGCAAGATTCTTAAACTTTCGATCAACGCCAGGCGTTTTGCAACAGAATTAGCTGTTAAAAATAGTGCGCCCATGTCGGACGCTGTCACCGGATTATTCAATCTCTTCATCGGGCAAAATACATAAATCTGGTTTAAAGGATTTCGTGGTCTTCATCGGAAAAAATACATAAATCTGGTCTTCATAAAAAAAAAATACATAAATCTGGTCTTCATCTTCTCCCAATTTGAAGAGATTTCGTGTTTACGAGAAAATAAAATGCCTGCATGTGCGCTGATGAAGATTAAATCTGATTTAAAGGATTATAGGGATAATTAGGGCATTGGCTGAATTAATATGATTTTGGAAAGCGTTTGGACTTAATTTAAATTAAGTCACCTATAGATGATTTATTGACAATTTTTCCATTAAATTATTTATATTTACATGGGTGGTAATGTTATATATATAGACCTCCAATATGGCCTCTCTCCAGCATTATTGATGACAGCTTTCCTTATAAATAGCTTATAATCTACATAACATAGTCATCCATCATTGGTTCCCAAGTAAACCAATATGCCAATATCCAACACTGGTTCCATAGTATCTATTCAGACTGTGGTTCCAATCAGGCCAACTGACCCAATAATTAACTCATGCAGAATATCAGTTTCTCCACAAAATCTTGATCCAAACATTTTAGGAAGGCAATTTCACCTTATTGTATGCTATAACAAAGCCTCAGATGAGGATTCAGGGTGGCTAATGGCAGGTTGGATTAAGGAATCACTTAGCATTGCACTGTGTGAGCTGCCAATGCTTGCCGGGAGACTCCGACTACACGAATCCCAAGACGGTGATCAAGACTTACAGATCGTTTCGAACGATTCTGGTGTTCGGCTTGTCGAGGCGACCGCTGAAATGAAGTTGGCTGATTTTCTTGATTTGGAGGGAAAGAAAGAAGCAGAAGGTGAAGCTGAAGTTGTGTTTTGGGAGGATGTTCTTGAACACAACATTCAGTTCTCTCCACTATTCTATGTCCAGGTGAAAAGCAGCTTTAAATATTATTCCCTCCGTCCTTTGAGATAAAGTTACTTCAATTTTCACAAAGATTAAACAATTTTAGGAGTTATGCTATTCATAGTCGCTCACTATCGGTAGTCATTCTACGTGGCATTATTCAATTGGATTAATTATTCATAATTAATAGTTATAAATACATTACTTAATTGGAGTAAATCAATTGAGTAATGTCACATATGATGACTACCGATAGTGAGCGATTGTAAATATCATTAATTATTTGTTGATAACGAGGTACATTAAATATGAGCATATTAGAAAACTAAGAAAATAACTATACTATTAACAAAAAAAGTGACATAATTTGGGACAGATGAATAAGAATAGTAAACTTATCTTTATGAGACGGAGAGAGTATTTATTATATTTACTAATGCATACTTGTTAAAGCTTAAACTTTTACTTCAACACGCTTCCTCACGTGCTAGATGTACAATTTTTATAAATAAATGAAGGCGACACTTAAACACAAGTGTCCGACTCTCATACAATATTAATCATCTTTTCTAGAAGTGTTAACTTTTTTAAAAAAAGTCACATCATTCATTTAAAAATCTTGTCTTCTACGGTTTCAAGATGAATAGATTTTTATCAAAATTAAAAATAAGTAACTTTTCTTTTAAGTTATGAAAGAATAAATATTTAAATATGTTTAGAAACAAAAATACTTAAAAGTGAATTTAACTTAAAAAATTATTTCGTGATATGGTTTTATATGGAATAATATGTGCAAATGGTTTCGTGAGTATTTGGTATAGGCTAGATTTTGATGGTCCGTGTAATTGCTTTGATTACACATGTCCAAAATGTGGGACAGAACATGAAGAATAGGGTTTCTGCCTGGCTATTTTTAAATATACAACTCTTGTTTGGTTATGTATAAATTATAATTTAAGTTGATCAAATTAGTCAAATATATTTTTTATTCACACATTTTGTAAGACCCACAATTTACTAATCACTTATTATTCACACATTCTATAAACTCCACAACTTATAAACATTTAAAAAATAATTTCAGAACTACCAACATGCGCTCAATTTTAGAGTACTAGACTATTTGACATTTTTCACTTTATTACTTGCCACTCGTATCTAGGACATTTATGTAACACTACATAGAATATAACATCATTATCGACAATATTTTCAATTTATTTCATTCTCTAATATTGTTTGTTGTTATATAATCTAGGCATGGCAATGGAGCTCGGCCCATAAAATCCGAGTTCTACTCGTTTGGGGGCTCGGCTCGTCTCCAAAATGCGTGATCGGTTCAGCCCACTAGCTCGTGGGCCGAACGGGCCGAGCCGAGCTGCCCACGAGCTCGGCTCAGCCCTCAAATTTTTTTTTTGTTTTGTTTTTTTTAAATTTTGAAAATGAGAAAGAAATAAAATATCGGGTATTTTTTATGTTGAAAATTAAATATTGAAAACTCTCATCCTTAGAATAAGAGTATTTATAGAAAAATAATAAAATTAAAAAACAAAAAAATAAAAAAAAATGGTCACTTAATGCACGAGCCACGAGCCGAGCCGGCTCGTGGCTCATGTCCACGAGCCCAAACGAGCCGAGCTCGTGTGCGAGCCCACGAGCCGGCTCGTTTTTTGGCCGAGCCGAGCTAGCTCGACCCTTTTTTTTTTTTGAGCTCGGCCCTAGCTCGTGCTCGTCTCTTGACGAACCCGAGTCCGAGCTGGGCCGAGCTTTTACGAGCCGAGTCGACGAGCCCACGAGCCGACAAGCTTTTTTGCCACCCCTAATATAATCTACCCTATCAAACAAGCATTATTGTCTAAGGTTCTCTTTCATCTTTCCAACTCTTGTAATGATTTTCACCGTATCGAGCAACACTTTGACTGTGTTCACCTCAATCAAATAAGTTGGCTCGATTGCATTCATCTCGGCAAACATTAAGCCGACTTTGAACTAGCTTAAGTCAAACCCAAGAAGTTCATAAACATAGGTTCAAGACATGTTGGTTGAGTACAAGATTTTAACTTCTTATCTTTGTTAAAACTATTCTTAACCGTAAAATCTACTACGTTTTCAAACAATCTAAAATATTTAACAATGGCATGCAACATGATTGAAATATCTTGTGTGACAAATCTTTTAGCATGTTTTTCAGGTCACAAACTTCAGTTGTGGTGGATACTCAATTGGGATAAGTTGCAGTCTTCTATTGGCAGATCCTTTTGCCTTGACAGGCTTCCTCAAGAGATGGGCAAATAATCACAACACTTTAGTCTCGCAAACTGATGCGTCTAAAATGCCCGCATGTTACCTCCCCAAACTAAGAAAACTCAGCAGTTCTAAAGCTCTTCTAAGTGGCATAAACACAAACAAGTACCCTGCACAAAGTGTCATTTTCAAAATCCCAACAAAGATCTTGAATTTAGACAAAAATGTTTACAAGAATCTTGCTGCACTATGTATTGATGAATCCGAACGCAAAATTGGTAGAAAAATGGGCTCAAAATTCTCTTTATCTGTGAAGAATTCTCATGAAATTCTTAAGGTGGAAAAGTGTTCGACGGAATGTCTCAATGAGAAAACATTTTGCACCGTGAATGGATTAACTTGTGCAGGATGGGATGATGTGTTGGGGGCTGACGAAACATGGTTTAATGAAGAAAACAAGCCTGCATATGTTTCTTGCTGGATCAACTCAATATCTGATGAGGGTTCTGTGATGATTATTGTAGCTGATGATGAGGAAAATTTTGTTATGCAAATCATAGTAACTTTCCCAAATTAATTGGAAGTAAGAGCATAGGGATTAATGGAAGGTGCCAGAGTTTGTTTTCATTGGTCTTTTCATCTTTATTTTTTGTAAAGAAAAAAGGGTTTCATTGATTATGAATGAAGAACCTGCACTGTGTTTGTCAATGAAATTATGAAAACTCATTTATTTTTCATCAATCAACTGTTTTCAAATTCATATTTCTTGTTGCTTTATGTGAAATTAAAAAATAAAACAAACTTTTGGACAATATTCAAGATCATATCACTCTACACTAGAAAAAAGAGGCATTAGCAACAAAAAATCTGTAATCACATGTTTGCATGTGTCGACCCTCTGTAACGAGCCAATGCCGCCTAACTTGCATCCGTTATAAAAGTGACGTATTGAACAATGATAAGGTTATCTAATCTAATTTACCAAATACCTCATCGTTGTATCATTATAGTGCATATGATACTAGATGGGCGATCTCCTACCCCCAGTGGGCAAGTGGCCCTTGTCCATTGAATGAATTGTCTACATATGATTATAGTGCATATAAACCAAACAAGCCATAAGTTTGTTGATATGAAAGAATTTTTATATTCACTATAGAGCATATAGAGTAGGTCGGATTACGCTTCAAGTCTTGTCGCCATTTATTTCATCCTAATTGTGTTTGTGCATGTATATAAAAGGGAAAACATTAATAGTTTCATCTTATTACTCAAGTAGCAAATTGGTCTTTAATCTTTCGTTATAGCTGTAGAATTTATTCTTGAAATCTCCATTAAACCACCACTTGACCTGTCCTATCATGTTCAATTTTATGATTTCACTTCGCAACTTCAATTAGCATCCTGAAATTTGAATTGAGACATTACTTTTCATGAATTTCACGAGATGATTCAACAAATATTGGGTCATGTTTTGTCGTTAGAAATTGACTAGAAAGCAACTTGCTCGAAATTATTTAAAGATATGAGTCCAACTTGCTATTCCAACAATAGATTGAGGATCAGTGCTACAATTTCTCCCCATATAAAACCTTCATTTCGTTAACACCTAGTGCCATTACACCTTCATCCAGAGAGGATTGAAAGAGACTGGCCAGTAGGAGAAGAGGAAATGTCAGGATTAGGGTATCATCTCTTTTTATCCTTGCCCCCTAATGGGGTTGGTAAGATTGGGGAGGGAAAATGTCCAAATTAACCTCCAGATACTTTTTTATTTTTCAATTCCATCCCAGTGGATTTTGGGATTGAAGATGACCACTTATGTTGTCCAAATTTGTGCCAATCAAAACATAATTCACACGACTATAACGATATATTTAGTACGCTAAATTAAATATTATTAAATAAATGTACCAGACTCATTTATAATTTTTTTAAAGGTGACACTCAACTACAATTTTTTCTAATTAAAATTAAGAGCATATTGGTCTTTTCATCAAATAAGGACAAATTGCACACCAAAACACGTAAATTAAAGATGTTCGTATAAAATAAAATAAAAAACATCAAGAACCATTTATGTACTGAGGGCAAAGATTAGGGACAATTAGTGCCAAATTCCCTTTAAAAAGCAAGTAAACAAGTTTTTTTTTCTCCTGGAATGCCTATATTGGTAACCAACTAACTATTTCCTAAATAATTTGAATTTTTTCTGATTGTGTTGTCCATTATAATAATTAATATTCTTGATGTGATCCTCCATTCTCATGGGAATTTGGCAATATACGTCGGTGTAAGAGTAAACCTTTTAAACTTTTACGTGAGTTACTTTATTACTATCAAAATAGATAAATATCTTAAATAAAATTTAGCTTCACTCGTTATAAAAATTTCAAATGTAAGTCTTTGATTTCTTTAGATAACAATTTAAACTTCTAGACGTGATCGTCAAATCTAAGTGCACGAAATGGGGTATGCACCCAAAGGTCTGTCCAACAATATAATTCTATCAAGTCCCCCTCTATATATCTACCTCTACCTCTACCTCTACCTCTACTTCACTCTTTCTCATTGTTTGCAAACAAATTCTTTTAAAAAATTTGCTGTGTCTAAATTGAGAAAAGTCTCGTATCGTTCTGTTTTGTACACTGCACAGTCATGGCTCCCTCATGTGCAATGTTCTTGCTATCAATATTGCTTGCATCTGCTGCCTTTTCAGCTGCTCAATCTCCAATTTCGGCACCTCCAATGGCCACACCCACAATGCCACCATCCGGCATGGCAGCACCGCCACCTACAGCTGCAACTCCGCCTTCGCCAAGCATGTCGCCGGCTATCCCACCATCGCCAATGGCGCCTGGTCCATCCATGAACTCACCCCCTGCACCACCTATGGCACCTGTGATGTCGCCCACATCGCCCATGGAGCCAAGCATGGGACCATCTCCGGGGCCTTCTCTGTCTCCTCCTCCTCAACCCCAATCGGCTGCTTTTGTACATGGATGTAGCATGACTATCTTGGCATTGCTCGGGGGAGTTGCACTCTTAGCTTAACTTTATGGCTGCTCATTCTAATTTCAATTTACGTTTCTCACTCGTTTGGTAAGAATGGTACTTAGTATCTACTGTTTAGTTATATCTAATACTACGTATCAACAAGTCATTCATGTAGAAATTGAATAAATATTTATGTATTCTTTCTTTTCGAAGCATTTCTTTTTGCTATCTCTTAATGTACCATTGATTAGGATGGATTGTACTATAGATTTATTTTGCAACTACTTGTAGCATTTTGGCTTTAGCTTAATAAGAAGACTTGTGTCATTCTTGTTTGTGTTTCAATACTTAGAATCTCTACTTTCATGTATCTATTAGTATTTTGAAACTAAAAAATAAAGCATTGGAATTAGTTCACGGAACAATACACGTGTTTCTTATGCTAGCCTATATACATGATCGAAGTGAACAACTAATAAAATGTTTACATGTCTTAATCTATTTCTTGATTATATCAAGTCTTATCTAATCAAATATACTAACTATGTTCAAATATACAGTTTTACTACGGTTTTCTAGGTTGTTCGGTGCTCGAATAATTGAAAATTACAACCAAATTGTTTGAGATTGAAAATGAATTTGTTTTGTGTGTGTGATTTTAGATAAAGGATAATGAACTCCTCCCCATGGTAGGGAGGAATTATAAAAGCCACAGGACACGTGTCATGTGGTCTTTGCAGAAAGGAAAAGTAAATGTCAATCATTTGTTCAATAACCACATGACACGTTTTTCACCATGGGGAGGAGATCATTTCTCTTTAGATAAAACACTAGCTATATGGGTGGAGGAGAGAGTTGGGTAGTAGCTGGAGGGTAAGTGGGAAAGGTGAGTGTCCTTTGGGAGTTTTTGAGTGGGTGGGTAGAGAATTGGGGGCAAATTCTAGAGAAAGGAACATAACCAAGATTGTGATGTGCACATGGTGTGTTAACCCCACCCCACCCCCACATACATACTCTCTCTCTCTCTCTCTCTCTCACACACACACACACAGAATAATATTTTCATGGTAGTAAAACAATTTTAAGAATGAATAAGCTCATTTTTGTTAACAAGATTTTCCTAAGCAAAGAGGTTAGGTGCATATCTCTGTCCATTAAAAAAGAAGAAAGTATAGATTTCGAGCTCTGAAAACCTGGCCTCTAATAGACGATGACCAATTTGAAAATACTATGATAAAATAATTATTTTTTAGATATGTAATGATGATTTGATGTAGCCAGAACTTAGACGAGTTGTGTGCTGGCCTAACTTGTCTGAAAAGATAGTATGTGTTTAATGTTTCAATGTATCATGTTATGCCCTATTCAAGAATGCACGCGTGACTTTAGTAAATGGTTTAATCTTGAAATAAAGTTTGACTTCCAAGAAATTAAAACAAATAGTCACAAATTGTGAGAAATGAAGCATGATTCTTGTTGTAGGTAACATGAGATTCCTAGAACAAAAATGGTGTGTGTATTAAAAAGTCAGGAAAAAGCATCGGATCTATGCAAAGTAGCCAATCGGAATCATCACAAACTTTCTATCTTTTCCTTTATTCTGCAAGACCAATAATACACCTTTTTTCCAAAATAAATAAAATAAAATAAACTTGCTAGATAATTGCTGATACATTCATATCTATTTAAATTTCAACACTATCATCACGTGTTAGACAAATTAGCTAATAATTAACATGATTACGTATATAATATTTATATTTTATAGGGATGACAACACAACAGACGAAAACAAGACTACCCTTCTCATCCCCGCCCCTGCAGAGATTTTCAAAAGGCAGGGATTAAAATATTCATGTTTACCGTTCCGTTTAATTAATTATTTATTTTTTAATAATAATATTTATTCTTTTAAATTTAATTTAAATTTAAAAACATAGAAATAAAATAATTCAAAAAATTCGAGACAATGACCATGTTCTCCATCCCCACCCCAATTATCTAACGGTACAGCAGGACGAGATATTTTACCATCATAAATATTTATTTACTTCACATTCAAGTAAAACTAAGGGGGATCAAAATGAAAATAACCTCTTCTTTGGGCGGTGTGTATAAAAAAAAGGCTATCATTAAAATTAGAGCAAATTATAAAGATTTCCCCTAAGTATTTGATAATTACAGAACTGAGGTTTCTGTTGGAAAAAGTAAGCATAAAAAGGGGGAAAAGCTTCAAAATGGAACTAAATTGAAAAGGAATATTTTAAGCACTTCATAATTTTTATATAAAAAAGCCTTAAAATTATGCGTCGTTCACAACAAACCTTAGAAGTAACTATGTAATATTTAGGAGTGTCTCTCTAGTTGTCATATACCCGGCTCCGCAGAATACCATAAAATTAACCAAAACCACATTCACAATTCACGAACTATATCGGCTATTTCTAAAAATTCAGGGATGAACCTGAAATCTAAGTCAAAACTGAGGGACCAAAATGAAAATTACACTATCTTGGTGCCAAAAAATCTAAAATGCAACAAATAGCAAAGCGTTGTGCAACACTGCAGGCAGTAGAGCTCCAGATGATCAATAATGAACACAAAAGCTCAACAACACAACGATGATAAAGCTATACTGTTGTATTGTATGCCAAGCTTCAAGAGAGAACTTTTAACAAGTTTTCCTCATTCTACACTAAAGAGAAGCAAAGGTTTCGTGCAGGATAGTTGAGATTGTCTGTTGTTAGCATTCTTGGAAACGGCTGGACAGGGAAGGTTGTATACAGGAGTCAAGACTCAAGAAGAACGCAAGAATAAGTAAAAGAAGGCTACATTATCTTCAAGGTTAGGGAGTGATTATAGCAAGTTTTGATCTTCATATCTGGATAATCACAGAGAGAAACTCTCTTTCTGGAGAAAAACAATGGATTTCCCACAATTTAAAGAGAGAAAAACTTAAAATCAAGAGATTATTCTAACAGAAACAAACAAATAACAATCTCATCCCGACCAGCGGGGAAAAAAAAAGCATAGCAATTTTTCTATGATATTTAGGACACGCTCCTACCCAATAGCACATTACAGTATATTTTTACTGCCTACCAATCCATTTCCTTTACACCAAATTTACAATAATTAATTAATGTATTCAAAATAAAAACATTCCTCATTTCCAAAAAAATTAATACCCAAATGGTAGTATATTTCAGTCATCTGGCATCTTTCAAAATCAAGTAGCTTGCATATTATTTATTAAATATTGATCCAAAAAGTGGATTGCTTGACAATGAAAAGATAAAGTTCAGCCATGACAATGAGGAGAGGAGGAATCCTCTTGCGGAAAAATGGAACGAAGAACTCTAGTTAGAAACATGGCAAAGAACATTTCTCGACCTCTTCAAAGTACATAGATGCATTCTATGCCAATGTGCAACCTAAAAGGCTCCAGAGAAGAAAACCTTGTGTCAATGAATAGGATGTCACAACAACAAACTAAGCCTTTTCGTTATGTCAGCATTATTCCTTTTTTATTTAGTTCATTCCTAGATATATTGGAAGATCTAAAGCAACAAGATTCATACTGATTAATTTTACCCTACCACTTCGTCTTCTGACGTGTTCTACCAAGATCGCATCACTCTTATGAATAGAAGCCCCATTAATCTATGCAAAATATGTCCCAACAATCTGAGTCATCCTTCCATAACTAATCCTCAATCGATACTACATCACATAAATTCTCATTTCTTATCTTATTCATTTTAGCATGACCATGCATCCATCTTAGCTTCTTTCTTTCCACTATGTTCATCTTATGAATATTTTGTCCAAGTCCCGAACACTCAGAACCATAAAGCATATCCATCCAAAGCTTTTGAAAAGGTAAGCAATTATGATTTAACAAAGTTTCTTCCAGAACCAATTTCAAGTTCAAGTAAAAAAGAATGCAGTTAAATTTTGTGGTCAATTGCTCAGATGATAAAAACATGATTAACTTTCACTTTTTTCTTTGTTTTCTCGACAAATAAAACATTCACTACATGGGGACTTACTAAGAGCGAAGCTAGATTGGAGCTTGCTTGGTGGGACTTTCAACTCTTCAATCAATATTTGGCAAAGTTTCTTCCAGAACCAATTTCGAGTTCAAGTAAAAAAGAATGCAATTAAATTTTGTGGTCAATTGCTCAGATGATAAAAACATGAGTATTGGATTAACTTTCACTTTTTTCTTTGTTTTCTTCGACAAACAAAACATTCACTACATGGGGACTTACTAAGACCGAAGCTAGATTGGAGCTTGCTTGGTGGGACTTTCAACTCTTCAATCAATATTTGGCAAAGCTTCTCATTTTCTCGCATCAATTCCTCAATGAGTACTTGGTGCTTCAACACCTAAATGCATGAGAAATTAATTGTGTGAAAATCACCACTCTCAGTGTACAAAACCAATAAGACTAAATTTTATTTAGCAGAAGCAGTCTGGGGTCATTTTATTTGCATGAAGTTTCTAAAGTTGAATGTGAAAAAATGCATAAATGGATTGAAGGTAGAAGCAGAAGATATTTTGTAATGACTTCATTTACAAACTAGCCCCAGGGAGGGGGTGGCAGGAGGGTAATCTTACGTACTAGAATAAAACAAAATTCCAAAATAAATTTGCTTCTAAATAAGATGTAGTACCATCTGAAGCATGTTGTTCTGTGATTGCAACTTCTCAGCCTGCATGTGAAATCCACTGATTAGAGCTCTCATTTACATAGCAACAACAAAATTCAACTTAACCTATCCATCAGGAGAGCCTACTAGGTGTTTATAGTACGAGGAAAAAACGAAAAAAGAAAACAACTGGTACATTGAGTGTTGTTTACTGCAAAGTAAAAAATATCATATGACAGAGAGAAAATTACTTGCTCATTTACTTTGCCCCCCTCCTCTTTCAAAAGTGGACTCTCCAAAAAGTTGCTGATGACCTTCTCTACTCGATTGGTAGATTGAGCGTCTACTGCAGCAGTTTCAGATGCTAAAGTTTCCTCAGAAGAAACCACATTTGTACTTCTCTGCCTAATATTGCCTTGATCTGTACTATTTGGTATTGATTTTACCAACTGACCTACACTTCCTATTGGATTATCGTGTGAGGGTGCCTTTACCGTGCTTATGCCACTTCGTAAGGATGCCGGGAGAATGCCTTGATCAAGAAACATGCCGGGAGATATTCCAAGTTTTATCATCACGTGTGTTACTGCTTGCTGAAAAATTTGGAGATGAAGTTAGATTTGAAAAACGAGAACTCCAGATTTTACTATTAAATAGATAGCATACAACATGAGTACATACTAAAAGACTTGACTGCATCTGGTGCACTACACCAGGCTTCACAGCAAGGCCTGCAAAATGTCACAATATCTTAGCTATCTAGTGTAAGTCAGGATGAATGTGAGCTACTGCATTCCAACAATAAAAATCACTCATAATGCAACAAGTCTTTCTCTGGATCAGACACATACAGAATGTTCAGCTAGTAAATAAGAAAAAGAAGTTAAATATGTCATTCGTACTACTGTCTAATATGGTCTACTACAGCATACCGAACATGCCCTTAGTTCCTAATATTTTAGCATCAGCAAAATAGTTTAGTACCTAAATTGTGGAGCAAAGAAAGAAGCCTGAGAAAATTAAATTTGTTAAACAAATCTCAAGTCTAAAACAATAACGTTCAGCTCAAGTATGTACTTGAAGGCTAACAACGGTCCCGAGATTTTAAAGATGATGTATTCAGCCAATACTAGATGAGGTGACATCTGGCATCAAGAAAAAGAAAATGTGAAAATATTACATCAAAGAAAAATTAACTTGCCAAATAATCCAGATGAGCCCAGTGTCAGATTTAGAGCATGTTTGGCTGAGCTTAAAATGGTGCTAAACACATGCTCTTAATGCATAATACACCAGTTAATGACAGGTGAAGCAATGGCAACCTATTAAAAATGAACTTGTTAGTTGTTAATAGAGTAGCTTGGACTTATACTCAAATTCCTATTTCATCCATTCAAGAAAGAAGTTCAATGGTCTTCCACCATTTTCTAATTAAAAATAGAGGTCTATTATGGAAAATTTCAGAAGAAAGCATTATTAAAAAGGAATATTTACCACGCCAAAAAAGCTGTATAATTTCGTTTTACAATAGAACCAATTTACTGTAAGTAATAAGCTATTGTAAGTGTTAATTGGTTTGTCCTGCTTAAGGTCGTAATTGGTTTCAGCTAAGCACGAATCAGGCCTGATTGAGCATAACTCATACTTCCAAGTTCCAAACAACCGCAGTGTATTTTAATATGAAATACGAATATGTTGACTATATATTTCAAAAAACATTAGATTCTTTCTTTTCCTCTTCTACAACTTATAGAAGTTGTTATTGCAAAAAGTACAGGGAAAAAATGATAGCGTCGGCATAGACAAAAATAATAATTGCCCATTATGCATTTTGATTTACAAGAGAGATATGATCCTATTAGAACATGTCTAAAGTGGAAGAGATAGACCAAAATTAATATGGCTTAACAAATTTGCAACACATTCTACTTCATTATACGTTTCAATAGATGTAGTTGTGGGTCAAAATGAGTGACAAAATCAATTTATGTAGCCGACCTCAAGTTTATCGGGACGGATTAGCCTGTGGTTGTATATGGTATATATTGATTCAACAACTACAAAATGGTCATAATTGCAAACTAATGATATGCTTCGGCCATAAGTGTTAAGAAAGAACGGACTTATTTTAAAGCTAAAATGAAAAATAGCTTTCTTTTTAGTTTTAATTTATGAAAACAGCCTTCTTCGTACTTGAGAAATAATTTCTATTTTATCCTTATTAAAAATAGCTTGACTGTAAAAGCGGTGGGTAACTAGCTGGGTCCTTAACTTGTCCAACTCAAACCAACTCGCAGAGTTGGGTAACTTGGGAGAAATTCAAAGGGGTAGTTCAAATTTTAAAATTTCCTCCAGCCAAAACCATTTCATGGCCCAGCAGCTCCATTAATTAATGCAGCAACTCTCCTTGATGCAATGCCTGCAATAACTCTTCAAATACTAGTTCTTTGGAACTTCACCTACTTATCTGTAGAAACCTCGAAAAATCAGAGGAGAAGTGATTGTTCAACTTGAATAAGGAAAGACAAGGGAAACTTTGGATTATGAGAAATTTACTAAAGAAAGAAGGGTTTGTTTTAAGACAATTTTAAGAAATGGTTAGTCTTCATTCACAGTCCCGCCACTTTCATATGGATGGGACCTGAACCAATCAGAAAATATGGAACTTAGTCTATGCTTACATCAATTATACACTAACAAAAATGTGAGAAAGCATCTTAAGACTACCTAAGCATTACTTCCATCATCTAAATACTTACCAACTCCAAAGCCATGGCCAAAACCCACTCCACAACCAATGCCTGCTTCAAGGTTCTTTGCACCCACTTTCCTCAACTGGACATAGGATCAAGAACAAAGAAATATTGGAAAACATAGAGCTATACAAAAGTTACCAAATCATCCAAATGACAGATATTAGCAAAACCTACTGAATTATTGATATGTCTTCCAACACCAGAAAAGGCATCTGTTGCACCCCGAGTGGCAACCATAACTTGGTTCAGAACTGGTATTGCACCTGATGCACAAATTAGCTTCAAAGTTTGTTATAATGAACAAAAGTGTCAATGGCCCACAAACAAAATCACTGATTTTCTATATATTACATCATCATGTTGCATGTCCTAAAGAAGAATCAGAGCAATGTACTGTAGCCTGATCTCATCACATTCAATTGATTTTTTTATGACAAATAGTTAAAATGCAATTGGTTAAGTTACCAAGACATTACATGAAAAACAGTGCTTACCAGACGTAACATAATTAGGAATGGATCCTAATCTAATGGACTTCCAAGATGTGAATAATCAAATAAAAACTTCTCATAGTTGTTGCATAACAAGAATATACAAATGAACACTATGCCACTACTTTTTGCCACAAAGACCTTAAGGGGTCATAGTGTTCTTTACTGCTGTATACAACACCTTCTTGGTGCTTTCTTATCCTAGCAGCTTCTTCAACTTAGCAATATTAGTCCTAGGTAATATTTTTCTTTACTCCCTGTTGCACATCAAGGAAACATTTTAATTGAATTCAGCAATCCTGTCCAGTGAGTATAGCTAAACAAGTGGGCAAGAGCTTGCCCAGCCATAGACCATAAAAGTTGATTTTATCACCAGATTTGGCCATATTGTGGTTTTTAGAGATTTTACAAGCACAAAAGTAATGATGAACTTAACCCAAAACCGGATTAAATATGTCCTGACATCATGTAGAAACTATAAACTAAATATAGTTGATACAGATTCTCCAAAAGGAATCAGAGAAATTACATGTGTCTGTAAATTAGAAATGAAAATAATGAAAATAGCTATAAAAGGCTTACACACACACTATTATGAAAGTAATTACAGAAAATAAGGAAAACATCACAGAGATCGCTTGAATCTTTTCATAACATTAGCATCCAGAAAATTTTCTTAGTAAGGTTGTTTGTGATATGATAATCCAAAAAATAGCAGTTAGATAGCACTGGGTACCCAATAAGATGCAATATTAAAACAAAATTTACTCATTTCCGAAATAAATTCCATCAAAGAGAACTCCAAGAATTTCACCACGTATTTTACCCACTACTATATAGTTACCAAAGGAAATTTTTGAAATGTCTTACATCCCAAATAACAATTAATGCTCATGATTTCATAAGAAAACCACAGCCTTCACAGCAATGCATGCATTCAAACTCCATGAAACATGTACAAAACAAGGTTTAGGATACAGTAAACTTGCTCAATCTCTCTCATGTTTTCTTTAGTTTCCATTTCGAATTAGTCATATCTAAAATTCCAATGTCAATCACCCCCATTTCTCCAATAGTAAGAAGCAGTTGACCCATGGAAAATGCAAGCATAACCACAATATAGAAGATCAAACACGATAATGCGTTATCTAATTCAAACATAAAAAACCCACAAAATTACAATCAACCATACTAAAGCTTACTACAGTATGCAAAACTCCGCCGAAATAAATCAAATACGTGTGCAATATACAAAAATAAAATAAACCATTTTTTACATGAATTTTGTGTATTCCCTTCTTTGGGTTTAAATAAACCCCCGAAGTTCATCGTTTTCGTATTTCTTCAATCAATAGCTTCCAGTCTAGAGAGAAAGAGATAGTTGAAGAGAGAACGGAAAAGTCAAACTGGATACCTAAATTTAAAGGGCGACCAACGCCAATGCCAATGCCACAGCCAATTCCAAAGCCAGTGAATACTTGACCCACTTTCAAAGTAAAAGGATTCTCCATTCTAATCGCTCTTTTCTCTTTTGTGTAGATCACTTAATAGTCTTCAGTTTCTTGATTGGCTCCAGAACTATTCAAAACTGATTCGTTTCCTCTATGAGACGGTACAGAAGTAACAGAACTACAGGGGGGAGAGATTCTCCATAAACCTTTTCGTTTCTCCCAGTGGCATTGTTGTGAATCTTGTCATCCTGTGCTCTACCCGGCCTCAACTTGTTTTTGTTACTTGGGCCTCAACTTGTAGACCGACAATCTAACATTTGAGTGTCGGCCCATATATACCATGTTTTGTCGAATAAGATTTTCAATTATATTTTTTTATTTTTGACTTTTCTACTATACTAATAATATTTTGTCGACATGAGTCATTTATGTGTCGTAGTGCTTGGTGCTCAAATATTGACTCGAGGTACTTTCTCCATATCTTCTTACTTTGAAGAGCAGGGGCACCAAAAGAAATGACTACAATGATAATTGAATAACTGAAAGAGTAATTATATTCGCACCATATTTTTTTAATCACACTACATTTTAATTACAATGAAAGTCTCCAACTAATGATCAATTTTGTATTTATATTTCTAATTATTTGTTATCACATTCTTATTATCAATCTATTAATTTACACATTTTATCTGTCTTAGATGATGTTTTTGTCTAAAAAGTTAATTATGAGGAATTGAAAATATTTTTTTTTGTCTCTCGTATTTTTTAATTAGCAAAATAAATTACACATACAAAATATTTGCCGTTCATTTCAATGCACATTGGCTGAAAATTTGAAAAAATATCGTCCTCAGAGACAAGATGTGAAAATTAGTAATAAAAATGCCACAAAAAAGTTTGGGACATAATTGTCAAATGTCAAGGGTTGGGGAAACTTTATTGTAATTAAAACATAGTGTAGAAAATAAAAATTGTAGTGTGAATATAATTATCCTAACTGAAATCTTACAATTTGATTTTTTTTTTAATTATTTGTAGGACTTATTTTTTGAAAAGTTTTAAAAATAACTTTTATGCAGAGCCAACCTTCAATCTTACTTTTAATCATCTTTAGTATATTTCAAAGGGGTAAAAAATTTGACTCTTATCTATTTATATCTCTTTTATTTAATAACGTTCTTCCTTCTAAAAAATGTTGGTCCTCGTGGATATGACATTTTGGAGTTACCTACCACAAAGCTCATGCACAAGTACCAAGCGAATTGTCTACATCCTTTCTCTTCAAATAGAGGTTGATCTAAAATAGAGCCGAGAATTCTCTATCTTCATTGGACAGAAGATGTCGAGTACTACAAGTTGTGAATTACTATATTTATGTTGGTCAGTTCTGATCTCCTGCCTACAGTAGATGGAGAAAAAAAACCCATCGTTGATGTGGCAGGTGCCATTTCAACACTCATGCCACGTCAGTGGTCGCATTTGTTTCAAAAAATAGGCAAGCCCATTTTTCCTTTCCCATTTATTAGATAAATTTACATAATAAGTTATTATATTATGTTAGAACACTTAATTGAAATTTAAAACGACAATGACAAATTGAAAATTGAAATACACAAATCGAGACAAGAGTTCAATTCTCTTTTCTTAAGACGTATTTGTCCCGCGTCGGTGCTTACGGTATTGTGACAAACGCCTCTCAAGATACAACGATCAATTCCTTTTGGTAGTAGCACTACAAACAAAAAATACGGAAAACTTGAATTATTTAGTACTCTCTAAAATGAGGACTCGAATACTATGATTATTGAATGAATGCAAGATAAATTATGTATGTTATGGAATGAAAATTCGCAGAACTATAGGGGCTTATTTATAGCATACTAAAAGTTGTCTGAAAAGATACAACACTTGAAAGGACTCGATTGAACAGTTTTCAAACCTGTAAGGACTTGTTGAACAATCGTGTCTGTTCTAATCTAACAGATAGACACGTGACACATGTCAAATTTGGAATGATGAATTAAAATAAATTATTTTATATTTATTTTGTCTTAAAAGAATATACTAGGCGAAAAACAACCCATGCCCAGCTTCGAGCCACGAGCCTGACCCGGCCCAACCGGCCGGCGGGCAGCGGTGGCGCGCGCATGTGGGCTTTGAACCAAACTCAATAGCATCTAAGTCTCCTCTCCTCTAAAGACTTGTAGTGCTCCTTGGAGCCCAAACCCAGATCCAAACTAGAGGTATATTAATTGGTTCAAAATCAAGTCATCTTTCGATGTGGGATACACTTCCCAACTTGCTACAACATCCAATTTTCACTTTCAATGTGTCAACTTTTGATACTAATTTCTCATTCATTCGGAAATAGTTTTGTGAAACCAAATATACCATAAGCATCTACTCATGGAGTAGAATGTATTCAACTATAAATTTCTAATAATCGGTTATCGAAACTCATCCGAATATTTGGTCAAAATTGGTCAAACTAATTTATAAACAACTCATTTCCAACAATCCCCACATGAATAGAAATTACCATAAATATGCAAATGCTAATAGAGAGTGCAGGCAAAAAGCTATTACATCAGGAGATGTAGTTTCTGGCTTTGAACCTGCCCTAGTGGAATACTATCGAATTTACTTGGCAAATCAGTAAACGTGATGTCTTGAACTGTCCAGCCTTTGGTGTAAACCAAGACAACAGTATCCACACAATAACTTTTCTAACAATTATTTTGTTCTCATGGTTGTGTTTATTTTTTGCCCTAAACAACTTGGGTTTTCATAAGTGTTTTAAAGAATTTAAGCCTCAAAATTCTTATATTAGCAACCCCACTTCACACTTGCATATGTGATCTCTTATTAAGAGTATTCTGTCATACTCCACTTGGTTAATCCAAGTTATAGGAATCACTAAAAGTATTACTTATCCTAATATACTCTGCAGAAAGCACTTTTTCTTACAATAGAAATTGGTAAGAGATAACTTCTAAGTGCTTAACTGAATATTCATAATTTAGTTGTTCCATTGAACCAAGATCTTGGGATCTCCAGTCAACAAGGTTGGGTTATCATTATAAAAACTCATGCGATGTAGGCTTTTAATCTCATTCCCTTTGATAAGCACTATACTTGATCTCTTGATAATCCTTTTGTAAGAGGATCTACGAGATTCTCTTTTGATTTTATTTAATCAATAGAAATAATACCATTTGAAATCAACTGCTTAATAGTATTATGTCTATGGCGTATATGTCTAGACTTGCCATTATACATACTATTTTGTGCCCTTTCAATAGCGAGTCAACTATCACAATGTATACTTATAGCAGGCACTGGTTTAGACTAACATGGAATATCTTCTAAGAAATTACGAAGCCATTCTGCTTTTTCTCCAACTTTATCTAAAGCTATAAATTATGATTCCAAAGTAGATCGAGCTTGTCGTGCGATTTATAATCCCGCAAGTGGACGGATCGTAGACAAGTAATATAGTGATAGAATAAAGTGTCGAACCCACGAGGACTAGATACTAAATTACCAATTAATTTCACAACTCAAATTTTAACAATGGAAATAAACACAGATTCAAATTTTGATTCTTAAGATTCTAAACTAAATTAACTATTTTGATTAAATTGAAAATCACAATAAAAAACAACTTTGAAATATGAGAACGAATTAAAGTTTAACAATACTAGGATTCACGAATCCACCGACACGTTTTACTCAATTATCTTGTTAATCACTTTTTAGCTTTTAATTACCTTGGACTGAAAATCGGCGTTCCTAAATTAATCGAAAGCCTCTCTCGATGGTCAATCAAATCTATATGTTATGCGAACTTCATTATCTCTAATTAAGCTTCGAGCATAAGCACATGCATTAAAATCTCAAGATCGCCTAAATGGATTTCATAAGGCATAATAGTAATCTCTATCTATTATTGGACCCTATGTTATTCAATACCACGTGCTAAATCTATATTGAATCTCTCGACTTCAATACAGATCACAATATATTCTAATGGTGCGCAAGCATTAAAATAATAAAGAAACTGAATAAAGAATAATCAATCCACGACAATTAATTACTAAAAAGGGAAAAACTGCTTAATTAATCAAAACGTGAGGTTTCATCGTTCATCCTAGATAAAGTAATTAGCCGGACATGATTTCTTCAATTAACGAAAGAATTGAATTCATCATGGTCCGGAGAAAAGAAAACAAAAAGTAAAAAATACAACCCGTGATCTTCGCTCGATAATCTTCGATTCCGCCCTTGATCTTCGTTCTTGCCTTGTTTCTTGTCCTCTAAAATTCGTCTCCCGCGAAAAGTCTATCTTCTACCTTTTATAGTACTCTTTCCCCACCTCCAAACATGTGTTTCGTTGTTCCAGTTAATTGGACTGGTAGAATTCTATTTGAATCAGGTGTCTGCAAAATTTTCTGCCCGATTGGCCTATGCGATCGCATGGCATAAATAGCTGCGATCGCATGGTTCATCTGATTTGCATTCTGCTGGATTTTTATTCCCCTTGCGATCGCACCAGGAGAACACCATGCGATCGCATGGTGTATCCTGGTTCTGAATTTGAATTTCCCGCCTATGTATTTGCACATCAAGTCCCTGAAGTTCCATTTCTTTAGCAATTAGGTCCCCTTGTCTTCATTTTGCTCTCTTTTCATCCCATTTATACTTGACTTTGATTATTTCCTAAATTGATAAGAAAACATATGCAATTAAACTGTAAACAACCAAAAGAACTTATAATTGTCCATTTTTGTGAGATAAGATAAGTACAAAATCGTACTTATCAAATACCCCCAAACTTGAACTATTATTCGTCCTCGAATAAACTATTAAAAACAATCTTGTGCTATATGCAATAAGCAATAATAAAGTTCATAAATAGCTTGCCGTTCTTGCTTCAGATTTTTGCATAAAGAAAAAAAAAACTTAGAAATCATGAAGAGTGTTCAGGTTATAAAGTTGTAAACGTGATTCCAATTAAAACATACTTGAATCGTGTGTGAGGGCAGTTCATCTGATCAGCTTAAATTCTATGGAGGTGATAGTCCAACCACTTGGTCAATTTTTCCTTTCCCTCTCGTAAGATACACTTCCCCCAAAATAATTGTTTTCTCTCATAATTCCAAGATTTCTGGGTCTAAGGTTGTTCACATTCTTTTCTTTCTAGAGGCTGGTTGAGAAAGCTAATGATCGTGACAACCTAGGCTTATGAAGATTCTCCAATTTATGAGCACCCTTGACCAGAAATTTTCTACTAAGTAAGTCAAACCCATTAGTCATCTAATCCTCAGGTTACTTTGCAAAGACAATTTATTTTATTTTATTTATTTATTATTTATTATTATTATTATTATTATTATTTATTTTTATTTTTTTTTTTTAATCTTATGTGCAGAACTCAGTCCATTAAGCTTTCTAAATGACCCATGTAACGAGCTTTAGGCCGATGACTCCCAAGTCTTTTGAACTTTAGGGCATCGGGTTCTGAGAAACCCCTACGGGCCTTTTCACTCGAGTCAAATAGGCTACGAAAAGAGTTATAAGATATTTAGTCGTATGCGAAACTCATTCCATTAAGCTTTCTAAATGACCCATGTAACGAGCTTTTGGTCAATGACTTTATCACTCGAGTCAAAAAGGCTTCGAAATGAGTTATATAAAAATAAAAGCCTTGTTCTTTGCGTGCAATAAGTTCATACTGAGGGATTAGATTCCTAACATTCGGTCATTACTTAGTTTCCTCTAACTGGTCTAAAGTGCTCCACACAATTTTTTTTTTTTTTCGACATACACGGAATCAAACATAATCTAGATAGCCACCATCACAGTTTACTCACTACAATCACTCACTATATTGGTTATTTGTTCGAGATACGGATGATGATTTTTAGGCTTAAACAGGTATCCTATTATTTTCAACTTAAGTGCACCAACATAGCTACATGTCATCGTCACTGGCCGACACAACACAATATCAGATATGATTAATTAGTCTCAGATTTAAACAACAATATAATTTGTTCACAAGTCATGATTTAAAGCTAAAATTAAATGAAAATTTCATCATTAGCCGGCAAGGCTATTCATATCACACAAGCATGCAAACAAAATAATTTTTTTTTTTTTTTTTTTTTTTTTACGAACTAGAAAATAAAGAAAACGAACTAAGTCAACAGTCAAATATCATATCATCAAATATCATGAATATGTCAGATTGAGCAAAATTTTTAAATTTTTATCAACCACCCCCAAACTTAAAACGTGCATTGTCCCCAATCGCATGTAGACTAAAGAAATACATAAAAATTTAGGTACTTCCCGGGGGTGGATCGGAGGGTGCCTGAAGAAGGAGTGTGGAGGGGTCAACTGGTGGAGGAGCTGGCGTGGGTGTCGGGCGACATATCTGATCATGGAGGTCATCCAGCTTGCCCGCACATCTGTCTAGTCGTCGCTTGACCTGGTCACAGTCAGCCCGAATCCGACTCTGCTCAAGGGAAGTCTGACTCAGGGTAAACTCCATAGATGACTGAGTGTGTCTGCTTGCATCCACTCGAGCCCGTAGAGTCGCCAACTCCTGCTGCACTGTGCGGAGCTCAGTCCTGGTGGCGATGATGAGCCGTGTCTGCTCAGCCTGACCCTCTAGTAGGCGATGTAGCAAGGCGGCCATATCTCCAGGTGGTGCGGCTGGCTGGGGTGCGGCTGGCTGCTCCTCAGCAGGGTGCTCGTCTGCAGCTGGGGCTGCCCCCATAACTCGTGCAGTGGCCCGTCTGGCATTCTCCAAGGCAAAGCGGTTGATAGGTCCCTTTCTTCGAAACACTGGCTCTGTCGGTGAAATCGGGACCCCCGCTGCTGCACAGATACCACTGATCAGCGCTGGGAAGATGGCTGTGTGCCTCTTGTCCGTCTGGAAAGCCAGCAAGCTGATCAGGGTGTAGATGTAACTCCCCAGGTCGATCTTCCTCCCGTGAGCCAAATGGTACAGCAGTCGAGCCCTAGCATCATTAATGGTGGTGCGATGCGTAGTCGGGTCGATGTTGTGACTCACAAACAAGTTCAGAATGAGGAGGGAGTCTGTCAGCTTACTGTGCTCGAAGTCCCTCCCGGGCAGTGGCCATGCATCTGCTCGACCATATAAGAACCGGGCCACCTCGCCCATATCCTGAATGTCGGGCAGAGGGTGAACATCGTCAGAAGATAGGCCATAGAAATCGTCGATGACCCTCGGGGTGAACATGAACCATTTGCCCCGGACCCAAGTCTGCCCGTAGTGCTCTGTCCCATGAATGTCTATCTCCTGGTTGAAGTTCGTGTAGAACTCATGGACGAGCTGGGAGTACATAGGATGTGGAGTATCGGCCACCTTGGTCCATCGGCAGACGTCAATAAGGTTGAAGAGCTCGGAATGAGGGAAGTCGTCTAGGTGCACTCTTCGCTCCCCCCAAAGGGACCAGTGGCTCACGGCGTTGGTGAACCTCTCTTTGTGCTCTTCGGACAAATAAAGGTGAGAGGCGGCGGTGTCTGCTGTATCGACCCGAGCTCTCTTAGAAGTGCCGCCGGTGACCTTCTTTTTCCCCTTTTCGGCGGCAGTCGGTGGTCGTTTGGGGGCCATAAACTGCAAAATGAACAAAAATATTTTAGAAATGTATTAAAACATATATGGATCAAGATAGAACCCCCAAACTTGTTGAAACATCAGGTAAAAAATTCGACAAAAACATGATAGACGAGGCTACTTCGTGTATCGAGAAATATACCTAGGAAATTGCAAAAATGAAACGGCCAAGTGTGGCATAAAAGTGCATGATAAGGTCTACCACATAGTCAAATTTCACATGATTCCGAGGTCATTAGGGTCAAACGGATGGCGGCCGAAGTTGCTAACGGAAGCAGGCTGCTGTGGCATGCCTGTGGGCTGCCATGGCAGCCTGCAGGCCCTATGGTTACGTTTGGATTTACTTCGTGCTAAACAGGTATTCAAGGTAAATTGCACGACCCTAGTAGATGGCTTTAGTGTAATGGAATAGCCCAAGGTTAGGTTCACATCAAATTTGGCTTAAAACGTGGATGAGGCAATGTATCAAACACCTAGTATGCATTGAGAAGTTGAAAAAGGTTTGAATGGATGGGGGCAATGGAACAAAACCAAATTTTTTCCTCAACCAAATCAACTAAACCCAATTGAAAAATATTACCCAAACCAATTCAAGCCTATACTAACCAAACAATCCTTCCACATTCATCAAAAAGCATAAAATTTCCAAAAGGTAAAGCAAAACCGAAAATAACTTAAAAAAAATTTGATCTTACCGTTTAGATTCGTGTATATGGATGTGAATGAATGTTGGAATGTGTAATTTGAAGCCGGAATGTGCGTGTTCTGGAGTTGCAGATCAAGAGATGTGAAGAAATCGGATGGTGTAATAGGAAAAGTTGATTTTGAAATGAAAGGCCAAGTCCCGGTTTTTTATCTCCACTGATAGTCCATGCGATCGCATGGACTAAAAATTCTGCGATCGCACGTATGATTAAATCTGGGCAGAATGTAATCTGCCCAGTCTATGCGATCGCAATGGGTTGAACCATGCGATCGCATGGTTCTAACCCCTGTTTCAAAAAAAAAAAAATTTTTTTATTTTTTTTATTTTTTTTTTTTAGGGAAAAACTAAAACATAACTTTAAGATATTATAAACGTGCATATGCTAAATGACGATGATGAGATCCTCGAAACCCAAGAGCTAAAACATATTCCAAAACTTAAACCTAAAACGTGCAAAAAAACGTGCTAGAACTCATAAAACTGAAATCATGCTGTAAATGTAAATAAAAGGGAGGAAAATGGGTTGCCTCCCATTGAGCGCTTGTTTAAAGTCTATAGCTCGACTTTGTCGCGGTGATCACTCCGGATTGCTCAAAGTGGTAAATGACTTTTCTTTCGAAAAATCACCCTCCAAGTAAAGTTTGAGTCTTTGTCCGTTCACTTTGAACTTGCCCTTTGTGTCATGAGCCACCTCCACCGCTCCATGTGGATAGACTTTCACCACCGTGAATGGCCCGGACCACCTTGAACGCAATTTCCCAGGGAAGAGCTTGAGTCGAGAGTTGAATAAGAGGACTTTTTGCCCTGCTAAAAACTGCCGTTTTTGAATGTTTTTGTCATGCCAATTCTTGGTTTTCTCTTTGTACAGTTTGGCATTTTCATAAGCCTCGAACCTAAATTCCTCCATTTCATTCAACTGAAGCAGTCTTTTCTCACCGACTTCTTTCAAGTCGAAATTTAACTTCCTCAATGCCCAATAGGCTCGGTGCTCCAACTCAACCGGTAAATGGCACGCCTTCCCAAAAACTAGGCGATAAGGTGACATTCCAATTGGAGTTTTGAATGCAGTTCGATATGCCCAAAGGGCATCATCCAGTTTTCTTGACCAATCCTTCCTCGATGAACTCACCGTAAGCTCCAAGATCCTTTTCAACTCCCGGTTGGAGATTTCCACCTGCCCGCTGGTTTGTGGATGGTATGGAGTAGCCACACGGTGCTTCACACCGTATTTTGTCAAAAGAGTGTCAAACTGTCTATTGCAAAAATGCTTTCCCCCGTCACTGATGATTGCCCGAGGAGTCCCGAAACGCGTAAAAATATTCTTTTTGAGAAAGTTTACCACCACCTTGCCATCATTGGTCGGTAAGGCTACAGCTTCCACCCATTTGGACACGTAATCTACAGCCACCAAAATGTAAGAATTTGAGAATGATGGTGGAAACGGGCCCATGAAGTCAATACCCCACACGTCGAAAAGTTCAACCTCTAGAATGCTTCGTAGGGGCATTTCTTGCTTCCGAGATATGTTCCCCGTCCTTTGGCACCTGTCACATTTTTTTACCAGACTGTAGGCATCTTTGAATAAAGTCGGCCAATAAAACCCAGATTGTAGGACTTTGGCTGCTGTTTTGGTAGCCCCAAAATGACCTCCGTATGGCGAAGAATGACATTGCTCCAAGACAGTCTCCATTTCTTCTTCAGGTAGGCATCTCCGAATTACCTGATCAGCTCCCCTTCTGTAAAGAATGGGATCTTCCCAAAAATAGTGTTTAAGTTCTGAAAAGAACTTTTTCCGACGTTGATGATCATAATCCGGTGGCATGATATTGCTAGCAAGGTAATTCACATAATCTGCATACCACGGTGCAATCCCCAACTGCTCAATCCCAAAAATCTGCTCATCTGGAAACTTCTCATTTATTTCACCTTCCTCATTACCTTCCGTCTGCTCGATTCTTGACAAGTGGTCGGCTACCACGTTCTCAACCCCTTTTTTGTCTTTAATCTCCAAGTCGAATTCTTGGAGAAGTAAGATCCACCGAATAAGTCTTGGCTTTGCATCTTTTTTTGCAAAAAGATACTTCAACGCTGCATGGTCTGTGTGCACTATCACCTTCGATCCAATGAGGTAAGATCGAAATTTTTCGAAGGCAAATACTACAGCTAGTAATTCCTTCTCTGTAGTGGCATAATTCATCTGAGCTTCATTAAGAGTTCGGCTGGCATAGTAGATGGTATGTATGACTTTTGCTCTACGTTGCCCCAAAACTGCCCCAATAGCAAAGTCACTTGCATCACACATGAGCTCAAAAGGTAGATCCCAATCCGGTGGTACAATGACAGGTGCTGAGATTAGACTGTTTTTGAGAGTGTTGAAAGCTTTGAGACAGTCAACAGAAAATTCGAATTTGGCATCTTTTTCCAGCAAACTGCACAACGGTTTGGTTATTTTTGAGAAATCCTGTATGAACCGTCTATAGAAACCCGCATGTCCCAGAAAAGACCGAATTCCTTTAACTGATGTCGGAGGAGGCAGTTTCTCTATAACCTGAATCTTTGCTTTGTCGACCTCAATGCCCTTTTCTGAGATCCTGTGTCCCAACACGATGCCTTCTTGGACCATAAAGTGGCATTTTTCCCAATTCAGTACCAAGTTGGTTTTCTCTCAACGCTGAAGTACTAAGGTCAGATTTTTGAGGCAATCGTCGAATGATGATCCAAAAACTGAAAAATCATCCATGAAAACTTCAATGAATTTTTCGACCATATCCGAGAAGATCGACATCATACAACGCTGAAATGTGGCTGGGGCGTTGCATAGGCCAAATGGCATACGCCTATAAGAAAACGTGCCATAAGGACAGGTAAAAGTAGTCTTTTCTTGATCTTCCGGCGCGATATGAATCTGATTGTAGCCTGAATACCAGTCAAGAAAGCAATAATGGGAATGACCTGCCAATCGCTCCAACATCTGATCAATGAAAGGTAGAGGAAAATGGTCTTTTCGAGTGGCATCATTCAACTTCCTGTAGTCAATACAAACTCGCCAACCGGTGGTCAATCTGACTGGAATGAGCTCGTTTTTATCATTCTTCTCAACTGTGATCCCTCCCTTCTTTGGCACCACCTGGACCGGGCTTACCCAAGTACTATCTGAAATAGGATAGATAATACATGCGTCAAGCAGTTTCAACACTTCAGCTCGGACTACTTCTTGCAAATGGGGATTCAGTCTGCGTTGATGTTGCACTGTCGGTTTATAAGCCTCTTCCATTAGAATTTTGTGCATGCATAAAGATGGGCTGATACCTCTGATGTCTGCTATAGTCCAACCGATGGCTGATTTGTAATTCTTCAAAACTCGGAGTAATTTATCCTCCTGATCCTGATCAATAGAGTTCGCAATGATGACTGGAAGAGTGGATGATTCACCGAGATAAGCATACCTAAGGTGAGAAGGTAATTGCTTTAACTCGAGAATTGGTGCCTTTTGGACCGAAGGAGGCTGCTGAGGAAGTGTGGTACCCAAATCCATATATCTACTCCTTCGTTCAATCTGTTCTGCTCCTTGTAAATATCTGGCGCATTCCTCAAGGACTGGAGACTCGGAGTTTTCATCTTGAGAATGCATAATACACGCTTCCCATAGATTTGTAGGATTTTCCAAGGCAAATGTGTTAGCAGCCTCGTGATCAATGATATCGATCTGAAAGCATGAGTCAGAGGAGCTTGGATATTGAATTGCTTTGAATACGTCAAAAGTGACCTGCTCCTCATTCAATCTCAACATCAGCTGCCCTTTTTGTACGTCAATGAGGGCCCTTCCAGTAGCTAAGAATGGTCGCCCCAAGATAAGTGGCACATCTCTATCCTCCGCCATATCGAGGATAATGAAGTCAGCTGGGAATATGAACTTGTCCACCTTCACCAAAATATCTTCAATAACTCCACGTGGGCGTTTTACTGACCGATCAGCTAACTTAAGTGAAATTGTGGTTGGCTTCACTTCTCCGAGACCTAGTTGCCTGAAAATAGAATAAGGCATCAAGTTAATGCTAGCACCTAAATCACATAATGCTTTTTCGAAAAAAGAACTACCAACAGTACAAGGAATAGAGAAACTCCCCGGATCTTTTAACTTTGGCGGTAGCTTGTTTTGCAAGATAGCACTACACTCTTCAGTAAGCATAACTGTTTCGTGCTCTTCCAACTTCCGTTTATTTGAAAGAATTTCTTTCATGAATTTAGCATAACTCGGCATTTGTGCTAGAGCATCAGCAAACGGAATGTTGATCTGGAGTTTCTTGAACACTTCGAGAAATTTCTCGAATTGCTTGTCAAGCTTGTGTTTTCGCAGCCTCTGAGGAAATGGGATTGGAGGGACGTAAGCCGGTGGTGGAATATAAGCTGGTGGAGAGTCCTGTTCTGGTGCAACTTCTGCATCTAAATTATTTTCTCTCGCTTTGTCGGACACAGTTTCCTTTCCTACACCTGGCCTAGTCACACGAATTTCTGGTAACTGAACACCGCTCCTCGTGGTAATTGCATTTACTTGCTCCTTTGGATTGACTTCGGTGTTGCTTGGCCATGTGCCTGGTTGTCTCTCAGTCAACAATTTAGCCAACTGCCCAATCTGATTTTCCATATTCTTGATAGCAGCATCCTGTCTTTTCTGCATCTCCTTCAATTCAGTGACAGTTTCTTCCAGTCCTCCTTTTTTCTCTTGTGGCCTCCCTTGATTTGGCGGATTCTGGATATTCTGGTTGTTGCCATAAGAGAAGTTTGGATGATTTCTCCATCCAGGATTGTATGTCTGTGAATAAGGGTTATTCTGCTGACGCTGAAAATTCTGAGCATATGCAACTTGCTCAGGAGAAGGCATATCAACCTTTGTCAATGGGCACTCCGAAGACTGATGGTTCGCCCCGCATGTCACACAGATTGGTGGAGACATCTGAACCATATTAGCTGAATGAGAATATTTCATCGTCTCCATCTGCTTGGCCAATGCATCGATCTTTGCCAGTACAAGCGAATTTGAGTCTACCTCATGTACCCCTGCTGCTGATGCTTTCCTTTGTACCCCTCTGTCTGGCCACATAACGAATTGTTCACTCATTGTTTCATACAAATCATGGAGATCGCCGGCAGACCTATTTTGGATAGAGCCACCTGCTGCAGAATCAACTGAAGAACGACTGCTAGGAACTAGACCAGAGTAGAAGTAGTGATTCTGAGCTGCTAAAGGAAACCCATGGCTTGGACACTTCCTGAGCAGTTGCTTGAATCTCTCCCATGCCTCATGAAAGTTTTCCAACTCAGACTGTTGGAAATTGGTAATCTCGTACTTCAATCTGTTCACCCTGGCTGGAGGAAAGTACTTCAATGTGAACTTTTGGATCAGATCACCCCAAGTTGTGATGCTCCCAGGCGGTAGTGAATCTAACCATTCTCGAGCTTTATCCTTCAGTGTGTGTGGAAAAAGCCTCATCTTCAATGCCTCTTCGTTGACGCCTTGGTATTTGAAATTGCCACAGATTTCATCAAAGCGAGAAATGTGGTAATGAGGGTTTTCATCTATCATCCCGTAGAAAGGCAGACTGTTCGAGAACAAGTTGATCACATCTGGCCTCAACTGGAAGTTGTCGTGTCCATAAGGCGGATATATAATACTGGACCGATTTTCGACTATCGGTGGCATCATATATTCACCCATAAGAATGTCTCTCTCATTAACTTCAACAGGTCGAGCTATTGGTGCCTGATTGTGTCGGCCATCTGCTTGCAACGGATTCTGGATTCGGTTATCCTCCATTGTGGCTTGCTGCTGTTGCTTCTTTTCTCTTTTTTCTCGTTGTCGTCGGTGAAAGCTCCGTTCAATTTCTGGATCTAAATCAAAAAGATCAAGATCTTTTGTACGGCGCATACACACTTAACACCTGAAAAGTTAGAAAACAGATAAAATGCAGCAGTATCACGATGAATCGAAAATAAAGATAAAACTAAATAAAACTAGAAAGAATTGTTAAAAGCCAAATTATAAATTAACGTAGCAATTAATAAAACTAGTCCCCGGCAACGGCGCCAAAAACTTGTCGTGCGATTTATAATCCCGCAAGTGGACGGATCGTAGACAAGTAATATAGTGATAGAATAAAGTGTCGAACCCACGAGGACTAGATACTAAATTACCAATTAATTTCACAACTCAAATTTTAACAATGGAAATAAACACAGATTCAAATTTTGATTCTTAAGATTCTAAACTAAATTAACTATTTTGATTAAATTGAAAATCACAATAAAAAGCAACTTTGAAATATGAGAACGAATTAAATTTTAACAATACTAGGATTCACGAATCCACCGACACGTTTTACTCAATTATCTTGTTAATCACTTTTTAGCTTTTAATTACCTTGGACTGAAAATCGGCGTTCCTAAATTAATCGAAAGCCTCTCTCGATGGTCAATCAAATCTATATGTTATGCGAACTTCATTATCTCTAATTAAGCTTCGAGCATAAGCACATGCATTAAAATCTCAAGATCGCCTAAATGGATTTCATAAGGCATAATAGTAATCTCTATCTATTATTGGACCCTATGTTATTCAATACCACGTGCTAAATCTATATTGAATCTCTCGACTTCAATACAGATCACAATATATTCTAATGGTGCGCAAGCATTAAAATAATAAAGAAACTGAATAAAGAATAATCAATCCACGACAATTAATTACTAAAAAGGGAAAAACTGCTTAATTAATCAAAACGTGAGGTTTCATCGTTCATCCTAGATAAAGTAATTAGCCGGACATGATTTCTTCAATTAACGAAAGAATTGAATTCATCATGGTCCGGAGAAAAGAAAACAAAAAGTAAAAATACAACCCGTGATCTTCGCTCGATAATCTTCGATTCCGCCCTTGATCTTCGTTCTTGCCTTGTTTCTTGTCCTCTAAAATTCGTCTCCCGCGAAAAGTCTATCTTCTACCTTTTATAGTACTCTTTCCCCACCTCCAAACATGTGTTTCGTTGTTCCAGTTAATTGGACTGGTAGAATTCTATTTGAATCAGGTGTCTGCAAAATTTTCTGCCCGATTGGCCTATGCGATCGCATGGCATAAATAGCTGCGATCGCATGGTTCATCTGATTTGCATTCTGCTGGATTTTTATTCCCCTTGCGATCGCACCAGGAGAACACCATGCGATCGCATGGTGTATCCTGGTTCTGAATTTGAATTTCCCGCCTATGTATTTGCACATCAAGTCCCTGAAGTTCCATTTCTTTAGCAATTAGGTCCCCTTGTCTTCATTTTGCTCTCTTTTCATCCCATTTATACTTGACTTTGATTATTTCCTAAATTGATAAGAAAACATATGCAATTAAACTGTAAACAACCAAAAGAACTTATAATTGTCCATTTTTGTGAGATAAGATAAGTACAAAATCGTACTTATCAGAGCTATACATGTCTATTTTGAAGACTTCCAAAACACGGTCTCACCACCAATGGTAAAGACATAACCACTTGTGGATTTAGAATCTTTTATATTAGATATCCAATTTGCATCACAATATACTGCTTGATATCTTGCATAATGTAATCCAAAATTTAAGGTGTATCTTAAATAATGAAGTATCATATTCAATGCCTTCCAATGATCATTGCTTGGATTACTTGTTAACCTACTTATCTTATTAACTACATAAGCAATATACGGACGCGTACAGTTCATAATATACATCAAGCTTCCTATGATTTGAGAATACTTTATCTGACATATATGTTCACTTCTATTATTTGCCAAGTGTAGACTTATGTCTACAGAAGTTTTAACTGAACTTTTATCATAGACCTTAAACTTTTTAAGTACAGACTCGATATAATGAGAATGTGACAAACTTAGCCCATTAGGTGTTTTAGATATTTTAATTCTCAAAATTACATCTGCTACACTCATATCCTTCATGTCAAAATATTTTGTCAACATTTTCTTCGTAGTCATGATAATATCATTATTACTACCCATAATAAGCATGTCATCGACATACAAACATACTAACACATAAGCTTTTGGCGTGGTTTTGATATAGACACATTTTATCAAACTCGTTAATTTTAAAATTATTTGACAACATCGTTTTGTCAAAGTTTGGTGCCACTGTTTTGGCGCTTGTTTTAATCCATATAAAGATTTAACGATTCTACAAATATTTTTATCTTGTCCATGAGCAATAAACCCTTTAGGTTGTTCCATGTATATTTCTTCTTCTAACTCTCCATTTAAGAATGTCGTTTTTACATCTATTTAATAGATCTCAAAATTATACAATGCTGCAATTGCAATTAGAACTCTGATCGAGGTGATCTTTGTCATTGGTGAGTATGTATCGAAGAAGCCAAGGCCTTCTTTTTGTCTATATCCTTTAGCTACTAACCGGGCTTTGTATTTATCAATAGATCCATCAGGTTTTAATTTTTTTTGAAAATCCACTTACAACCTAAAGGCTTATTTCCCAGTGGGAGATTAACTAACTCCCAAGTATGATTTTGCATAATAGATTATATCTCACTATTAATAGCTTATTTCTAAAACAGAGCTTCTGGCCTAAACATTGTCTCATTAAATGTCTTAAGATCATTTTCTACCATGTAGATTAGAAAATCTGGACCAAACAAGGTAGATGTTTAGGTCCTTTTGCTACGTCTACGTTCTTCAGCACTTAGATGAGTACCACTTGCAGTATCATAAGTTCGTTTATTGGAATTTATTTCTTTCTTGTCTTTGCATGGAAATACATTTTAAAGAATGCAGCATTCCTAGATTCAATGATAGTACCTTCATGCACGTCTGGAATGTCTGATTTGTGAACAAGAAATCGATATGTACTACTATTGTTAGCATATCCGATAAATATACAATCAATTGTTTTAGGTCCAATTTTAACTTATTTAGACTTTGGTACTTCAACCTTAGCCAAACACCCCCACACTTTTAAGTATTTATATGTGGGTTTATGACCTTTCTATAATTCATATGGAGTTTTATCCTTTTTCTTTTGTGGTATCTTATTAAAAGTAACATTTGCTGAAAATATAGCTTCCCCCCACAAGTTCTGGGGTAAGCCAAGCCCAAAATTATCAATATTGTATTCATTATTTCTTTAAGAGTCCAGTTTTTCCGCTCAGCAATACCATTTGACTAAGGTGGATAAGGTGCTGTTGTTTGATGAATAATACAATATTCTGAACAAAATTCTTCAAACGATGCTCCATATTCTCGTCCTCTATCACTACGAATAATCTTTATTCGTTTGCTAAGTTGATTTTCAACTTTATTTTTATAATATTTAAAAACATCTAATGCTTCATCTTTGCTTCTTAGCAAATAAACATAACAGTGTCTTGTGCAATTGTCGATAAAAGTAATGAAGTACTTTTTACCACCTCTAGTTTGCACAAATTCCAAGTCACAGATATCACTGTGAATTAATTCTAAAGGTATAGTGTTTCTTTCAATAGAATGAAACGGAGTTTTGGCTAACTTAGTCTCAACTAGTGTTGGCAACGGGGCGGATCGGCCTGATCCAAATCCGCCCCGCAATAATTGTAAGAGATCCAAATCCGCCCCGTGATCCGCCATTTTCGGGGCGGATCGGGGCGGATCGGATCCCTGATCCGTATACTGATCCATTTTTTTTTTTTTGCCAATGGATTGGCCATCTCGGATGGGGGCATTAAATTTGACCAGAGGAGTCTATTTATACTATTTTCAGAAAGTTGTTATACTTGATTAAAATTCTTTTTTGATTTATTATTCTATTTATACTATTTTCAGAAATTTGACAAAATATAGAACAACGTTATCATCATGACTTAGTCTATATGATCACACCATTATACCAATAGGCTACAGTAACAAAATCAAATCCTTTATTTCATGCCCCCATTTTCTTTAGGCTCTTGTCTGTCTAAATTTTTGTGAAGAAAAAAAGAAAAGGAAAGCATGAAGGAATTTTTTTTTTTTTTTAGTATCTTGTTCCAAGGAAAAACATAGATTTTAAGGGAGAAAATGTCTCTTTTGATTTGTCACGAGATTCAGCTACATTACAAATTTATAAGATTTGATATACCAATAGAAATCAAAAGTGAACGGATAGGTTTTACAATTACTTAAAAAGTATCTAGCACTACAATTGTACAGGCCATTAAAGGTAATAAATAAGATTAAGCCAGTCAAATGAATAATACATGCATTTTCAAAATCCCAAATACATGGCAATCAATCAAATTTTTCTACCATTTGGTCTATTGTACAAAAAGGCTTAATTACATAATCTTGATCTCGTAGAACCTTTGTCCCTGGTGTAAAAAACTAGCAGTATTTAACCAAAAAAACCGTGTGGGATCAAGAAAAAGGAAGACTGAAACAAACCAATTGGCTTAAAATCTATTAAGTTGAGCTTTCGGATTCTGGAATCGGTTCGCCATTGGCAACAGACGGCAGGCCAATCTCCTTTCGGGATGCCTCCCACAGCTGCTGTTCTATTCCCAGTTTCCTCAGCTCTGTTAAACCTCTTTCAACTGTAAAAGACCAAATATTGCAAACCATAAGCTGAGCCATAAACTATATTGTGAAAGAACTGGTTGAATCCTTTTTTTTTTAATTCGGGCCGCCCCGCCCCGAGATCCGTGGCGGATTACGGATATCCGCCCCGATCCGTCCCACCGATCCACGGATCAGGTATTTTTCGCTCCATTCGGATCGGGTATCCATCGGGTTCGGGGCGGATCGGATATTTTTGCCATTACTAGTCTCAACACAAATCTTGCATTTACGATTAGGATCAAATTGTAGAGAAGGCAATAAACTTAAGTTTATTAACTTATGTACAGATTTAAAGTTTACATATCCTAATCGATTATGTCATAAACAAGAAGACTCAACGATATAAGCAGAAGAAGATGTATTATTATTGTTTGATTTTGGTAAAATATTAAGGACATTCATCTTGAATAGTCCATCAGAAAGGTAATCATTTCCCACATACACATCATTTTTTTGTAAGTTCAAATTTGTTAGATACAAAGACTAATTTAAAAGCATTCTTGCGAAGTAAGGACTCAGACACAAGATTCTTGCGAATGTCAGGCACATGTGTTGAGGAAGAGTTATTTGCCGGAAGTCATCTTCAAAGTTACTTTTCCTTGTCCTTCAACTTTTGAACTTGTGGAATTTTCCATAAACAATTGTTTTCCATTGACTGTCTTGTAGTTAGATAACATTGTCTTATCAGCACAAATGTGTCGAGTAGCACCAATGTCTACCCACCATTCTCTAGGATTCCCAATGTTGTTGCATTCAGAAACAACAGCATATAAGTTCAGTTCTTGAATATCCTTAGATAGTGCATCACTTTCTGTCACATTTGCTTGGGCCTTTTGTTTATTTGGCTTGCGACATTCACTTGCACGATGTCCCGCCTTTCCACAGTTATAGCAATTACCTTTGAATTTCTTAGCATTCTTTTTGTTGTCTTTCGTCGGTGCTTTACTAGAATGCTTTCTTTTATTATTAGTCTTAGAACTTGATTCTACTACATTGGCTTTTGCTTGTCCAAACTATCCTCCAAATTTACTGTCAGACTTTCTATTGTCTTCTTCTATCCTTAGCCGAACAATCAATTCTTCCAAATTCATCTCCTTTCGTTTATGCTTGAGATGATTCTTGAATTATTTCCATAAATGTGGCAATTTCTCTATAATTGCAGCCACTTGAAATGTCTCTCATATAGTCATGTTTTCAGCATGTATGTCATGAAGAAGAACTTGCAATTCTTAAACCTGGCTGATGACTGTCTTGGAGTCTATCATCTTGTAGTCAAGGAATTTACCAACAATGAATTTCTTAGTGCCGGCATCCTCAGTTTTGTATTTTTTTCTCCAAAAACTCCCAAAGTTCTTTTGCGGATTTCATAGAACTACACACTCCGTATAGTGTATTGTCCAAATCGTTTAGAATATAGTTTTTGCATAAGAAGTCAGAATGCTTCCATGCATCCAAAGCAATAATCGAATCCCGATTGTTCTCTACTTTTTGCACTGCATGAGGGTCTTCTGAAAGAAACATTGCCAAGTTAAGAATTGTGAGATAGAACAGCATTTTCTGTTTGCCATCTCTTGAAATCCACAACGTTGATTTTTTCAAGTTTTTCTCCATGAAGAGTTTTAGTCGATTGAATCGGAATAGCCATAAGTAGAACCCTTATGGGTATACCATTAGTTGTAGGAAACTCATTTGTTCCATTTGAATCCATTTCTTTTATACAAACAGAAGATCAACAATAAATTAATAAGAATAATAAAAAAATTCTTTAGTAAAACAAACTACTAACCAAATTATCTTCGGTGATAAATTAGAAAACAATTATCACTAAAAATATAATTTAGATGTTCACAATTAAATTAAATTATACAATACACAAAAAGAACATAGAATTTAAATATCGCAGAATAGGTATAATAAATTTGAAATGTAAGCAACTTATTATAAATTACTATGAAGATTAAGAATACCAATTAGAACTTGACTTTAACAGAATTCAGATACTAGGATTAAGATTCAGATTAAAGTACACTGTAACTAAATGTAATTACTACTTATTAATTTAATTGTGATAGAATAACAAGTGATTATGACTTATATCATTAATTTCAGAAAATAAATGGTATAGAAATGCAAGATTAATATAATCAAACAATGATGAAAATGCAAGATTAATGTCACGGACAGAAAATTCAGCAAATGTTAATTACTGATTATGATTATGATTTATTTAATTAATTTGCATAAAACATGATGAAACTACTGTAATCAGAAACTTAAATAACATGCATTCAAATATGTATAACATAACTTTAATTTGCAGGCGTTTAATGGCAAACATAACAATTAATGTTGTATGCAATTAATTTTTTGCAGAAGCTTTAGATTTCATGCAACAGGACAAAAACAGAATATAATATTCATGCAATTAAAAGGTATTAAATGTAAACAGAACACATTCATAAAATAGAGCAGTATACAACACGTTTAAACAGTATACTACATAATATTAAGCAGTATAAAAAGCAACAGAATATAATTATACTAGTACAGAAAAAATACATCTTAAGTTTGTTAGATAAATTTACATACTATGTTATTATATTCTGTTAGAACGCTTACTTGAATTTAAAACGACAATGACAAATTATAAATTGAAATACACAGTTCGAGACAAGAGTTCAACTCTCTTTCTTTAGGACATATTTGCTCCGCGTCGGTGTTTACGGTATTATGGCAAACGCCTCTCAATATACAACGATCAATTCCTTTCGGTAAGGGCACTACAAACCAAAAGGACGGTGAACTTGAATTGTTTAGTACTCTCTAAAATGAAAACTCGAATACTATGATTATTGAATGAATGCAAGATAAATTTTGTATGTTATGGAATGAAAATTCACAGAATTATAGGGACATATTTATAGCATACCAAAAGTTGTGTCTGAAAAGACACAACACTTGAAAGGACTTGATTGAATCGTAGTCAAACCTGTAAGGACTTGTTGAACAATCGTGTCTTATGAATTAAAATAAATAATTTCATATTTATTTTGTCTAAAAAGAATATACTAGGTGAAACACGACCTACGAGCCACAAGCTCGGCCCTGTCGGGCGGTGCGCGCGTGGACTTTGAACCAAACCCGATAACATCTAAGTCTCATCTCCTCTAAAAACTTGCGGTACTCCTTGGAGCTCAAACTCAAATCCAAACTAGAGGTATATTAATTGGTTCAAAATCAAGTCATCTTCCGATGTGGGATACACTTCCCAACTTGCTACAACATCCAATTTCTACTTTCAAAGTGTCAACTTTTGATATTAATTTCTCATTCATTCGGAAATAGTTTTGTGATATCAATGTACCACGAGCATCTACTCACGGAATAGAATATATTTGACTATAAATTTCTAATAATCGGTTATCAAGACTCACCGAAATATTTGGTCAAACCAATTTATAAACAACTCATTTCCAACACTGAGTTTCTCCTCTCTCTCTCTCTCTCTCTCTCTCTCTCTCTCTCTCTCCCCATGAGTACAGTGGTGGTAGGTTTTCCAGCGCAACACCATTTGCACCACTGTGAGAGTCCCAAATGATTTCTTGTGAAACTCCATTTTCCATTTCACTTGCCCATTTGCTTTGTAGCAGATGACACCACCGCGGCTAAACCCTCTTCGTTCTGGCGCGACTAATAATTGTAGTAGACGACACCACCACAGCTAAACCCTCATCTACATTTTGCTTAGATGAAAAAAATATTTATGTTAGTTGAAATTGGATCAATAAAACTAGTAAGAATCCAAACAAAAATGTTTTGCTGCTGAATAGAAAATTCAAACAAAATCAGAGTGACTAATATAATAATCACTACCATCCAAGAGATTCCTCAAGAAATGGCTGCATAGTTTGACTTCCGATTAGATATATAATATATTCCGTCACAAGAAATAGCTTCAACCCATTTTGTGAAATAGTTTATAGCTACCAACAGAAATTTTCTTTAACCCTTAGCAAGTGGCAAATGACCTAGGATGTCCACCCTCCATTGATAAAATGGACATACTGCATAAATTGCTGACTGTAGCTTGGCTGGCTGATGAATTATGTTGCCAAGCCTTTGATAGACATTGCGTTTCCTTACCAGTTGCTTAGCTTCTTGCTTCATTGATGGCCAATAATAACCTTGCCTTAAAGCTTTGAAAGCAATGGCATCTTCGCCCAAGTGATTTCCACACAGACCATTGTGTATTTTAAATAGGACCTCAGCTGCTTCTGTCGGCCGGAGGCACTTTTGATAAGGCACAGATAATCCTCTTCGATATAATTTTCCATCAATTACAAAATACATAGTAGCTCGTACCTTCAACCACTTTACTTCAGTTAGGTCTATCAGTAGAGTACCTTTTGTGAGATAATCCTGGATTGAATTTATCCAACAAAGTTCATCATTCAATTCAAGAACAGTAATTAATAACACCGTGCTGGGCTCACTGAGCACTTGAACACTAGCTGTGGCTGGAAGATGTTTTTGACTAGCTGATGCTAGCTTGGCGAAAGCGTCAGCGAGCTCGTTCTCTTTTCTTGGGACCTTTATAATCTTGAACTTTTTGAATTTTTGCTGCAAGTCTTTTACTTTCATCAAATAAGCAGCCATGCGACCATCTTTGGCTTCGTATTCTCCCAAAATTTGCCCAACGACCAATTGTGAGTCGCTACGAATTTCCAAAATTGTCACTCCCAACTGTATGGCTAGTCCTAGCCCTGTGATGCCTGCTTCATATTCCGAATCATTATTAGTAGCTGGAAATTCATAGCGAAGTGAGTATTCAAGTTCTTCGGCATTCGGAGAGATAATTATGACCCTGGCTCCTGAGCTATCACTGTTAGATTATCCGTCCACATATATTATCCAGGTTGCTTTGTCACTTATAGGTGGTGCTTCAGATAGAGTGATTTCTGTAATGAAATCTGCTAAGACCTGTGCTTTTATAGCTGTGCGCGGTTTAAAATCAATATCAAACTCACTTAGTTCAATAGTCCATTTCAAAAGAAGCCCAGATGTCTTCGGCTTATGTAGTATTTGTTTAATTGGTTGGTTAGTCATCACCTACATCTGATGAGCCTGGAAATATGGTCTTAACTTTCTAACTGCCACTATCAAAGCTAGAACCAGTTGTTCAACTATAATGTACGGTGTTTCTGCACCTCTAAGTAGTTAACCCACATAATAAATAGGTTTCTATCCCTTCAAAAGTTCTTTTACCAATATTGCGCTAACAGCGTAAAAAGATACTGCCAAGTAGAGGCTTAGCTTGTCACCGGGATTGGGGCGAGCCCACACTAGCAGTTGCTGCAGTGATTTCTTTAACTTTTAAAAGACTCTTCGCATTCATTTGCCCATTGAAAATTGTTGGACCCTCCTACAATTTTGAAGAAATGATGACATTTATCTGCAGCTGCGACATGAAATGGTTGAGAGCTACCATCCTTCGAGTCAACTATTGGACTTCTTTCTTGGTAGTTGGGCTTTTCATGTCTAGGTTAGCTTGTATTTTGTCAGGATTGGCTTCAAAGCCTCTGTGTGTGATCATAAACCCTAAGAATTTTTCGCCAGATGTGCTAAACACATATTTTTTAGGATTTAACTTCAGTTTAAGCTTTCGAGCAACACCGAAGACCTCCTGGAGATTTGTTATGTGATCCTTTACCAATCGGCATTTGACCACCATGTCATCTACATAGGCCTCAATATTAAGACCAATGAGTCCATAAAATCCTCAATTCACCATTCTTTGATACGTAGCCCCTGCGTTTTTTAGCCCAAAAGGCATAGCGGTGTAGCAAAAAGTTCCACTGTTAGTGATGAAAGAAGTCTTCTCCTCATTACCTTCAGCCATGGAGATTTGATGGTAACCAGAAAAAGCATCCAGGAAGCTTAGCCTTTCAAGTTCTGAAGTCACATCCACTAGATGGTCTATTCTTAGAAGATGATAAGAATCATTAGGACAAGCTTTATTCAACTCTATATAATCTACACATATCCGCCATTCTCCATTCGATTTCTTTACTAATACCACATTTGCCAACCATTTAGGGTAGTGTACTTCCCAAATAAAACCATCTTATAGTAGTTTTGTTATCTTCGTGGAAATGGCCTGTTGTCATTCTGGAGTAAATTGTCTTTTCTTTTATTTGATTGGTTTTATTCCATGAGGGATCGCTAGTCTATGCTGAGCAATCATGGAGATGATCCCGTCGATGTCATGGGGTCTCCAAACAACTACATCTATATTGTCTAATAAACATGCCACTAGTTTATGCTTTTCCCCACGATCTATCGCACCTCCGATTTTCAAAACATGACCTTCAGTTATCACCACATCCTTATTGAGTTCCAACGGTTCGATTCGTCCATTAGGTTGTTCAACATCAAGCATCATTATTGTATTTTTGAGAAGTATGATGACTAAATAACACCTCTTTGTTGCTAGCTGGTCACCTCTTACACATCTTACTCCTCGACTAGTGGAGAACTTCATCACCTAGTGGTATGTGGATACCACGGCCCTAGCTGCATTCAAAAGTGGATAACCATACATCGCATTGTAGGCCATATGAGCTTTTACCAACAAGAAACTGGTCATTATCACCACACTAGCTGGGTAAGTACCCAAAGTCACCGGTAATTCAATTGTTCCTTTTAGTATATCGGTGGCTCATCCACACCCATGGAGTGGAGTGGTGACAATTTTGATCTTGCTAGGTGTATCTTCAATCATAGGAAAACTTTCTGGGACATAACATCAACTGCACTACCATTGTCCACTTATACTCTCTTCATATCAAAATCTACAATGTCAGCTACTATTACTAGAGCATCATCATGTGAGCAGGCAACATCTTTCAAATTCTCATCACTGAATGTTATATTCTGGCTAAACCTTTCATTTTTATCTACCGGAGTAGATCCACTGGCTTGGGCATAGTTTTTTCGTGCAGAATTAGAGTCACATTCCGTAGCAATGCCACCCATTATAACATTTATAAATCTAGCGCGATGACGTGGTTTCTGTTGGTATTGAGCCTCATTTTTCTTATCTTTATCTGTTTTCACAAACTTTGAAAGGTGTCCTCTTTTTATAAGTCGTTCTATTTCCTCCTTCAGCTGCTAGTAGTCATCGGTATCATGTCCATGATCTTAATGGAATTTACAATACTTAGTCTCATCTCTCTTGTATAGTGGTACCCACATCTTTTTGGGCCACACAAGCTCCTTCATATTTCGAATTTCTATCAGGACGTTAGTCCTGGAGGTGTGCAGAGGTGTATTATATGCATCATTTCCAGTTCTAGGTCGATTAGGGCCTGAATGGATCATTTTTGCTTGCCTTTGTCTTCTCGGGGCCTTGGCTTATCTCGGGTTTTCCTTTTATTATTCTCTAGTTCTTTTCGATCTTTCATACTTTTATTAATGAAAAAAGTCTCTTCTGCATCCACATATTTATCGTATCTCCTTAGTAACTCATGCATTGTATCTGGTAGATTTTTAGAGAGTAACATTTTGAAAAGGTGACTGCAGTTCCATTCATCATAGCAGTGACTACAACAGACATCTGTATATCCTTAATTTCCAAAGTGGCCCTATTGAACCGGGCGATGAAAACTTTTAATAATTCATCCTTGTCCTGGGTCAATTATATCAGGCCGATATCAGTTTTCTTATCACGTTTGCTACTGGCAAAGTATACAGCAAACTTCTTGGAAAGATCATCAAATATACGAATTGATTTTGAGAGAAGGGTGGCTACCCAATCCATGGCCTTATGCCTAAGTGTAGGCAGGAAAGTCCTGTACATAATTACATTCGAGGTGGCTCGCAACCTCATCAAGTCGACAAAAGTCCTGAGGTGATCGACATGACAGAGAATACATCGTACTTCTCTATCTTTGGTCGTTCGAAATCTCGTGGCAAGGAGACTGCTATCACTTCTAGGAAAAAATGATCTTCTTTCAACACCATAGATTGATGTCTACTATTTTTTTAGACATAGCATCAGCTATTTTGCGACCATCATGTCCTCTAATCGCCATTCCAGGTTTAACATTGGTGTCTCAACTAGCGTAGGCGTGGAAACCCATGACAGTTGTCCCCAATGTGGATTTAGGCCAGATGTCAATGAATTGAAATGGGGTATAGAATGTGGAGCCAACAAAATTGGAGCCAGCGGTAGAGCTACTGTTGGCGGTGTTTCCATCATTGGAAAGTTAGGAGCCTAGGGTAGAGCCTCTAGCAGTGAGGGCCCTAAAGGTGGAGGGTTAAGACCCTGAGGCGAAATATTTAGCAGTGAAGGTCCTACTGGTGGAGGGCTAGGACCTTGTGGTGGCTGAGAAATCATAGCGTTCTGATCCTAGAGTAGAGCTGTTAAGGTCCCACTTGAGCTTGTAGTGCTATAAGTTGAGCGACAGAAGCAAATTCTTGTTGTGGGTGATTAGTGGCAGTGTTAGACTCGGTGTCTGCATCCCCGACAGGGGTTGGGAGGGCAGTTGCATTCCTAGCTCTTCTAGTTCAAGCTATGACTTCTTGTGCGGATTTCCACATACGGTGACAATTGATGATTAAATATTTTCTCCTCCTCCGAGCGCGACGACAGCAATGGTGGAGACCTGCAAAGAGTGGCAGGGCTTCTTTTTTCCGTTTCCACTTCGACGCAATAATCATTATGTGATTAACTCAAATATGTATAATAACAATATTGACTATGTGTGTTGTGTTTTTACCTAGAGGGTTGGCCTCTATTTATAGGGATGACATGCATTTATGGCCTTCAATGGTTATTGATGACGGGTGTCCCTTTACCTTCCTCGTTCTTAAGAGTTAATGAGGGATGTTTCGTCTTCTCAATTGCAGGTGTTTCATCTTCTCAATTGTCGATGATGACAGTCATTCTATGGGTTGCCTGTCTGGTTAACTTAATGACAGTTGAGTTATTATTGTCTATCTGTCAGAGACAAACTTATGAGACCAACGAGACAGACAGGCCAACAAGGAAAGCGAACAATTGAGGAATGTGTCCCAATAAGCTAAAGTGTAATCATATTTATCATCACAGATGTGTCCATAAATAATTGGGCAAAGACAAATTGTAACAAAATTCCATGGCTTCTTCTGATGCGAACCTGCGAAGAATTAAATCTCGGAACCCACAAAAGATTTGATCTGAACCCCAAGAAAGCTAAAATCTGACCGCAAGAACTTGACCCGATGATTTCTTAAATCAAAGAACCATAGTTATGAAAACGCCACAAAGGTTTGCGAAATCTTTGATAAGTTTTAGGGTTTGTTCAATTAAAAACATGAAAGAAAGTGAATCCTCACTTTAATTAATCTCTCAAAATACTGAACTGTTTATGTTTACAATAAAAGATGTTTATATAATAAACATTGAAAGAAACCTAATCTAATTCGGAATTAATTTAAAACTAATTAAAATTAAGAGTCCTAAACGAAAAAGGAATCTAAAACTTGCCAAAATCTGGATTTCTCCGAAAACAGGCCTTGCGATCACATAGGCATTAATCCTGCGATCGCATGGTTTATCTCCATAGCGTTCTACTTTTGAAAAGCCACTCTTGCGATCGCAGCCTTCTATAACCATGCGATCGCATGGTTATTTCTCCTGACCCTCTGCGTGGATTTCTGTACTATCTGCATTTTGGTCTTCCAACTTTGTTTCACACTCTTTTTGGTTCTCCAATCTTCCATTAGACTTCGATATACCTCCAATATGGTCCTTAGCTTGAGTCCAATGTAACAACGGTCCATGGACATTTTGGTCCTCCAACTTTGTTTTACGCTCTTTTTGGTCCTCCAATCTTCCATTAGACTCCGATATACCTCCAATATGGTCCTTAGCTTGAGTCCAATGTAACAACGGTCCATGGCTTGCCTGGATCGCATCATCCACTCCTTCTTCAAAAGGATTCGACCTCGAATCACTACAGGCATCTAAGGGATAAAGATCCTTCACATGCTTCCAAAACCAATCACCAGGCTCAAAGATGAATCTGCAGCCTTTATTTGCTTTAATTTGATGTATTTGAAGCTCATTCATCTCACTGGACTGCTTCTATTAGTTGGTCGTTTTGTAAGAACAGCTCCAGGTACAAAGCGAAGTTGATGCGCAATATCTCGAATAGATGGTAACCTACTAGACATTTTCTCTGAAGATACGTCCTCCAATTCCTGCAATAAAGAAATAGCCAAATTGGGGAGGGCTTAGTTAACGTCGCTAATTACAAGGCAGGGTTCCTTGTATACTAGCAAAATCAATGGTTGATTTTCCATGAGAGCCCTCTTAATCTCACTTTCTTTTGCGAAGAAACTCACTTTTGTTTTCTCTCGTGATTTCAAATTATTTTCAGCTACACTCTCATTTTTTTCTTCCCTCCTCTTCTTTTCTTGTGCCTCTAACTCATTTATTTGTTCAATCTCTTTCTTTTCTTGTACCTCGCCCTCACTTCTTTGTTCCATTTCTTTCTTTTCTTGTACCTCGCCCTCACTTCTTTGTTCCATCTCTTTCTTTTCTTGTGCCCCGACCTCATTCTTGTTTTTCTGATCTGCCTGTGCTTTTAGTTTTATTTGGGCATCGTAGACCTGTTGTGGTGTTAAAGAGACAAGTGTAACATGTTTTCCATCTTTGACAAAGCTGTACATGTTCTTTGCCCTATCATGCTTCACCTTCCTATCGTACTGCCATGGTCTCCCCAATAAAAGATGGCTAGCATGCATTGGAACCACATCACACAATACTACATCACTATACCTCCCAATAGTAAAACCCACGAAGACTTGCTTGGTAACTTTGACTTCCCCACAATCATTTAACCACGACAACTTATAAGGCTTAGGGTGTTTTAACACAAACAAGCCTAACTTCTCAACAAGGGTGGTACTAACTATATTGGTGCAACTCCCCCCATCTATGATCATACTACACACTTTGTTATCAACAAAACATCGAGTATGGAATATGTTCTCTTGCCCAGGTGTAATGTCATCATTATTAGACATTTGGAGAGAAATAATAAATAATAAAAAAATAGAAATTTAAAAAAATTCTTAATTCTAGTTTTTTTTTTACTTTTGCGATCCAACGCAAGAAACAAAAAAATAAGAAAAATCACAAAGCAAGAACTATAAGGAATTAGCTTTGGTTCATGAACAGATCGTGCCCAAACAATTCTTTAATGTTCTTTTAAAAAAAAGATTTTTTTTTTTTTTTTTGATATGATTCAAGATGAATCTGATAAAAACAAGTAAAAGATAAAACCTGATTTTAGAGCCAAAGCTCTGATACCAACTGATGCGAACCCGCGAAGAATTAAATCTCGGAACCCACAAAAGATTTGATCTGAACCCCAAGAAAGCTAAAATCTGGCCGCAAGAACTTGATCCGATGATTTCTTGAATCAAAGAACCATAGTTATGAAAACGCCACAAAGGTTTGCGAAATCTTTGATAAGTTTTAGAGTTTGTTCAATTAAGAACATGGAAGAAAGTGAATCCTCAGTTTAATTAATCTCTCAAAATACTGAACTGTTTATGTTTACAATAAAAGATGTTAATATGGTAAACATTGAAAGAAACCTAATCTAATTCAGAATTAATTTAAAACTAATTAAAATTAAGAGTCCTAAACAAAAAAGGAATCTAAAACTTGCCAAAATCTGGATTTCTCCGAAAACAGGCCTTGCGATCGCATAGGCATTAATCCTGCGATCGCATGGTTTATCTCCATAGCGTTCTGCTTTTGAAAAGCCACTCTTGCGATCGCAGCCTTCTATAACCATGCGATCGCATGGTTATTTCTCCTGATCCTTTGCGTGGATTTCTGTACTATTTGCATTTTGGTCTTCCAACTTTGTTTCACGCTCTTTTTGGTCCTCCAATCTTCCATTAGACTCCGATATACCTCCAATATGGTCCTTAGCTTGAGTCCAATGTAACAACGGTCCATGGGCATTTTGGTCCTCCAACTTTGTTTCACGCTCTTTTTGGTCCTCCAATCTTTCATTAGACTCTGATATACCTCCAATATGGTCCTTAGCTTGAGTCCAATGTAACAACGGTCCATGGCTTGCCTGGATCGCATCATATTCTCTCAACAACTGTCCACCATTCGAATTCTCTGCATAATATTATGATTTATCAGTAGGTAACAGTAGCTGTGTGAGGTAAATCAGCTTCTTTGGTGGTGCCGTCTACTACAAAAAAAGTGGAGTATAATGGCGAAATCTAAAAGTCAGGAAGAAATAGAGAGAGAGGTGGATAATGGTAAAATCTACAAGCCAAGCCGTAAGTGGTGATTTTCTGAGCTGAGAGAAGATGAGGGGAGGGGGACGATGCCGGATATAAAAGAGAGAGATCTAGCGCTCACATGGAGCAAAGCCAGGGAGACGAATAAAGGAGCACTAAATGGGCTAATTTTGTGTTCTCCAATTTGCTAGCCATTTTGTGTTTCAAAATGGCCGCTGACATGGCAAGCTTTGGTAACATGGAGCTTGTCACATCAGTAGTGGTAAATTTTCTCCTGCCCACTGGAGGCTGGAGAACAGGACTGCTATGTTGGTTTGCATTGTCAACATGTTTATATCACATAGTTGTTGTCCGACTGAAAATTTAAGACCCTCATTTTGTTATTTTTAGACTAAATGCATAACCAAGCTTAATAGTGACTCGTCTGCTCATGTATCTGCCAAAGATAAACAAAATGTGAAAACACAATAAACATATATTATGTTGCATGTAGTGCCAATAAAAATACGTTACATATGTATTTGAAGTATTGTCTTCCTTAACGGGGTATATGATTCAAGGTATTCTAGCCCCAACAGCCATATCTGGGCATCAAATACGGGCCTGACTTTTGAAATCATTAACCTCGCCATAACGGATCATATGGTTTGTAGAAACATAGTTCTGATGAAGAGGATCCTCTCAGAGAGGCAACTTCTGAGCATACTATATGCTTTTACTCAAAATTATTCTTCCATCCAGATACTAACACTGCTTATCTAAGATTAAGAAAGAAAAGGAAAGTGTTTAGAAACTCATGATTTAAGAACACAATAACAGAATTTTCATTCAACTTCTGATATCTTACAAATGAAATGGATACTCTTTTATATAGGAGAAATCATTTAACAAGACAAACATGTGCGGGACCTTACTAGTACAATAATTGAATAGACGCATAAAATAAAGCAATAATAATACAGACATGCGTGACATAAAGCAGACTCGGGACATAAAGATGAAATAATACATACTCTCGTGACATAAAGTAGACTTGGGACATAAATAGGAAATAATACAGACTCTCGTGATAGAAAGCAGACTCGGGACATAAAAATATGAAATAATATAGACTCTCGTGACATAAAGCTGTATTTAGGGGGTCCCAATATTGGCAGCTTGTCCGGGTGTGTCAGAATCATCTGAATCTGATGAGAGTCCATGCTGTTTCCACCATGGTATGTTCTCAGTTTTGTACTTGTTTTCCCAAATCTGTTCTTCAAGTTTTTCAAGATTATCCGGATTATTTAGATCAAAATCACTGGGGTTTGGAATAATGGAGATATTTGAAAATTCATGCATCATAAATTGTGTTACTTTCAGTTGGTGAGATGTTATGATATATTGTGGATTTGTAACTGATTCTTGTGAAGAGCTTGTTAATGGGGTACAATGAATGTTTTCATGGAGCATTTTCCAAAGCTTTTCTTTGTGTTTTTGACCCTCATGAGTATTTTCACTATATTTAGATGCTGTCTCTAAACTTTGGGTTGGTCTACCCAAGAGAAGGAGATGTTTTGAGTCCAAATGGCATAACAGTCCATTGATAATGTGCATTTGGAATATAGAATCCAGTTTTGTGTCCCTCTGTAGGAAGAATACCAAGTTGTCAGAAACCTGCTTTTAAATCAAATTTTGAGAAAATCTTAGCAATAGAAAGGTTTGCAAATAAATTCTTTCTATTGGGTAGAGAAAATTTGTTATCGACAAGAAAATAGTTCAATGGCTTGTAGTCAATAACAATCCTCATTTTTCCTCTAACTTGTTCAACTCTTTTGTTTACACAAAATGCCTGGCATGCCATTAAGAGTTTGTTAGTTCAATTAGTCCTTTGGCCTGTAGTTGGGAGAGTTCTATGGTTGCAAGCTGAAGGTGTTCTGGACTCATTCCTGTATGACTTGCCTTTGTGGATTGATGTCTTCATTGAGTTTGAATGGAAGATATATGAAAAATTATGAATTCTTTCATAATGGATTTGTGCATTTAGAGAGGAAATCTGTATGAGGTTTTGCACAACAATCTTTAATCAAAAGTTCAGTGAGGGTGTGGAGTGTTGTCATAGAAAAATAGGTAGTTGGCTGGATATATGGAAAGAAGTGGGATCTGTATTGAAGACCATTGTGTTTTGGAATGACTCTTTTTGTCCATAGCTGTTGAATGATATCAAATCTTATGACAATATCTTTTCCAGGGAGAGTTGAACTAAGGAGTTTTTGTGAGATGGAACAATTTGGGAGGAATTGTATGTTGACAGGTTTACTGATGATTTCAGTAGAGAAATATTCATTGTTTGCGGCTTGAAAAAATTTTCTGTGAGATTTCTACATAGAAGATGGAAGAATTGTTGGATTTAGAAAAGAGCAGGTTGCTCCAGTGTCAAATAAGCCAGCAACAACAATGGGCCTGTCATATTTTCTTGGAAATTTTTTTACTTCAATCATGGGTACTGAGAAACTTAGACCGATGAATTGTATCCCATAGCATTCATCAGAATTTTCAGAATCTTCATTGGAATCACTGTGAATGGGAGATTCAAGACTATCTTCTTCCAATATGATTCTATGAAAATTGTGTCAGAAGATTGTTCATCTTGCTTAGAGAAAATGGATTCAAGGTCCGCTTCATCATCAACATGGGTAGTGGCATAAATTTGCTGGAGCACTTTAGCCTTTTTCTACTTGGGACAATTTTTGGCGAAATGTCCCTTTTGTCCACAAATGAAGCAACGATCTCCTTTCTTTCTAGAGAACTTTCGTCTGAAAAATCTTCTTTTGTGTGGGAAAGATCCAGGGTATCTCTTTTTTCAGAATTTGAATTTTTTGACATCATTTTTCCTTCTTCCTGGACAAGAGCAAGATTTGTCATGGCGGCACTTGATTTTCAATTCAGGCCGTTCACAGGCTTTTTCAAGTTTCTTGCCAGTGGTATGGATATCTGTGAGAAATGCCCTCTGATTACAAAGTTTTTTCAGAGTTCTTTGGACAAGATTATGAAGTTCACCAAAGAATGTGGTGCCTAAGGATTGACCTTTCATTTCAATGATTCTCAAAGTTTCCTGACCAAGGGGCTGTGGAATAGATTCCAAATATGCTTGTTTGATGTTAGGATTATCCATTTCTCCAATGAGATAATAATGTTTGACTGCATTTTAGAAGTGTTTGTCAAGATCTTTTGGGTTGTATGAACAACATTTGAGTTTAAAAAATTCTTTACAGGCAATATCTTTCAAATGATCTTGTTTTTCACAAAATTCTCAATATAAAGCTCCCATGAATCCTTCAACTATAGGGGCATTGCGATATTGTAATTGGCGATACTGGCCAAGAGAATCGAACCAGTCTTTCATAAATCCAGTAAGCCTTGCCAAAAAGGATTTGATGATAGCAGAGTGTGTCATATTTGGCGTTGTAGTTTAGCAAAGCACCATGCTTGCATTTCTTGGAATCTGGCCTTCTATTTATAAGGAAGAACATCATCAAAAGTGAATTTTACAGAAGAATTGCTTGGAGCTAGAATGCCTGGATTTATAGGAGTTGGTAGATTTTCAGCAATTTTTTCTTCAGAGATTTCTCCAACAGTTGGTTCCTCTTGGACAAAATCTTCAGCAGGTTCTTTATTAGGTTCTTCATGGTTGAGTTCTCCCTGGCTGGTTTGAGGATTATTGGCCATGTAAAAAAGAGGTTGTCCTTTGTACGACTCCTCAGAGGATTCCCAAGATTCAGTAGAATTAGAGTTGGAATCTTTAGTTATAGGTAAAACACGATAAGTAAAAAGAGTTTGTTTTTTAGCCCGTTCTAGGAATTCCGAGATTGGATTTTTGATTATTAGCTGTGGGCGCTTCTCTGGCCTCGGAGGAGGCTCTTTTGGTGTTGTGGGCTTTCTTTGAGGCTTTGGTAGTTGAGGTTTTTGAAGAGTTCGTTCCCATTCTTCGGGTGTGAAGAGGACACGAAGAGAACTAGAAGAGTCAGATGAATACATTGGTCTAACTGTCTATGGAGGAGACTGAAAGTGAGAAGCAGGGATATATGGAGAGGGTGGTGGAACCAGGGTACTGTTTTCTAGGAAGTTTAGTTGGGCTTTCAAACTTTTGAGTTCTTTTTCTTGATCATCAAAAGGAAGTCTCCTGTGGAGAAGGTCCGTAATGTCATTTGAAACAACCTCAATCCTTTGCCTGCAAGCTTCAAGAGGTGTAAGTAAAACTTGGATTTGTTGCAGTAAAGCCTTTTCAATTCGTTGTTGACTTTGGTCAAGTTTTGGCAACAATTTGTTTTGTTGTGCAGCATTTTCAGACTGCCAATTCAGAACTCGTTCTGCTGTAGAAAGTTGGTCAAGAGATCCATCAGATGTTCTGGTAGTAGGATTGTGTATTTTCCAGGAATGAGTAGATTGTTCATTGTCAAAAAGGACCAAATGAGGAAAATTTTCTAGATGAGTAGGTGGATGATACATGTTGATAGGAGAAATTGTAGAAGGTGGGTTCAGATCATCATTGTCATCCCAATTCCATTTTTTGTGCCATCTGTTATGATCCTCACCATCATCTGGCTATCCAGTAGGAACAATCGGATCATTATTAGTTGGAGGAGTAGTGTAAGTAACAAAATAGTCAAACTTTCCAGATGGTTCTCCAAGAAGGCCAACATTAAGAGACTTTTCTTCATAAGCCATATGTAGTCTCTGTTGACTAGTTTGACTGGCAGACTTTATAAGATTGGATCCCTTTTTGCATTTATGACAGAAACAAACATCCCAATACATATGGCCATCGTCAGTTTGGACGTAAATGGGTTTTCCTTTAGAATCAAAAGCATAAATAGGAATGTTAGCTTCAGCTTTTGTGAAAGCAAATTGAGTGGGAAAACATGGAGGTTTTTTCTGTGTAGGTTCCCCTTTGAACATGATTTCAATATGACCATTTGATTTTCTTCGAAAATGATGGGTCGAAGATTGAATGGGTTGAGCATTTTTAGAGGCCTGATGATGTTGCTCATAAGATGTAAGCCAAGTGTCTGGAATCAATTTTAAAAGTTCATTTCTAGGGATTTGTCTTGAAACATAGATGCAACTATGATGATCTGTTTCTATTTGTAAAAATAGAGCATCTTCTGTAGCTTGAGGAGTGACAAAATCAAGTGAATGATTTTGTATACGGTATACCATTTGGTAATAAAGTGTTGCACCATATGTGATTCCAGTGGGAACTGCATCGACAATTTGCAACTGGATTTTTAGAGCAGACAAAAGTTGGAGATCTGCTATGGGCATGTTGAAATTTGGAAACATAGTCACTAAAATTGTGCCAGCATTCAAAGTTGTTTCAACAGTACCAATACAAGCATGCTGATAATCAGCATAACGAGTCTCCAAAAGTGCTTATCGAGCAACAGTCGGAAGACCTTTTCGACCATGGGCTGTAAGAGCAAAGCGAACAGCTGCGAAGTGGAGATGGGTATATCCTTCAGAAAGCCATACTTTTGGTAGGTTAGAAGTAGCTCGAGTATAACAAACTGTTCTTGTTCGGTTGCAGGTAAAAGATGCTGATCAAACTTGGAAGATTGGACATATTCCTTGATCTGAGTTCTTGAAGAAGAAATTAAAGTTCGGACAGACTTGGAGATTGATTGTTTGGTTTTGCAAAAGCATGATAAGGATATAGAAGAGGTAAGCTAGTAACAGGGGTTTAATCTGTCTCTGGTATGCGAGTGATTTCGTAAAGACCATCGATCTTAGATGCATTAGATTTACAAAAAGAAGAATGGAGTTTGTTATCTTGTATCTGTATACATGATAAACGTAATTACGAAAGGAGTTGGTTATCTTGTTGAAAACTTTGCAATCATAATATTTTAAATATATTTTATCAAATAAATAAATATACATGATTTTTTAATTAATTTTTTTAATCAAACACAAGATGTCAATAGATATGATATGAGAGGACTTGGTAACCAAACAGCAAATCCTAGCTGGCTGACACGTGTCAGGGCCATACCCCTGGGAGTTTGCTTTTGAAGCGGGCGTCTTCCGTTCTCGTCTTTCAACACGTGTCCTACTCCTACTATCTCTCTCTGGCACTGAAGTTGTTTCTCTTTCTGATCATTGAGAAAAAAAAAATAATAATAAAAAAAAATAAATAAAATTCTAATGGTGATCAAATTTCAATTATTAGGAGTTTCGGACCAGCGAAGCGATTTTTGAGGTGAAGAATGGTTTGTCGCCACCAAATGTCAGTTTCTGCGCGATCCTAATTTTGCTCCTTTATTTTCTCTCTATGTTCTAATTCCTTCATACACTTTCAGATTACTTTTCTGTTATTCTACTAAGTTTTTGGTGACCTAGGGTTTGCATTTTGTACTGTTGATTATTTGTTGCAGGTTCTTATGTAGGATTTGATTGATTGTTTGGTTGGTTGAAAAAAAAAATTTGCTTCTCTTTTGGAGTAGTGATTTGTTGTGGCCGTTGCTACGATGACTGGTGTTGCTAACCAGTTGATCTCTGTACAACCAGAAGACCTCAAGTTTCAATGTGATCTCTCTCAAACTGTCTTTTTCCAACTTCTAAGTGTGTGCGTTTTTTATGATTTCCATGCTTTTGTTTTTTGGTTTACTAGAGTTAGGCTGCATTACAATATGTAGTGAATCAAAATGAGAATTTGATGAATTATTTGGAAATGAAGGCTTTTCGAGGCTCAATGGTTTCTGTTGGTTTATCAACCGACCATATGTAACCGATGGAACTGCTGGCGATGCTTGCTGTCTGAATATAAATCTAAAATTGGCAGTAGTGGATTGAAAGAGTGAGGTCGAGAGATTTAATTTAATACATGCAGGTAGGCTTTACTTATTTGTTTGATGAAGGTAAGATTTGATTATTTCTGGAAAGTAGGATTACAGATGTTTCTGTATTGTTAGTTGTTAGGTTGTGCATCTTATGATTACAAACTTCTCAGATCGACCTACCACCTCTAAGTTCATCCTTATCCCATAACTAGTATACCGTTTTTCTTTGTGGTGGGATCCGACCGTAGAGGATTTTAATGGATTGAGGAGTTGAGAAGAATGTTGAAGATTGAGAGAGAGAGGGAGAATTTTGTTTGAAGGGGGTTTGATTTTGAATAATATGGTGAAGAACAAGAAGAAATTGAAGAATTGAGAAAGAGATATGGATTTTGGTTTGAGGAGATGAAGACGTAGTGACGAATAAAGAAGTACTTTTTTTGTGCTAGCAGCGGAGTAAATCTCAAATCTCCCTGCGGTCGGTGATTAGAATTTGAGATATAGATGAAGCTAAACCAAGTTGGATATACATCAAATGACATTTACTTTGTGAGACAGAATATTGGACAGCTGAAAAGATAAATTCATGATTTGAACAGAGTGGTGGTATACACATTGAGGTGAATGAAAAGTTATATCTATTTATGCTGTCAAAATAGTTGGAACAAGCCTTTAGTAAATAATTAAGAGATTTACTTTACAAAGTTTGGCATTACTTCAGGACTTAGGCTAACAATCTATATGCTCAAAGGAACATTGACGAAATCAGTAGCACTAATTGCAAAATCATTTCTCCTGTATTTTTCTCCACTATCACCTGGTCGCTTCATTATGATTGTTGTACATGGTAGTCTCCTGATTAAATTGTTGCACTGTTCAAGGAAAGATCTAAAGCAACGGAAAAAAAAAGCATCTCTAGGATTGGGTAATAATTGATTAACATATTGTAGAAGCCATGATTACTAACAGCATTCTTGTGATTATTCCTTTTATCAGTTGAGCTGGAGAAACAAAGTTATTGTGATCTTAAAGTTACAAACAGAACTGAACACCATGTTGCTTTCAAGGTACTCTCAATCACAGAATTGATTCCTTGCAACTTGATATTCTGTATGTCATTTTGTTACATCTTTGAATGTAATTTGTGCATTTATTTATTGTAGGTGAAAACTACTTCTCCAAAGAAGTACTTTGTGCGTCCAAACACTGGTGTGGTACTTCCTTGGGACTCATGCATCATAAGAGGTGGTTCTCTATAATATTTCATATTTGAATTACGTGTATGAAATATTGTTATGGTCTCTGTCTCAATGTGGAATAGTGTTTTGATGCTGTAGCATTATTCACAAACACAAGTGACATGGTGGTGGTCTGTCATATGGCACAAATATAGGAAGGCTTTTGACACTGGAAATATCTGCAAGGCAGTATCTTATACATGTAAATATATCAACTTTATACGAGCTACCCTGGAGTCTAAAATTCGATTTTGTTGGAAGTCAGTTTGAGACACATATTTGCATATTCTAGATCATGTGTAGCCAACTGCCTCGCCTCTTTGTTCCCTTGAAAACTATATTTTTCTGGTCTTTAATTTTATCACAAGCTTGATGTATGTTGGACCTATATAATTAATGTATATGCACCTGTCAATTCTGAAGATGCCTGCAATATGGGCAACCTCTCTTTATTATTTTTCACTTAATTGATGATGAATGGGGCATAAAGAAGTTCCAATATCATAGTTTAAAATCTTCTGTGAGTCTTTCCTTGTATTGACAGTGACTGGCTTTGGGGTTTTCCCTAACCTTTTAAAATAGTTTGCAAACTAAGTACATTTTTAACCTCAGCTCTAACACCTCTAGATTCAAGTTCAAATGAAGTTTATTCATGGGGATTTTGATATCATTCTTTCTAGTACAATAGCCCAAAAGTTAGACTCCTAAAAGAGCAACTAATTTCAGAGCTATGTGGGCTATGCATGGTTGTGGTAGTGCTACTGACTGGATGTCTCTCTTCATGTCACAATTGCTTGTGCGTGGTGCACTATTTGACCCAATGTTCCAACTTTTATTCTTGTTATTATTTTACCTTCTTATGCATATACAGTCACCCTTCAAGCTCAACGGGAATACCCACCAGATAAGCAATCTAAAGATAAATTTCTCCTGCAAAGCACAACAGTTGATCCACATACAGATGTCAACGAGCTCTCACCTGATATTGTAAGATGTTTTAATATACTTCCCTTATACTGTTAGCTTCATTACATCCATAGGAGTCTAAATTACTTTTTTTCCTCTGGCAAATGATGATGGGGCATCCAGTTTAGCAAGGCAGGGGAAAGAATGATAGAGGAGTGCAAGCTTAAGGTTATCTACGTATTCCCTCATTCAGCTTCTGGAAACATACAAGACGGCTCTGAACAAAATTTTGATGCAAACCAAGTGAGTTATGTTCCAATTCATCTTATTTTTGTGAACTCTATCAATTTTTTTTAAAATCTTTTTTTTTTTCCTTAATCAAGTTATTGCGAATTATCTGTTTGAAGATCATACTGTTCAACCCAACATTCCTTTGATGGTTGTGAAGCACAATGTAGTGGAATATAATTTGAAATGATCGAGAGACATTGATCTGTGATCTTCGATGATATAAATATTAGTTTAGCAGTTTTCCTTCAGCAGATCATTAGTGTGATTGCTTTCTTTGCTTGACTTCTTATGAGCAATGTTAGTTATAGAAGTCTCTCAAATAGTTGATGAAACTGGTTATCTATATACCTCATTGGCATTTTGAAGAGAGCAGTGTATGTAAGAGCTAAAAAAGAGGAGAGGGTCAAGGCTTACAGAACTCCAAGGTCCAGATAGTTTAGGGGCCAAGAAATAAATAGCTTGACCACATGAATGAGGTTCGAATGTGCTGGTTTGTTTATCAATTAATTAAACATACATCCAAAACTATTGCTAATTTCACAAGGCACTGATGATACCACTCTGTCTTCTTTCTACGAGGAAAATCGCATACTATTAAAAGTCAGTGCTTGCAATGCCATATACATATCACATTTCATTTAGGATTTAGCACAATCATTATAAGTTGCATTTCACAGCCTCAAGCAGCTGAAATACTATTTCAACAGTTATATACTTGCATTTATACAATCCAAGTCTTCTCATAATTTTTTCCTTTTGGTGGATTTTTTTAAGGTCAACACTAGTGTTTTAAAGGCGAAGGCATAAGATGAGGCATGCCACAATTTACATGGTAACTATTTAATTAGAAAAATATCTTTTAAAATAAAAAAATACAGAAAATTGCAGGAAAAAGAATGGAAAACTATTAGGGAAACAAGCATAGGTAGGATAAAGTTCAACTCTATTTGTGACCTTTTCTCGTGTTCCAGCATCTCTTGGCTAATCTGTATGATGCATCACATTTCACTTTCATGAGTCGCCCTACCTCTCTATGTATCTTTGAGATGTTTGGATTTTTCAAAACTCCATGAAATAACTTCTATAAAAACAGTTCTAATAACTACCTAGGGGCATATGACACTTGAATATCTTCCCAACTCCAAATATGTCATAACAAAGTTCAAAGCAAAGAGTATTTAACTACTAAATAAAGGAGAGAATTTTCTTGTTACTCTATAATTATAGTAGATCAACAATGGTACATTCCATAGCATGAGTTACAGTATTTTTCTTGACTTTAGATATTATCTATATATCTTGGAATCTTAAAATTTAACAATTATTTTTTCATAGTCACATAATGTCTTCCTGTTGTGTGAATTTTTTGTTGAGAAAATTAAGGCCTTAGGGTTAGTAGTATATAAAATAACAAGTCTTACAATATGAAATTACTTTGACAGGCTTATAAACAAAACTTGCCTTTGGCTTTTCTGTTCTTCTGAGATCACTGGGAAACTAAGGCTTCAAATTAGATCATACCGCTTCCTTTCTCTCGCACTTTCTTTTGAATTAGCTGATGTCAGATCCCATGATCGATGCCTTATACTCACATATACATACACACCCTATGTGTGTATTTATGTCTATGTGTGCATTATTATGCATATATGTTTATATAGTATGTGTCATGTATATCTTATGATGTCTTAGCTTCTGTGTTGTGTATATGCTTTCCCACAATTTTGTTGGGCTATTTGCAATTTTGGTCCCTTAGATATTAGGTCTTTTCCATTTCAATCCCTCATCTTTTTACCAAGTTCATTTAGTTGCTTGGGTTCCATTTTTTGCCAAATGAGGAAATTTGGAGTAGGAAATTTATGTTTCTATGGGTTGTCTCTGTCTCAGGTGCCAAGCATGTGGTATTTTGTTAGCACATGCCATACATATGCAAACCTCTACTTCTGACTGTCCCTAGTACATGAATTTAAATTAACAAATTAAATGTGTCTAGAAGGAAATCTAAAGGACAAAATGGGATACAACACTAATGATCAAGAGATATAACCATAATTACCTTGTGCCTTATTTTCTTGTTATATTTGGTTTCTGGGTTTACATTTATAGTCTGATACCCCTTTTGGCAGTTGACTAAATAACTTCAGGTTTTTGAAATTTTGCAATTTTCTTTATTCAGACATTAATATCTTGGTGAAATGGAACATTAATGTTTTGTCACATATGATACTATAAGACATGTTAGACGCCCAACTAATGCCTCATCACTTCATGGGCACTGAAGGCAGTTTTGGCCCAGGGTGTGTGCTCAAAACAGAAGGGAAATCTGGAATTTCACAAATAGTTGGGTTTGAAGCACATTTTAGCCTGGGATGAAACAAATTCATGTTAAGCTGGGACTTGAGCATTTAGGATATATTATATTTTAGTGTCAAGGGTATTTATCCTGTAAATATTTACTGAATATGTGTCAATTTTCACATTCCATGGATATTAAATTAGTTTAATTAAAGTTACAGTACTAAGTTTACTGGGGGGGACTGTCATTTCTGGAAGAGCCTTGGCTTAGAATGTTGAGTTTCCTAAAATATAAGTCCCTTTCGTACTAGGATTAGGGATCTGCAACCTATAGATTATTTTTTGACGTTCAATTCAATAAATTTTCGTTTATCATGCATTTTTTATTATTTATTGCAGGCTTACTTCAATGAAAACATTGAACATAGACATTTAAATTCCGTTTTCCAACTCCAAAAACCATGCCTTACACAGCCAAAGAAAGTTTCTATAAGCCTATAACCAATTGCGATTAAAAACCTTGAAAAAGACAAATTCCCTGTTCTATGGTGGTTTTCCAAGGGATGGGGTTGTGGTGTATAATAACCTTTTTTTTAGAATGCCCTGGAACAACTCCTAAACAGCCCCTTAATCTCCTTCACATCTTTTAGCCCCTTAGTTCTGCTTACCTTTATTTCATTCTTGACCTTGCTCATACAATACGTTATCCACTTTTAAACCACAGATTCTATGCTCGCATTAATCTTTCCATTGCTCTAGTTAGGATTGTATTGTTCCTGCACTGTCTCGCGTCAATCTCTTCTCTTCTTGCCACTGGAGTTGGATTATGCTAGAGATGGTTCCATAAGGAATTCACATTAGAGATATAAGTATTTTGTCCTGTCTTGAAACAAGGATGTAACACATTGGCAGCCAGTTTTAGGCATCACAAGCACATAAATAGGACCTCTGTCTCTTGAATCTATCAATTGGACTAGCTCTGGGGGAATGGAACTTGGTGGTTGGAAGTGGGCTCATCAAGGTGGCACCAATGGGTTCAAGATATACCTTCTGTGGGATTCAAGTGTGGCCTGCAGAGGTTATGTCTCCAAATGCCTGCAGAGGTTATGTCTCCAAATTCTTGAAGAGGGCTGGGCCCTCTGTACGGTGGATGTGGGAAGCAACCAAAGGGTTCTTGTTAAGCTCATGCATTCTTGACCAAGAACTTCCCTTAAATAGTAATGCACTGTGATGAAAGCTAATTAGGGCTCTTGCCATATCGGTACCATCTTGCATACCATCAGAGATCTGGAAACTCTTCCGAGGCCCTGTTCTCCACCTTTTCATAGTCTTTTGCATTCCTTTACTACCTCTATCCATTCTATGGTTTGTTTTCCAAATTGTCCTTCACAAGTAACTTGCCTGTCCAAACCAAAACTTTTGATTGCTCAACCAGAAACTACAATACACTGTTAGTATTTAATGCTTTCTAAATTAAAGAATTTGAAGTTTGGTATTCAAGCAATGTGGAAATTTGAACTTCTGTTCGCCTTCCTTTATTCCTATTTAGGATGAGCAATAATTTTTCGCTCATGTTGCAGAATCAAACTTTGCAGAGTCTCAAGGAGGAAAGAGATGTAGCTGTGCGGCAAACACAACAGCTACAACAAGACCTGGTGAATGCACTTCTACGCTTGCCTTTTCTTGTTGCTGTGATGTATAAATATATACCAAACTTAGCACGCACAAGTGGAATAGAACTTGTTGGTTTGCATATTTCCTAGATTGCTCTTGTACATCCTAGTGGTAATACACAGACCTTGTGTCAAACGCTCAGAGAAAAAAGGGTAACAATGAAAAGTTGATTTAAAAGTCAAAAACTTAACTTCGTCAATTGAATATCCTTCTTTGGCGACCTTTTGGTGTGTTAGGGGTAATCATTTTCATTCCAAGATAAATGGACGATGTTAGCGACAAGCTTTTCGATTTCTCTTCCCACCTTCATTGGTTATTTCAAACACACACTTTACAGAGATGGCCACCTTATGCTCATTTTATGATGCTTTCACTTGCAGGAGGTTCTCAAGAGACGAAGAAATCGTAAAGGTGATCCTGGTTTCTCTTTTAGATTTGCACTCATTGTGGGACTCATTGGAATTATGGCTGGGTTCCTTTTGAACTTGTTATCCTCACCTTCTGCGGAATAAGCTGGCTATCCTCACAATTATTTCAAAGATTTCTTCTTAATTTTTCGGCTATATTTAGTTACCAACTGGGAAGCTGGCTTAAAAAAAAAATTTCCTTTTATTTTTTGTAAATCGTTGTTCACATAATTGTTTCTTGATTAGTGGGTTCATTCAATGTTGAATATTGAAGTTTAAAGTCATAGAAAGAAAGGACAAATATGAAATTGCTGCATACTTTAAATATGTCATTTAGAATTATAATCTTTTTTTACTGTAAGTAATAGATGAAAGGAAAATGACTTGGCCAGTAGGCAAAATAATCTCTTCCGTTGGAGGAGATCATCCCTCATGGATGAAAATAGCAGTTAATACCAAGTGAGATTTTATGCACGATTTATGTGCATAAAAGACAAAAATCCCCTCAAAAACTCCATGTGTGCCTACCTGCCTTTTTAAGAAAATATTAACGAATTTCATCCAAAGTGAGATTTATGTACCTTTTTGTGAAAGATGAGAACTTATGTATGGAAGTGCCTCAAAAGATTGAATGGAGGGGTTGTATTTTCAAAAACTGTAATGGTTGGAGCTCAAATAATGGAAAATGTCGCCCAAACCAGAACTAATGCATCAGTTTCAAGCTGGAATTCAATATATCAGCAACTCAACAACTCCAATTCAACACTTAATTTCATTAATTTCAAACGAAAATAGAAATGTGATAAGAAAAAAAAAATAAATAAATAAAATGAAAGAAATATGAATTGAGGAGGAAGAAACAGAATTTGCAAAACAATCATTCAAATCTCTCTCTCTCTCTCTCTCTCGTCTCTGCTAAATATATAATCTGTTTTAAAAACGTAATTTTCTAATACAACTTATATATAAAAAGCAACTTATAAAAGTGGAAATTACATCCACTATTTATCAATATAAAAATAATTCTACTTTATCAATTTAACAAATTTATTTTAAAAATACTGTCATTATTAATATTATATTAATTAATAAAATAATTAATTAAAATCAAATTTAGACCTCAACTTGTTAATCCTAAAGTGAATTGTAATGAACTTTGACCCAAATTTGCTATTTGAGTTCTTGATTATTTTCACGGCAAGTCCTTCATCTTTATAATATCTCTATTTTAGTCCATGTACTTCTTTTTTTCATTTTAATTTCGTCCTCTTTTATTTGCAACTCAAGTTCTTCAACTTTTAGATTTTTGCAAGTTGATCCCTATATAAATATTTTTATGTCAATTTAGTCCTTTATAGTATTACTATTTGATACAGATGTTATAAATGATATTGTGTATCAGTGTTTGATACAAATGTTACAAATGATATTTTATATCACTAAATATGTTACTGAATATGTTACAGATTATATTATATTATTTTACACGACACATGTTACATGAATTGATATTCTGTATCACTGATATTACATATGTTACAAATGTATCATGAGTTTTATTTGTTACATTTGGCATTGTGTTACATATCTATATCATACTGATGTTACACAGTATCAATATATTTTTAGAGTCCAATGTGTATATTAATACGAACTTATTGAAGTTTAGAGTTAGTTTTGTAGTTGTAACAGTTTATATTTAGTATCTCGATCTGATACAGATGTTACAAATGATATTGTGTATCACTGTCTGATACAGATATTACAAATAATATTTTATATCACTGAATATGTTACAGATTATATTATGTTATTTTACACAGCATATGTTACATGAATTGATATTCTATATCACTGATATTTTACATTTCAATTTGTAACACAAATTGTTACAAATGTTGTAATTGAAAAGAACATGGATTTTGTTTGTGTTTGTGAGAGATATTTCTAATACAAATAATATATATTTGACAGTTATATCAATAAAAGATTTTGTTATATATATATATATATATATTCCAATCAATTCCGGTTTTTAAGTATTCGATTACTATAAATAACAATAAAAGATTCTATAATATATGAATTTCCATTAAATTCGGTAATTAATGATTTAATTAATATATGTAATATATAATATAATAAATTAAAATAATAGTTTTTAAAAAAATAGTATTTTTAGAATAAATGAAATAAAAATGACTTTTTGGGATTATTTTAGAAAAGTGGCGTATTTATGAAAAAATCCCCTTATAAAATCGTGAAATTTATTGCAGCAACATCAATAAACAAAACGACATCGCCTTCATTAATGGATACGGCTCCGTATTGTTTCCCCAAAACGACATCGTTTACTTTGGTTTTAATATATTCAAATGTCTGTTAAATCCGTTGTCACTGTTCTTCTTCCTCATTTTCCTCTTTTTTGTCTGCTACTGAGTTTTCTCATAACCACCTCCACCCTTAAACAAACCTTGTCCCCAAGGTTTAAAATCCTGATATTCCTTCAAAATTTCTTCAGAATCCTCCGAGGTGGCATCTTCAGGTAGTTGTCCCTTCCATTTAATCAGCCAATGTGTACCAGCACGATTTCCCTTCTGAAAATTTTTGGTCTGTAAAATTTCTTCTAGTTGTTTCATCTTTTCATCTGCTGCTTAAGATGGTAATTTGGCAACTACCACTGCTTTATTCTCTATTTTCTTTTTTAGTAATGACACATGAAAGGTAGGATGAATTTTTGTTCCCACTTGAAGAATGGGTCTGTAAGCCACTGCACCAATTCTCTTCTCTATCTAATATGGACCATAATATCTTGGGCTTAATTTTTGATTAACCCTCCTTGCCACTGACTGCTGCTGGTATGCGTGTAATTTCAAGTATACCCAATCTTCTTCTTGGAATTCTCTCTTAGTTCTTTTCTTGTTAGGATAAGTCTTCATTCTAGCTCTAGCTAGCTTGAGCTAAATTTTCCTTCAATTGTTGATTCATTTTATATACGTCCTTAAAAAAGTCTTGTATTGCAGCAACATTGGTTTGTTGATAGGGTCACAATGCCAACCGATGAGGGGTGATTCCATATAATGCCTCAAATGGTGTTTTCTTAATGACAGTATGGTGAGTGGAATTGTACCACCACTCAGCTAGTGACATCCATTTGGCCTAAGCTTGGAGTTTGGAGTGGGTCATACATCTCAAATACATCTCTAAACATTGATTTAACCTTTCTGTTTGTCCATCAGTCTGTGGGTGCTGAAATGAAGTTGGGTTCCCAGGAGTTTAAACAATTCTTGCCAAAAAACACTTGTAAATATCTTGTCCCTATGTGTTACCACACTCTGAGGCATCCCATGTAATTTGTATATGTTATCCAAGAACAGTTGGGCTACTTTCTTGGCTGTGAAAGGATGAGTTAATGTCAGAAAATGCCCAAATTTAGTGAATCTGTCCACAACCACTGAAATTACATATTTTCCTTCAGACTTAGGCAGCCCTTCAATGAAATCTATGGAGATATGACTCCAAGCATGTTGAGGTTCAGGTAAAGGTTGTAGCAAAGCTGTATATTACACATGTTCATCCTTACACTTCTGACACACCTCACATTGCAGCACCTCTCTTTTTATCTCTTGAGTCATTCCTGGCCAATAGAAGTGCTGTTTGGCTCTAAATATGTTTGCTTGTACCCCTGAATGCCCACCTTCTTGTGAGGCATGTATGTTGTTGATCAATTTATGTCTGATGTCACCTCCTATACCCACACATAATTTGTTCTTATACTTTAGCAGCCCATTCTTATATTGATACTCCATCTTTGCATCTAGATTCAACAAGGTTGCATGTATCTCATCTTTAGGCCATTCATCACTATCATAGCTGTTTATAATTTCTTGTATCCAAGCTGGTCTGACTTGTGATATGGCATGTGTCTCTCCTCCAATCTCTGTTATTCTAGATAAGGCATATGCTACCAGATTTTTGGTTCCTTTTTTATACTGAATTTCATAGTCCAGTCCTAAAAGCTTAGTTAACCACTTCTGCTGCAATGGTGTGGTAATTCTCTACTCCTCCACTTGTTTGTCTCTAAAAGCTTGGTTAACTGGTTCTAATGTTGATCTCCTCCACTTGTTTGTCTCTAGAAACACTTAACTTAGCTAACATAGCCACAATTGAATCGTATTTCTCATTCATTTCATGCATATAATTCTCAACCTTTTCTTGCTTACCACATAAAGTTTTGAATAGTTTATCTGATGAATCAACTTTGCCAGACAAAAGTGTATAGGGAGCTTCCAAATCACCCACATCCTTGTCTAATTCTCTTCCAGTGGTCTTCGCTTGCTTTTTGTCTGGTTTCCATTTTCTCAGTCACTGAATCGTCTCTCTGATACCAATTGTAATGGTTGGAGCTCAAACCAGAACTAATGCATCAGTTTCGAGTTAGAATTCAATATATCAGCAACACAACAGCTCCAATTCAACACTTAATTTCATTAATTTCAAATGAAAATAGAGATGAGATAAGAAAAGTGAGAAACAAAAAAGAAGAAGAAGATGAATTGAGGTGAAAGAAATAGAATTTGCAGAAACAATCATCCAAATATCTGCTTTTCTCTCTCATCTCTGCTGAATATATAATCTGTTTTAAAAACGCAATTTCCTAATACAACTTTTATATAAAAAGCAACTTATAAAAGCGTGAAATTCATTGCAGCAACATCAGTGAACAAAACGACGTTGCCTTCATTAATGGATACGACACCATATTGTTTCTATGTCATTTACTTTGATTTTAATATTTTCAAATGTCTGTTAAATCCGTTGGCACTGCTCTTCTTCCTCACTTCCCTCCCTTTTGCCTGCTACTATGTTTGGTCATAACAAAAATGATTTAATTTTTTTTTTAAAGTAATAAACTTTTTGAGACAAAGTGTATAAAGTATTAAACTCAATAAATGAAAGAAATTTTAAGTGCAACGGCCGTAGTTCTTGAATTCATGACGTCTTGGTCTTAACTTAATTTGTTTATGGGGAATTTAGAAAAATAGTCAAAAGTAAAGGTAGATTTAATAACATTTGCTAAAAGGGTAATTATATTTAGATCATATTTCAATTATAATAAAGGTTCTCAACTATTGCTCATTTTTGCATTTATGTCCCCAAATATTTTTTTTATCACATTCTTATCATCAACATATTAATTTGTACATCTTATCTCCATCATTCGTGATTGCTTATGTCCAAAAAGTTAATTAGGACGGCGCAAAATTTTTTTTTGCTTATCATATTTTTAAATAAGTAAAATAAATAACAAATACAAAAATTTGACAAAATATTTGCCATCATTTTAATGCACATTAGCAGAATATTTAGACAAAAATTATTATCTGAGACAAGATGTGAAAATAAATTGAAAGCTAATGATAAAAATACGACGAAAAAAGTTAAGAATATAAGTGCCAAATTATCAAATATTGGGAGATCTTTATTGCAATTAAAACGTGGTGTAGATAATAAAAATTATAGTGTGAATATATATATCCTTGCAAAAATGGTAATTTTTAAATGTAAAAAGTCATATATTCTTTAAAAAATGACAACTTTTTCATTTCTGGCTTTCAATAGAAGCTATCTACTATTTTTCTTTACAAAAACGACAGTTCAACTGCCATTTGCATTTTTTTTATTTCGACAATTGAACTGTCCGTAAAAAAAAAGAAAAAAATCGACAGTTCAACTGTCCATTCGATAGTTCAGGTGTAGTTTTTTTTTCAAGACAGTTCAACTGTCGATCTTTTGGTTCTACTGTCATTTCCACAGTCATATTCAACGACATTTCTCCATCCTTCAATTATACATCAACCCATCAACTCAGCTTCCTTCTACAAATTTTCTACAACTATATTCAAAAGAATCTCAGCATGAGTTTTATATAAAAACAAGTCCAAACTAATCTACTACAAATATTTATAATTTTTGTTCTTTTATAACTCAAATTAATCTATCAAAAAACTAACTTACTTAGGTTGGGTGGTGGCTAGCGGTAGCGTGAGACGCGAGTTGAATTTTACTTTATTTTTTTTGTGAATTCTTGTTGTAGATTTGATTTTTATGAAATTAGTCTTCAATGGAAGTTTAATAGGATATGTTGGAATTTTAAGTATTGATCAACCCAATGGGTCAATGGGTCAAAAATTGCATGCTTTGACTGACAAGCAATCAAGTTTGGAATACGCACCCAAATCGATTTACAGGCAAGGTCGGCGGTATTCAAGTCGACCATCTCATTCCGGTCTAAAATTTAAAATTATGCTTAATTTTGTCTAATATTATTAGAGTAAATTACACTCATAGTCCACATTCTTTCAGCTTTATAATAATATCATCATCATTCAATTTTATTCACAGATATCGTCTCCATTCTTTCATTAATTCGTGCAAATGGTCTCCAAATGATTTTTTTTAACTATCTCCCATAACTTAAATAAATTAAAATAACAAAAAATATTAAACTTAATGAAAATATTACAATTGGATTACTTGGTGTTCTCTTTGCGTTTCAGTTTTCTATTTTAAGTTTTGAATTCATTTTCAGTTTTGTGTTTTGAGTGTTTGTTATGAGATTTATGAAAATACGTTCTTTTTAGAATTTTCAAAAATTGTTTCTCAAAACAGAAAACTCGAAAATGTGTTTACTTAAAATTTTTGAGAAATGATTTTATATAATATTTTATTCAAAAAATTTTAATAGTTTAATGCTAATATAGTATGAAAATTCTAACAAAATAGACTATATAATGCTAATGCATTTGAATACTTTCTCAAAATGGTTTAATGCTAATACAATTATTAGATTTTTTTTATAATTTATTTACTGTTGTTTTGCACATAGTTTACCGCTTCGAAGTGGAGATCGACCTACCCGGTTAGGTCGCAGGGTCGAGGGGGCAGCACCCCTTATGGGGGCAAAAGGGAATTTTGATTTCCATATATATATATATATATATATATATTCTAACATATTTGATGTTAATAATTGATTTTTCAACATGAAAACCATCTATACTTATAAATTATCAACTCTAATACACGAATATGTGTCAAACCAAACCAAAAGATGTCAAAATGTAATAAAATGTGACCGATTTTTTTTTTAAAAAAAAGGTGAAATTATTGTACTGGGCGAATGCCCAGTACAAACTGTTGAGGTTGGGCGAACGCCCAGACTTAAGGTTGGGCGTTCACCCAGCATAAAATGTTGAAAAAAAAGAGGGCACAATCTGGATTCGAAACGTAGATCTAATTCAACAAGACACACGTTTTAGCCGTTTTGGAAACGAGCTTGTTTTGTGAAGAAAACGCGGAAAATGATAAAATCATCATTTTCCGTTTCCTTTGTAATTTTTTTTGGTATTTTGGAAAATGCATTTTCGAAAATGGATAAGTAAACACGTTTTGACTATTTTCAAAAACAGAAAACTAAAAACGGGTTGAAAATGGCAAAGAGTTAACTTTTTCAAAATGCAAAATGGTGTCTTTACATTCTATTATTTAAAACAATAAAAAAAATCAACTTCTTCCCGAACCCCGCCCGGCCACTCTTTGCCCATAATTTGCTACCCAAAAGTATCTTTCTTCATATACATTTCCTCCCTGAAGACTGAAGAGGCAAAGAAAGAGAGTTCAAAAAGGTTTTAGCAAGAAAACATATATCTGAATGAAAATGACACAACTTATTAGTTATTTACAAACTAAAACCTAATACTGTGGATCCCATTTATGGATAATAGAATTAAAGATTGTGTGTTGTGTGTGTGTATTATGTTCTCTCTCTCCCTCTCTAAAATGGTGTTTTATCACTCACTTCCAAGCATTACTAGACCATGAAAAGAGAACCAAATCTCTCTCTCTCTCTCTCTCTCTCTCTCTCGACAGTCGACCTAACCTTCCATTGGATTATTCTCCATAGCTAACTTCACCAGAACTACCCTAGCCAAAATGCTTGGACCCGTCACCAACTGAGTTAACACAATCGAACTCATTACTGCTTCAATACTTTTTTTTTTTGAAGTAGATGACATAAACAATTTTTGAAGTAGATGACATAAACAATACAGGAAGATTTTTTTGTCCTTTTTTATGGATTTTCAAAATTGTATATTTGTGACTGTTTTATATCAAGTTGTAATGGAATAATACACATAATTATGCATACAATTTGGTGGTGCTGGGACGACAGAGATTTTGGAGTGTAGTGAGGAATGGGTATCTTTGGTGACTTTTTCTGTTGGGTTCTGGGCGATTTGCATTTTCTTTGGTTGTTCTCATTCTCCAATTTCAAGGATTTAGATTTGCTTTGGGACGACGGAGGTTGGGCAGCAATCGAGTTGTAGCTATTGGTTTGTCGTGAGAAAAGTACAATGATTTTGTAGCAATTAGCACATTTCGTCTATAGCTTTTTAGCTTATTACGCAAAACGTCCTTAAAGATTGGATTTTGGTATTTGGACCCTTAAAATCAACGTTTCTTTGCAGAAAAGGTCCATACCGTCTACATCTGTTAACTTTTGCTGTTAAATTAAGAGCTCAAATGTGGACGGTGGGGACATTTTCTACAAAGAAACGTTGATTTAAGAGCTCAAATGTCAAAATTCAAACGATAGCGACGTTTTACACAATAGACTAAAATGATAGGGATGAAATGTGCTAATTACCCATGATTTTTGGATGTGTAGGTAAGAACAATTTTTTTTTTTTTTTTAATATTTTTTTTCTTTTTTTTTTTGTATGGTAAAGGTGTTGATTTTTTATTTTTAAAAAGATTATGGATCTCAATTGCAATTTTTTTAATTCTATTTTTCTTTTTTGCTATTTTAATTTATTTGAGTTGGAGGCAAAATTGTAAAAAATGACCATCTGTATAAATTAATGAAAGATTGAAGATGATATGTACGAATTAAATTGAATATGGATGAAGTTGTTATACCAATATTATTATCTATCAACAATTATCGTCATTCAAAAACTAAAGGATGGCGTCGATGGCAATGGACCGCCAATGAATCTAAGTTATTATGTGTATATTTGTTCTTATTTATAAGTACTTAAAAATTGATCAAATTTTAATTTATTTCACAAATTTCATAAAATTCACAATTTTTATATTTTATAGGATTAACTGCTTATAATCTACAAAAATATTTATCAAACATACACTATACTACATTTTCAAATATGTTTTCCCCAATTATAGCTATAGGCACACATGATGACCAATAGCAAGTTTGGGGGTGAGGGCCATGTAACTTTAAATGATTGCAATTAAATTTAAATTATAATTTAAGTTAGTTAAATTGATAAACATATTCTTTCCGTCTCATAAAGATAAATTTATTTTTATTTTCACACATATTTAAAAAATTTAATTATTATAATTAGAACAAAAAATTTTACTTATATTTTTTCTAATATACTACTATATTAATATAGTGATAGTTCATATTTGTTGATAACAATTTACATTAAATAAGAACATATTAGAAAATTAAAGAATTACAAAAAAAAAGTGAATTATAATTTAGGACGAATAAATAAAGAAAGTAAACATAAATTTATAGGACATATATAATATTTTTTTATTTAGACTCATAATTTATTATCTACAACTTAAAAATATTTAAAAAATAATTTCAGGAACAAAAACGTATAAAGAAATTAATATGGTGAGACGGTGACCATAATGCTAAAAAATAACTTTGAAAAATAAAGTGGTCTCTCAAAACTGTTTCTCTATTACTAAAAAATAAATATACGTCTGTGTCTCTTTACTTATTCAATCTATTTCAAACGAAACTCTCTCACTAATGATTTTCTATATTCCATCAAAAAAAATAGTTCAAATTTCAACTATTGATTCTCACATATTCTATGGTCGAATAGGAGGAAACATATACTAGTAATACTGTAATACATATACTAGTAAATAAACAACTTGCTTCTAAAGAAATAGAAAAAAGTGAATAATTTCAAAACCAAAGGAAAAAGGGGAATTTTTCCAAATAGCCTTGTCAAACAAGCTTTACAAAGAAATAGCCTAGTGTTTTATAAATAAGTTGTAAAGGCCTCCTTTTTTATTGAAGTGCCCAAAATGCCCTTTTAATTTCTCCTATGTCTATTTATTTCTTCGTCACTTAATCTTCCCAACAATTCTAATTTAATATCTAGAATATTTTCGTATCTGGCTAATAATCTGTTTACTATTCTAGTTTGTTCTAAATATTCTAAAGATACTTTATTTTGGATATTATTTAATTTTGTGAATTCTTCCTCTAATAAATCTAATATATTTTGTTCAAGGTTATCATAACCTTTTAAATTATATCCTGGCATTTAAATAATCTATATATGCAGATAATTTCTTAAATGCGTTAGGATGTTTCTGTTGAGTTATATATCCTAAAACAATTCCTTCAGATACCTCTTCTTCTAAATCTTTATATTCAGAAATAATATCTTCAATTTTCTTTATATTTTTAGATGTTTCTACAGAATTAATTCTTATATTATTTTTGCAAGCAAAATCTATGCTATTGTAAATATTTTTGAGCTTAGATTGACAAGTAAAATAAATTTTTTCTAATTTATCAACCAAGGTTAATAAAAACGAGATATATTTATCATCTAAATACAATTTAAGATCACAATCAGTGGATGTGGATGCTTGTGCAGTGTTCATGAAAATAAGAACGTCAAACCTGGAATAATTCTTTAATAAAGAAAGCTAGGTTTCCCTTGAGTGATCTTCTTCAAGTCTTTGTGTATAAATGTGCATTAGCAAAGCAAGATCTGCTTTTGTCTATAGCTCATAAGATTTTTAACAGAAGGGTCCAACATGTCTTCCGCTCATTTTCTTTTCTACTTCTTCCTTTTGCATTGATAGTTCAAGCTAACGGATATAAATCTAAAAAGATTCAACCCTGACACGGAAATTCAGTCTAGCTGTTTTCACCCCTATTGTAACAAATCTTTCAGTTTAGAAACCTACTTGATTTTTCCAATGACACTCCAAACATTCCCAAACAAAGCAACACAAGCCAAAACGAGAAAACAAGGAGATTTAAAGGAAATAACACAAGGTTATTTTACTACCGCCGGGGACTGGCTATCAAAGGAAGTTTTCTTTAGAAAATAGATTGTAGGAAAACATTTCAAATACTTTTATAGAAATTATTATGAGCATATTACAAGTACACACCTGATATACAAAGACTCTAGTAAGAAACACTCTTGGTACTCCCTATGTTTGAAGTTTAGAACTCCATAGAGATTACCTTATTGACGTTTGAAGAAAAGACTGCAAGACTATGGTATGATAGTAGAGAGATATGAGAAAACTCAGTGATTGTCTCTAACTTTCGATACCTTACAACTCGATATGTAAGTGGTATATAAAGACTCAGATACAACTTATTTTCAATAATTGATCCTTATCAAGAAGGAATCTCCTTTTTATCTTGTCGGTAAATAGGGACCACAGCTTTTCCAAAGTGATAAAATTATCACTGTTGGTAGTGAGTGAAGGGTCCTATCCGATCATTTTTCCTTCAAAGTAGTCTGGTGGCATGTCGTCTTCATTGAGGGAGACGTGGTCCATATCTTCAATAATGCAATTTGGACAGCTATGTTCAGCATGACTCACCATAATCTTACACATTTCCTGAAGAAAGTTTGGTGATCCATCATTTTCATTATTCATTATCTTGTCGCACCAGTGGTCAAGTAGGGCCCAATCCTGATCACGAGTCTTTCTGGTACAGTTGCTGAAGATTATGTGATCTTCACATGGGTATATCCAGATATTTTCATTTTTACTCATGGTGTCAACTAAGAAATCAAATTGGTCTTTGAATCCTTTGGCTCTTCTGAAATGTTCAATCTTCAAAATTTCTTGAGGAGTGATTTCATGAGTATTTTGACTGTTTGGATCGAACAATTTTCTTGTTAATCCAATTTTGATAACATTTTTGACTGGAATGAGGTAATGATCATAAATATCCCATTCTGGAACTGCAGAGAAGAATCTGATATAAATGTTGGTAGGCTTAGTAATTCGGACAAATTCTTCGATTGCTATTTTGATTCTTGCTGGCAGCATAGAAATTTCTCTGAGATTTTGGCTAGGATAAATACAGAGTATATTTCCAATATCATACATATGGCGAATCCAATTTGGTGGTGCTCCAGGATAGAAATTCACCTTGTTATATTTTCCATAGTTCAAAGTCTTCATCCATGGCTTATTACCAATTTCAATAAACCAACAGGCCACAAGATTGAAAAGACATATTTTGTATTTATATCCTGCTTCATCTTTTATCCCAAAGGATAGGAGACTGTTGCAAAACTGTATAACATTTGATTTGTTAATTCCAGATATATCTTGTATAATAGATGGTTGGGGCTGAGAGGAGGAAGCCTCTTTATTTTCTTTAATATCTTGTGTGATTTTTTGAATATTTCGTGGAATATCTTCTTTCTGGAGGTTTTCATTCTCCATTTTGTATATTTTCTCTTCCATCTCATTTATTTTGAGCTTCATTGATTGTAACTCTTGCTTGATTTGCTCCATCTCTGGAAAGGAAATTAGGAAGAAAATTATCTTTACCACGAATATATTGAATATCAAATTTGAAGTTGGTCATCCAGGATTGTATTCTAATTAATGGCTTGTTAGCAACATTTGGTTCTAAATTATTTTTAAGAAAATACTTAACTTGAGTATTATCTGTTCTAATAGTAAATGATTTTTTAATCAAATAATATTCATATTTAGCAACTCCTTTTTTGACAGCAAGTAACTCTTTTCTATTGGAGTCATATCTAGTTTCAACATCTTTTAAAGGTTCCCGAAGTATATGCAACTAATTTTTCAGGACATGTTTTTGAACAATCTTTATGACATGGGTAGTTTTCTCCATGTTTTGATACTGCTTTTAAGACTGCTCCCCAACAATAGTCAGAAGCATCTGTTTCAAGAATAAAATAGTCATCATCTTCTGCTATAGATAGTTTTGGGAGATTAGAACAATATTTTTTAATGTGTTGGATTCTCTTAGGATCTTCATTGGTCCAATTCCAAACCTGATCCTTTTTTAGTTTATTTAGAAATGGCTTTTTAAGTAAAGCACATCCTTCAATAAATTGTTCAGAATAATTCAATAATCCTAAAAAGCTTTGTAGCTGTTTTTTGTTTATTATTTCGTCAGGAAATTCGAGTAATTTTTCTCCAATATGAGATTGTAATTGAATTTCTTCTTCTTTGATGATGAGTCCTAAAAATTCTATATTTGTCTTAGCTATTTCAGCTTTCTTTTCTGAGAGTATTATTCCATGTTTGTTGATAATATATGCAAATTTTTCTAGGTGTTCTAGATGCTCTTTGTAAGTAGTAGAATGTATAAGTATATCATCAATATATATTACACAAAATTTTTTAATTGGTTTAAATACCTCGTCCATTCTTCTTTGATATATTTGGGGGGCATTTTTTAATCCAAATGGCATTACATTCCATTCGAATTGTCCTAAAGGATTAGGAGTACTAAATGCTGTTAGTGGTTTACTTTCTTCATCTAGACATATTTGCCAAAATCCGCTTTTGCAATCAAACTTAGAATATATTTTGCTATTCTGTATGGCCTTTATGAGAATATCCTTATTTGGTAGGTAATATCCATCAAATTTGGTTTTCTCATTTAGTTTCTTATAATTTATAACCATTCTGGCTTTATTTCTCTTTATTTCGGCATGGTTCCTAACCATAAAGGCTGGGCTACTATGTGGACTTTTACTTGGTCTAATAATTTTTGCTTTTAATAATTCTTTTATTTGTATATCAAATTCTTTTATGTCTTCTTGACTATATGTCATAGGTTTAACTCTAATTATGACATTTGATTCTATTAATTCTATTTTTGCCGTTGTTTTATTGACGGACCATTTTTCTAATGGATTTTCTGAAAAGTTATTTTTGAGATTATTTTTTATTCTTTCTAGCTTTTCGTTTTCTGATTCACTTATTTGGAGGTTTATACTATTGTATAATAGTGATTTGAAATTTTCTTTTTCTATTTCCGTATAACATCCACCACGCTGGGTTGAGGAACTTTGATGATTTATTGGTTTTTGGGCTATAGATACAGCTTTTTGTATTTGTGGTACAATTATTTTATAATTACAGGGTGTTGTAAATTCAAATCTTGTAGGATTGTTATATTGTGTAAAGGGTGCATAATCTTCTAGGAGGAAGGTCTGTCCTAAAAGAATGTCACATTCTATTTTGGGGGCATAGTAAAGTTCTCTAACTATGACTTCTCTATTTCCTAGTAAAAATGGTATATTTTCGGCATATAACGAGTATGGTTCAAATAGGCCACTAGCTGTTTGAGCATAGTATTTCTTTTTAGGATCTGTTTTCCAGTAGGAAGCTGGTAAAACATTATATTGTGCTGTACATAATGTTGATCCTGTATCTAGATAAGCATGAAATGTAATTCTACAATATTCAGGTAGGTTGAGTTTTATTTCAACATAGGGACTTAATGGATTTGTTATGTTCTTGGTTATAGATTTATAACTAATCATCATATAGTTAGTAAATCTTTTCTTTTCACTAGTAATTCTTGGGATATGTTGTTCTTCAAGGTTAATTGTTACTTGTAACCTATCATTTTGAATGCTGTATGGTTTGAACATATCTAAAAAGTCCATTCCTAATAGGATTGGTGCATTGGTTTCTATCCTATTGGGATCTTTATGTATAACTATAGTTATAGGGAATTGTTCTCCTCTTATATTGGTAAGTATAAGATTCATTTCTACGAATTTTCTGATTTCATACTCTATTCCATGATAATCTTTATATTTATATCCTTGAGGTAAGTCCTGTTCCGGTAGTATATTAACTGTATTTCCTTGAACATGGCTTGACCCTGCTCCTGTATTAATTAGGGCAATAATTTCTTGTATTTCTCCTGTAGGTTTTATCCATTCAGCTAGGATATAGAATTGTTCTTCTATTCCATGTTTATCTAATTTGGCAAATATTGGTATATTCTTTTTCCAATGGTTTCTTGGAGTGGATGTTTCTCCTATGTAGCTTTTCCTAGGAAGACTGAGACTTCTTCTAGGAGGGAATTTTGCTATCATATTTCCTATTGAATCAATAGAAACATTGCCTTGTAGATTACTGGTTTGTCCTGTTTCTTTAATTGTTTTAATTCTTCTTTTGAAGTCTAAAACAAATTCTTCAGGTATCTCAATTTCGTGGGATCTGAATTTTCTAGGCGGAATAGCTTGCGCTAATTCTTCAAATCCTTCTTCAATTTTTATTTCTTCAAAACTTCTTCTTATTTCTTGATGGTGGCTAGTAGTGAAAGCAAATATAGATCTTATGGTAAGGCTTACTGCCTTAGATTTTTCTGGCATATCTAATCTATCTATTTTATGATATAAATTCAAGGATATGTCGATATTTTCATCTAATAAAGAAACTGCAAATCCTGGTTTTAAGGTAAATATTAGTTTCTGGTATACCAAATTACCTGAAACTGCTCCTAAAAGAGCGTCTATAGGATCATGCAATATTCTATTATCCATGCAAAATATGTTGACTGGTATATCCATACCTTGTCTGAAGAATCCTTTCATAAGGATCTGGATTCCTCCAATTTCTACATTTTTGATTTTGTTTCTAATATCAGGCTTTATCTTAGCTAGTTCTTCATTTATCCATTTCCTATTTAGTATGGGAATTGTTGTAGATCCTTTTACATTTTCTATATAAATAGGAACTTCATTGTGTTTTATAACATAAATAGTTTTGTTTAGTTTTGGTAATATGTTCCAAAATGTTTTATTTTTGAAAACATCTTTTTAATTTAAGGATAAAACTTTTTTCATAATTTCATCATATTTTTCTTCTTCGAAGGTAACAGTTTGGCTTATTCCTTCTATATTATCTATGTTAGTTTCTTGTATTTCCACACTTTCTTCAATTCTTACTTCGTTCATAAAGTTATAATTTATGAATTCATTTTCTTCTTCACTTTCTATTTCACTATCAGAATATATATATATAGTAGAAATTTCTGATTCGGTTTCACTTATTTCATAAGGTTCATATTCTGAGTCATATATAGCTTCTTCATATACTTCTAAAAATTTTGAGTTGGTTTTATTTTTATGTTTATCTGGACAGTTTGGTGCTATATGTCCTGGTTTTTGACATATAAAGCATTTACATTTTTTAATATATTCTTTCTTAGGTATCCAACCCTTTGGTTTCGTTCTCTTTTTAAAAGGTTTTTTATTAGGTTTCCAATTATCTCTTCTTTTCCTAAAATCTTTCTTTTTATACGGTTTAAGAAATTTTTTGAATTTCTTTTTCTTTTTATATTCTTTTGGATAACATCCCCATTGATGAGTATGAAAGATATCTTGATTGCAACAAAGGGGTTTTTTCTTTGTCATCTTTTTTATTGCTTTATTATCAGCTATTTCTCTACACCATTTATTATTTGTATTGATAATAAATTGTTCTCTATTGCCAAAAGTATCATTTATTTCTGGTTGAGTCATGGCAGACCTAATCTTTTCATATTCTTGGTGTATTTTTATGCTCCAAGGGTAAGGAAGTTTTAAGAACATTATTTTGAGATAATTTAGTTTTTCATTATAACTCATATCTTTATTTAAAGCTTTTATGTAGATTTTTTCAAAATCTCTTAAGTATCCTTTTAGCTCACACATATCACAAATTTTTAGATTTTCTAATTCTATTTGTGCTTCTAATTTTTCTCTTATTTCTTTCTCTATATTAGTTTCTTCTGCAATTTCTCCAAGAAATTGTGCTCTTAAGTATTTTTCTAATCTTTTCAATATATCCATAATTGTTTGGTTATTTAAATGTTCTCTTGAATCAGCTATCAATTCTTCTCCATATTTTATATTACTTTTTATCTGATCAGAAGTTTTCTTCCACAATTGTTCAGTATTTCCTCTGAAGGTGTGTTCAAGAAAATTGAAAGCTGTATATGTATCCCATCCTTTGCTAAATTGTATAGCAAGGCTAGAGGCTTTAACCCAAGCAGATATCTTTTTATCTTTATCTCCTGAACCTAGATCTAACCATATTCCTGTTGTTGATATTGGTTCTGTTAGATTTTCTATAGGACTTTCTTCTTTGGTAGTTATTTTGAAGTTGCCTTTTATTTTGCTAGGATTTATTCTTTTATTTGGGCCTTCTATTTCTGGGCTGAATTTATACCAGGTATATAATTCTCCTTCATCTGTTGGATATCTATAACTATTATATTCTTCATTATTCTTTTCTTTATTTACACCACTAGTTTGTCCGGGTCCTTCATATCTTGGTGCAATGGGTGGTACAGGACCTGAGCATACTGTAGGGTATATTCCTTCAGTTTTTGGTAGTGTAGTAGGTGTAAATGGAGGTTGTCTTATAGTAGGAGGGGTAGTAGAACTACTAACTCCCGTGGTACTAGTATTCATCTTAGTATTTCCTAAACTTATGTTTGCCATTTGTATTTCTAAATCTTCTAACATTTTTCTATATCTCTCTGCATCTTCTCCCGAAGTTTCAAAGAATTTTTCTTCAAGATCTTGTTTGGTTTCATTCATTAAATTATATACAGATTCTAGAGTTTGAGGTTCTTCTTTAGTATAGATTTTTATATGTTTTCCTGTTATTGCTGTTGATATTTTAATATTTTCATTAATTTTTAAAAGATTTTCTGAAATATCTTTTAATTGAGTATTAATATTTGGATTTAGGTTATAAAGTTCAAGTTGTTGGTAGTATTTATTATTTTGTTCAAGAAATTCTTCTATTATAGTTTCTTGTTCTGTTGGAAAATTTTGTTTTACTTCATTCATCATAACAATATTTTCTTTTAATAATTTGTCTTTTTCTTCAAATTGAAATCCTAATCTTTTCCCAATTTCAGTAATTATTTCTTTATAATCTATTATTTTGTTTTCTATATTTATTATTCTTTCTTCTAGAGTTAAAGGTTTTCTTAATATTTTTATTTCTTCTTTTAACTCTTCCAACTCTTGTTGAGTTTTTATTAATTTTATTTGATCGTTTAACGATATATATTCTTCAGAAAGTTTATTTCTAAGATTCTGTAATTTTTGTTTATTTTTTTTATTTAATATTTCAATTTGCAGAATTTCTTTGAGAATTTCTTGATCTTCTTTTCTAATATGCTTTTCTTCGATTAATCCGAATTTATATATCAAAAAGGTTTTTATCCAATTAATTTGTTCAATTATATTAATTTTTGATATTTTGTTATAATTATTTGACATAATTATATTACTAATTGGCTCTGATACCAGTTTTGGGTGCGGAAACTTAAAATAGTAATTATAAGGGAGCAATATAGCAAATATTAAAAATTTTGTATGTTAAGGGTATTTCTTTATATGTTAAGGGTATTTTAGGTTTTATTTGGTCAAAGGCTCTTTTGAAGATTTAGCAATTCTTGAAGGGTATCTTCACTATATGCCACAAGGAAAAATAAGCATAATCACCTGGCAATTCCCAGGAAATAACCCAAGCGATGCAACTACTGCATATAAAAACTGCATTTTCAACGCCTCCTATAGGTTTCCACTCTGAAATTTCAATTTGCGTGAGATTACTAACAAAGAAATAATGGAATCATTCACATCGTTCTTTGATTCGCAATCGGCTTCTCGGAACAGTTGGAGTTACGACTCTCTCAAGAATTTCCGTCAGATTTCCCCTACTGTTCAAACCCATCTCAAGCAGGCTTGTTTCTTCACTTTCTTGTACATTTTCTATAGATTATTGGGAAAAAATTGAAGTTTAGATGTCAAGAATTGATTAATTTTCCACCTTTTTTCCACCGTTAAGAATTTATGTAATAGTAGGGTTTCATGGTTTTTTTTATTGAATTGACTTGTTTGATTTGGTGAATTTTTAGACATTTGATCATATTTCCCCGTCTTCAGTTACTATGTTTCTTTTGTGACATCTGATGTTTGATATTTCATTGTGAGTCCTACTTGTGATTACTGAAAATTTAGTGTAAAAGTGATGTATTGGATTGTCTGATTTTAGGTTTATCTGTTGCTATGCTGTGCATTACTGTCATCAGCGGTTGGAGCTTACCTTCACATCCTTTGGAACGTTGGTGGATTCCTCACAACCATTGGATGTATGGGTAGCATCATTTGGCTACTCTCTACGCCTCCTTATGAAGAGGTATTTCTTTTCTTGTTACCTTGTTTATTTTCAAATTTACGGTACCATGTGGATTCTAATTTATTTTAATTGTCTCAATTATGAACAGAAAAAAAGGGTTTCACTTCTTATGGCAGCTGCACTCTTTGAAGGAGCCTCCATTGGTCCTCTCATTGAATTGGCTATTGACTTCGACCCTAGGTATATCCTTTAATATTTTGTGGGGTTTCGAGTTTCGTTTTGTGCCTCTTGCTATTAGAAGCACATAATATGTTTTTGAATTTCTTGTTGGTTGCTTTGCAATTACTTTGTGATTTTACTTTATACATTTGTTCTGCTTGGTTTTTGTAAGTCTATTAGGGGTTGCCTTTTGTATGTTGTATTTAGAGCAACCTGCTCATGCTTAATGTATTTCTATAAATTAATAATAATAATTTTAGGCTTCGGTTGTATTTTGGTTCAATTGAAAAAGAATTCTCAAGGCTTTTACTATCATTGTGGACTTTATTTTCACTTACATTTTTTTTTTTATTATGATAACTATCTATAGAAGCTAGAAGCAATTCAGATTTAGTTTAGTCTTATCGTTCGGAATATGTTAGGACGTACTTTCTACTTTCATTGTTCAGAGGACTCGAGTTATTGTTCTTTATTATGGTATAGAAGGGATGCCTACTTCAGCTTTGAGGATATATTCTACTTGCTACCCTTGTATTGACCCTTTTATAGTGTGAGAGGCTTGGATGACCCATAGATGTGGATATAGTTATAATAAACCAATGAAAGATAGCTATCTGGTCCAAATTATATTTCCTATTGTTCTTTGGTTAAATTCATCTATGGCATGTAATGCATAATTTTTTTCCCCCGCTGCAGCATTGTTGTTGGTGCTTTTGTTGGTTGCGCTGTGGCTTTTGGTTGTTTCTCGGCAGCTGCCATGGTTGCCAGGCGTAGAGAGTACCTGTACCTCGGGGCCCTGCTTTCTTCTGGTCTCTCCGTCCTATTTTGGCTCCAAATTGCATCTTCAATTTTCAGTGGCTCAATGGCGCTGTTCAAATTTGAGGTTCTAATTTGTTATATCACCTTTCAGCTTGGGGATAAGACTCAGTTTTTTGTGGATGTGTTGAAATGAACTTTGAAGTTTTGTTAACTATCTCCTTGTTATGTTTCAGTTGTATTTTGGACTTTTGGTGTTTGTGGGCTACATCGTGGTTGACACCCAGGATATAATTGAGAAGGCACACTTCGGAGATTTGGACTACGTGAAACATGCCCTGACACTATTCACTGATTTTGTTGCCGTCTTTGTCCGAATCCTCATTATCATGGTGAGTGGGTTCTTTCTTTGACGACTGAAAACACTTAATAACTATTATGATTTACTTTTTATCTACCTGTAACATGGATTGACTCGACAATTTATGGTACAGTTGAAGAATTCATCTGACAAGGAAGAGAGGAAGAAGAAGAGGAGAAACTGAGAGTTTACCTTTGCAGTGACGTGAAGGCTATCATTATCGCCTCGATGGATTATGTTACACCTCTTGAGAGCTAGGAAAATAACTTTACCTTTACAATAAAGTCTAGTACCAATTGGGGAGCCTTATTTGCCTTGGTGCTTGTTTGGTAAAGTTTGTGGGGTTTGTGTGTGTGTGTGTGTGTGTGTGAGATTATAAACAGTGAGTGTTAGGAATGTATGGATAAAAGTTGTGAGTGTTTCAAAATGTGTGGATGAAAATGATGTTTGACCAACTTATAAGTATTTCCAAAGAACTTTACCTTTCAATGAAGTCTAGCACTAATTGGAGAACTTTATTTGTCTTGGTACTTGTTTGAGTGTTTTGAAATGTGTTGATAAAAATAATATTTGACCAATTTGTAAGTACTTTCAAACATGTTAGTCTCTAAAACGAAATATGTAAACATTTTCTTCATATAAAAATTTATCAGCAAATACATTTATTTTTTAATTTTTTGGACTTTTTCTCGCTTTGTTCAATCACCTGTCGGAAATTATTATATATAAATGAAACCATAAGAAACAGTGTTTGAATAATGACTTAAAAATTAAAACAAAGAAAACAAAAAAAAAACTTCAATCTTTATTTGGTTTTACTCAACCAAGCTTTTCCACCAATGATCGAGCAATACTGGATAATATTTATTGTATTACAGATCACAGCAAAGGTGTCGACACTGTGTGTTATACGAAGCCCTTCTAAGAAAAACAAATGAAGAGAATGAAAATCTTCAATGTTTTATACGAAGTCCTTCTAATTTAACCCATTTACTATTCTTCTTCTTCCTAGCAGTCTCTTCTTTGTCAAATTCTTCCCTCTCCCTTTTCCATCTCTCACGGCTATGTAGATTAGCTGAGCAGTCCAAAGTGGACAATTCCTTCTACTTAATAAATACAAAGCACAATGTGATCACAAAATGAAAAACACATTAGACAAACGAGGATGACATTGTTGCAGAAAATCAAGTTTCGAGCACGGTAAGATAGCCATAGAATGAGTAAAAATAACAAATAAATTATAAGAATATTTCTTTAATCAATCATTATTACCTTGAGATAGAAAAATTAACATAAGAAGGAATTCAAGAAAAAATCTTAAAATAAAGCAATAAGAAACCATGGTAGTAACATACTTTCTTCAAAACAATAGAATTAAACACTTGGATCTTGAAAAATACTCTAAAACTAAAAAATTATAAATGTATGTTTGTAGATGGGTATTACAAAGTGAACATAAAATGATTTAGACCTTTAAGGAAAAAATCAAACTACTGTTGGTTTCAATAGTGCTTATGTTTTTACTAGAGGAAATTACACTCATTACTAGATATATACAATATATTGTTAAATTTACTTTTCTAATGTAATTATTTTTAAAATACTGGGTATTATTTTTATATTAATATATATTTTAATATATTATAATATTTACAAAAAGGAAACATAATATATTTACCCCATAAATTTTGCGGAGAGAGAGAAAACCAAAGTCTGTTACATTTCCATCACAAACCTCTTCATTACATACATCTCGCCGTCATTGTTGCCAACCGTATCATCTAATCTCCTAAATCTATAGGATTCTATCACTAAAGGATAGCCTAACCCCTAATTTGTAGAAATTTTAATCGTCGGACAAAGATACCAAACATGGATACACCAATTCGCAGATTGACTCGGTCGGCGACAAAGAAAGAGTCACATGACGTTGTGAAGAAGCCTGCATTACATTTCAAACAGAAAATCATTTCTCTTGACACGCCCACTCCTACAAAAGATTCATACTACAAGAAAAACAAAAATGCACATAATGAAGGAAGTCGTCGACGAATGGGTTTGTTTTCTTCGAAAGAATCGCAGAAAAATGAAAATGTAAACAAAACTATTTTGGGCAAGGTAGCCTAGAGTTGTAGTTCGAAGAAGATTAACCAACCTCATGTCTACGAAACACAGGTACTTCTATTTTTCACTATAGTGTGTAGAAATTGTGAAATTTATTGTTTAAGGTATATCATGTTTCCGTATTTTTTAATTTAACTGTTATTAGTCTCATATTAGATCTTTTGTTTTATGTCTATAAAATGCAAGTATGGGTCAATGTTGGGTGAATTAATATGTTGCAATGAATGTTACGAAATCAAACTATATGGTAAAATCATATGTTGCAATGAACATTACGAAATCAATTGAATATTTTTGATTTGAGATTCATTGTTTTTCTAAGTGGGGAAAATTCGATTTTCGAGTTGATGTAAATCGGTTTTGGATAAATTTTTGTGGGATTGTTTTAAATATGACAATACTTCTGTGTATTGCAACTACTAAATCTAGATTATATAGATTTGTTTTCTTGTTTATTTGCTACGATTATTGATTCATATTAATTAGTTTGATTTAAGAATGAGCATTTGGTATAAAGTGAGAAAAATGGCTATTATCAAGATGTTGAGCCTTATGAGAATCTTTAGGAGATTGAAATTGAAGTGCAATTTTCTAAATCTAGAAGTCTTCTCATCACCCTATATTTGGCGCACAATAATTGTATCGGCAAACCTGATACAGTTTTGAGAAATCTGTAGTGTCAAAGAACTTGCAAAGGCTATGGTTTTTTTTTTTTTTTTTTTTTTTTTAGTATTTAACCTTCAATTCTCAGTCACATTCGACATATAATGATGGACCATTTCTCTTTTAGTTCAATTTTCCAGATTTTGTAACATTTTTTACAACAAATTAATAACGTGGACAATGCTAAAGATTTTGTAATATTGTTCACAATATATTAATAACAGAGACACTGAAACCAATTTTGTAACATTGTTCGAAACAGATTTATAACAGATTTTTTCCTCAACAGAATTTGCAACATCAAAGTAGGTTCGCAAATCCTAACATCGAGTGTTACATCTTACTGGAACAATTACACCACACTACTTGAATGAAGATCGATTCTGCAGCATGCACGAGTTTTACCAAAATGAATTGCAGTTTAAAGGAGAGAGGTTGAAAAGATGATGAGAGATTATGATATTTAGTCAAATAAAGAAGAATAGAGCCAATGAAACACATTAATAACAGAGCCAATGAAATAGATTTTGTAACAATGTTTGCAACATATTATTAATATAGCCATCGCAACTGATTTCGTAACATTGTTCGCAACAGCGTAATAACAGATTTTGAAAATGTTGATCAGAATTTGTAACATCAAAGTTGGATTGCAAATTTTAACATCAAAGTTCTTCGTATCATGTTATTTCGAATGTCAATTCATTTTTTGCTGCAAAAATTATAACAATGCAATTCAAACTTCTAATGAAACAGAACGAAACGAACATGAATGAAGATAACATCGTGTTATAAATGAAATCGCTTCTTTGTAACATGAAGGAAATATTACATAATACAATTCAACGGAAATAGTTTTAAATCTTATCGGAATAATTACACCAGCGCAAATGATTTTAAATCTGGGGATATTATCTTCGACCAAGATTTGCAACAAGAAGAAGTTGGCTGAAATGAATTGCAGTTTATTTTAATAAATGAGAGATGTTGAAAAGATTATGATTGATTATGATATTTAGTCAGATATAATATCCTAATTAACATGATAAACTAGAGATAAATATGACGTCTGTTACATATAATTAAATAGATTTGGTATAAAAAAAAATGCAGCTCATCTAGTATTTATGTAATGTAATATATGTAACAGTTTTTATATAATTATTAACATAATATGGATTATTGATGAAAATTTCCTTTTTTACTATTCATAAGATAACAAAGACATTGTTGAAAGAGTATTGCAAAGACAACTCGTACATAAAAGTCCAAAGTATGAAGAAATAAGAAAAGAAGCATATAATGATAATTAGTAAATATCTAAAAAGAACCAGATGGTCATGTTGGGTTTTAATTATTTGACCCAATTATTTTTTCTTTAATTAAATGGGTTCAGTCCATGAGAATTAAATAATTTTAGGTCTAAGTGAAATTCTAAATAAAATCTAAGGACCAAGCTTGCAATTTTTGGTCAAAGAATCTGAAATAGGATTAGAATTGGTTTCATATTGGGCTACTGTTGCTTTTAGGACTCAATATATAAAGACGTAAGGCAGCGGCTGTTTTATGTGAGTTTTCCAAGGAAAGAAAAATGTACACACGTACATGAGAGAACAAAAACGCACGCATAGAGAAATTAAAAATAAGGAAAAGAGGATTACTTGGCAAAGAAAATTTGAGTAAAAATTTTTGGACTTCCTTCTTCAACTCTTGTATTTCACCATTGATTGTTTGGTAAGGTATTTCTCTCTTTTATTGGCTTAATATTTTTGGGGTTCCATCTATTGTGTAAGATGATGGTTACTGTAGTTAGCCAATAAGGTGTTGTTGATGTGGTGTGTGTTGGATTACCTCTTGATTTAAGGCATAAATCTAGGAAAGAAATATTGTAATATTTATTCGATTGATAGTAGATTATTGTCGGTTTGCCCCGTCAATTTTTTCTTTATCTTAAAGGGTTTTACGACATTAAAGAATAAGTTCGGTGTTGTTTAGCTTTATTCACTATTCCGGTATTTATATTGCTTGCATTAAATTATTGGTTGAGCTGATAACTTTCATTTTAATTGCAGGGTGAAAAGGAAAAAGTACATTGTTGCATTGTACACCTAATTTTTTTCCCTAACAAGTCATACACAAGTCGCTATGATATATATAATATTATTAAAATGATGTAGTTTGAACAAAAATGTAATGCACATGTCAACCGACTCTTATAAGGATAGTTAAGAAAGGAAAAGGAAAAGAGACGGAGAAAAAATGAATTTTTTTTTTTATAATAAGTCGAGTAGAGACTATTTTTTATGGGGTAAATTTAATGAACACTCACCGGACTTTCAACATGTAACAATTTACTCACTGTATTTTAAGCTGTCACCATTAACTCACTGAGCTTTGTATTTTGTCTACCATCCACCACCCGTTATTTTCCTGTGTGAATGTGCAGACGGAAAAAGCTGATGTGGCTAAAGGACGATGCGTTGTCATTAATCAGATGCCCCTAAATGGCCACATCAGATCTCGCATTACAAATCATCTACCATGTCAAATTTTTCCAAATGAAATCACGTTTTTCATCTCCTAAAGCGGCTGAAGGTCCCATTTTTCCCCCAAATCAAAAACCAATTTCTTCCATTCGTGTGCCCCATCTGCGAACCATTTGCTGTCCCACTTTAAAATGGCGACGGAACTCTGATGGACCACCTCCTGATGCAGTGGCTTCAGAACTTCTTAATGAAGTTCACAGTCAAAGCTTTTCATTTGACTACATGGTTGATGATTTGCAACAGATGGAAGAAGATGCAGGGGTGGATTTGGGGTGGGGGCGGCGTCCCTGACTACAGCCCGGGACCGCCATGGAAAAAGTCTTTTTTTACAGTGTAAAAAATTTTTTTTTTTTTAAAATCTTAGTAACAGCCCATGCGAACTTTTTCTTTTCAGTAGTAGCCCGGGCTCAAAAAATTTCTGGATCTGCCACTGAGAAGATGAACAAGTTAGAATGAAATCTAAGAGAGCCAAAAATAGAAGAATTGCAAGGAGATAATGTGTGGAATAGTTGGAATTAAATTAGGTGTGAAGTTGTAGTATTGCTGACATTTTTGAGCCATATCGCAGCAGGCTTTTTTGTATTTTGTGAAGTTGTACAGAATAGGCAGCCCATTTTCCTTTTGTTCAGTTCGAAACCACATGTATTATAGTGTCTTTGTATCATTTTGGGATGAATGAAGATGTCACATTTCGATTGATGTTCAATTCCAGTGAAGTTAAATTGCCAAATGATGTTAAATTCACAACTGAGGTTCAAAACGGTAGTTGAACACAACTGAAGTTAAATTCTAGCTGCTGTTGAAATCCCATTTTAACATCAGTTATATTTTAGATGGTTGGCAGGTATATCAGATACAAACAACCACCTGATGCAACCAGTTCAAATGCCCAGCTGATGTTGCTGGGGACCAAAACAACCAACTGAAATGCACCACAATAGGTTAATTTCCCATTTCACATTTGATAAAGCCCCTATCCAACCAGTTCAATTCCCAGCTGATGCAGTTTAAACAACCAACTGATGTACAAATTAATTACATTGCTTGGAATAAACTTCAAATGCAGTTAAAACTTCAAGTAAAATGGAATAACTGTAACTATAAGTGCACAAAAATTGAACTTCACATTAAACTATAACCTCAGATTATTACAAAATGAATTACACTTTCAATTCGAGCACACAAACAACTACATATTACATCTCATCAAATTACATAATGAACCAAAACCACCATGGCAACCATTGCCAACACAATTCGGTGGTATATCAAGTTTCTCTTCAACTTCTTTACCAAATCATCTTTGTGATTAGCATTCCTCAATAGACCATTGATGATGCTCTTATAACGTGGTTGGATAAGAGGATCCACCTATTTGAAGTAGTCACAAGCATCTGGACGACTGTAAAAGCTGCACCCCAAGAATCTCCTACCTGGGTTGTTCTCCATCCAAGCGGTTCTTATAGCTGCACTTCTCCCATATATACACATGGTCTGCTCAGTTATTTGAGCATATCCATCTACATATTCCGTCCCCATTTCAAAGTGGAGCAGCAAATGGTTCGCAGATGATGGCAGCAAATGGTTCGCAATTGGGGCACATGAATGGAAGAAATTGGTTTCTGATTTGGGGGGAAAATGGGACTTTCAGCCGCTTTAGGAGATAAAAAACATGATTTCATTTGGAAAAATCTGACATGGCAGATGATTTGTAATGCGAGATCTGATGTGGCCATTTAGGAGCATCTGATTGGTGACAACGCATCGTCCGTTAGCTACATCAGCTTTTTCCATCTGCACATTTACTCGGAAAGATAACAGGTGGTGGATGGTAGACAAAATGCAAAGTTCAGTAAGTTAATTGTGACAGCTTGAAGTACAGTGAGTAAGTAATTACATGTTGAAAGTTCGGTGATCGTTCATTAAATTTACCCATTTTTTATGATAAAATAGAAGTATTTTGATATTTTTTTTTTTAAACTCCCAAAAAGAAACCCCAATTAATCACAGAATTGGATTCTATTCCCAACCAAACACGCCGTTGAAAGTTGAACCATACACCGTTGCAACCATCCCCGGTGAAGAAAGAGTCGGATATTTATCCACCCGATCCAACGAAAGACGTTCTTCAGCATAACTAGGAAGCAAATTGACTCCTCCTCCTCACTGTGCTGAGATTTGGTTGATTTGTGCTCATATTAGTTTGATTTGATACTGTAAATCAAATCATAAGAGTTGAAAGAGTGAAAGTATGAATAAGTTACTTGAGTTTGGGAGAAAAGCAATGTTCTACGTTAGGGTTCTTTCAGGCTACGAAGAGCGCAGAATCCGATCTTATCGTTTACAGGCCCAACAACGCCTCCAGCAGGTTTTAGTTCTCCCACTTGATAATTTCGATTTTCTATGTCTGTTTATACCTATGGAATGAAATAATTGAATTGGAGAATTGAATGCTAATGTAATATAGAAGATGGACTGATGTTCTATATCCAGTGGTTTTTCTTTTCTGGGGTTTGGGCATATATTAAGTATTCGATGGTTAAGGATTGTAAAGAGTAGGGATTTTTGCAGTTTCTGTATTTTGAAGTAAATTTAGTTTATTTTGCTACACGATGAGCAAATTTTGAAAGTAAAACGTTGTTGGGTAACTTCTGCCAAGCTCCATTTTTTAGTGTCTCATAATTTTTATTTTTATTTGCTGTGGAAACATACATTTCTTACAAGTTAATTTCCTAATCATACCTGTGAAAGTCCCTGCTAATTATACTTTTAAATCTTGTGAAAAATAAACATCCCTGTCATATTTATTAGAAATTTATGATTACTATTGATGTGGAAGTAGCCGGTTTCCTCATGCACAGGTTAATACAAAATTCTCACCTTAAAGAATCTGTCCACGATCACTTCATTGGATCCAAATAGCTCTATTAGCTGTAAACGAGTCAATCTAAATTATTAGGACCAAAATGGTTATGAGCTGTAAATATGTCAATTAAAAAGAGAAATTTAATTATATTAGTTGCCCCGATGCTTGCCATTTTACATTTTTAGTTACAGATTTTTATATATGTTTACATTTAGAGTTCTTATGTATCATTATTCTTAATTTCTTGTTCTAATGTGCTTATGCTTTCATTCTCATACCTGACTAGGCACAAGAGAGGAAAGCAGAAATCAAGAAGGTCCCCGAACAAATAATTTTGTCAGAGGTGCGGCGGATGGTTGAGGAGATGCAAGCTTTGAATAAGAAGTTAGACGAAACTGTGAGTTTGTGTTTCCTTTTAATCTTGCTGAATTTCCCTTTACTAAATGATCAGCCATTTTCGTAACTTGAGGTTTATAATTCTTCAGTTATGCCGCATGGTTAACTGTTTTTTCCATATCGGGAGGATGTTGTGAAAATGTGAACCGGGTGCTCTAGCAAATAATATGGAGCCTGAGCATTGTGTACACCAAAGAGAAATGTGATTTGGCTGTCCTATTTCCTATAGTTGTTAAAAGCAATATTTACACAGTACAGGTTAATAGTCAGAATCTCATTAGGAAAAAGGAGTGGGATGGTAAAGATAAACTGATCCATAGTTATAGCGTCATGAGGTTGTATAATAGCAACAGGTGGAATGGATTGATTAGTTTTCCTGACATGGTCTAAAGGTCGAGCTGCTCTTTGTATTCTGCGATGTTTAATCTCATTAGTGGTGTGAAAATTTTTATGAATGTGCATTGTTATGTCATTGACCAGGATTGACAAGTTGTGGTATTTTATTAGGCCCCTAACAATTTCCTATGAGAGAAGCCTTCTTATTCATTTCATGCTGGGACTGGGGTCCCGCCTAACTGATTCAACCCCGATTGCTTGAGGACAGCCGGGGAAACACATAGAGCAAGCTTGAGCACACAATATGCTAACATGATATTTTGACAAAAAGGCCATTCTTAGTATTTAGAAACATAGAGCAAGTGTGTTCATATTAAATCATGTATCTTTAGATATTGTTATCTCTGTTTGTGTTTATAATTTCACATGGTGTTATAATCCCATTTCTGGAATTAGGCAAGATATAATTTGTTCACGTCAATAATATACCTTGCAGTTATGTCCTGTAAGTCTATAGACAAGTGCTTGATTCCACAGCTAATAGATATTCATTCTTCTATACCATTAATCATTTGAACTTTATTTCTCTCCCAAGTTTACTTTATTTCTGCTCGTAATAAATAAGATTTTAGTGCCTTTGTTCTCTAAACCAATAATAATATTCTTAATTAAAAGAGCAACCCTTTCTTGTTGCCTTAAATTAATGTAATGCATTTTTATGTGAAGAATAATTTTGAGTCTTCATGTTGATGTAACTATAATCATGACTTCCATTATTAAAAAAAGAAAGACATTACAAATTGTCTATGTTACAAACATATACCACCATCACCCACATCAACTGGGCGCCCTCTTTGCAATTAGCAGGTAAGGAAGAATATTGGATAGAAATTGCCAATCAAGATAAAAAAGATAGATAGGAGAATTAGATATAACGATGATTCTATGACAAATGCTACAAATAGTGATGATGATAATCAGAGCACGGCCTTTTATAGTTTAAGCTTTTTTTAATTGCAAAAAGAGTACAAATTGTTGGCAAACATATCATATTTTTACTTAAGTAAGAAATTTTAATTAAGGTTCTGCTCTTTATTGGTGAAATAAATTATTTTTATTTTAATTTACAGTTTTTTGACTAATTTTTTAGTTTGTGGTGAGGCTTATGCTTCAAAGTGCCTCGCCTCACAAATGAAAACCGCCTCATTATCTATTTCCGCCTTTTTATCTCTACAACTTGCACATGCCAACAAAGACCTTTGCTATATGACTTGCAAGATTCTGTTACTGAATGAAGATTGGCTCTCTTGTGTTTTCAACAATATATATATATATATATAGCGTACTTGTGACGACCGAAATTCTTCTAGTCGAGATTTTACTCCCAGCCGCACTCATCTATACTGTCCGCTTTGGGAGGGCCTGAGTTTTCTTAATCCTTCACAGATTTCTTTCGCGTTTCCAATGATTCGAACCCAAGACCTCTTATGAGACAACTTGTCCAATTGGTACCAGTATTCAACTTAAGTACCTCATAAGTAGATGTCTTAGATTCGAATCACTAGGGACGCGAAAGAAATTCGTGAGGGGTTAAGAGGGCTCAGACTTTCTCAAAGCAGACAGTATGGATGAGTATCGACTGGGGATAAGATCCCGATTAGAGGGATCCTGGTTGTTACAGTACTGATTGCGTTTTGCATTGCTCTAGTCAGTGGATGCCCAAATGGTGTAACCCTGTCATGATGAGCTTATCCATTCAATGACATCAAATCACTTTTTGCGAATAAGTTATTATGTCTGCGCCCGTGGATATTTTTGAGTTCTTGTTTCACATACAATTAGAATATTTGTCAACATCTGATCTCCTCAGTGGAATATGGCTGCTATGAGTTCAGATGTTCTTTTATGGAACTTAATTTTCTACTTATCAACATCTATGGGGAGCAGAACATGAAACTTAGAAGAGTGTTCTCAACTCAGAATTGAATAGATTTTAAAAATTCATATAAATTTAGGTGTCTTCAATTTAAATTTTAATAAATTCCAATGAAATTTAGGTGTTATCAACTCGGATTTAAATAGATGTTTTAGAAATTTAGGTGTCTCCAATAAGTAGTAGATTTCTAAAGATTTTATTAATTAAAAGATTTTAACAGATTTGAATGGATTTCGAGCCTATAAATATAAATATCAAATGTTTTAGAAATTCTAGTACAACCCCTCAAAATTTCAATCCACCTCTTCTCTCACGCTTCTCTCCTTCTCGTCTCTCTCCTCTATTTGTGTCATAGGTTTTGTAAACTTTTGTTCGTAATTTTTAATTTACTCATATGTATTAACATGATAATTTTTATTAATAATAGTTTTTTTTTTACAATTATTAAACATTGTCTTTAGAATTTTATTTTTGATGCTATGACTATTCATTGAACCAAATAATTGAGTTGAAGAATAAAAATAATATACTCGTAAATCCTAATAAAACATAAAAAGCCAGGGTTTTTCCATAAACAAGAACAATAAGAATACCAAATAAGCTAAAGGGAGGAAAAAATTAAAGCTACTGATGAAAAAAGTATAATTACAACTTACAAGATTATAATACAACATATGGATAATATGAATGAGTTCGTGGAGTTGTGAGATTTCAGTCCCTTTTTAGGGAGGTAGTACTTAAGAGTGATGTGAGAGGGGAAGACGAGAAAGGGGGAAATAAAGGGACAGTGGGAATTGCAGGAAACTGGGTCTTGAAAATATGTCATATGGGGTTAAAAGATAAGGGTTAATCAGTGTGGATATGAGATGGTAAATTCAGCGACTGAAAGGGTTAATCTTGATCCAAAAAGTGATGATTTTGGGGGTATTAGCTGTAGTTAAAACATACAAATTTGTTAATTGGTCTTGAGAGGAATTTATGGTCCGGGTCTGGGGGTTTCTTGGAATAAGGAGACGCAAATAATTATACACACACACACACACACTTGTGTGTAGAAAATAGCACTGCAAGTTTTATGCTTTTGGAATGGTCATTGGAGAAATAAGACAAAGTAACAAACAAAATATATAAACCTATGTGGCAATTCATATGAGCATTATTTCTATTTTTTTAATAGTGGGCATAAATTAGTTGTCTATTTTTATTTTTTCAAGGACTATTAGTATATTCATAACAAAGAAAATGGTGCATTTTGGTTGTATCCTCTTTAAATGTTCTAGAGCAAGTTGCTCGTGTCGACTTAATATGGTTTGAAAAGAAAAAAATAGACATTGAATGGTATGGTGGAATTTTTAAATTTTCTCCACTCCAGATAGACAAATTTGAATAATTGTGGAGATAAAATTACAATTTTTAATAAAAATATTACAAATTCATGAGAATGCATTAAAATCTATAATAAAGAATTTTATTGAAATCTTATAAATTTTGTGGAATTCTATTCAAATTCATGAAATTTATGTTCATGAAATTTATGAGAATTTATAAATATTAAAAAATCATTTAAAATCTAAGTTGTTGATACCCTCTTTATTATGGTGCCCTACTTTCAAATTACATGCCAAGGAAAAGACTCAAGCGTACAGATTCTCCTTTTAGTCCACCATAATATTGCTTGCCAATGAAAAGACTTAATGACTTTTAAGATTTGAACATTTCTAAGATTTACAAAGATTACAATTGTAAGTTACTTCATCTCATTATTGTTTTCTGAAAGTTGCTTCGTTCTGCATTGAATTAGTTTTTCCAACTTATTATCAAACTCCCATCTGTGTTGAATTTGATTACCACCGTAGCAGGAGACACCGTAGCAGGAGACCCCACTAGATTGGCTTAGGTTTTCTCACAAGACCAGTTGATTGTGCTGAAAAATGGGTAAATAATCTTCTTTAAGATGAATTTTGATGTATTACTAGGTGTACAAATACTGCCATTAATCATTTTCTAGATGCATGGGGGCAAAATCCTTATTGGCTTGGAAGATGCCCAGTGGGCTTGGCTATATTAGTTTCTTTCTGCCATTCTCTCTTGTTATTGGCTATCTTGTGAGGTTATTGAAAATATGGTTGATCATATGTAGGAGGCTGCCATTGATGAGTATTTTAAGCCGATTGACAAGGAAGCAGAGATCATAATGAAAGTACAGCTCGAAGGAGAGGAGAAAACAATGAAGGAGATGATGAAGGCCATGCAAACACAAGCTTTACTCGAGGCAGCTGAAGCAGAAAAAAATGGTGGTTTGCAAAATGCAGATACCGACCAACATAATCAGGAGAAAACATCCATAAGCAAGCATACCAAAGTAAGATAATTGTACGCAACTTTTTGTCAACTTTTAACAATTGATTTATGAAAATGTCTTACTTTTTCTTCCCCTTAAATTACATTTGGTATGGCTATGTTGAGAACCAAGTGCTAGAATAACCAGATTTTGTAAACTTAGAGCATCAGTTTTTGTTATATTGTATATTTCAACTCCGTACGTAGTATAACCTGATTGATATCTCTTGCAAATGTGGGTTTGCAGAATAAGTGAATAGGTTTTTGTACCACAAACCGATTAATTTCTTCTAGAGGCTTTTTTTATTTCGTGGATGAGTAAATTAATCTTGATTGTCATCTGTATTACACTGCATTTTGTCAGCTGTTTTTGTATTGATTTTTTTTTTTCACGAATATATTTGAGAATAAGCCCGATTCTCATACATGTTCACCTCGCTTTAGCATTTATATAAATAAAATGCTAGTGCTTTTGATAAAATTGCACAGAAACATGGTGTTACACATCATTTGTCATTTCATAAAACAGATCTCTGTTTTGATTTTAATAATGGGAGTTTGGAAATGTGAACAGGGCGAGGTGAATTGGAAATGTGTCTAATATTGACAATATTTGTAAAAATTGTCACTTTTGTATGCAAAATGTCAAATATTATTTTTTGTAAAAATGTTTAATATTTTTTTTTTTTTTTTGCGGTTAAGATTTCATAGTTAGTGCACAAATTTTTAGACTATAAGAACAGCTTCCATGAGAGGCTACTTAACAAAATCATGGGATTACACATTAGATGAAAACAAAAGAAGAAAATGTCTTGATCTCTTATCCACTTATCCTACTCACTTGTAATGAGTGGTAGTTCATAGTTTCACACTCATTATTTTTATCAATAATGTAATGTCACTTAAGCGTGAACATTATAAGTGGATAGGATAAGTGGGTAGGAGATCAAGACATAAGAAAACAATGTAAATTAACACTCATTATTTTTTTCAATTATGGGATGCCACTTCGTGTGTGAGCATTGTATCTCCTACCCACCATGGGTAGGAGATCAAGCCCTTAATTATCCATTAGATAATATTTCCTTACTATACAAGTATCTATGGGGCATTTACTTTTTACCATGTCGTCCAAAACGATGTCGTTTTGGACTTTAATTTTTTCCTCCCTTCGTTCTTCCTCCAGCGACAAGCTTGCTTTCACATTTATCCAAATGTATTGCTCATTCCCTTCTCTTCTGAAAATCTAGATCTCGCCAATGTGGATCTTGAACGTGGTTGACCATGTCCGCATCGAAATTTACTCTGGATAGGTAAGCCGTTTTTCCCTGTTTCCTCTTTCACATTTATCCATATGCACTGTTCACTCCCGTCTCTTTCGAAAACCTATATCTCGCCACCATTTATCTTGAACGTGGTCGAACATTTCCCTGCCAGAATTTACTGTGGGCTCCGATAAGTAAGCCGTTTTCCCTTGTTTCCTCTTTTAATTTCTGTAGGATATCGTTCAAATTTGTGTGAAATTGTTTTTAGCAAAGCAGTTCAATTCTACAGAAGTTGTGCTTAAAACATCTCTCTTTTTTTTTCTTACAATTGTTGTTCCTGCTGTGTTGTCTTCTTCTAGTTCTTAGAGAAGGAGTTCAATTCTAAGCACGACTTCTGAGGTCAGTTCTGCATCCAATTTTTTTTTTCGATTTCTCTGCTTTCGGTATTTTATTACAGGCTACAACCTTGTTCTTCACAAATACTGATTTTTTTAGCTTCGCCTTCTTTTGTTTCGCCTAAAAAAAACCATTCAATCATATGGGCATTTTATTGTGTTCTACTTCTTTTTTTTTTTTTACCGGATTGTCTTCTCCCATGAAGACAATTGTGTTTTTTTTTCTTTTGCTTCATACCAGCAGCTAACTCCGAGCTCCTCTGCACGTACACTCTACAACGGCCACCTGCCTACTGGTGTATTTGGCTATAGGAAACGAGTTTCGTCCAGAATATATAAGAGAATATGTGAATCTAAAACATAGTTTTATTAGTCTTGTTCTGTTGTGTGTATGGATTCCTCCCCTCCCCCCCCGCAAAAAAAAAAAAAAAAATCCTTTGTTTTATCTTTCAGCTTTCATAACCACTGAAAAAACAACATCTTGTGTTTTCCATTTACGTTATTTAGTTGATGAAATTTTTGTGTTGTTTTGTGTCCATTGGTGGATGCCCATTTTCGACCAGGACTGTTGTTGTATTGGGAAAGATGTTGAAATCTGTTGGTCAGCAACAAAAGAAAAACCCGAGTTCTTTTATTGATAAGCATGGATTGAACACGAAGATGATTTTACATCTTGCCACACATATTTTGAACATTCAGTCATGTATATTGGTGGCCTCAACCAAGAAAGTTAAAAGACAATTAGCGCCTATTCTCACCACCTATCTCCTAAAATTTATAGTGCCAAACATCAGTTTATAAGAAAATCTTCCTCTAATACAAACCCAATAAAACAAAAAATTACACATTACATTCATGATGTGTTCACATTTTGAACAACATTAATTTAGATTCATGATTTATTCACATTTCGAACAAAATTGGACAGTCCAAAACAGTAGCACTGAAATTGAGAAGAGTGTTCAATATCACTAACAACATTTCAAGAGGATTTATCTGGGACAATTTTAAGAAATCTTTGGTTATGCTTTGAGATGGGAACTTTTAACATTTACTTCTTTTCCATATACGACGTGAAATAAACAAAAAGAAAAACTTCCATAAATTACTCATTCATAACTTTTTATATAAAATGGTAGACCAAAAAAAAACCTTAAGAGTAAATATTAGTTATTATAAATACATGTATAAAGATTAAACTTAAAAGTAAGATTAGTGCACTTGGCATCAAAGCATAAACAAATTCAAAGTTACTAATCCCATAAAGAGATCTACTAACCAATTTGCTTTTTCATTATCCACAATAGTTGGGGGTAGTGACAGTTGAAGTGAAAAGCATCCAATTTCATGAAGAATTTTTTTTTTAAAGCAAGATATTGGATTAAGAAAAAAAATCAGATATCAGAAATTCCATTAAATTCCTTTTCCTCTTTTCGAATAAAGAGATAAGGTAAAATATTGAAAGCAAGATATTGATTTGACTCTTTAACTAAGAAACAAAAACAAAATTGAATAAAATCAACTAACTTACTTGAAAGTCACAGAAGTTAATGATAATTGGCCTAATATTCTTGATAATACGTGGACATGTAAATAAATAGGGATAATCTGTCTCATGTAGTACATTGAAGGCTGAGAGATTTGAGAATTCAGTTTTTGATATCAAATAAAATGAAAATTAGTTAAGTAGGAATCACCGATCCATTTGTAGGAACATATTTGTAGATTTTGAAGATCGGCACATCATCGTCTTCGAGCTTGAACATGCATTTATCTCCAATGTTAAGACCTTTTGCAGTTGCATAATTAGTCCATTCTATTATTAGACAACACACATCACCATTTTGCTTTATATTTGTGCGGATATGCCATACATCCACTGCACTATCATGAATTTCAACATTCTTTTTATATAATGGTAGATGTCTTCTTGAAAATGTACTACAAATGAATAAAAAAGTAGCGTAGAATTCGTTGAATGTGTATAATGTTAGAGCAAATATATTTATCGTAGAATATATTTAGATTTGTTTACTAATTAGTTAGATATTAAGACGGTTAAGATATATATATATATATATATATATATATATTAATGGGTGCTGTTGGATTGTAGAAATTGCATTCATGGCAGATATAATTTCTGCTGATGCTCTTCGTCCACTGGGATTTCGACTACGTGGGCATCTTTTATTTCTGCCATGATTGAGAATTCTGCAAAGAAAATAACAACAGATTGCATATATAAATACACAAATAAAAAAATAGCAAGCATGATATAAAGAATAAGTAGAGAGAGAGAACTGGTAGTTGAGCAACTCAACAACCAACATGGTTGTCGAGTTAACTCGGGGACGAACTCGACGCGATGTAATCCTCCATTACTGAAAAATCAGGTAGCTGAATGAGGAAAGGACACTAAAATCAGGTAGCTGAATGAGGAAAAGAGGGAAGGGGGATATCAAACAAGCAAGTAGTTGAATCTTGAGCTCCAGCTGATTCCTCTCGGCTTAAGAAGGTTGCAGTGTGAGAACTGAGGATCTTCCAAACTCTTGGCTTCCTTTTGTGATTCCAAAAGGATTTCTCATGAATTAATGGAAACAATTGGACCATAATGCTTCATCCCTCATAAGAAATGGAGAGAAGTAATGGGTGCTATTGGATTGCAGAAATTGCATTCATGGCAGATATTAATTTTTGCTGATGCTCTTCGTCCACTGGGATTTTGACTATGTGGGCATCTTTTGTTTCTGCCAGTGATTGAGAATTCTTCGAAGAAAATAACAACATATTGCAGATATAAAACAAACAAATAAAAAAAAAAACAGCAACTATGATATAGAGAATAAGTAGAGAGAGAGAACTGGTTGTCAAGCAACTCAACAACCAACAACCAACATGGTTGTCGAGTTTACTCGAGGACGAACTCAATGCGATGTAATCCTCCATTTCTAAAAAATCATTCTACTATTGATCTTAATTAAATTTCAATTTGTTAGATGATTGTCCTCAAACATTCTCAAACAGGAGAAATTTAAGCTTCACACAAATAAGAACTTACACATAAATATGTAAAATATTCTAAAACATATGTAAAAATTAACAGATTTGATAAGTAAGAACTTACACTTCTAAAAATATAAATTTACAGTGAATAAAATAATCTACAAATAATCTATAACGAGTTCTATAAAAAAATTATAATGATTGTCACTGTAAAATAATCTAAAAATAATAACTTGCTTTACACTGGAGTTCGAGCCCTCCTTCTGAATTCTAAACTCCAATCTAAAAATTATGGAAGATATTGAATAATTTGAGATAAATTTTACTGTCAGAAAGTAGGTGAAGTAGAATATAAAGGCAATACAATTATATAGTATTTGAAATAATGCAATGAAACGACGGCGTATTGGACGAAAAATCTACGGTGACAAAATTTAAGACTCTTATATTATTGTAGGGATATATATATATATATATATATATGAGAAAAGGTCTGGACCCCATATCATTTTCCCAATTGAGAGAAAAAAGGCGCTCCCCTGCAAAAACCCCTCCTCCCTCTACAACAAAACAAATCCCTATAGTTTAACCCCTACTCCTACTTTCTTCAATCCCTCACCTTCTTCAATTCCTCACTTATTTATTTACCATCAAATTTACATCCACATTATTAATATAATTAAATTTGTTAAATTAAAAATAATTTTTTTATTATTATATTCATTGTATTTGTTTTAAAAAAAATATAATATATAATAATATTTATTGAGTTAAATATTATTTATATCATATAATAAATAATATAGTTAACGTTAATTTTATTATTAAGATTACAGTGAGACTAATTAATTAGTTTATATTTGAGTAACAAATTAAAATAAAGCGTGTATAATAAATTTGCTTCAATTGATAATTTGCACACACAAAGAAGAAGAAAGTAATATCACATTAAAAGTAATAAATTAGTGACGAGGGTTAAAGCATGCATCATACTCATGTGGATCTAGGGAATATGATGCATTGTTACTGTCTGTGATCGAGTATTGTGGGTCTGGAGCATGATATGCGTATTGTGGGTTCGGCGCATGATATACATTATCACCATTCTCAAATTCAATCCCTACAAAAATTTACCGAAATAAAATATAATTATATGTGCAAATAAAAAAAAATAAAAAATTGTTAATAATGTTACAACTAACTTGCAAATTATAAAAAATAAATATGTACAAATAAGCAAAAATAAAAAGTAAATTAATAATTTATTACTAACCTTTGAAAAATATGAACAACAATAAGTGAGAGACAAATTTGGTAAAATAAATTTAGAGAACAAAAGTGATTGGAAACGTTTGATGTTGGCCAAATTTGGGTAAAGGAAATAAAGCGATTGAGTTGGCCAAATTTCAAGAAAAAATATGTATTCTGATAGGAGGGAAAAATATGTATTATGATGAAGAAAAATTATTATCTTGAGTGGTGTATAAATAAGTGGAGAAACGAAGAAAAGAAATGGATGGTGGAGGGAGGAGGGTTAGATTAAATGGGAGAGGGAGGGGGAGGCTGTAAAAAGTTAAAGTAAATGAGGGGAGGGGAGGGGCTTTTTTGCATGGGGTGGAGGGGCATAAATTTATTTTTGGTTGAAAACACGCAGCTAATCGGGGGATGATCTGGACCTCGATTTGGGGTTCAGATCATTTCTTTTATATATATATATATATACCCGGTCATAAAAAAGACGGATCTGGGCTGGCCTAGACTGCAAAATAAGATACGGGCTGGCCCATGGATCAGGCCCATGGTCGGCGGTCCATTTGGGACCAAAATGGTTCCCCAGCTTAAGCTGGGGCCCAACCATTGCAATTTGCAACGGTCATATTTCAGACCGTTGCAATTTGGTCTCCAAATTTTTTTTTTTCAAACAGCTATAATTTTTTTCCTATAAATATCCCATAAATTATCTCTATTCTTCACAAATCTCTCAACTTACAATCTAACATTTATACAACAATTCGAAAAAATTATATTGTGCAATTTATTGTTGAATTTCTAGATTTTTAATCTTCTACATTCTTACAATTGTCCAATATACATTCTAGTATTCTACATTCTACATTTCTTTTTTCTACTTCTACATTTTTATTATCTACAATTCTTCATGGATCAATACAATTTTTAAGGAAGTGCTGAGTCTGTTGAAAACCAAATTCAAGAAGATTTTAGTGGTTTAAATAATGTTCCAATTCCAGAATTCGGTGATGATTTTGAGGTTGGAACAATGGTCCAAGTTTCGATTTAGATGATATCGACGAAGAGTTGGAAACTACCAACACTACTCAATCAACTACTAAACGAAGAGTCGCAAACTAAAATGCTCGATTTTGGGATCATTTCAACTTAGTGCAGACCGGTGCATCTGCAGACGGGCAACCAATTTTCAAGTCAGTTTGTAAATATTGCAAACAACAGTTTGCATGGAAAAAGGGTAGTGGAACGAGCGATCTTAACCGACATTTTTCGAAGTGTACACAAAAGCACGGAGGAGTTAATACCAACCAAGCTCAACTACAATTCGGATCTCCGAGTGGATCTACTAGTTCTTCTCCCAATCTTAATAATTGAGTTTATTCATAAGACTCTATGCGCCGGGAAGGCATGTGTCAGTTGATAGCCAGTGGTAAGTTCCCGCTTAGCATAGTGAAAAGCCTCACTTCACACGGTTTGTACAAAGGTATCTTCAACCAATGTATTTGTCCTTTGCTAGAAACACTCTTCGTTCTGATACTATTGCTGTATATAATAAAAAAAAAAAATATAAAAAATGATTTAAGTAAATATGCTGGTGTTGTATCATTCACTTCGGACTTATGGTCTAGTCTAAATCATAAAAGATATATTGCGGCTACTTTACGTTATATTGATAAACTATGGATTATGCATAAAAGAATAATTGCTTTTAAAGTAATTGACTACTCTCATAATGGCATACATATTTTTAATTATTTAATGAAAAATATTAGAGAATTTAATTGCAAATCTAGATGTGTATGCCATATTTTTAATTTAATTGTCCAAGATGGTTTAAAATATATAGGCCCACAATTAGAAAAAATTAGGTATAGTTTTATAGTTTGGCTTTGTTGGACTACAACTCGGTGTTTCGATTCTTCCAATTTGCATAAGGGGTATAATTATAGTAGTAAATATTCTTAATTCACATTTTAGTATTTTTTTTATACAATTCATACATGCGCACGCAGTTATGTATGTTGATCAATTGCACATGTGCACATAATTGGGTATTAATATTGATGCTGTTTTTTAGATTATACTTAAAATTTTGTTGATTTTGATTGAATTGATGGTGTTGTATATGAGCATTTGTGTTGCTTTGTTGATTTTATTTATTTATTGACGAATTGTTGGTGGGTGATCACTTAAGTTAAAATTTTGACTTGTTGGATTATTGAAATAATGATTTTTTTGTTAGGACTAATCAATAAAAACATTTACATAATTGCCTCATCCTAAATATATGTTTGGAGCTCAAAAAAGAAAACAAAAGGAATAAGCACTAATTCAAAGTCAAGCTGGAGACATTGATAAGTACTTTTGTAGCAACAGAAAAATAGAGAGGGAAGAATCAGTTGAAAATTTGGTGAATGAGGAACAAGAGAATCAAAATGAGAATGAACACGATCAATTCGTGAATGAGAACGACGAGGAAGAAGTGGTGCAACCTTCCAATGTGTATAAACTCAACGAGAATGGGGAAGATGATGTTAATGATGTTCAACTAGAAGATTTAAATTAAGAGGGTTACTTTTCTTTTGATGTTGATAATACGAAATGGGATAAAATTGATCATAAACTTAGGGAATATTTAGTTAAAAGTGGTCCAAAAAGAGACAATAGTCTCGTGTTCCTAAAGATAATAACAGTAGAATTGGAGAAAGCTAAAGTTGGTTATGGATCAAAAGATTTTAGGTCAAGAAGTTTGTTTTCAGACCTGATCTTCATATCTCTTTTCTCTGCCAGCCAAGCCTGTCAATAATCAACATAAAGCAAAGGAGGACCTGCAGACGATTTCTATGTAGCACGATACGGGCCCATGTTCTTAGTGCTTAGTGTAAAATGACTTAGTCAAGAGATCGTAGGATATCGGCAAATGAAGAAGGTGTATACTTGTTTTATGTTGATACATTTTGATTCATCACAATATAAGCATTTGTTGCCAAATGGGGAGGAAAATGATAGAAGATGGCTAGTATATTCGGTTTCTTTGGACAAATTTTTTTGCTTTTGCTGCAAGTTGTTCAAGACAAATAAAACCAAGTCTAAAATTGGACAATTGAGGAATGAAGGATACAAAGATTGACATAATATGTATCGGGGTCTTAAAAGTCATGAATCAAGTAAGGAGCATATTGATTGCATGACTAGTTGGATTGAATTGGGAAAAAGAGTGCAAAATATAATAATAATAAGACAGTTGATGAAAGCTTGCAAATAGAAATTAACAAAGAAAGAGAATATTGGAGACAAGTATTAAAGAGGATAATCTCTAGTGTACAAAGACTTGCCAAAAATAATTTGGCATTTCGAGGAGATTGTGAGAAGTTTTATGTTGAGAACAATGACAACTTTATGCAAATGATCGAAATTATTGCTTAGTTTGATCTAATAATAGAAGAGCACTGCCGGCGTATTCAAGAACGTGAGATTTATTTTATATATTGTTGACCTATGGTTAACTTTAAACCTTAATGTTTTGATTATTACAAACAAATTGGTTATGTTTTCTAACATTCTATTTTTAAGCAAAATTCAAAGCGCTACAAATCGAACTCCCATGCAATGACAAGTTCAAAGTCAAAATCAATACAAGAGTTCAAGAATCTCAAGATCTACCGAAATTCAAGATTTGAAGATCAAGATTGAAGAATAGATTTTTAGATAAAATTGTAAAGGTATTAACTCTTTAATCCTTAGCAATTAAATGAACGAAAGCTCAAAAATATGTTTTATCACTTGCATAAAAAATTAGTTTGATCAAAGCCAAAAATCAGATTTTCAAAACCGTGGAAACGGACAATCCATTTGGCAAACCGATTGATCCGGTCGACCGTTTACCTTGAACCGGTTGACCGTTTGAAACGTCTTTTTTCAAAAAGTGTCCGTTCTGATTTTTTGCAGTTCAACGGCTAGTTCTGACCAATCTGACCGGTCGACCGTTTGGTCAGAAAGTGACGAAAATTCATCTCTATAAATACCACTTCATTTACTATCATTAAACAACACTTACAAGAGCATTTATAGAGAGAATCATATTGAAAAACATCATTCAAAGCTTTATTGCATTTATATCTTCAATATCTCTATTTAAAAAACTTTGTTTGATTAAATCAAACTTTTGATTCATCTTTCTCAACAAAGTTTTCTTCTAACACTTGAGCTTTCCTCATCCATTGCTATTCATTAAAGTGTTAGTCTCTCTTAGAACTAAACTTGTATCTATCATTCATCTAGAGAGAAATACTTAAATCAATCTCCTTACTTATTTGGGTCATATTGAGGTCCCTTGAAAAGCTCAATATTGTATAAGGATCGGTACTCCTTGTTTGTAAGTCACCGGATACATTGTAAGGGTTTGGATTGCACCATAAGTCAATCAAAATAGTGGAAAGGCACGTGCTCGTGTTGGAGAGCTTGGTAACGGGGGACGTAGATCATTGGTTGGATCGAACCTCCATAAAAATCGTTTGCACTCTGTCTTCTCTTTTATTTACTTATATTGTGCTTATATTTTTGTGAATCTATTTTTATCTCTTAAATATCATTTTTGAGAATATTTTTCAAAAAAGTTTGAGAAAACCAATTTACCCCCCTCTTGGTTAGTTATTCTTGGGCTATCATATATGTCCGTCCTAAAATTCAAAATGAATAAATACAAATGTTAGCAGGTGACGTGAGAAAATCAATTATTAAAAAAGTTAAACAAGCAAAATATTTTTCATTAAAACTAGATTGTACTCCAGATACGAGTCATAAGGAGCAAATGTCTCTTGTAATACGATGTGTGGATGTTTCAGTAAACTCTACAGTGGTTGAAGAATATTGGGTAGAATTCTTGAAGGTAGATGATACATCAGGATTTGAGCTTTTTACCGAGCTTCAAAATGTGTTAAGAAATATTGGGCTTGATATTGATGATACAAGAGGTCAAAGTTATGATAACGGATCTAATATGAAATGGAGGCAGAACGGTATACAAAGATTATTAGAAATTACTCCTAGAGCTTTTTATACTCCACATGGCTGTCATAGTCTTAATCTAGCATAATGTGATGTGGCCAATTGTAGTCCCAAAGCTGTGTCATTTTTTTGAGTGGTACAATGTATCTACACATTGTTCTCTTCTTCTACCAAGCGATGGACAATTTTCAAAGATCATGTAGAAAGGTCTGACACTTAGCCATTGTCACAAGCGCGATGAGAAAGTCATGTTGAAAATGTCAAACTTATAAAAGAGCAAACTTCACAAATAAGAGATGCGTTACTTAACTTGGCAAACAACAACGAATATCCTAAAATAAAAACAACATATGATCTTGAGAATTTTGAGTTCTTGCTTGGTATGGTAATTTGGTATAAGTTATTGCATGCATTCAACAATGTGAGTAAATATTTTCAAGCACGAAACATAGATATTGATGTTGCTATGAAGCTCTTAAATGGTCTTATAATGTTTCTAGAAGACTATAGAGAATCTAGGTTTGATAAGGCTATGGTTGAAGATAAACAAATGGCAAATGAAAAGGGAATTGAGCCTGTATTTTGGGAAAAACGTATAATTCGAAGAAAAAAGCAGTTTGATGAGGTAACACGATCAACTGGTGAATCTCTTAGAGTCAATTACTTTATTTTTATAATTGACCAAGCTTTTTCTTCACTTCTAACTCAATTTGAACAATTTCAAAAATATGAGGAAACCTTTGAATTTTTGTTTAATTTGGAGAGGTTACTCGATGTTGATGATCATAGTTTGTTAAAGTTTTGTCTTAATATTGAAAATTCTCTTACACATAATGGTTGTTATGATATTGATGGAAGTGATTTATTTTCGAAGTTGACAATCTTAAAGTGTGATTTATCAAATCAAGAGAAGAGAAAACAGAAAGGGCAAATGCATTGAATACACATGTATAAATTAAAAAATGTCTAATAAAAATATGTACATTCATAGGTTGCATCAAACTAGGCAGTGGAAATACACACACACACACACACAAAATCCTCTTTGTGTAGACGTCGATAACAATTATTTTTCAAAAACATGACATAAGGTTAAAAGTTACACGGTCAATCGGGATACCGGCCAACAAGCACTCAACATATTTAATGTACACATCGCAGTGGCCAATTTGAATTAAGAGATGAATGTTATATATTACAAATCTAAGAGTACTAAAAAATAACTAAGATGTGTTAATGTAATAAGTGAACATACCCTTACTCTGCTTGTGGACCTCGGTAGCAACTTTCTCTTGTATTCCAATGGACGATCCTTCAAAATTTTCAAACATTGAATTCCCAAATCAAACTTGCCATAAAGATGAAAGTTATTTAAAATGAACTTTTTAAACTGTTTATATTTTCTTACTTTAAAAAAAAATAATATAAATAATATAAAAAACTCAGTTTAGAGGGCTTTCAAGATTAAGCGAAACATAATAAGTCGATTGCGCTCATGTGACAGCTAGGTACATTGAAGAAATTTTTACCTAGCTCGGTCACAAACAATGCATTGATTTTATTCAAGTTTCGACTCAACTTTTTTTAAAAGGAAAAAAGAAAATTTTCAGAAAAGCCAGTGTTTTGTCTAGCATGGCTTAGGAATTTTCTCGGGTCGACTTTCCAAGTCGAGCCTATATAGATGTAAGTACTTCTAGTCAATTTATCTTTTACTCTATCCTTTTATACATGATATGATTTAACAAGATTATCACTGTAGGATGCTTACTTATTACTTGTTTGGTGGAGTTTAAAAGTAGATTTTTAGAATATTCTAAAAAAATTGGTGAAATTTATGGTTGAAAAGTTTATAAAAATTGTAGATTTCATAAAATATATAATTGAAAATAAATTTAAGAAAGGAAAAAAAAAAAAAAAAAAAAGAGTTAAAAAGAACTATACCAAACATACTTTAATCAACATTTAAATCCAATTCGATCCAAATGTTTTTTTTGTTGATCATAACATTCCACGTTTGTTGGACTATTGCAAGTAGTTTTTTATCAAGTAGTTAAATGAAAAAATAATTACTTTTCTTGGTGATAAAATCTATTGCACGTTTGTAGTGTTGAAAATTGTTGTTTAAGTGTTTATAAGTTGTAAGTCTTATGGAATCTGCGTATAATAAATGAGTAGTAAGTTGTGAATCTTACGAAATATGTTGATAAAAAATATGTTTGACCACTTTGACCAACTTAATTATTTAAGCTTAACCAAACACCCACTTAGATAAGCGACCGAAATGAGAATATTGGTTCCTTGTTTGTATGAGAGATTAGGTTATGTTGTTTTAGACAATTTATATTTGGTTATGTTTAAATTATAATTTAAGTTGGTTAAATTAGTCAAATATTTTTTTTTTAATGAAAAATAGCATATTTGGTACCCAATTTTTAAAAAAGTAAGAGGTTATCTCTAACTTTTAAAAATAGTATCGGACATCCTCAACATTTGAGAAAATAGGCATGGTAGATCATTTATGACGAAATTGTCCTCCCCTTTAAATAAACAAAAAAAAAAAGACAATAAAATAAAAAAGATAAATACAATAATAACCAAATGTACTACCAAAAACGAAGAAGGACAAAGAAGCTATCTTTTGCCTTTACCTCAACTACCACATACTCCACCAATTATCTTCTAGTGCCCCAAGCCCCACCTTTCTTAAACTCACTCTAACCACCACTTCACTTTCCACCACCACCCCAAACCCCAACAATGGTGAAAACTTCATTTCACTTGTGTATACACGAGTTCAATTGTTCCTCCATTTTAGATAAAGAATATAGTGAAAACTTGGAATAAAAGACTTAAAAAAGAAATAGAACTACGAGATCTTACCTTTGAAACTAACAAGACTGCGGGCTCGATCTTCCACTCCACTGCAACTTTGTAAATTGGCAAAGATCCCCAACCGAAACCTGACCAGGCTAACAACAAAAATAAAATTTCACATGTCCCATTCAATTTAATCTCACAATTCAAAAGAATGTATATTTAATGGCAAACGGGAAAATGATACAATAAATATGTAAATTTAGACAAGAGACAACAGAAATTCATCCCAAGCATCTGGACAACAGATGTTCATCCCAAGCATTTGGACTGAATCAACAACAATATATGTAACATTTGATAAGAACTCTGTCAAAGTCTTCTCTACAATTGAGAGGAGTCTCCAAAAGCATAGATATATACTAAAGAAATGTTAATGAGGCCCCAAATAGTACTAATTAATGTTCGCTTTGGCCATGGCCGTATGGAATTTTCTCCGTTACTGAAAATAAATAAATAAATATAAATATATATATATATATATATATATATATATATATATATATATATATATATATATACAATTTACGTGTGTGTCTATATCTTCAATCTTTCTTTCGAACGAAACTCTCTCGCAAATGTTGTTCTCTTTGCTCTACTCAATACATCAATTCTAAAACTAGTATACCGTCTTTCTGTGCAGTATGATTCGACCGTAGAAGATTTTAATAGATTGAGAGGTGGAGAAGAATCTGTTGAAGATTGAGATATAGAAAATTTTATTTGAAGGAGTTTTATTTTGAAGAATATGAAGAACTAATATGGAGAAATTGAGAAATTGAAAGAAAGAAAGTGAGAGAGAGAGAGAGAGAGAGAGAGATTTTGGTTTGAGAGGGATGAAGATGTAGTAACGGCAAAAAAGTATTTTTTTTTTTTTTTATGCTTGTAGCAGACTAAACTTTTCTACGGTCGGTGATCATAACAATCACAACTCAGAACGTCATTCTCATCTATTAGGATTCTATTAGAAACAAAAAATTAAAATCTCAATGACCCATTTTTATAGATCATACGGTTAAATTTCATTGCAAAAAATCAATATATTAACACTTAAAAAATAATTTTAAGGATGGTGCACTTTATTCCGTGCCACCTGTAAGGTTTCAACGTCCGGGGGATGTTCAAAATGGGACATCGTTTTGGTACACTTTCAAGTTTCAACGCAGGCAAAGAGAAGTTCGGACCAAATTGAAAATTTTAAACCCTAACCATTGTTTTACCTGCTCAACCACCATCACCAATAGCGTAAGCCCGCAAACGTCACCACCGCCGCTTATGAACGTCTATGTGGTATAAAACCGTGTGAAGCAGATTTATTCTACGCTGGGAGCAGCTCCGTGAAAATACGCTGTCAGTTAGATTATTTGAACTGTCGGTGAATCAATGAATCCAATGGGTCCGGTCCCCTTTTTCCCGCCTCCACCGTGGGCTCCGCCACAGCCGCTTTTACCGCCGCCGTCGGCTCTGCCGCTGCCGCATTTGCCTCCGCCGTCTAGCTCTTTCTGGACGTCAGGAAATGTGCGCGACCGCCTTAAAGAACTTATCGAGACTGTCAGTCTGGCTAAAGCAATGTAAGAAAAGTTTCAAACTTCAATTCTTTTTATATGAAGTTGGAGCTGAAAATTAGAATGTGTATTGTCTATATGAGTGAAAGTTTTCGTTAAAACATGTCATTGCGTGATGAGAATTATTAAAAGAACGTCTGTTGACACGAAGATTTTCGAGCAACGATTTCATGCTTTTGTTGTGAAATATAATTAGGCTACTGGAACTGATGCAACAAAATTCAAATTTTAATGGAAATTATAATTCCATTCTAGTTTTCAGATTCTATGCCTCCAAATACAGTATCAGAACTTTCCTAACAAGTGAATACATGTGATGGAAAATATAAATGCTTTTATTTTAATGAATATTGGTTAAAATCAATTTGTGTTACTGAGTTTCTATATGACTGATCAGAAAAATATATATTGATTTGTTGCTTTCTTTATTGCCACAGTTTTTGTTTCTAGTTTCTGATAATGGAAAATAGAAGAAAATTGAGTTTTCTCCGTTATCTTTTTCTTATGTGTACAGTTCATGTAGACTATGTATAATGAGTTAAGAGGAAAAGAAGCTTTACAAAACTGGACTGCTACTTTGAACAGGCAAAAAGAGATGGAAATGTTGATTATGATGAAAGAAAGAAAAGGATTTACCGAAGGTGAAGAGGAAGGGTGCAACGACATGTCAATTGATAGGTTTTCTAAGTTTATAAAGAAGAATAGGATTGATTTGAAATTTCAAGAATCTACGTCACTGGATGCTGCAAATGCTGTAATGTCAAAATTAAGATTTCAACTAGAACCATTCCGGGTGGTTACGGATGAGAAAAGTCCATGGGAGGAAAAATCTATGGTAAAAAGGTTAGCTGACAAAATGCAGAAGTACAAGAGGAACAAACTTTGGCGGAAAAGGAAAAGAAGACGTGTTGCAGAGAAGATAGCAAAGGTAGTAAATTTTTCAATCAGTTCTTCTGTCTTTTTCCCAGTTGTACTCTTGTGATTTAAGTACAACTATTGATTGGCTTCTACATCTTGGTTGCTTTTAGGAGCACGAGCAATTTGACCAAATGGATAAAGAAGCCGATGAGTGGAGGGCTAGAGAGATTGCCAAAGACATAGCGAAAAGCAAGGTAGTGCCACTTCAAAAAACGTATTGTGCTATGTGACATGCTCACTTATTCTGAAATCTTTCCTGTGCAAGATTTACTGCATTTAAGATGTTTCCAGAATGAATTCATGGATGTGTCATATAGCTGGCGTAGGGTCCAAAAGTGAGAAGTTGAGGAGATAAAGTATTATGCACATAAAGTGATTTCATACACTAGAGGAGATTATTAGGCAGCATTACTATTGTATGGTAACTTGGTGCTTTTCCGGTGAAGACTAATAAAATTCAGAAAAAAAATGAAATTAAAAATTCTGAAAAGAAATTATCAGGAAGATTTAGTGTAGTATTGCCCCCAGAGCATCTGTTCTGTCAGCAAATTCTTTTACTAACCCATTAAAATTTGTTTACGTGGGTTGATTTTTTTTTTGCACCCTCTTCTTTTTGGTTCTGTTGAGGATGGGGTGATGGTAGCGCTGAGTTTCCTTGAGATTATTTATATTTTAAAGGAAGAAAAGTTTATGGTTTTTTTAAATAAAGTCATCATTCAAGAATAATTTGACTTCTCTCTTTTCGTTTTTTCATTTCTTTTCTTGAAACTTCTCCTAGACTGAGTTTGAAGTGTTCTCTTGTTGTTTACTCTAGTTTGTCTGGTCCTTTAGTGGTTCTTTTCTGTGTCTCAGTAACATTGGTTATGAAAATGTTCCTCTTCATATTATTATCCACACGATTCACTCATAGTGCTCATTTTGAGGCCGCTGTTTTTCAGATTAATTACCTTACTTCCCTCTTCTTCTTTTTGTTTTTATTTTTAACTTCTTTTTTTTTTTTTCACATTTTTACCGAAGTGCATTTTTTTTGCAGGTAGAGAAGATGAAAGAAATAGCAAAGGTTAAGGCGAAAGAGGAGAAGAAAAGACTAGCATCAGAGGTGAGGGGTTGTGAAATGTTCTTCACCTTTTCATTAATAGCATTTTAAACTTGTTATGGTTGTCAAATTAACTGGATCGTTACGAAAATAGATTTCTACATCTCTTGAGATAGCCTCCTCGAGTCACAGATGGTTTTTCAGCTTTTATCCTGTTTCTTGGGCTATAGTCTCTGTTCAACTTTTGACATATCAAGAAAAAACCTGTTGAACTTACTCAGTTCAAAGAATTATATCCAGAATTGGAGGTTGTTTTTCTTTTTTGGTAATTGTTTGGAGCTGGCTTTATTCACACTATTACAATGAATGTAAGAATCATGGTAAATTTTTCATCAAGAATTTTTTATTGTATTCTTTTAGCAAACTACTACTGTGAAGATGAATATGTCGCCACACTAGAATGGACTGGGTAATAAATGAGATTATACACCAAGAAGTGGACTTGACACCAAATTAGTATTAATTAACGAAAGGTTTGGTGGTTGGAACAATGCTACACATTGTGGCAGAAATATCTATTGTGGTTGATTGATTGTTGCATATATATTGCAGTTTGCTGTCTTTTTAAGGATTCTCCCTGCTGCTGCCTTGCTACTATTTTCTTTTTTCAGAGTCTGTCCCTTGAGTTGTTTTAATCTCAATCTCGTTCGAACTTGTAATTTCAGCTTGAGCTGGTGTTGATCGTGGAAAAGCTGCAGGAATTACGCTCCATCAGGATTCAAAAACTGAAGAAACAAGGTGAGTGCATTGATATTCTTGTTTACTTGACTTATTCAAACTTCTGTGGTTCAGTCTATTCTATTCTGGTTTTCCTTGTGATTCCTATCTGTAAAAATGACTGCTTCAGGATGTGTTTATAATTTCATCAAACAATGTGCTATGACTTTTAATATGATATACTTCTACAAAACATTTACCCTGGTTATGCTGAAAATATTATTAAGCGAAGTTACTATTTTAACAGACGGTGTCATGTGTTGAATTATTATTTCCAAGCCCACCTACAATAGGCCACATTTTGCAAAGCTGAGTAGACCCAAACAAAGGGTAATTATTCCCTGAACTTTCCCCGTGTTACTACTTGGTGAACTTCAGAATCTTCCCCATGGTCACTCAACTTCCAAATGTAATCCCTGTCATTATTAGATGGATTTCGTTGAAGGTGTAGCTAACATGGCAAACGGAAATCTTACAAAGCATTTCAACGGTGTTGACTTTGTCCAATTAAGACAAATAGTGTTCTCAAATGGTCACTGAACTTTCTCTTATGTTATTGGATGGTCATTAAACTTTAAAATATTTCTCCGTGGTCACTGTACTTATAAAAGTGTTTTCCCATGGAATAATTAACATGCAAAATTTATGAACATCGAGTTCCTTTCCTTTGTCCATTCTTGATACGTTTTCATGTTGGAATTTTCTGATGTTGTGCTAACATTGATTGGAGTTTTAATGTATTAAGACGAATTGGATTGTAGATTAATGTTGTCTGGAGTGTGTGATCATAATAGATTATTGGGCTTGGTGCACCTCATTGGTCTAGACCCATGTCTTGATGGGATGAATGGGTGTATTTGTGTTAGGTTTCAATGATGGGTGGAACTTATGTATATGCAAGTTATGGCTAGGTCCTTTCTCCTCTCCAAGAAAACTCTAGACACTTTAGGCTTGTCCCATCAAGAGCCGTCACTAAATTTTAAATAGTGTAGGAGAAGATTTGGCCTAGGTGTAATCGCTCCGGCAATACTTTTTGCGATTCGTATGGGTGAGAGAACTTTATCAAGAGGTCATCTCTAAATTATCATTTCAATCTCTCGATAGTTTTATGTTCTATTTCCATGTGTGTTACTAGATTGAATCTAGGTTAAGTCCCTCATTTCAAACCAAACCGCTTATAACGGTTTGATAATACTCTGAATCTAAACCAAACCATTCAATCGCCCAAGCTAAACCAAACCAAATTGGTTTGATTTAAACGGTGGTTCCTTTGTATAGTTTTTTCCTTTATATATGTTCGACTTTCTTTAGTTCTATTCATGAATTGTGTATTGGATTTAGGCATGTTGTTAGGAATTGATCATCACCTTGTTGCTCTAACTTTTGAGTAGAGTAGAATGAACTTTTGGTTTGGTTACACCCCATGTTCAATTAAATCCCATCGATGAACAATAGATGTGGAGACTTTATCTTCAATGTTATAAGAATGTTATAAATCCCTTCAATAGCAAATAGTTGTAGCATGAGGTTAATGCCCTCCCAATGATCATGGAGAATCACGAGGGAAAGTTCAGTGATCAGAGAGACATTTTAAAGTTCAATGACCATGGAAAAACATGACGGAAAGTTCAGTGACTATTTGACAACACGAACGATCCCAGTTTGACATTTTAAAGTTCAATGACCATGGAAAAACATGACGGAAAGTTGAGTGACTATTTGACAACACGAATGATCCCAGTTTGACAAAGTTAACGGCGTTGACCTGCAACGTATGATTTTCGTCAACCATTTTAACGGAATCAGTCAGAATAGACGGGTATCACATTTAGAAGGTGAGTGACCATGGGGAAATACTTTGAAGTTCAATGACCGAGTAGTAACATGGGGAAAGTTCAGTGACCAATGAAATAATTAACCCCCCAAACATGCTATTGGTTGAGTTTGTTACACATATAATATGATGTTAGGTTTAGTTTTTGGAAGATCCATTTTAACTTAATTCTGGGTTTTGGAATTACAAAGTTTTATCTATGTTTCTGTATTGTTCTCCACTTATTTATAGTGGAATTGCTGTTTTGCTCGTGGATATAGGTCTATGACTCAATGAAATATGTTGTCTCTCTTTCCTATTGTGTTTTATTATCCTCTGTTCTTTTGTGTGAATGTTGGTTTATTGCCTGGGGTCAGCCTAGCAGATGGTGGGATACCGGTAATATATTTGAATGTTACACAACACATAAAGAGAGGGTAAGACCCCATTGCTTCATAACCTTAATGGAAGAGTGGAATAGCACCGTTTGCTTCTGTTCTTGAAGCCCGCATTAAGTTAACTACATAATTTACATTATCCACAGGTGATTACTTCTTTAATTCAATGCTGTTATCATGCAGGTCATTTTCTTCCAGAAGAAGACGACAAGTTTCTTGAACAAGTTAAAGCTGCAGTTCAGGAAGAAGAGCGCCAAGCAATGGCTGCAGCTGATACAGATGCTGCGAAAGATGCCATTGCTACGGCTGAGGAATCTAGAAAAACCATTAAAAGTCATGCACCTGACTCAGAAGACCTCTATAGTAATAACAGTCGAGATAATGGAAAAGAAGACCAGAAAATGGAGAGTAAAAATAAAACAGACTCCATTTTGGTTTCTACTAAGGAATCTGGGAAACATGGATTGGAAGGACCGGGTTCCAGCGTTGCATATAATACTGTTGCTAATTTACCAATGGAATTTTATCATTATTATCACGGCAGCAATACTGATATGGGGACACTTATTGAGGTGATTCCGAAGATACATTTGGTCTTTTGTTATTTTATTTTGTTGTATTGTTCTTCCTCATAGAGTTGAGAAGCTGGTCTCATGCCATATAGGTGTGATGAAAGCTTATGCATATAGTGACATATTATTGCCATCCTTTTGCGATTTGTTCCCCCTCTTTTCCTTGTAACTGTATGTTTGGTACGCAGTATTGGACAAGACAAGATAGTATAATGAACATGATTTTAGCATATTTTTCTTTCTCAACACTGTCCAGTTTTATCCAATCCTTCTCAATCACGCTATAACAGTTTGTTGGATACAAGCTGAGATTGCGAGTATATGCATAAGCACAAGAATAGTTGAAATACATGCAATTGCAAGTTTATGATCTCTTCTTTTTTCGTTGTATCTTGCAAGCTGGTTGACCTACTTGTCTAATTCAACATTAAGACCATCGGACTTGTATCTGCTGACTTAAGGTGATTTCATCCTTTCATGCAGGTTCGACGAGCATGGGATGCATATATACGACCAGGAGGAAGGTGAGAGTAAAAATTGTTTTGGTTCTAAACCAAGCTTACAATCTCATTGTCTCATAAATTACTGTGTTTCTGTTCCTTGTTATGTGCCATATTTCTCTCGTTTTTTCTTTGTCTATCTATGGTTTCCGTCACTTTCAACACACATCACTCCACTCGAAGGAAGTTGCACGAAATTTATTATCCGTCACATGTCTAAAATTTAAATACAAACCTTGACCCTCCCTCCCCGATACCGCTATCCCATGGGGGAAAGAAAATTACACGACTTATTCGTAGATACAAGTTCCTATGATGATAGATGTCCAAAATTGCTTGCAGACTTCATTACCTTAACTTCTGAGTTACTTGTCTTTTTCACTTTTTCCGAAAATTCTTATGCAGCCGTATACCAGGACACTGGGTCCAAGCACCACCTCCAGCAGATGAAATATGGGCATCCTACCTGGTGAAACCTCAATGACTACTAATCTGGAGTGGAACACTGCATTATTGAGAAGCATCTCGGTAAACAAGTTTGTATATTTTGATGGCACTTTTAGACATCGGGCTAGAATGGCCAAGTTATTCTATAGCTTATGCCAGGTGAGATAAACACATAGAGAACCAGATGTCGTCACGTTCATTCAGAAAAGGAGATGAGGCAACCTATGTTTTCCAATGCAAATCTTAACCTGGACACTAATGACTGCCGTCAACTGCGGTCTGCGGCTGGGTGCAGATGGGCGGTCTTGGGTTGGTGCAGGCAGGAGGTTTTGCTCTTCTTTTCCCCTTCTCCTGTCTATTTTGTTTGTTTTATTTTAATTAAAAATAAAGTTATCACTGTCTTTTAACGAGAGTCTGTAAAAAGGAATAGATTCGAGATCAAGTTGCTACAAACTTAATAAGTTAGGGATCAACGGCGTAATTTGCTCTTTTGATAATGTGTATGGACTATGGGTCTTCTCAATGCTCAATAAATTAAACTTGAAGTACTTCTCGGAAATTACAAAAAGGAAACTCATAAAAATAACTGTCAAGCAAGATCTCAACTTTTGTAAGGAATAACTCGGGGGTTCATTGTTACTTTTGAAGATAGTGTGTTCGTAAAAGAAAATACAACGAAATATATATAAAGATTAATGCTATGAGACGTGATAAAATTTAACTCAATCGAAGGTAACATAAACTAAGAAGAAACAAAACCTGCTTTCAGGACATAGTTTAGTTGGTTGAAATGTGAGACTTAGGTAATTTCAGTTTCGTTGGCAGTTGCAGAATTGGGGTTCGATTCATACATTTGATATTGAAGAGGTTTTTTGTAAGTGCAGTTAAAAAGTAAGTTCTCAATTCTATTTTATTAAGGTACATCTTGCCATTTATATTTTCTAACAGGGCTCTAGGGACAGGAGTGATGGAAGCTCTCAAGATTGAGATTCAACCTTTAAGAAGAAACAAAAACCTATACAGTCAGCAATAATTAGTAGAAATCATTTTAAGAAAGTGCCAAGCAAATTTCTGAAATTATGTGAATTCCATTAACATCCCATTGTTATCTTCAATTTCTCCTTTTATTAATAATCAACGAAATCGTAAATCATAAATTGAAGAACCAAAAAAAAAAATCCGTTTTTTTTCATTTCCGACCCACGCAAAATGAAAAATCAGACCCCTAATCCCCTAAAGATTTCCCAACTTCCATATTCACCCTTCTCTTCACGATCTCCACCGACGATCGGAGTACTGAGAGTGGAACCACCTCGGATGGCAGCATCAATGTTTGGCTTTGCTTCTTCACTTATTTCGACTCTATAAGTCAATGGTGTTGGGGTTGTTGCCTCAAAAGTTCTAAAATAAAAGGTTTTCTATTGTAAATAAAAAATAAAAAATAAATTGGCACGATCAATTGAGTAGTGTCTTTTTAAGCATGTTTGTGAGTGCTTATAAGTATTTATAAATTGATTAAATTTTTTTTTATCCACATATTTTGTAGGATTCATAACTTTTATCTACTTTTTATCAACACATTTTACAAGACCAACTGCTTATAATGTAACAAAAAAAACCAAACAAGTACTAGAATTGTTCACTTTGTGGTTTGTACAAATAGTAGAAATTGAGGATGTAGTATAATTTAGGTTTTTTTTTCTACGATACTTGGGGATTTGGGTAGCAGAAAATTATGTATAATTGTATCGATTTTTCATATAGTAGAAAGCTTTGATAATCTATAAAAAAATTATCTTTATATACTTTTTTTCTTTGTTATTTTTCTCTGAACAAAGATCTTGTAGGCAAAACGGGAATTGGTCTCAATTCCCAATAGTGAATTACTTTTCTTTTCATAAAGTTATTATTCTTCAATTTTTTAGCAAAAAGTAACGAGCTTTGAGATGAAATATTACTTCTATCACTCAATCTTCTTTCTCCAAAAATCAAATTACTTGTAACTTTTGCAAAATTCACAATTTCTTTTTCATACATCAAATTTGGTTTGATGTATTCATATGAGGATGGAAGAGACCAGATGAGTCTTAACGTTTTATCCTCGTCATCAATTTTAACTCCAATAGCCTCCAGTTCAGAAACGATCACATTGAGAACATTCAGGTGGTCTAAGATTTTCGTACATGCATTCATTTGCAAATAATGAAACTATTATTTTAAGAACAACTTATTTGACATACTTCGTTTGATATAGTTGTTCACGTTTTTCCCAAAGTTCATTTGTAGTAAATATTCCCTGAATACTTGTAAGAACATTTTTGATTAAACAGAGACGTATCGCAGTTGCAATTTTCAAATCCAAACCTTCTCAATCCTCATTAATCATACTAGATTTGTCAACATCTTTATCGGAACTAGGGGTTGATTTTCTTTTCAAAGCTTTGTGCAGTTTAGATTAGATAAAAATACCTTTGTATTTGTCACGAGTCAAAATTAATTATCTAGCTATTTGTTTAAATAAAATTCGATCTGGACATTGATTCAAAAAAGGTAAAAGATAATGTCAAAAATAATTAATTAACTCTCAAATAGACGTACCTCTAAAAGTAGATAGATAGAATAAATTAAAATGGGAGTAAGTACTAAAGGTGAACCCAAAAAAAAAAAATCGTCAAACTATAAAGTGGAATCGAAATCATTGGTTTTGGTCTATGTGGACCCGTCAATGTTTCAATTTTGAAACGAACCAAATCGTTTAAAAGTTATTCGGTTTAAGTTTCAATATTTTAAAATCACTTGAAACCAAATCTAACCATTAATTTCATTTAAAAAAAAAAAAAAAGGTATTCGTTGTACTCAAGATAAGTGATTTACTACTTCAATACTTCATGCTTCAACAAACTTAATTGCTGGCCTGCTTTTATTTGCTCTTGATGGATGAATAATCTTTAAGATTGAAATTTTGTATTATTTCATTGTTTTAATCTTATATTAAGATCAATGTATTATTATTTAACGTTTATGTTAATAAGGCTTCAATTTATGTGTTGTGCTGATATTTTAGATTAATATATTTATATTTTTGAAAGATATTATTTTTATGTAGTTAAAATCTTGGTTTGAAATCAAATTAAATTGCAAAAAATAGTTTAGTTTAATTTAAAATTTTTGTAAACCGTTCGAAAGAAAATAAGTCAAAAACCGTTCAAATCAAATTGTATTCATCCTTAGTAAGTACTCCCAAATTTACTCTCTTGCAATCTTTTGTTGTCTTTATTTCCTCATGCCTTAGGGAGGTGATGCTGTTATGTTCTCTTCTCTTTGCACTGATTTTAAATTTAATATACAAGTAGGGTCAAAGTCAGTTTTTATTATTAAAAAAAAAAAACATACACACACACACAATATATATTACATATAATTACAAAGATAAATTAATTTTCATCGATATTAAATATTAAAATTTTATAGTGTCAAAGATATTTATAACAACATAGCATGATATATGTCAAAATCCAATCGCTGCCCAACAACCACCCCACCCCACCCCACTCCACCCCACCCCACCCCAAAAATAATGCAACTAACAAATCCAAATTGAATTGGTTTCCAATAAAACCTACCAATATGCCAAGGCTAGTTCATGATTTTCTCAATAAAATGGGGTAAGAGAGGTTTGTTATTACTGTTGGATTTTTTATCTCTCTAATGGACTACATATTGTATTGCAATTATATGGACTATTTAATTAATAGGACTATTAAGTGATCTGTTGATTGGGTCCTCGAAACATCTAAACTGAGTACGGACTTTGTAATGTGTAAAGATCGAATTATAGTCCAATTAAGATTGATAGACTTCTAATTGAACTAGGATATACAGAATATAATAAATAGGGTTATGGTCCCCGAGTTAATAACAATTTTTGCTCTTCTCTTCTACACCATTATAGATAGAGATTCCATTGAACATTATTGAGGTACTCTCAATTTCAACATCAATAGAGACATGTATTCTTCTGAATTAATCATATTTGGTAATTTTAGTATGATATAATGATTCTTTATTTATGTATATGTAATTAAAGATATAAAGATTTTATTTCTAACAATTGGTATCAGAGCAAATAACATGTTGAATTATCAGTAAGATAATTGTTTTGGTCAATTTGTTAAATGCTCAAACCATACATATTTGATTTTGAATGAATATGCGCATAAAGAATTTTTTGGCTAAAAATCATTATATGTATGAATTTTTTATATTGTTTTATTGAAGAAAATAAAGATCCAAAGAAATTAAAGATTAAAGAATTTATTGAATTTATTACCTGGAATTTTCTCATCGTTTTCACAGCGTGTGCAATGTTTAAATAAGGGAATTTTAGCTTACATGTATTATCTATATGTATTCGCTTACACGTTCAAAGATTAGTTTTCCTGTTCTGTGCAAGTAATTCCATCCCAGCTTCTCACCGCTTGAACTGTATATCCAATATTGAAATTTTTTGAAAATTGTTTGAAGTTAGAGAGGAAGTGAGTTTGCTTTTCTTGACAAATTATGATTTTGAGTTTCTAATTATGTGCTGTGAAACCGGCACTGTTGGGAAGGCAGTGGCGCTATTGGGATTAGAACAGCAGTGCCGGGAGGCTCTGCAAAGGGAGGAAGCAGCACTGGCTGAAGGCGCTGCTGGAAGCAGAAAAGCGCCGCGGGAGCTGCTGTCCGCAGCGCCGCGCCAGCGCTGCTGGAGCTGCGGTTTGCAGCGCTGCGGGCGGTTCTGAAGTTTGCAACGCCCACCGGTGCTGCTGATGTGGGTGGACGCCGCCTCCTGCGAGATCTGGAGCGGCGGTGGCTGGCGGCTAGGGTTTCAAACCCTAGTTGCAATTTTTTGGAAACAGGACCTTAAAAGTAAATTAGATAAATTCAAGGATTAGGGTGCAATTTTGGAGATTTAGGTTATATTGCATATCAAGTTCTTAAAGTTTAAAACTTAATTATTTAAATCCCTCAGGTTATGATAATTTAAAACTAAGCATTAAAGTTTTAAATATTAAGTAATTTAACCCTACAGTTATGGAATTTTAATAATTTAGCCCTTAAAGTTGAAATTTATCATAAGTTGGCCACTAAAACTTTAAATTTTGCAATTTTAGCTCTAAAGTTTAAAATTTCTTCAAAGAAAGGCCATTAAAATTTTTAAATTTAGGATTCAATCTCAAAACTTCAAAAATTCTAAATTTTAAATCCCTAAAGTATTAAAATTTCAACTTTAAGATCATTTAAGTTTTAAATCTTAAAATTTTTTCTCCGAAAATTCGAAAATTCTTGATTCAAATATCTTATATTTCGAAGTCAATAATATTAATACAATACGTTGCCAAAGTAATTTCTATTGTATTGATTTGTTTATTTTGTAATATAAAGATGAATATATCTGTTACTTATGCGAACAATGATCAGCTTAAAGGAAGGTTATTGTTTGGCTAAATAACAGACATATATGTGGTAGTAAATATGTGATAGTTATAAAGATTTCATGTGAACAATAAGTCGATCCAAAGAAAGTCTATTGTTTGACAGATTTATTATCTATTTTTGATTACTGCGCAGAAAGTACCACTTACAATTGATGTTTCTGTCCAAAGACTAAATGTCAATGTTGTACTAGGTATCTTGTGATGGGCTTATCAATAAAATACATGCTTTTTGGATTTTAAATCTTAGGTCCTTCAAGTTTTCATATTATAAAATCTTAGGCCCTTAAAGTTTGGAATTTTCGAATGTAATCCCTAAAATATCTTCAGTTCCTTGAATTAATCGTCTTATATTTCAAAATAAATCAATTGAAACGATATGTTGCCAAAGTAACATCTATCGCATAGATTTGTTTAATTTGAAATATTAAGATGTGTGTGTCTGTTGTTTATGCAAACAATGACCGGCTCAAATGAAGGTTACTGTTTGGCCAAATGGCATATATACCTGTAGTAATAAATATGTGACAATTATAAAGTTTTCATGTGGACAATAAGTCGGTCTAAAGAAAGACTTATTGTTTGACAGATTAATTATCAATATTTGATTACTACACAGAGAGTATCACTTATAAGTCGATGTTTCTGTCCAAAGACTAAATTTCAATGTTGTGCTAGGTATCTTGTAATGGGCCCACCATTATATAATTTGTCATACGTATGATATGACATAATCATTAATTGTGAGCTTGAAATATTCTCTTGTTTTCAGTTTCTGCTTCTGCTTCTACTTCTACAATATCTGTCAACATTAATTTCATCCATGTGCTTAATAGCACAAATTTCAAGAATTGAAAAGAGAATGTTACGATTGTTCTCGGTCACATGGATCTTGACCTTGCGCTTCAGACAGAACGACATCCTACTCTCATTGATGAAAGTTCCACTCAGGATAAAATGGACTTGAAAATTGGGATCGTTCTAACTGCATGAGTCTTATGATCATGAAATATTCCATTTCAGAAACATTTAGGGGCTCTATGTCTAAGGAGGAAAATGCTAAGACGTTCCATGAAGAAATTGAAAAACTTTTTGCCAAAAACGAAAAGGCTGAAACAAGTCATCTTTTGGATCATCTTGTTTCAATAAGGCATAAAGAAAAAAAAAAGAACGTAATGGAGTACATTATAGAAATGTCTAATTTCACTTCCAAACTAAAAGCACTAAAGTTAGACCTGTCTGAGGACTTGATCGTGCATCTGGTTTTGATTTCCCTTCCTGCATAATACGGCCAATTTAAAGTGAGTTACAATACCCAAAAGGATAAATGGACTCTTAATGAGCTCATATCTTACTCTGTGCAAGAAGAGAAAAGACTTAAGCGTGAGATGACTGAAAGTACTAACTCATCAACCACTCATCAAGACAAGAAAAGGAAAAGAAAAAAGTAAGATGCAGTTGGAGCCCACAACATAAAGTATAAAAGAAACAGGATAAGGAGTTCACATGTTACTTTTACAAAAAATGGTGGACACGTGAAATAAAGAATGCCCCAACTACACTGCACGGCGTGTTAAGAAATGTATACTTCTCGCTATGGTTTGTTCTGAAGTTAATTTATTTAGCTTATCTAACTAGACACACTTGGCGAATGGATTCTGGTGCTACCACTCACATAAGTGTGTCTATACAGGGTTGCCTGTGGAGTCGACAGCTAATTGATGCTGAAAGATTCATCTTTGTGGGCGATGGCAAAGCAGCTGCAGTTGAGGCTATATGGACTTTTAAGTTATTATTAATAACACAGTAAGAAGAATGATTAGTCATTATTCTTTACCAAAATCCCTATAAAGAGAAGCACTAAAGACTGCAGCATACATCCTTAACAGGGTTCCAAATAAAGCAGTAACTAAAACTCCCTATAAACTTTAGATCAGCAAGAAGCCTGGTATAAGGCACTTGCACATTTGGGGATGTCCAGCTGAAACGAAGCCTTATAGGCTAAGTGAAAAGAAACTGGACTCAAGAACTATAAGCTGCTATTTTGTTAGATATCCAGAACGGTCCAGGGGTTATAAATTCCATAATTCTTCGACTAGGTCCTTTTTTGAGACTATAAATACAAAATTCTTCGAGAATGTTGAGTTTGGCGGGAAAGATAAGGTTAAGAACATCGTCTTTGAAGAGGAACTCGTTTCTCTTACTGCTGTCACTATTGACAATGATCAAATTACTGACATTGTTCAAGAAGTGAATTTGGATTATCAAGACAATGTCGACAACTTTCCTATCCAAAATGAAGTTGTTCTCTTGATGAGCAAACTTAACAATCTCAAGAACAAATGCCAGTGCAAAGATCAATTAGAGAAAGGAGAATGGCGTTTCTAGATGACTATATCGTCTTTCTCCAAGAACATGAGGTTGACATAGGAGTGGTGGAAGATGATCCAATCAACTTCCATCAAGCCAAATAGAGTTCTAATTTTCAAAAATGGGTTGATACTATGGAAGTTGTGATGAAACCATGAAAGACAATAACGTTTGGGATCTCATCAAATTGTCTGAAGGTGCGAAACCCATTGGTTGCAAATGGATATTTAAGACCAAGAGGGATTCAAAAGACAATGTTAAGAGATATAAGGCTCGTCTTGTTGTCAAGAGTTTCACTAAGAAAGAATGCATTGACTTTCTCTCCAATTTTATCAAAAGACTCTTTTAGGATAGTAATGGCATTAGTAGCTCATTTTGATTTGAAGCTACATCAGATAGATGTAAAGACTGCGTTTCTTAATGGTGATATTGAGAAAACGATATATATGGTGCAGCCAGAAAACTTTGTATCAGGTGATCCAAAGAGAATGTCTGCAAATTAAAGAAATCCATCTATGGTCTCAAGCAAACTTCCCGTTAATGGTATTATAAATTTCATCAAGTCATTATCTCGTTTGGATTTGAGGTAAATACAGTTGATGATTGTGTGTACCATAAGTTCAGTGGGAGTAAATATATTTTCTGATATTATATGTCGATAATATACTGCTAACTAGCAGTGACATAGTCTTATTGCACGAAACCAAGAGATTTCTAACTAAGAATTTTAAAATGAAAGATCTTGGGGACGCGTCTTTTGTATTAGGCATACAGATACATCGAGATCACTCTCGGGGTATCATTGAGTTATCACAAAAGAGCTATATCGAAAGAGTACTTAGTTGATTCGGCATGAAAGATTATAGACCAGGAGATACGCCCATTGCTAAAAGAAATAAGTTCAGCCTCAGTCAATGTCCTAAGAATGTGGTTGAGGTGAAAGAAATGCAAAAGATTCTTTATGCATCGGCTATAGGGAGTCTTATGTATGCTCAAGTATGTACGCATCCGGATATAGCGTTCATAATAGGATTATTAGGCAGATATTTGTGTAACCCTGGGATGGATCATTAGAAAGCAGCCAAAAGGGTTATGCAATATTTACAGAAAACAAAAGATTTCATGCTCACTTATCGGAAGTCAGATCATTTGAAGATCATTAAGTATTCTGATTCCGATTTTGCTGGATGCCAATACAGTAAGAGATCTACATTGGGCTATATTTATCTGATGGCTGGAAGAGCTATATCTTGAAAGAGTGTTAAGCAGACGCTCATAGCTCCATCTACCATGACTGCTAAGTTCATAGCCTGTTATGAGACATCTAATCATGGGATATGGTTGCAAAACTTTGTCACTGGGTTGCGTGTTGTAGATGGTATTGAAAGACCATTGAAGACATATTGTGACAATAAATCGGCTGTGCTATATTCCAACAACAATAGAAACTCTACGAAGTCGAAACACATAGACATCAAGTTTCTTGTTGTTAAAGAGAGAGTTTAGAGTAATCAGGTGTCTATAGAGCATATTGGCACAAACTCCATAATTGCGGATCCGCTCACCAAGGGTTTACTGCCCAAGGTGTTTCACGAGCTTATAGCTCATACGGGTGTTGTATCGTTTGATGATGTGTTGGTTTAGTGGGAGTTTGTATTTTGATGCTTTTCATTAATAGACACACTTTATAATTATTTTCTGCAGAATAAAGTATAATGGTTTTTTACCAATATCTGAATTTGGTCTTTCCATTTGTGGTTTAACATTAAGATTGAAAAGCTTTGGTATGATCTCACTTAAAGAATAAAGTAGGACCAGTTGGAAATAGACATGTGTTAAGATCACATTGCATGTAATTTCCATGCTACTCATCCATACTCGATTTATGTCATTGAATATGTTGGTATGATGATCATCGATGGGTTTAGTTACCGATTAATGTGACGAAGGCCGCTCTGATCTCATGCTGATATAGTAGATGGACTAGATTGTATGGAGATGTTTCAAGTAAGATAACAATTTAAGTGTATACATAAAGTTTAAAATATAATTGTTTCGTATAACATATGTAGCTCAAGTGGGAGATTGTTGAATTTTTTATCTCTCTAATGTGCTACATATTGTATTACAATTATATAAGCTATCTAATTAATAGGGCTATTAAGTGATATGTTGATTGGACTCTCGAAACATCTGAACTGAGTACGGGCTTTGCAATGTGTAGAGATCGAATCCTAGTCCAATTAGGATTGATGGACTTCTAATTGAACTAGGATATACAGAATATAATAAATAGGGTTATGGTCCCCGAGTCAATAACAACTTTTGCTCTTCTCTTCGACACCATTATAGACAGAGATTCCATTGAGCATTATTGAGGTGATTAGACTGCAGAAGATCTAACCCTCTTAATTTCAACATCAATTGAAACACATATTCCTCTGAATTAATCATACTTGATAATTTTGGCATGATATAATGATTCTTTAATTATGTATATGTAATTAAAGATATAAAGATTTTATTTCTAACAATTACAGCATTGATTTTAAGTGGATACTACTAAAATTATGGTTTGAGAATAGACAAATTGGAGTAGGTTGATCTCCAACGAGGCTTAGATATTTCAATCGAGACTCAATCCAACACAAAATCAAGATCATTTTATTGTTAGACCACTTGAACCCTCTCGAGGTTGAAATGTTTTGACTTTGTGTGTGCCAATGCAATCAAACACAACCTCGTCAAAATTGATTGAAAATCATCATGCGACTATTAATCTAATTTAAAATAAAATGCAAAGCTTGGATTCATGTTTAGTGCATGTTTGGTGGTGTTGAAATTATTTTTTAAATACTTATAAGTTGTGTATCTTATTGAATGTATAAATAAAAAGTATGTTTAATCAATTCGACTGACTTAAATTGTAACTTAAATCGAATTTTTGTCAATTTTTTAAACAAAATCAAACCATTACTAAATTTAGTAAGTGCAATAGCCAATAAGGGAAAACAAGTCCACCCTATCAGAATTGGGTCATTGAACTTTTATGGAAGTTTCAATTGGATCCCTCTTTTTAAATTGGTCGTTGAAGTTTAATTTAACCCAATTCAGTAATCCAATGGTGACAGATGATTAACTAAATGTTTGGTGGTGGTAAAATTATTTTTTAAGTACTTATAAGTTGTGGGTCCTATGAAATATTAGATAATATGTGAGTTGAAAACTGTAGGTCCTACGAAATATGTAGATAAAAATATATTTAACCAATTTGATTAATTTAAATTATAATTTAAGCAAGGACAAACAGACATTGAGCATGTTTGACTAAACTTAAAAAGAAGTAAAAGTTTTATTTAAGCATGTTTTTTGTCAAATGGAATTGTTTGACATATTGAGTTTAAAGGAGGAAGAGTTTGGAAGAATGATATTTTTCCATTGATTTGAACACATATTTATTAACAAAATAAGTGGTTGAAATGATAAATATAAATTATAGAATACATTATTTTCTATTAACTAGTGTGTATTCATTTAAGTCAATTGCAGTTCGTCTCGTTTTTACGTAAGCTTAAAAAATAAATGAGAATTCGACTGTATAATAAGTAAGATTCTAAACATAGGATTTGACTGTATAAATACGATTAATGTTGTATAAACTTCCTACCCTTAAATGAAAAACGAACTCCCACATTCCATATTTATTATGAATTTTATTTTTAGGGTAATTAATACAAAACGTCCATATCTATTGAAGTTATTGTGAAAAACGTTACTACCTTCTAATTTTTGACAATTTCACCCTTACCTACTCAATTTATTGTGCAAAACGTCTTTCCGTCCAAAAAACTGCCATTATCTCACCTGACCCATACGATTCATGATACAACTTCAGAGAAAATTTGTCCATCAATATTTTTTCACTTTTCCTCTGACCACCCACCATTTTCAATTATGTGTCATCATCATCAATCATCTCTCCTCATTTTTCTCTCAAAAACCAAAAAATATATATATATATCTTTTCAGCTTAACCCTTTCATTTTCCATGGAACCGTCCCCGAAGAAGATAATCCTCCGGTGGGACTCTATGGCGGCAGATGAAGCCCGTGAGAAAATGATCTTTGATAGTGATCGCCACAAGATAGACCGTTATCTCCACGCCGTAGACGAGTTCCAGAAGTCCATGAACTCCACCACCCTCTCTGATTCAAACTCTTCCTCCGCCCTTTAGATCGCCATGGCTTACCTTGAAGACGAGTTTCGCAACATCCTCCTTTCCCATACTCATCCTATTGAAATTGAGTCGCTTACCGAGTTCATTAATTCATCCAAGCACCCCTCTAAGTGAAAAATGGGTGCCTGGAAAAGTGAACAGTGAAAAAAATGAGTGACTAGATATGCCCGAGTTCATACTCATTTTCGAAAATAAGTGACTGGATGAAAATAAAGAACACATTATAATTTTCGAAGAACCCACACACAGATTTTCGTCTTGTGTGCGAAAAGAACCTGCACACAGATTTTCGAATCCCTAATCCACCTCCGGATCTTCGTCTCCACAATCTCCCACTCGAGCCTCTGGATATCCTCGAGTTCATACTCATCCTATTGAAAATGAGTCACTTATTTTCATCTCACTTACAGAGGAAAAGTGAAAAAATGTTGCTTGACAAATTTATCCTTAAGTTGTATTACGAATCGTGTTGGTAAGGTGAGATAACGGCAGTTTTTTGGACGGCATGATGTTTTGCGCAATAAATTGAGTAGGTAAGGGTGAAATTGCCAAAAATTAGAAAGTATAGACGTTTTTCACAATAATTTCAATAGGTAGGGACATTTTGTGCTAATTATCCTTATTTTTATTCCAAAATATATAATAAAAACCAAATTATGATTGGAAACGCTGTCACATTTTTAGCCATTGATCTTCTTCATTTGTGGGTCCTATCTAACGTGTCATGCGCTTACCCCAGACCTTCAGTTAGCTTCATTTAGGGCTGTATCAGTGAGATCCATTATTGAGAGAGAGAGAGAGAGAGAGAGAGAGTTTAATTTCAATTTTGGTTTCTAAACTTTCAATCAGTTACTAATTTCAATATACTTTCAATTTTAGTTATTCTATTATATTTCATTAGATCATTTTCAATGCTAACTTCTGTTTTAAATATTCATTTGACTTGGTAATGAAGTGGGAGGGACAAAATTGATGTGATAGTATATATTGTAGAAGGATGTCCAACAGACCGTCTAGTTTTAAACATTCTGTTAGACACTTTCCACTTATTTTTTTTATTAAATTGTATATATCTCTCTCATCTATTTTTTATTCTCTCTCTCCTTATTTTGTCTCTCTCTCTTTTTCTTACCACGTAGATTTTTTAAAAAGTGTCTAGTATTGAAAATACTCTTATTAAAATTAATGCTTGAATCATACATAGATATTCCCTCCGTCCCAAATATATAGGCCATATTTCTTTTTTCTCTAGTCCCAAATATATAGGCTTGTTTCTATTTTTGAGGTGTTTTTTTTGTTCCTTTACTAAAATACCCTTATTTAATTTGCTTATTTATAATCATTTTTTCCAACTTAATCTTGAAATTGTACATTAAATGATACTCATTAAATAAGGGTAAATTAGGAAAACTATTGGTAAAATTTACTTTTTCAATAACATTCTTAATCTGTGTGAAAAACCTAATCAGCTTATATATTTAGGACGGAGGGAGTATTAAATATAACAGATAGTTGACGTGTCACTATGTACACGGAGAATTAATTTCAATTATCATAATTGAACTTTTTTGTGGAACTGGGTCATTTCATTTAATGTCTAGAACTTTACTCATGGCTTCGTGTTAAGCGTGTCTGAATAAGATGTTGAAATAGAATTTAGTTAAAGGACAAGATACCTAATCACCAGACGGCGTAGTCGGCATATTCTTCTATTTGCTCTAACAAATAATAATATGATTCACATCACACCTTTTATTTGAAATAAATTACAGTTAGTATTTTCAACATTTGATTTCATTTATATTTGTATCATCAGTATTAAATTTTGACATTCATCATCCCAACCTTTTATATAATTAGCAGTCAATGCCCTCACATAAAGACAATAGCTGCTAATTATATAAAGACATGATGACATTGACTGCTAATCATATAAAAAATTGGGGTGATGGATGCCAAGAATTAAATACTGAGGATATAAGTGCAAATAAAGTCAAAAGTTGAAAACACTAGCTGCAATTTACCCTTTTATTTGTTGCACAATATCTTAATTTTTTTAAGGTCTTCAATCTTTTGAGATTGTCGCACTTATATCCCTAATTTTTTTGCCATTTCTATCATCGTTTTTTCATTAATTAGCACACTTTTATCTCTGATAACGGTTTCTATCCAAAACGACTTATTTGTCGATCACAATTTTTAAAAAACAATAAATACAACAGTGCGACAAAATATTGTTTTCTCATTTCAAATCACGCAAACAGACATAAATCATCATTAATAATGAGATGTGCTAATTAATTGAAGATTGAATATTAGAATTTAACGAAAAAAAATCATGGACATAATTGCTATAATAAACAAAAATTGGAGACTTGAGTACAATTAAAAATATAGTTCAACAAATAAAAAAAAAGTGTAGCGCCAATATAACCACTCATAATAATACTTAAGAGGATTGGAGTTTATTTTGTTGGACAACTAAAAAAAATAAAATAAAAAATTACAAAAGTTGAAGTAAACCTATTAGAACGTGCTTAAGTTTAAATTGAAAGTAAATGAATTTGAGGGCAAATAAATATTTTTGTTGGTCAAAAGTTAAAAATAAATAAATTATTTATTTCAAAGTTGATTCTTATCTGAGAGCATCTCCAATACTAGACATCTTCTAAAAAATCTACGTGGCAAGAGAGAGAAAAGAAATGTAGAGAAAGAGAGTGAAATGAGAAAAGAGAAAAAAAATTGATGAGAGAGATAGATACAATTGTGACAGCATTTATTGTAGAAGGTGTCTAATAAGTCGTCTAGTCTAAATATAGAAAAAGTGTAGTTATTTAAATATTTTTAAAAAGTCTTACCAGTAATTAAATTTCAATTATCTTATTTATTTAATTCACACCATTATTTTATGTTATCATAATGACATGTTCAAGTCAACGTAAGTTTGTTACTATTTCTTTTTCTATTCTCTTTAAATGCTTTTTTTTTTCTTTCTTTTCCTTGCTTTAGTACTTGTGTGGTAAGACTTAAAAGATTTAATTATAATTTTACATATAAGTTAATAACTACGTTTTGATATAAGTAATTTTTATCGAATTTAAAAACAAGTTAATAATCTTAAAAATATATATTTTATTATTAAAATAAGTAATTTTACTTATAAATAAGAAAATCATGTGTTCAAAAATAAATAATTAAATAAAACTAATTTTAAGTTACATTTAAGCTTGGCCAAGCATGCACTAAGTTAAAAAACAGCTCAAAACTTCAAATATATAAAAATGCACATTACTATTGGATTCTACATCAATTGTTAAAATTGAAAATGCTATTATAATTCTAGATTAATGTTTTAATTTAAGTGGACACGATTTACATTAGGGTTCGAGAATAAACAAATGGAGTAGGTTAATGAAACTTTAATCAAACTTGATATTTCAATCAAAACTCAATCGACGTATCAATATAAAATCATCTTTTCGTTTAAGATTTAACTTGAACTCTTTTGTTTAGGGTTGAACAACTGTGATTTTGTTTATACCAAAGTTAGTCGAACTCATTAAAAATCAACTAAAAATACTAGACTTTTTCACAATAAGTGACATTTATCAAACAATTCTTAACCATACATTCATATATAGGGTTATCAATCTGTGGAAATTATTATTTTTCTTTTTATGATAATTATATACACACAATAGTTTTTTAATAAATGCATTACACTTTAATTGCATTAAATGTTTCTAATATTTATTTATTGTCGCACTTATGTTCTTTAATCGCATTGTTATTTTCAATCTTTCATTAATTAGTACATATTGCACTTGATGACGATTTTCGTTTAAATATTCTGTTATCGTGTTTTAAAATAAGGGACAAATATTTAGTCGTATTTTTGTATTATTATTTCTGTTGCTTATTTAAAAATACGATTGACAAATAAATCATTTTACGTCTTCTTAATATTTTTTTTGGACAAGATCCATCATCAAGAACATGGTAATGAGTGAAAAGTTAACGATAAGAATATACAATTAAAAAAAATCGAGAACCTAAATATAATTATAAGTAAATATTAACAATTTTTAATACAATTAAAATGTCACACGTCTTTTTCTTTTCTTTTGTTTTTCCTTTTTTCTCCTTATCATACAAACGAGATATAAATGATCCAATAAGATAATAGTTAGTGGACCAACAAACATATTCTTAATGGTGCATAGAATTGACGGTTCAGATGCAATAGCAAACCTGATATCAAGGGATGATGTTCCCTGTTGACTCACTAATTGTTGAGCCTTTGCCCTTTGGCCGTCCAAAACTCCAAATTGTACACTTTTTCCACACACGGACGGACCCATCCTTTTCCTACCTCTCCTTTTTATTCATTTATCTTTTCAATTTTACATTTTTTAAGTATTTCCCTCTCAAGTAAAATTAATTCGTGTTTTTGGGTCGATAAAATCGTAACTAGAAATCGATATTATACTGTAAGTTATGGGAATCGATAATTTGGCATAATCATGAAAAGTCTTAATTATGTTTTGACGAAACATTTATTAATAAATTTTACATAAATCTCTAACGAAAACAACATATATGGTTCGAAAGATAATATATAATTGAACTAATAACAACTTATTAATTGTCGTTGGTAACAAAGAATTAAAGTTGTAAAGTTGTTAACGAATTTTAAGAGAATATTATATTAGGTTTTACTTTTACGATTGTTGTAATTATTGAATTTTGTAAGACTATAATTTTTTAATATCGACAACAACATTTTTTTATATAGATTTATATATGTGAAAATATAGCAAACTTTGTAAAATAATAGTGTAATTTAAATTATAATAAGTTGAGCACTGCAAACGTCTTCAACAAGAGACATTGAGATATAAAGAGAACCGTAAAATAAATCAGTAATTCTGTGTAATATGTAAATTCAATTAATTATTATATGATCATTAAATTCCATCAAATCTAGTCCAGTTCAATTCACTTTACATATATTTGTATATAGAAATAGAGTGGTAATATAGCACCACATCGTGCACTAATTATGGTGCCTACTATACACGTGGTATCACGATATTGATCATTTTTTAAAAAATTTAAAAAATTGTCAATTTTTTAAAAGTGATCAATGTGATAATGTCATGTGGGCAGTAAATACTACAGTTAATGCCTACTACAGGCACTATATCACCACTTTATAGAAGCGATTTTCATAAGAACGGGATCAAACTCAAATATGCCCACCTCCTATATATATATAGTAACTATATCAAGAATGGATCTCACTGACCCAAATGAGGCAAAAACGAAACTGGAAGTCTAAGGTCAGCGTATGACACGTCATATGGGACCCACAAACAAAGCAGATCAATGGCTAAAAAGGTGACTGTGTTAACATATAGTAGCACCACACGTGGTTCTAATTTTTATTTCCCATTTATCTGTATTACTGTATATCAGGAAAAAATTGATCACAGAAGAAAAATAATTAAAAAAGTCCAATCAAACTCTCTATTGTTTCTTTCTCCTATTTTCTTGTTCTCTTGCCATTTTTTATTTTTATTTTTTTCAATCATAATTTGGGTTTTCTTAATTTTGCAATAAAAGAAACTAAATAAAATTCATATTAAATCTTGAAAATTAGAAGTTATTATTTTTTAATTATTCACGACATGTTCAGTAGAAAGAATCACAATAAAAAATAAAAATTAAATAACAATCTTATTTATTATATTGTCTATTTTGTCTACAACTATAAAAATTAAAAATCACAATAAATGACAAGTTCGATAAGAAAAATTAGATAATATTAAACTAAAATTATGTATATTATATAAATTATTTTAGAATTATTTACCAAATGTGTACTAAATTTTCGAAAAATGACACAGTAGTAACATCCCTCAACTCAACCACTTGGGTCTGTCGAGAGTTTAAAAAAACAAATGAAATTTTTATGTGTTTACAGTGAAAAGGGAATTGGAAAAGATAAACAAATAACATAAAATAATGTAAAATAACAAAGAAAAGTTGAAACATTTTCTTGATATACAATATCATAGAGGAGTTCACATTACATAAAACAACCCCCATTTCATCTTCCTTTCCCAACCATTTATTAAACCTCCTACCATGATTTTTTTCTTTAATTTTTATTGGATTGTATTATAATGATTCTCAGCTGAAAAACCCACCTTTTTTCTTCTTCAATATTTGTTGAAATTTCTGCTGTTTTAGTGGTTATTGTGAGATTTTGAGATACAGACTTGTTCGGATGTTCTTGGGTTTTTATTTTTTTTTATTTTTATTTTTCTGTAGAATTTTCTCTGGGTTTATTGCAGAAAATCCATCATACAAACACAGTGCATATATGCTATAAAAGGGCTGAAAGAATAACCAAACCTATATATTTCTTGTACATTTTTTTCCACAGAAAATTTGTTCTTGTTTTTGTTTTTTTTTTTTGTGTGGCTTTTTTCTGTCGAATTTATCAAAAAGTTAATCTTTTTGAAATAAAGGAGGAAAAAAAGAAATAGGGAGACATGGGAAAGCAAGGACCTTGCTATCACTGTGGTGTTACAAGTGAGTGTTTGTTTTTGCCAACATATTTTTTTTCAATAATTTCTTTGAGTATTCAAGAAAAATGAATTCCCTTTTAATTTTTTCAATGTTCTGAAGACGGTTTCATGATATTTAATTCGTAATTCAATAAGTGAAATCAATGAATTGTTTGAAATAAAAGAAAGTAACTGGACAATGAACAATTCTCAGTCATATGTTCTGTTATGCATCATTTTCTATTTGTTTGCTTGTTCTTTTGATTTATTAACAGCTGCAAATCCTTTGAATCTTAGAGTAGGAAATCCTATAATTTGCTATGAAATTGAATGTTTACTACCTTTTGACTCTCTTGAACCATGTGTAAATGCAGAACTTAAGCTAATATACTCTGTATTCTATTGCAATTAAAATGTATCGCTTGTGGAATCAAACAACAATGCTTGCTTATCTCATGGTTGTTTATTGGCTTCTGAGTTCCTGATATGATCAGTGAATGTAGAGTTCCTTTTTTATTCTAGCAAAACTCTGTTCTTAATTAGTAGTGTTAAACTGCATTGGGTGTTTATTTGTTCTATTCTCCCATGTCTGTCTTTGGCAAAGAATGATACCGATCTCATTCATATTAATCATCTACCTGTGTCTCAAGGAAAGTTTGAAGTTCATTTTGATCATATTGCTAACCAATTTAACTTGATCCCGATATTTTGGGATGTAAACTTTACAATGTGGGATTTGTTTTCCACTTGCTGATGATTTTTATAGTGTATTAACATTTAAATATCATTAAAGAGTATATATTTTCAACCATTTAGGTTTCCTTTAGTGTGTTCATCAGCTAGCTATTCATTTTTGTATTCTGAATCTTCTGCCTTTGTTGAAATTTTTTCCTGGTTAATCATAAACAACCTAAAATGGAATTTCTATGTTTGCTGAAAACTCTATTCAACTATCTTTTTGGACTTGCCATAAATTTCTTCTACTGCTGTTCTGAACAGTCACTAACTTTTATACCTGCCTCTACTTCTCATTGACTTGTTAGAGGACTATCATTGCAGGCAAAGTTAAGAAAAAACCTGTTTCTGTTAAGCATTAGTCCTCCAGCAGTCAGGACTTAAAAGGGTGCCGTATAAAATTGATTCATTAGCTCAATTTGAGGAATTTCAAGGCCATCCAATTTGAAGATTAGATTCAAAGTGCTGTTAATGAATAGGCATCAAATATCTCAGACTTTTGTCAACTCAATAAAAGAGTGACATTGGTTTGACATAAAGTCATCCTTTTGTTCTTTGACCCTGTGAGCATTTTGAGCAGCAAATTAAAATTAAATTCCATTCTGAACAGGAATACTTTGTCTCAAGAGTGATAATAGTTATTGAACTTCTTTTTGTGTTGTGATTTGCAAATAAATCTTAGTTTGTTATTGTTGCTGTCCATTGTGATATGATCTGCTAATAACCATCCTTAATTTGCTTCTCGGTTGGATTGCTGATACTATAATTTGTTCAATAGGCACCCCTCTTTGGCGTAATGGCCCCCCTGAGAAACCAGTACTATGCAATGCATGTGGTTCTCGGTGGAGAACAAAGGGAACATTGGCAAACTATTTTCCTCTACATGCTAGGGCAGAACCTAGTGACTTTGAGGACTATAAGGCTTTGAAGGTGAAGAACATATCTATGCATGAGAAAGCAAACATTCTCAAACGAAAGCAAGATAATCATAATTTTGAACATGGAGGGGTTCCTCCTGACTATAACCCGGGATTCCGCAAAGGGTTAGATGAAGATACAAGTAATAGATCAAGTTCTGGCTCAGCCATATCGAACTCTGAGAGCTGTGTTCAATACGGCACAGCTGATGCAGGTGATTTGACAGGTTTGTTGTTCTCTGTGTATGCAATATACATACAAAAGCCCTCGAGTCAAATGCCATCCCCGTGCCCTTTCCAAACTCCAAACCATATTGTTTCTATGTCATTGTCTTTCTGGAAAGTGAACAAGCATGTTGGGCTAAGCTTAAAAGTTACTTTTCTAGAGAGTAAGTTAAGACTTACTCTCTAGTCTCTAGAAAAGAAATTTTGTTAGTAAAAGAAAACAACTTTTACAATTATGTTTGAAGAAAAGAAGCTTAAAAGAAACTTTAACTTCTTTTTAAGTTTGGCTGAACAGGTCGAATCAAGTCATTTAAATTGAACGAACACTATGTTTAACAATGAGGGGAAGTAACTCATTGCTTCATGTTAAGCATGTCTGAATAAGATGTTGAAGTTGAAACAGAATTTAACTGAAGAATAAAGCACCTAATCAAATGGTTTAGTTGGCATACTGTATATTTCTATTTGAAATATACAAGCATGAAGATACATCTGCCATTGTTGTGGTTGCACATACAAAGCTGCTATTAAATTCTTGCATTGTGTAGTAGTTTCATATTCTAGGCTCAATGTAAAGCTTATCAATTTGTCATCTGAACAGGTCCATCACAGTCCAATGTATGGGACACCATAGTACCTTCAAGGAAGAGAACCTGTGTCAGTCGTTCAAAGCCATCTCCGGTCGAGAAGCTTACAAAAGATCTATATACCATATGGCATGAACAACAGTCGTCGTGTTTCTCTGGATCTTCAGAAGAGGATTTGCTTCTTGAGAGTGACAAACCTATGGTGTCTGTTGAGTTTGGACATGGAAGTGTACTCATTCGGCATCCAAGCTCAATAGCTCGAGAAGAAGAATCAGAAGCTAGCTCCCTTTCAATTGATAACAAGGCACAGCCCATGAACGAGGCTTATTCATGGTCAACAACCCCTCTTGTACATAGTAATGACAAGGGTGTTAATTTATCAAGTCGGGAAATCGAGAAAGTCAAGAAGCTTGCTGGACAGGGAATGGATCCAGAACAAATTAAAAGGTACTTTCTTGATTCACAGGGACGCTTGTGAGTTGAGATTGCTGAAATTTATAAATGCGATGCTTCCACCTAGGGAACAATGGAAACCATGGATATGTGATACTAATACATAAGCTGAGATATTTCGAGTCTGTAGGTTCCTGCACAACTTCTGAGACCTTCTGCATCAGTTTTTTGCATTTTATCTATCCATTTATTCGCTTTCATTCCACTTTCAGAGACGAGAATCAACTTGAAAAGCTACAGTTGCTGGCAAATCATAATTCACCGCTACATCATATAGACCTGAGAGTAAGTTGCGATTCTGAATATGTTTTGGATATCTCAGAAGCAAACTCATGTTAACCAGTCTTTATCTACTACTATGGTTGCATCTTTCTTGTATGTCCGGGCGACCAGGTCAAATTTGTCCACATTCATGAAATTTATCTCACAATTCTGAGCTTTTTGATTGAGTGTGTAATGCGTAGACTAGATTAGAAACTTCATTGATAATGTCATTTCTCATACTAGTTCTTATAGATTCTTCATGACAGATTCCAGGTATTGAGAATATGGCTTTACTTCCATTCTAAACCCTAATCAGTTTTCTGCTTATTTTTGCATGAATAAAGGCCTGATACTTTGTTATGATGACATCCATATTGGTGCAGGATATTCTGAATTTCGACAAGTTTGTGGCTTATTCGACAAATGATGAACAGCGTCAATTACTAAAGATTTTACCTTCAATTGACACTTCGGCAGCTCCGGATAGGTAAGTGTTGTTTTTATCATTAATACTTAATATAGCTCATCATAATGAAGCATGTAAAACATATCAGTTGGTTGGTAGGTTAACCATTGAGAACACTCTAATAACAGCCATCTCTACTTCGGGGAATATTTCGTACACAGTATTCTTCCTTACACCTATCCAGTTCCCTACTCCAGTACAACAAACATGCCATCAATGTTCTTCTAAATTGTAGATTCTTACCATTTTATATTTAATAAGAAAATTTCCATACTGAACTATTATATTTAAACTGACAGCAGCAAATTCATAGTTTGATGCTGATAATATTCCCTGCTTTTACATCTAGTCTTAGAAGTATGTTCAGTAGTCCTCAATTCAAGGAGAACATATCATCCTTCCAGAAACTTCTTGCTGAAGGAGTTTTTGATAACTCGTTCTCTGGAGTGAAACCAGACGATCGTAGAACTTTGAAGAAACTTGCATTGTGCAATTTGACAAAATCGAAGTGGGTGGAACAATATAGCTTACTTAAGGTTTGAACTTGTTTCATAGAATAACATTGCATTTGAAAAAGTATGTCTTTTGGATTAAGGTAATTTTGATTGATTTTGAATCCTGTTATTGACATAGGGAGGGAAAGGCAAAAATTCTATCAGTAAGTCTGAAGTGAGAGGAGTTGGTGCAGCTGCAACCGGTCATTCGGAAAACGTTAAAAGATCACAAGATGGACAACAACAAAAGTTTTTAGGTAAGCCACGCATAAATTTTTCATTTGATGGGACACCTGAAAATCTTTTCATGGCATGTTTGCCGAGGTGGGCTAGACTGTATTAAGAAAGAAAAATGCATTTGAAATCTTGTGCATTGTAATGTCTAGTCTAGTCGAGGTCAAACATCCCCTTAATTGTTTGGCATGTTTCTGCTTCAGAATTATTCTACTAATTCCTCTTAATCAGAAGGAAGCTGGAATCCAGACAGGAGGATCTTACACAAGATTGTGTAGGTTTAGATGTTCTTAAGCTTGCATGTCCATATGACATGGATGAACCGAGGTCTTTAGTAATGTCCAAATCTTACGATTTATTGTAAATGAATAGTCTAGTCGTAAAAATATATCTTTCCAATGCATGAAAGTTGTTGGAATGTTAGTCACTGTTCACGGACTTGGTATTCAGATGGAATTGCACGCTCAGCACCAGGTTATTAAATCCTTCTCAACTTCACTAGAGATTCTCACACCACGAATTTCATTTCGCTTAAATGCAAAATCCACCTTTTTAACTTCTACCATGTGTATTTGCTTTTGCAAATTACATGGTATTCCTTGTCAAAGTTCGTTCCCAGTCAATCTCATGCCTGCAAGTCGCCAGGATTTGTACCACTGTTTTCCTAAATCATGCTAAAACTCATTGAATCTGAATACACTAAAACTGAAAACGAACTGATCTCATTTGTCCCCTGATCAACACACATGAAGTCCCAATTTTTGTTGAAGTCTATTTTCCTTGGACTCGGGACTATTCACTAGTTAGAGTTTTTCTGATTGACGAAGGTGTTTGTAAAATCGAATTCAGTGTACAAGACTACTTATAGATTAGCCAACTTCATAAGCAATGACCTCTAAGAAACAATATGTTTCAGGAGCGAGGACAGTGATGAAGAGCCCGAGAAGGGTGTTGATGAAGTCCATCTATGAACACAAGGATCTAATGTACAATGATGGCCCAAAGAATCTGCTTTCATTGCCAAATGATAATGGCTCCAGGGGTTTGGACATGTTGCAATTTGCTGATGAGAACTCGGAACAGGATCTACTGCTGGATGTGCCATACAACAGCTCTTTCCCTCAGGCCGAACTCCTCCCGACTTCAAGTTTTGCTAAGCAAGCAAGTACCAGTAGTAATTCAGTATACCCACATCTTGCTCATCCCTGATGGCACGGCACTTGTCGCACTGACCTTGCTGTATTTCACCGGGGCTGTTTTGGTGCTGCGTTTTGCAAACCGGGTCCAAATGAGGTTTGATGATTGCCTCTTCTTTTCCTCGTTTCTATTTCCTCAACCTACACAAAACTCGAAACGAAAAGGGATGGACATATCCCGGGTCTTTTCTGTATAGGTTGACAGAAGATTGTATTATATCGCAGAAAAAATGGTAATTTGAAGAGTTTATGCTTGCTGGGAAACTGTTGACTTGTGAGATAATTTTCTTTTGGTAAGAAATTATCGCTTTGAACTGAGTATTTTCCTAGAATTTAATTATTTAAATGCAATCAACAAAGCTGTGTGGCATGAGACTGAACATGTTGATCTTTGTTGGTGCAGCACAATTACTTGAAAAATATTCATTTACCAAAAACAGCACATGAATTTACAAACATGTGGTATTTTTAATTAAGTTATTAATACTTAATAGTGACGATTGAGGCATTGCTCATTGGAATGAAGCCCTAAACTATGTTATCTCTTTTGCCTCTTGACTTAGGTCCATTTGATTTAACTTAAAAAGTTGAGATCGGAGTCAATAATTAATTTTAACTACACAACATACGAGATATTTGATAATGTCTTTGGTTTTGTTTTGAAAAATAGCTTGTTGTGTTAACAATGACACACGATATGACCGATATTAAAATATCAAAATTGGAATATGAAGCATGTGACTTTCAAATAATAATTGTGATTGTACTTATACATGTTTTAATTATGTACATATTATTGTTTTTAAGCTCAAACGAACTAATTGACTACAAACGTTCGCTGATTGTAACAATGGTTCGGACGTTTAATTGGACCGGATCGCAAATGAGCTGATCATAACATGTCATTGGTTTGTATTTTGTAATAGTATTTTATTTGACTTAAAATATTGAAGGAATTACTTCATATCAATTTTTAAATTATAAGCCATTAAACTTTTAAAATTATTGTATATTCATTCTTTACTTTTTAATTCAAAATATTTTAGCAAGACTTTCGATTTAACATTCACCGGTTGAATCGTTGAACCATTGACTTGATTTTGAAAAATATGTTTAGTACTAAGTGTGATTAAATAAATTTATTTTATATGTTAATAATATTCCGAAACATTTAATCTACATTTGATTTTTTACTTTATCTACTTCGAATGTGATGGTGTGATAGTAGTTTCTCTACTTGACGACGACGTCTTCACATATGGGGTGTACGTCTTGACCGTTGATTAAAATAGGCGAGAAAACTCACGATCGTATAATAGGAATATAAAAGGCGGGAAAATCAACCGTCTGCAAAATCCCCAATTGACAAATACAAAAACCCTAAAATTAACACCCCGAGGTTACACTTTTGCAGCAACAATGGAAGCAGAGAAATCCAACCGATTCGACTCGCTGATTAAGCACTGCCGACCTACATCTTCCCAGGAGGCTAAATGGGATAGCTGCCCCTTCGATCGGATCGTGGACTCCGAGCCTGACCCAGACCTGGATTTTTCGTCTCCGTCTCTGCCTCCGACGCCTTCCTATCCCACCGGAATCTTCATGGTTTCGGCCCCGGATAGTGGTTCAATTGACAAGAGTACCCCTCAGGATGATGATGAAATGAAATTCCATACCCCTCCGGAGCAGCACGCCCGCTCCTCCTCTGAAGACCAAAATGTCGACGCTGGAGAACCCAAAGCTGTGGATTTGGGTGACAGCTTAAGGACAGTTGATTTAAGTGAGGACACTTTGGTAATTGGGGTTAATGAATTGAGGAAAAATAGATTTTTGGAGGTGGAATTGGACAATGACTCCGTGTCGGAGAAAAAAGTGGTTTCTGAGGAGGATGTGGAATTGGAATGGGATGGTGAAACCATGCCTATAGGTGAAACAGAGCCCGCTATAATCGAAGCTGAAGGAGAAAAGAATGTGAACGATACCGAGGTTATCAATTTGGAAACTGAAGAAATTGGCGAGGAACTAACCACCATAAATTTGGGCGATGAATCGGTGGAGAAGATGTGCAAGGAAGATGTTACGGTTGCGAAAAATGGCGATGCACAAAAAACTAGAGAATCCAAGGGGTTCAGTGAAACTCTTGAGTTGCGAGTAGCTGGGGCAAGTGAAGATATTGTTAGAGTGAGAAAAAATTGTGATTTGGGAAAACCTAGTGAACCTGAAGAGGTTGTTAAGGCAAGTGAAAATGGTTGCATGGGACGAAATAGTGAACATGAGGAGGTTGTTAAGGTTACAGAAGATGAGAAGGTGTGTAATGAGACGGGTGGAGATAAAGATTTGGTTATTTGTATGAATTTGGAAAGAATCGACGTGTTCAAGTATGTTAATGGTGGTAGTACTGATAGGAAGTGAAAGGAGAGAGTTTGTGGAGTTGACGGTTGTGTTGGTGGAACGTGTGAGTTGCCATTATCAATGAAGGGTAAAGATAAGAATAATGGAAGCAGGAAGGTTGTAGGGAATGTAGGGATGGAGAATGGATTTTTCAATGATTTATTGGAAGTTTTGAAGCCTGTCGTTCCGAGTGTTGATAGTGACTCCGAGGATGTGGATTTCTTGGAGATAGCTAAGAGACGGGGTTTGACTTTTCCTCGACCTAGATGGTGGTCTCCATAGGGGGTTCATGATCTGGTTTGTGGACTGGGAAAATGATGATTTAGGATGTTCAGTGTCTAGATCTAAGGTGGTTGCTCCGAATGTAGACAGTGACTATGAGGGTGAGGATTTCTTGGAGATAGCTATGAGACTGGATGCTACATTTCCCGGACCTATCTGGTGGTCTCCATAGGGTGTTGATGACTTATTTGTGGACTGGGAAATGGTGATTTAGGAGTTTCACTGTCTAGATCTAAGGCGGGGTTGTTTGTAATGCGGATGGTGACTCTTGAGGATGTGGATTTCTAGGAGTTTATTAAGGGACGGGGTTTAAATTTTCCTCAACCTAGATGGTGGCCTCCGTAGGGCGTTGATGACTGGTTTGTGGACTGGGAAGATGGTGATTTAAGAGCTTCGGTGTCTAGGTCTCATGAAAATTTCGATGTTTTGGATAAAAATGATTGAAATTCATCTAACTTGACTTGTAAATAGTGCTATTGATGTAGAGCTTGCAATATTGTTTATTGTAGATTCCATGTTTGCACTACTTAGACATGGAATTAAAAGCCAAATGTGGCTTGAGCCAACTTCAGTCCCTCAGGGGCTATTTCACATGTGTCTCAGGTACTACTTTGGTGTGCGACAGTATACAGATAGGTTAACATACATTTTTCTTTGATACTTGCATACTCAAATGTAATAATGTTGATTAAAAGTGATTCTTTAATTATTACTCCTTATTTTTCACTATTTTATGTTGCATTTATTTTATTTAAATAGTTGCTGATGATTTAGTTACATTAAATTACTTAGTAAACATAACGATGAAAGGAGGACCAAGAAGGATTGAAGATGTCGTGTTCGAATTGATTGAATGAAAATAAAATATAGTTTTTATTGTTGTCAATTAGTGTTTTTGACACAAATTAGGTGATTGGAAAAATATGAATTGCATTAATTTATTATCTGTATTACAATGGTTTATATAGCTAAAGCAAAGAAACTACCAAAAGAATAAATGTTACATATCAAAACCAATTCCTAAATATCCTTAATTACAAATCAAGATCGTTGATTAATATAATAACAATATACTCCTAATAATTCACAGCCGTACATAGTTTTCTAATTTAGGAAAATCACATTTTCCCCCCACTCTCCTCAAGCTGGTGAGCGGATCAGCTTGCTAATTCCTTGAAAAGTTGCACTAGACAGTCTTTTGGTAAGTATGTATGCTAGTTGCTTACTAGTTAGAATAAACGGTGTACAAATTAGATCAGATCTTCCAAGATTATCTTTAGCCATAATAGTTCGCATATTCCAAGTGCCATTGATCTAAATTCGGCTTCTTCACTACATCTTGCAATGGCATTTTGTTTTTACTTCTCCAAGCCACGAGATTTCCTCCAAGAAACGTACAATAATCCGTCGTTGACTTTCTATCAACCAAAGATCCTGCATAAGCATCTATGTAGGTTTCAAGAGTCAGTCTTTCTCCCTTCTTAAATAAGACTCCTTTTTCTTGATGTGCCTTTTAAATACTGCAAAATTCGATAGACAGCTTTGAGATACGACTCCTTAGGATTGTGCATTAACTAGCTCACAACACACTGCTTAAGCTATATCGGGTTGGGTATGTGACAAGTAAATTAGTCTTTCCACGAGTCTTTGGTATGAGCTTTTATTTACTACCACATCTTCTGAATCATCACTAAGTCTATGATTGTACTCTATGGGTGTTTCTGCCAGCTTACATTCCAGCTTACCTGTCTCTGTCAATAAATCTATCACATATTTTTGTTGTGATATAAAGATCCCTTGCTGAGAATGAGCTACCTCAATGCCGAGGAAGTGCTTTAGCTTACCTAGTTCTTTGATCTCAAACTCCTTCATCAACATGTTCTTCAAGCTTCTCATTCCTTTCAAATCATCTCCTGTCACTATAATATCATCTACATTGACTAGCAATGCAATCACTCCCCATAATGCTGAATGTTTCACAAACAATGTATGATCACACTGGCTTTGTTTGTATCCCATACTAAGCATTACATTGGTAAATCTTCCAAACCAGGCTCTTGGAGATTGCTTTAATCTGTACAAGGCTTTCTTCAATTTGCACACCATATTCTCACCTCCACCAGAGCTGAATCCAGGAGGAATCTCCATATAAATTTCTTCTTCAAGAACAACATGTAAGAAGACATTTTTGATATCAAACTGGTGTAGCTTCCATTTCAAATTAGCAGCTAATGACAACAATACTCTCACCGTATTCATCTTAAGAACCAGAGCGAATGTCTTAAGATAGTCTATGCCATAGGTTTGAGTATACCTTTTGGCAACTAATCTTGCTTTACATATTTCTAGAGATCCATCTGACCTGTATTTAACAGCAAAAACTCATCTACACCCAACTGGTTCCTTTTCTTTAGGCAACTTCACCAAGTCTCATGTCTTGTTCTTTTCAAGAACTTTCATCTCAACCTTCATAGCATTTTTCCAATTATTGTTCTTTAATGCCTCTGTTAAAGTCTTAGGGATAGACACTGTGTTTAGGCTAGTAAGAAAGGATATGTGGTTATGAGATAAATTCATGTATGACATGAACAAGTGTAGAGGATGTTGGGTACATGTTCTAGTTCTTTTTCAGATGGCTATAAGAATATCATGATCATTTTGTTCAATAAATCTCAGTGGTCTTCTTACTATGAGAGATTGGATTAGCAATTACCTCAATAGGATGAGATTCAGGTGATTGGACTTGCACTGATTGAGGGATTGATGCTTTCTTCCTTGAATAAGTCAACAATGGACGAGTAGAGTCATGAGCCTGCTTCTTATTCACCATTCTCTGTGACATGGGTGTACGGAGTTATATTTCTAGTTGAATATTTGACCGAGTGTTTGGACAAGAGTTTAGAACTTTGTTTAGCTTGATTTCAGTTGGAAACTCCATGAGAAACATGTCTCTATCCTTATCTTCTTTGAACAAGGTCTCCTCCTGAAGATAAGGATTGGCAAAATATTGTTTTCCTGGTTCGACAAATGTGACGTTAGCTGACACATAGAATTTTCTTGTTGGGAGGTGATAATATTTGTAACCATTTTGAGTAGATGAATACCTAATAAACACACATTTAAGATCCCCGTGGATCAAGTTTTCCCCTGTTTTGAGCATGTATATGAACAAAGGAAACACCCCCGAATACTTTAGGAAAGAATTTCTTAAGAATTTCTATAGGACTTTCGAAATCAAGAACCCTTGTTGGTAACCTATTGACAAGATGAGCAGCGGTTAAAAAGCTTCCCCCAATATTGTTTTAGAACATTTTTTTGAAATATAAAGGTCCTTGTCATAGCTAAGAGATGACCATTCTTTCGTTCAGCCGCTCCATTTTACTGGGGTGTATTCACACATGAAGATTCATGTATTATGCCCTGTTTTTGGAAATAAGGAGACAAAAATTGATTGAAATAGTCTTTAGCATTGTTAGATTGAAATCTTTTAATTTACCAAATTGAGTTTTGACCATATTGTAAAGTGTTGGAAATACTGAGCTCACATCTGATTTATTTTTTAGGAGAAAGATCCAAGACACCCGTGTACAATCATCAATAAATGAAACAAACCACCGAGCCCTAGAAATGTTAGCTATAGTTGAAGGCCCCTAGATATGACTATGAATGAGAGTAAATGGAAGAGATGTTCTTTTATTACTAATTGAAAAGGAAGCACGTTTGTGTTTTGCTAGTTTACACACATCACAATGAAAACTTTCAACAGATAATTCTTTTAACAATAAAGGAAACACATGTTTAAGAATACTAAATAAAGGGTGACCAAGACGAAAATGTTGAAGCCAAATTTGTCTTTATTAAATTTAAATGACTCGGAAAGTAATGATAAAGGCAAAGAACCCGCAACTCTAGCTTTTCCAATTGATTCTTCAAAATAATAAAGACCATCAATTTCTCTAGCATGTCCAATCATCCTCTTCGTTCCCTGTTCCTAGAACATACAATAATGAGGGCAAAATATCGCACTGCAATTAGAATCTTTGGTGAGTTTCTGGATTGACACAAGATTGGTGCATAATTTTCAAACATGGAGAACATTTCTAATTGTAAGAGAGTTACTTAGAAAAATATCTCCCTGACCAGCTACTGTCGTTACAGAACCATGTGCTATAGTTATTTTTCTATTACTAAGACATGGGATATATTAGATGAATTTTTGTAAGGAACAAGTCATATGGTCTGTAGCACCTGAGTCAATGACCCAGGTATTGGAAGAGACTTCATTTGAAGCATTAAGAACATAAGAAGTGGAAGATATATCTGTGAACGCCAAATAGCAAGTACCTGTGTTAGATGGCTTTCCTAATGTACCCAACAGATTTTTTGACTTCTCAATTTCTTCACAATTGAACTTTGCAGACGACTTTTCTTGAGGGCAGGGATTGTCTTCATTGACTAGATGTGTTTTCGCCATATATACATGTTTATGTCCACCTTGATCAGACCAATTCTGAGTTTAATTATGAGGTCTACCGTGAAGCTTCCAGCACTTGTCCTTTGTATGACAGGCTTTTTGAAAAGAGTGCACCTAAGTGTCTTTGTTCGATGATCTCATCAGATCTCCCTGTCTATTATGTTCACCAGCATGTTGCTCTATGCTAGAATTCTTTGAGTTCATGTTTTTAGATACTAAAGATGAACTCTCCACTTTAGATGTGTCAATCATAACTCTTCTTCTTTTTACTTCAACAAGGATGATTGCAATAGCCTCATTTAATAATGGCAGGTCTTCTTTTCCTATTATTTGCACCCTTACTGCATCAAACTCAATATTTAATCCGATAAGAAAATCATAAATTCAGTCTTTCTCAACAAACCTCTTACGAACAGCCGCATCTTCACTGCACTTCACCTGGATGCACTGTTAATGATCCATCGCCTGCCACAAACCCTTTAAAGGTTTGAATATTCGGTGATTGATTGATCTCCCTGCTTGGTGGCAACGACCTTGGTTTTGATTGCGTAGATTTGTAAAGCGTCACGGACTTTGGAGCAAGTCTGTCTAACGACTTTTCATATATCCTTAGCCGTGTTCAAAAACATGCATGTGTCACTGATTGTGGAACCATAGAGTTCTACAACTAGGACATCACCATTGAGTCATGTTCATCCCAAGCATCGAACGTTGGATCCCCTTGTTTAGGCCCAGTACCAAGTAGATGACTCAATTTGCCTCTTACCTTCAAAAATGTATGAACTAATTGTGACCACATTAGATAATTATTCTCATTCAATCTGTAGGCTACTTGAATATTTTGCAATTCTCCAATTGACAGAGGATTGTTGCTTTTGAGCACTGTAGTTTTCGAAGGGTTGCTAGTTGCTAAAGTGTCTATCATAGTTCTTCAAATAATCTCAAAAAATAATCAACCGGTGTGATTGATGATGTAAAGAAAGGAGGTTGAAGAAGAAAAAGAGTGAATACAATTCTCAGAATAACGAGCCTAGAGCTCTGATACCATGACACAAAATATGAAATTGGAAAAATATGAATTGCATTAATTTATTATCTGTATTACAAGGGTTTATATAGCTGGACCAATCAGTACAAATAAGAAAACTACCAAAAGAATAAAAAATATATATCAAAACTAATTCCTAAAAATCCTCAATTACAAATCTCTAAAAATCATTAATTACCATAATAATAAGATACTTCTAATTATTCACAATTGTACACAGTTTCCTAATTTAGGAAAATCGCATTTTCCCACCGTTTTAGAAAGCTCGCCAAGGCACGGCCTCCACATCCTAGCCACGCATCACGCTTCGCTCTTGTTAAGTCCGAGAAACATGAAATTCAACATTCGCATGTAATCACGCTTTACGCTTTTTAAAATACTATTGTAAATTGCATATATTTGATTTACCTAGTCCCATCATATTCAAAACCTTCGAAGAAATTGGAAAACATAAAAATAAACACGGACTAGTCTATTGAAAATATGGCATTAGAATCATTGTCTTTGGAAAATAATAATATTATAAGATGATGTGATAAGACATATTAATGTCTTGGCAACTAAGATTTTAACTTTCTTTTTCTTTTCTTTGTTAATGTTGTTCGATTTTGTCTGTGTACCGATTATGCCCACTGATTCAAAACTAATCAGCTGAGAATCATCTAAAACATGCATATGCTCATAAGATATTAATACAATGTTTATATATATATATATATATATAAAAGCATTACTCAATCAGCCATCAAAATTAAAGATTCTCAAATATAGCTAATAAACATGCTCAGAAAGCCCCGTCTCTGTCAACTAAAAGCTAGATGCTGCAATTTCTCTAGTTCTTTTCAGACTTGCTTGATGTCTCATCCTGCCAAGTTGCTTGCCACTGCTTATCATAAAATGTCGTCTCCTCCAGCAATTTCTTAATGGTTTCGATGTCCTCGTTCTTTCTTATCAGCAGGACACCCACTACTGCTACGAATAACAGCGTTTTACAGAAGAAGTTGCCCATTTGGTCGACAAGACCTACCCCGGTCAAACTATCTACAAGGTACGCCATGAAGAAGCCGATCATTGCAGCCCGACCTGCATAAAAGTTTAACATCATTAGTCCAAAAATTCCTGCACTCAATACATTTCTAGAACTTGAGTACATGTTTGATACGTAGTACTGGATAAGACTTGACAATATAATAAATAAGATTTTAGTTTTGTTTTTTTTGTTGAATATTGTCCAGCCCTTATCCCGTTGTGTGCACCAAACATGCCATAAAGGAAGGGAACGAAGATATGTGCCTACCATTGAGCAATTCAGCTTCTGGAAGATGGAACCTCTTAATCCATGCCCACCATGGAATAATGGCGGTGTCAAAAGCAATAGGGTCTTTGTTACTCGATGATTGAGGATTATCTTCCATCCATTTTCTCCTTTTCACTTCTGCAAAGAATTAGTCACATACTCCGTTGAAAATCAAGTGATCTCTAAGTATTATGAATATCTTGAACAAATGCATGAAAACAACATTATAGAAGAAGACATACATATAGTGCAAAATGAGGTCATCTAAGCCAAAACAGCTTTTAACCATCCCTGGGAGCTTTGAAATGTTCGAGACGTCAACACTATGACAGATACACGGACAATAAATAGTAGAGCATGAATACTACCATCATGCAATAACTTGTAACCTTAATTCATTTCCGAGCGACCAAAAACAGCTTTTTTTAACCAGTTCAATTCAATATTACAAACTCACAACCATATGAAAGAAAGCAGCTTCAAGCAATAAGTTTTAACTTTTAACCTGACATTAGCATGAGCTAGCACATATAATGTCGTAAATAAGAAAATTGACATCCATAAAGACAAGTAATAAATCAGATGAACTTAATTAGTGTTTGGACAAGCTGACAAGGAAAATAATGCATAAAAGTTCAACACAACTTTATGAAGCCCAATGTTTTATTGGAATTCAACTTGAGGCAAAAGATAATATGAACGACTATATTTCCAATATGAAAACAACATTTAGGAAGGTTATTTTAGTTGGCTCTAAGACTGCCAAAATGGAAACTGGTGTTTAATAACTTCCGCTCCACAACCAGACACTCTTTCTCCACCATTTCCCAGCTTTCCATGGAAGCCAAAACATTCCAATTGTAAACATAAAGTATAGATATTTAAGCAGTTTATAATGGGTGATTTCTGATCTAGTGACCACACCCTCACCTCAGTCAGTTAAACTTAATGTTTTGAGCACATAATTCAACTCACAAGAGTCCCAAATCAGCATGCACAACATGAGGTGTGCAGCAACATTGGTGAACGGAGCGACAAAAAATTTAAATCATATACCAAATAAATTTGGGGACAGTTATATGCATCCATTTGTCACTTTACTAAAAGATCCAAAGCAGGCAGATCATTAACAACATGATGCTAATTTAGGTATACCCCTCTCCCTTCTAACCTGAGACCGCATTACTGAACAAGAGCCTCTTTAATTTTATGCAATACATGTCCAAACTACCCAAGTCATCCTACCTTCATATTTATATCCTTAACTGGTACCACCTCCATTTGTGGGCAAATATTATCATTTCTTATCTTTATAGAGCCAACAAATTCTCTGTGAAAACCGCCACTTTTTTATAGGAGAAAAACACCAATCTAAACAAAGTTTGGGATAATGCAGAAGAATAAATAATTCTGTGCTCTTGAGCAAACGTAATAGGAGGCAATCAAACATAATTGATAGATGACTAATATCAACAATCAACAGGTACAATGAACACAATTGATTTTTAAAGTTGAAAACATTTCCCTAAGTGAAAGAAAAAATACCGGATTATAGTCAACTTAACATCTCCGGTGCATGAAGAATGGGAACACAATATTGAATATCCACTGTAGTTATAAAAATAGAGACTTGCAAAAATATAAAGAACACACTAAAGGCTCATCCCAACATCAAGCAAACACGATTCATTGCACACTAACAATATGTTAGGAATCTGGACCAATTTCCTGTTCACCCCCGCGATCTTCCTCCAAGAAAATATCAAGAATAATGAGAAATAAACATAGAGAATGAACACAACAACACAAACCAAAGAACTTCAATTGTGTGAAAATTATAGCAATAACGTAGATAACTCCACAACCAAAGAAAAACCACGGCCGTAAAAAGAAATTCCACAGTGTGAAAATTATAACAATAACACGGTAACTCTCTCGCCCCCCAAACCCCCCAAATACACCCCAAAACATTAGTACCGGGTGAGACCATAAAGGATCCCAGACAGTCCATAACTATCTCAAACCTAAGATATGATAAATAAAATACTAAGGGGAAAAAGAGAAAAACTTCGGTAGGACGCTCACATAATCCTACTTGGTACGCCTAACCACTTAAATGATGACATATGTCATTTATGTTCTATTTGATTTTTCTCTATTTGCTTTGTTCTAACTCACCTACTCAAATGATGACATTTGTCAATTGCGTAAAATTTAATTTACTTTATTTTTTTCTCTTTTTTTTTTTTTTGAAATTTAATTTTTTATATTATGTTAGTCTTATTTTTTATCCGAATGCTATTTGGGCATCAAGTTCTCGCTAAGGATTTAAGTTGAACACCTAAATTACGTTTGAAAGGTCTAAACTTAATATTCAATAAATTAATGATTTTAGATATTAATAAATTTCTTCAAAGTCAAATATAATAATTCAATACTCATTGCTTTTTTATTTTTATTTTTTTTAAGTAAAAAAAATTCATTAGTGTTAATACAAAACACTAATATATTTCACTTTATTATAATGAGGTTCTAGTTTTATATTCAAGTATTTGTAACTTTACTGTTTTGTATTAATATTAATGAATTTTCTTTGAGTTTAAAAAAAAGGAAAAAATATAGGACATAAAAGCCACATGTCTGACATTTAAGTGGTTAGGCGTACCACGTAGGAGTATATGAACGTCCTACGGAACTTTTTCTAAAAAAGGAGAGCCTTTTGAAATCTATATTCATCGTGGGATTCATATCAATCCATTACAAGTAGAAAAATCAAATCCTATTCAATGTGGGATAATAAGATCCAATTCCTATTTTAATTAGGACAATACCAAGTCAAATCCTAACACAATAGCTCATCATCTAGCAAGGATAAAAAAAGTCTCGAAAACCCAAAGAAAGAAGTATATAATAACCAATTATTTTGCCTTCCGTTTTCCCAGATAGAAGTATAAAATAACCAATTATTTTGTCCCCTCCACTTCCTAAAGCGATAAATCATTCTCTCACATTATCAACGCCAGAAACAACATGATTGTAAATGTATATGTCTATATGTATGTATGCATGCATAGCAGCATGGAGAGAGAGAGAGAGTTCACCAGCATCAATAACAGCGTCCCAATCGGTCTTCCCACCTTTCGCGAACTGCTTCAAGTCCCAAGTCCCTCCAACCCATCTGGGGTCCTGAAATTTATTCGCACTCTCCACCACCTCCGCCGTAGCCGGCTCCGGAGCTTCAGCGGCCAGCGGCGGAGACCCATTAGAACCCAGATTCTCCCCAGCACTCACGGGATTTTCAGAGGCTTTCTCATCCTCCACTGTAACAGCAGCTACTCCAGACCCCTCATCAGCACTAGCAAAAATGGGTACCAAATACTGATGCTTTTTCGTGGGTCTCAGAGAAAAATAAGGCTTGTAGAATAACTGGGTCTTCTTTATATGGGGAGGAGAGAGAGTTGGGAGCTGAGTAGGAGGAGTCGATGAAAAAATGGCCATCGACATTTTTGGAATTGCTGTCTGGGGAAAATGAAAGGGAAAGCGAATTCGAGCTTAGTTCAGCACATGGTGATCTATTGGGCTATCCTCAACCGCACAATTGGAGGGGTTACTTTTTGTAGCTGACTTTGTAATTAACGTTGCACTCCCCATGCTTTTCTGAATTTATGGTTGGACCTCATGGTGTTTGAGAATGTATAGAAAAACCCCACTAGTTGAAAATTTGGATACAATAGATCCCAAAATAAGACTGAATTGATATCAAGATGGGACCGGATTGAACTCTTAAGGGCGAAAAATCACAGGGATCTTCATGTAATCGTGTCAACTTCGATTACACGGGATAACTTACAAAATATAAATTAATGTATACAATTCAATTTTTTAAAAAAAGATTGATCACGTACATCGGAATTTTATTTTCGCGATAACCCACCTTCCATTTAGGTACAGAAATACTAGTATACCCTCTCTCTTTTTTTTTGGCAGTAAAATGCGATCGTAGAGGATTTTAATGGATTGAGGAGTTGAGAAGAATGAGAGAGAGAGAGAGAGAGAGTTTTGTTTAAAAGGAGTTTGATTTTGATGAACATGGAGAAGAATATGGAGAAATTGAGGAATTAAAGAGAGAGATGGATTTTGGTTTGAGAGGATGAAAACGTAGTAACGAACAAAGAAGTACTTTTTTTGTGTTTGTAGCGGAGTAAACCTCCCTGTAGTCAGTGATAAGCCACCAAAACATGAGTCAAGCTTGGCCGACACAATGGTAAGTTTTGAATACCCACAGCAAATTTTATTAGTGATGTTATTCAATATTATTTTTAAGCATGAAATATAGTTTCATAACCAGTTCATAAAAAGTGCATATTGGTGCCCATGTGGATGACAAGCCACATTTGACATGTTCCTTCGGCCCACCAGACGGCCTAGAACTCTTTGCTCAAACATCCACAGGTTTCTTGAAAGATATCATTTCTTTGGGATTGCCCAGAAAAGAATCACTTCTTCTAAAAAGGAAGCAGTGCAACAAATGGCCCCAACTTGTTCAGCTTCAACATCAAAATGGCAATAACATACATTTGCATTGTTATATCTAGAAAACTCGAAAAATCCAGTGTTACAACACATTATCAAAAGGAAAGGGTAAACTAACAACATCAGCAAAACTCAATTCAGATATCTTCTAACCAGCATTTAGATTACGACAAGCTGGTCTTCATTCTTTGAATCCTTAGGGGTACAGGGTTTTCTAAAACTGACACATTAATGTTGTTCCAAACATCTGACTTTGTCGGAAGCTGAGCAATTTTCTCAGCTATCATCAAGTCTTCTGGAAGTACTGAACCAAATACGGTATATGAATTTTTCCATTCTTCGTGATTTGCCAAGCTTATGAAGAATTCAGGACCGGAGCCAACCCATGCTACTGAACCCCTTCGTATGGTTGGAGAGTACTCGGACGGGATTTTATTGAATGTCATTCCTTGGGCTTCAAGAGTTCCTTGAACAAGAGCAAATGGAGGACCAAAGGAAGCCTAAAAAGATAAAGTAGGCCATCAGTCAGAGATCTAATACATGTGATTTGGCGAAAAGCATCAAAATAAAACAGGGGGGATGGAACGAGCGAATCTGCATCTACATAGTAATTCAAATGACTAGTTGAAGATTTTGTATCGAAAGATCAAATCTATACTGGATGAAGGTAAAATCTGCATCCACATTTGTACTGATTAAGTTCAAACAACACTCAAAAACTAAATAGAGGACTTCAACTTATATCACCCATTAACTGTTATTTGTATGGAGAACAGCATTATTTTTCTATTTAGAAAAAAGTTTGTGGTGTTCAGCAGTACTATGTTCATCTCTATAATGATTTTTAGCAAATAGAATAATCAGATGATTTTTTCCAAACAAATTAAAGTGGCGTAAAAAATAACAACTTATCATCAGTCACTAAAAGATGCCGTCCGAAGCTCTGACACATAAAACAAAAATACAAACAGAAATAAAGAGATAGTAACATGGTAAACAAATCTTAACCAAAAACATGTAAAAGAGGATAAATAAAAGGAATAAGGTGAAAGAGATTAAAACCAATAATATCTAGGATCTTCACACGATTTTAATTTCCTCTAAAACTGGTCTAGTACTATAGATTCATGGATCCTATGTCTATGCAATCTTATATGTATGCACGTAGTGCATATGTGCTAAGCTTAAAAAAATTACTTATAAGTAAATAAGTAAGTTTTAAAATAAATAATTTTTTTGTTGCTCCAAGTTGGAAATAAGTGGTGGGCTCGTTGTCAATATAAGTAACTTTTTTTACTTCAATTAAGAAAAGTAGCATATCCAACATGTTTAGAAATAAAAATTTACATAAATGTAAGTTTGACTTACTTTTAAGCTAAGCCAAACATCCTATTCATGAATGTGTGAAAAGACACTAAATGACGCCGACAAATGAAACATAATAACCAGGCATGTGATATGAATCAAAATGATGCCTATGAATGAACAGAACGGACTCCTAAATTCCTTTTAGTGGTCAAGACTACATGTGCAAATACAATGCCCAGGGATGCACGAGACTAAGACACAATGTTTAATTCTTACATCTTTGATGTGTTTTCCTTTTGCATCCCAAGATTGACCCCGGCTTTCTGCTCGATAGAAATGGCAACCTGCACAATGGCGCAATGCCAACAACTCTAGGATGTATTTAACGGAAAGTGGAGAACAGTCTGGCAGAAGCTGCACAGAGATTATGAAGTTCATCAGTGAAAAGAAAATGTAATTAATACAGCAGCATTTCAAATAACATCCAAGAGAACTCTGCCCATTTTCTCCCTCTCTACTTTACTTTATAGCATGTTTTGTAAGGTGGATTGGATAGTAGTGGATAGCATTAAGAAATGAAAAAGAAAAGCTAAAATCCTGTCAATTATATCACTCAGTCATGTCCACTATTGCAAACCAAACCTACTCTTATTGAACAAAACACTTTATCTTCTTCTAAACTTTCAAGTCTCTTCTGGTCTCCCTCAATTCTTCCTTATGCTTCACTTGTTTTTGATTGAGAACGCTTGTTGCTTCTTCTGATGACTAACGGATATAAAGTAAAATGGCTTAGTTATTGAAACTTCAGACCCTTTTGAGAGTATTTCTCAAAAGATTTTGCATTTCTTAAAGACATTTTTAGAAATTTCAGGAAAGTAAATATAGCCATTTTCTAACCTGTGGATCAAACCATGTAAAATGCTTTGGATAAAATAATATGAAAATTGTTTCTGGTATTGTTTCTTGTCTTTTTATATTAAAGAGAGTTGGAAGCATGAATATGATGCACTTAGTTTAGTTCATCTATTCACATATATATTTTTCGTATGTTGGACAACTGAAAATCCTCTCTAACAAATGCAACCAAAAAAGGCACTAAACCTTCTATTGATCAAGGCAAACTTAATGTGTTTGACATGTTTCTTGGTTCACAGTCGTCAACCTTTTTCAGCACAACCTCAAGGAGGTTCCTTGCATAATTTAAATAGTCTAATTCATTTATTATCAGTTAGTAATTAATTTATGACAGTCTTTGACCACTCATTTGATGCAAATATCAACTAAGATCAAAAGAGAAAACTAGTTACATTGATAGTTCGGTAAACCTCTCTATGCAGTACGCTTACATGAATGCTGTTAATTTGTCTTCGCATGCAAGTGCACAATTACACTCTTACATATAAATACAAGAGTATACAGCTTATTAGAGTTTACCATAGTAATCATTTAATTTTTTCTTTTATTGGTGTCGAAATGTCCCTATGCATAAATACAAGATTATAAAGGTTAGCCACTGAAAATTGTTCTTTCTTTGACGTGATCCAGATGTACAAGAAACCACTCCATAATTAAATCAATGATTTAAATCTGGTTAGGTAACCATATGTCTTCCTAATCATTTGACCATGAAAATAGCTTTAGGACCTGTTTACTTACTCAGAGGGCATGAATGTATACCTTGATGTGAAGAGTACCATGTTCTGTCTCTAAGCCAATAATACCCTTAAACAAGAAAAGGGAAAATGAAAAGTTAATTCGTGAAGAAAATTTACATAATCCACAAGAGTCCAGCATCAAGGAGAAACAAAAGACTACACTATTGACGGTTTATTAGGAAAATATCAAAAGGGGAAGCGCAGGGAGAGGATGAGAACAAGTAGCATCAAAGAAAGCAGCAATTGTTAACACAGAGACAGATATGAGCATAATCTAAAACCAAATAGTGACCACCAGTACATATTATAATAAACCAAATTCTAGGTCGGGCAGAAAATCTACTCTGTATAAATATAATGATACAAATTAATAAATTATTACTGGTTGATGATAGAAAATAGTAAGAAAAATAATCAAGACAATTTAGTGATGTTATATACCTCTCCTCTTCCAAAGACAAGGCCAGAAGTCCACTTGACTTGGTCTCCTGCTTCCTGCCTTTCAGGGGCCAGTAAATCCTTCTGCTTTTTCAACCAACACTGAAAAAAAAAACTGTTTCATAGAGTTGATGACAGTGATAATTAAGGGTTCAATGAGCTAGATCACATTGATTATTAAACAATTAAGGGTTCGATGAGCTAAATCATGTTGATTGGTAGAAGATCTATGGTTGGATTGATAAAACTTGAATTTACTATACTAAAGCGAGAGATCAATGTCTTAAGCTAACTATTTACGTATTTGGTTCTCAACTATAATTACTTTTTTCTTTTTCATATAACTGTAATTTGTCCAACACAACATTATACATCTAAGGTTTTCCAATTCTGCAACCAGCATAAACATTCAAAGCACACAAACCATTTGATACATAACCATATCTATCCTCAACCGATCAAGTACATAAAAGATTTTAAAAAGAAATTAAAATAAGAAAGAAATTCCAACCAACCTCACCGAATTTCTCCCCACAAGCCTGCTTTTTCCCACAAAAAACCCAGGTATCACAGAGACAGGGCCCATCATTTCCAGTACACATGGCTTTACAAGCATTACAACATCCTTCAGAAGAATTGAATTTGAAATCTGTACCCCATTTGACAGCAGCCCCCCACAGCTCCAAATTATCAATCCCTTTACAACACAACCCACCAGTAGCGCCACCACTCTCTATGCCGATAACCCACTTTTGACCATTTTCATAGGACTTGGCCAGTGCTAATGATTCAACATCTGAGTTATTTTCTAGCCCTGATGGTTTTAAAACTGATAACATGAACATGTAGACCATAGAACAAGAGACCAAACCGATCAAAAGCAGGATCAGAGAGGCCCAACGAGTAGGTTCGGAGTCATTCGGTTTCCGACCCATTGATTATTTTTGAGATTTCTCAAGATTGAAGAGCAAAACCCAGAATTCAGAGATGATTTTCAGTGATCTTGTGATTCCTTTATCTGGCAGATTGAGGTATCGTTGACCTGAGAAATTGAGGTGGCTGAATTTGAAATTTGGGTGTTTTAATACTAGTATTAATTTAATATATTTTAGTAGAATTATAGTTACAAACAATTAATATTTTCAGCTAGTACACAGCGGTGAAATCTGATTGTAGAAAAATAAAAATTGAGTAGAATAATGTGTTACTCGTGTTGAAAATGAAAAAAATTGAGATTGATAGAAGTTGGTGAATGACCTGCAACGACGGTGAATAACGATGATAAACAGAGCTGAAAATGAAAGATTTGAAGACCTAGTGAATAGCGATAAGAAATAGAGTTGATAGCGATTTGAGGAAATGAGATATGGTTATTCAAAATGGTGAAGATTGTATTCAATTGGGACTTTTTAAGATTTTTATGAACTTTTATAAGTAGGTGAGTTTTGTAAAATTTGTGGACTTTTTAAGTGACTTTTATTAATTTGTTGAAAATTAATAAAAATCCTTTTAGATATATCTAAGGATTTTGATTAAAGACTTTCATTTAAAAATATATAGTTAAAAAATTAATTGACATATTAGATAAAAAAAAATTGTGCACCAAAGGTAAACTGGACATCAATTATTGGCTAAATTACATTAAAATAATCAAAGTACAATACAATATTTCAAGTACAATTCCATTATTGTCTTTTTCTATTCTTTTTCTCATTGTCTAAAATCATAATTTAATTACTTATCTGCTTGAATGTTTACACGTGCATATAAAATTGAAAATGAAAGTAAAAGAGGTGCTGAATGAGAGAAATGTTAGTATGTCCATGAGATGTAATTTTATTTTGTTACTGTAAATTCATCACGCAAAATATCTTCAAATTTTTTATTATTGCAAATTCTAGATATAATTTACATATAAATTAATTGATCACCGTAAATTTTAACCTTAATAGAAGAGATACGAAAAAGTTTAGAAGTGAAAGAAAATATGTGTTATTTATTTTAGGGTTCTAGAGTCTTTGCAAATTTTACGGTAGACGGGAGATTCTTTTTTAGATTTGTTATTTATACTTTCCACCAAAAAGTCTCTAATCTCTAGAAGTCTAATAAATAGAGAATTATAAAAGTCCTTCTCAATTTGAATATCTCATTACTTAAAGAAACTACTAAATAGTTTTAATTGAATACTCAGTGATTTTTAAAGACTTTTTTAAAATCTCTAAAAGTCTATTCAATAACCAATACTTTTATAGAGTTTTATTTAAAAAGTATACATTGAATACTCTTAAACTTTTAAATACTTAAAAGTCTCAATTTGAATACACCCCATAGAGTCTTTTATATCGTAAGTAATGGTGAAAACTTATCTATTGTTGGTGATTAATTCAATATAAGTACTTTTCAATTAATTAAATATGAGTACAGTAAAAACATCACTAACAAATAAGCAATCTTTCAAAAGCAAATTATGGTTTGTCAGTGTTACTAAGATTTTAAAAAAAAAAAAAAACACACACGACACGAGGATTATGGTCTTCTCCCCCAAATTTTTCTAACATACTTTAAATATTTTTATTTTATTTTATTTTTATATTTTAAAATTTTAATCATATTTAAAAATAATAATAATACTAAAAAAGAACAATAACAATAACAAAAGAGACAATTGATGTCAATATCCTAAAGAGCTACACTGCTTTTTACTTTTTGTAGTATAAAATTGTAAAATTTACAACAATTTTCATATTAAAAATAAATTGCAATATTATTATTTGTGTTTTACATATCAAATTGTAATAATTAAAACTCTTAATATCAATTTAATATAGAATTAATTGCAAATTCTCTTTTAAAAACTTTGAGTTTGTCATATTAAATTCTGGTAAAAAAAATTAAATTCTTTAACTCGAAAGTCAAAACAATGTTGATTGGATTGTTAATTCGAGAATTGCGTATTTAGTGTTGACAATTAAAATTAACTTTAATCGAATATACACATATTTCAATGATTTAGATTGTTTTAAACTACGATTTCTAAATTATCTAAATAAACAAGTAAAAGTCAATCGATAAGTTTTAGAAAAGAAAAGAAAAATCAAGTTAATGATGCACCAACATTTGGAATCCAATCTTTTTTTTTCTACTTTAACTTCAATTCTTGTGATTGACAAAACATGAATTAATTTGAAGATCATAAAATGTTTAATAATCTCTCTCGAGTAAACTAATTTTTACATATGACCCTATGATATCTCTATGAATGATGCGAATGTGCAAAAAAACGTAATAACAACAATATTCAACAATGATAAGAAAAGGTTGCATAATCTCTATTCTCTATCGGACTTTATGACAATTGCTACAATGTTCTAAACCTATTTTAGACCTCTTGGAAATAAAATAACTCACAAGTTCAATTCAATTGATGATCAAGTAATTGAAGACAATTAAATCCATAGCAATCATTCAAACAAAACAAGAATTTAAGACCAAAACTTAAAAATCGAAGTTTCATCGTCATCCTAGTGTATAGAGATTTAGCATATCATCATCGAGTTACAAGAACACAAATTTGAATAGTAATACATCATCCTGATTTGAAGTAATGAAATGAAAAATGGAAGATTAAACTTGAATTCGTGAATATGTTGAATTGAACTTGAATTATCTTATTCCTCCTCTTTGCTAGAATTTCAAGAAAACCAAATTTGTTGAACTTTAATTGCAAAATTGTTGTGTTTTTATCTCCTTCCCAAAATTCATCTCCTATCATGTAAAAGAGATGTCATATATATAGGCTTGGATTAAGGTTGAATTTCATGCCCAATAATTGACAAAATAGACCCCAAAATTATGATTAAACAGAAATTTCGCGACTTCAGCAAACCTGACGCTCGAGCAGTTGGAAGATGAAATTTCAACACCAAATCCCGCTCAGGCATACCATTCTACCCCTCGAGTGGACCAATGAAGAAATTTTGCGCGCAACGTCTGTTGTCCGCTTGAGCGGACATAAATTCTTATTCGCGCAACTTGCATTAAACTGGCCATAACTTATCGTAAGAAAATTCGAATTGCGATCCGTTAAAAAGCATTGGACCCTTAGTCCAATTATCTTTTCAATAGCATATCATTTGCTTTGTGAAGATCTTTGTATGAAGCTTTGTGCTTTAGTTTCTCCAACTACTTCGACCTTCTTCTTTCACTTTTGTCTTCGAGTGTTTAATAATTCACTTCCACTCTTCATTATTATCTAAAAATATCTTCTTCTTTTTTTTAGTTTTCCTGTCCTCCAATTTTTAGCTCTTCATCTTCACTTCAAAACTTTAACTTTTTTTTATCATTTTCTAGTCGATTTTACCAATGTAACTCGAGTTCGAGAATTTCGTCATACAATTATGAAAATGAATTAAAACTCAATAGATATCAACTCTAAAACATTTAGAACTACTGGAAAACTCTTTATTAAATAGTCAAGATAATTGTATAAATTACACTTATTAAAAACATTTAAATATCTTTTATTAACGTATGATGATTTCCTTCTAAAATTCAACCCTTATATGGAATTTTGTTAAATTTGGAATAGTACTTAAAAATTAAAAAAATATCCCCAAAATTTTACTTGTGCATATATAAATCTATAAACCGAAGAAAATAGTATTTATGGTAGAAGCACGTTGTCATCTTTTTATTTGCTTTCTTTATGACTAACATATACCAAAACAGTGTGTTTCCGTCATAAATAGTATTTACGACTATTTTGTTACTCTTTTACGATGACAATACTTTATTTCTAGAGGTGCTATATTACTTTTTTCTTTACTTAAAAATAAATATATTTATTTATTCTGACAGTAAATGAAAGTTATTTTTGAAATAAGTAACTTTTATATTTTCAAATTTAATCAATAAAAACTATTAATTTAAAACTTACTTATTTACTTATAAGTTAATAACTTTAAGCTTTGCAAACATGCACTATTTCTTTGTATTTAACATGTTTCTTGATATAAATAAATTATTTTGGGCTACACCATAAAAGATATAATCGTATAATGCATATTTTATAAGTTAAATATTTGCTTATAATCGATGAATAAAGTAAATAGGCAAAGTGGGCAACAAAAAGCATATTTCTTTCTTTTTTCGGTTCTTTACGTATATAGACAGGTTAATATAGGGGATTGATCTCCTATCCACTTATAATATCAACATTGAGGTGGCATCACATGGTTGGTAGTTCATTGTCCCACACTCATAATTTCTACCAATCATGTTTAACCACCTCACTGATGGACATTATATCTCCTACCCACCATGGATAGGAGATCAGGCTCCGGTTAATATATACTACCCTGCGTTGCATCTTTATTGGATGGAGTCAACGGATTCAGACCTTGAATTGAATAAATTAAACAAGTTATCGATAAATAAATAAATAAATATATATATATATATATATATATATATATCTCTCTCTCTCTCTAAAAGACCCAAAAAAAGAAAAATATTTTTGAATCAAAATATCCTCACTCATATTTTAGATTTTTCAATTTACCTTTGATTAAATTAAAAAGTCTTTAAAATTGGTTCAATAAAATTTTAATTAATTAAGGCCTTTACATCCAAAAGGTCCTAAAAGGGATAAATATTTTTGGACCAAATATTCTCACTCATATTTTAGATTTTCCAATTTACCCTTGATTAATTTAAAAAATTATTTAATATTGGTTCAATTAAATCTTAATTAATTAAGGCCTTTAAAATTCTTCACCTATACATCTACACTCATTCCTTCATTTCATGAATTGAATATAATTAATTGGAAACACTAGTCTTCAACACGAATCATCACACATCACTCTAATTCACTATTGTATCAATTTATTCATGGGTCAGATGCTTTTCACAACAATATGTTTAAGATAGTAAACAAAATTGTGAAGAAACCATGTATCATCAAAACTATAGTAGGAAATTACTCTGCGTGCCTATTAGGTAAAAGCCTTGAATTTTTATTATCACAAATGACATAATTATCTTAAAATAGATGTTGATATTGGTAACTCAGCAATTGTCAACACAATTTTGTGCCTGGCTTTGGGGTGTGTTACGGCGGTGGCAGTGGACATGGGTTTCTTGGTAGAAGCGCATTCGGGGGAGGAATTACCAAAGATATTGTTTGGTGCTGTCAGGATTTGTCAAATGAGGTGGATTCTACAATATTTATTGATAATGCCATGCCATCAAGAAAAGTTTTGCCATGGTAAGATGAAAGTAAAAATAAAGATGAATAATAAGTTTTATTATAAATTTTATCATTAGTAAGTTTATGATTTTTCTCAATCATCGTGAAAATGGAGGGTAAAATTGAAAACTTTTGTATACCTTACATTATAGACACATAGCCATAATAGATACTTAATCCTTAGAATAAAGGATCTTTAGAAAACTAACACCATCACAGAGTGACAGTGGAGCACCAAGTGAATAAAGTTGTAAATGGAGCTTTTACTTATGTCTTATTCACGAAAGATAGATGTACAAAGCATGAATATGAATTACCAATTATTCTTGGCTTATCAACGCATCCCCTTATGTGGAAATGCCAATTTTAGTTTCTTTATACTTGAACTTTTGTCATAAAAGTTTAAAATGATATGTTTTGACTATTATTTTTAAATTGAAATGATTTTCTTACAATCTGTTAATTTTAAAATGTGATGGCACTTGAAGTTTTTAAGATTTTTACAAGAATTTTATATAAAACCGACATCTAATATATCAAGTGTACCCATATTAACAAAAATCAATTTCAAGTACAAAAAAAGGTAAACAAAGACTGATTTCGAGTTGAAATAGCTGGCAATCAGGCGGAATATAAACCCAAAACTTTTAATTCTTGAAAAACTATAATTTACTTACTTGTTGCTATCTTGAGCTTCTTTTCAGAAGTTCATGATGAATCATGTTCAATACTCTATTGTTTTTCTTGAATTTCCAAGCAAATTGTCAGTTTTTGTAATTTTTTAATCTAAGTGACCCGATGTACTAATTTTTTATTTATTTATTTTTTATTCAACACACCATCACATCTCCAATGTGATTGTCAGGCTTCCACCAGGAAAGGATGAGGGGTTCGAATACTCCAACTATAAATAAATAATTCATAAAAAATAGATATGGTGGCATGAAACTAGACCTCAAATCAGAAGAGCTAAAACAAATAAATAAATTAATAAACAATAAAACAATAAATAATGAGGTACTACCTCCAAAACAATAAGTCCTAAAAAATCTATAGACCGCTAACTGTAGGAAGTCCATGTCTATCAATTTGAACTAAGCTGCGGTATTGCTGCAGTAAGTCCTGAACAATATACTCAAAATAACAATGACGATCCCAACCTCTGAAGCAAGTAAATTAGCCACCTGGTTGCCCTCGCGATAAATATGAGAAGTAGTATCACGGTCGAAGGTAATGAGATGTCTGATGTGGTAAAGAGTTGCCTGAATAGACCAAAGTCTTCCACATTTGGTGATGCATTGAATGGCCAAAGTAGAGTCGGCCTCAATCCATAAATATGATAGTACAATCATCCAAACAAGAATGATACCATCAAGAATAGCCCTGAGTTCGACCTCCAAAATAGGGCACTCGCCATATAAAGAGAAGAAGGCACGAACACACTGACCTAATGAATCCCTAATAATCCCCCCTCCACTCGCAAATCCATCTTTGACGCATCCATCAGTGTTGACCTTGTAAGATTCCACTGGTAGAGTACGCCATTAAACTAAAACACATGGGGGAAGTGATGGAGTAGTAAGAGAGATATCAAAAAGAGGAGCAATATCCATATCTCATCGCCAATGAATAACTTGAAATAAACAGCATGTATGTAGTAGGGAGATAGTATGGTATACTCTCTATATGATCCGTCTCGGCTCCATAAAGATATCTCAATACTTCGCATCATTCCTCGTAGTCCAAATAAACTAGATAATCAAAAGAAGAATGATCGTGTGAATATGACCCTGCTTGACAAACTGACCCGAGAAACGTCAAGACTTAAAGAAATACTGAAAACCCTCCATCGGCTGAAGGGTTATATGAAAAAAAATGTCAGAAAAATAGCGCCAAACATGGTCAGCAATACAACTGTCAATAAATAAATGCCGAATAATCTCAATAGTCGAGCAATACTAACAACGAAAAGCCATATGACTCTCAATCCGCCTCTGAATCACAACATCAATTGGGATAAGACCCTGCCATAGTCTCTAGCAGAAGAAAGAGACAGTCGTTGGAAAAATAGAACTCCAAATCATGCTGTATACAGCCATAATAATATGTCCCGTACGAACTAGCTACCATGCAGACTTGGTAGCAAATCTACCATCCGAAGTATCCTTCCACATAATCTGATCGTGCATCTCAGCAGTGATAGGGATGCTCATTATCTGCTCAGCAATAATATATGGTACTAGCTGAAGAAGTCTGTCAATGATCCATCTAGTATTATCAAATAATTATCTAACCTAGACAGAAGAATGTGTCAAGTGTAGGTGCTGATTAGCCAATGTAGACTCGCCCATCCAGCAGTCATGCCAAAAGAGTATCTGCCTACGCCCTAACTGTCAAGCAATGTTTTTGTCCACCTGTGGGCCTATGTGCTCCAGCCTCTTCCATAGAGCTGAAGCAGAGTAAAGAATAGTAGTCAGCAATGGATGGGTACCTTGACAATACTTACTCAGTAAAAAATGAACCCATAATGACCGCTGAGATCTAAATAACCACCAGAGCTTTAGAGAGAATGTATCAACAAGATAATGTAGTCTCCTAAAGTCCAGTCCACTATCTTTGGTAAGAATACAAAGGTCATTCCATCTCCCCCTATGTAATCTGTGTGCATCGTCTCTGGACTCCCAAAGAAACCTAGCAAATATTTCTTCTAACTTCTTCAAGGTAGTCTTGGAATGCTTCATAGTATGAATGAGATAGAGTGGAATAGAGGATAGCACCAATTGAATCAAAGTAATCCATCCCCCCAAATGTTGGGAGCCTCCCCAGCCAGAAATCCTACTCCAGACTTTCTGGATTAAGTCATCATATAAGAAGATCTTCATGGCTCCTTTAAATAAAGGAACACCAAGATAAGTGAAGGACTATTGTTGATGACGAAACCCTATCAGATTCTCCAGTCTGTTTATCTGACTAGTAGAAAATCTCCTAGGTAAGATAATTCTGCTCTTAACTTTGTTTACCAACTCTCCAAAAGCCCCTTCATAATGCTCAATACACTGTAATACTCATCTGATAGACTGCTTCTGGCCATTGGCGAAAATAACCATATCATCTACAAAGGGCAAATGAGAGATAAGAGCATCATCCCCGTGTCTGTATGCCATAGAATGAATATGCTGATATTGCTGAGTGAATAGTCGTGAAAAATAATCTGCAGCAATAATAAACAGTGATGGAGATATGGGATCACCCTGTCTGAGCCCCCGAGATGATGAGAAAAAACCACATGGTCTTCCATTAAGAAGGATCGAGAATCGACACTCTGAAATACACATCCGTATTCGATCAATCCAAAGAGCATCGAACCCAAAACCCTCCATAATGGATATCAAGAAGCTCCAATCCATGCGGTCATAGGCTTTAGCCATATCAAACTTAAGGATAACATTATCCCATCGTACTTTCGTATAAAGTGTATGTAGTAACTCCTGTACAAGGAGGACATTATACCCAATGAGCCGTCCCGAGATGAATCCACTCTAAGGAGCTGAGATGATCTGATGAAGTAAAATACTCAGTCGCGAGTTTATCAGCTTCGTAATCGACTTATTAAACATTGTACATAAGTTGATAGGACGAAACTCTGACCACCTACAGGCATTGTCCCGCTTTGGAAGCAAGACAATAGAAGTAGCTGCAAAACTCCTAGGTAGGTGCCCTCCAACAAAGAAGTCCAAGTCTGCCTGAAATACCACATCTGATACTATGTCCTAACAGACCTGAAAAAGTGAGATGAAAACCCATCTAGCCCGGCGACACTGTCTGGATCAATACTGAAAATAGCCTCTCGCACATTAGTCAAAGTATGTGTTTGATTAAGCTGTAAATTATCCTCACTTGACACCAATATAGGTATAATACTAAGTTGAATAGGGTCAAGCTGAGGAAGAGCTGACATAAGCTCTTGGAAGAAAGATACTGCTGAAGGCTGAATAGTCTCAGAAGACTCAAACACCTCACCCGAAGCTGAAGTAATAGACCGGATCCTAGCTCGATTATGTCGTCCCTGAACTATAGAATGAAAGTATCGGGTGTTATGATCACCCTCACAAATCCAACGTGCCCCTGTCTTTTATTTCCAAAAGGTCTCTTCAATAGATAAAGTACAGTTCAGAACTGACTGAGCCTGATGCAAAGTATCACGATGGGAAGGAGAAGGATCTCTGTCATGGTCTAACTCTGTCTCGTCCACCCTACACTCTGCATCCCTAACCCTCTAAAAAATATCACCAAATACATGTCGATTTTACCAATGAATGCCCTGTTTGAGCCTAAAAATTTTCTCCCAAAGAGCAGCCATTCCCGTAAGATGGGTAGGAAATGACCACTTCTGAGATACAAAGCTCATAAAATTGTGATGCCTAGACCAAACATTGAGAAATCGAAAAGGACGAGGCCCCAAATCATCGTCATAAGACCACTGGATCAGAAGAGTGAGTGATCAGATGTGTTTCAGTTCTAAATGACGAAACAAAAATCGAGCACAAAAAGAGGCAACCATTGAGTTAATCAAAACTCTGTCCAAACGCTTCCAAACCCTCACATTTGTCTATGAGTACTGACTGCCAGAATACCCTCCATCTGTCAAACCATAATCCATCATCATATCTGCAAAGTCTGAAGTGCCCCTATTACGAGTATTCATACCAGTACGCTCATCATTGTGAGCGATCACATTAAAGTCTCCCCCAACTAGCCACGACCCATCCACATAAAGGAATATCTGGTGCACAATAGCAGAATTGGGAGGGCTACCCTGGGCTGAAGTCTAGGGCGGCTCAAATATTTGGCCCATTTTGTATAAATAAAAAAAGAAAACAGAAATAAAGCCCAAATGTAATTAATATAAGCCCAAGCCCAAATGCTAACCCCAAATCCAATTAACATAATGTCCGAATGAATCAATTCATCCAACTTTAGTCTTCAGCGATTTCTGTCGTCTCTTCTCCGCCTCTTTTCTTCGCGTCAATTGGTATCTCAAAAATCAAAAATAAAAAAATTAAAACCCTTATTCTAGATCCCCAACCCATTACCCACATCGTAGAAGAAATTTCGCCATAGAAGAAGAGTGGTAAGGATTTTTATTTTATTTTTTTACAGAAATTTGTAAAATTTTATTTTGTGAAAAGAATGTTTAAATTATTTAGAATTTATTGTGTTTATTGAATAAGAAATTGAAAATGTATCATGTATGTATATATGTATTTTTTTTTTTTTTTGTAATTAGATTTCACAGTTTGCACAAGAGTCCGGTCAGTAATTAAACTTATGTATTTTTTTGTTTGTAATTTAGTCATTGAATTTCGCAAGCTTCAGTTAATGAATTTTTTTTTTCAATTTTCTTGAAAAAAGCACGCAGCTGGCAAGAGATTGGTTTCAATTTTTTTAATTTCAACTTTCAATTGATAATTTGATATTTTTTGGACAAGACAAAAATATGAATATCATTCCAATTAACTACAATATATAATTTAAACTTGAGGCTTAACATTTGTTGTTGATACTATATATTAAGCTTGCACTTGATTGCTCCAACTCCAAGTTACAATCAATTTGGCGCTGCAACAAGCTACGTAGGATATGTACTTTGCTTGTCTTTTTTGAACTTGAATTGTGTTTATATTAGAGAATGGGTTGAATTATGATTTATTGAATTTGGTGTTCGATAGTTGATTGGTTAGATATTGAATATGTTGAATATTGTTGAATTGTTAGATAGTTGGCTGGGATATTGATTTTATTTTTTGTAATTTTAGATTTTAAAATGGAACAACTTTCTGCCAAGAAAGGAAAAACGTTGTTATCTTTCTTTAAAAAAAGAGATCCATCTGAGGGTACTTCAATTTCTACTGTGCTTCCTCTTCCAATCTCATCTCCTGAAATGGAACCCCCTTTATCTTCTAATCTTGATTTGGAACCATCTACTTGTATTGAAAGAAATCCGAGAAAAAGGAAGTAAATATGTGAACATCTAGTTAATGAACGAGATCATATTAGACAGGCATATCTAAAGGCTGGGCCATATCAACCGAAACTTTTAGAATATTTGAGTAAACAATGTGGAACGTAGAAACGTCGGTTTCAGGAACACTGGTATAATCATTATAATTGGTTAGAATATTCGCCTTCAATAGATAAGGCATATTGTTTTTACTACAAATGACAATGCTCCAACAAATATTTTGTCATTGGTTACGGTTGGATTTAATAGTTGGAAGAGGGTTAGCCAAGGAAAAGAATGAGCATTTCTTACTCATATTGGTACAGCACCTTCATCACATCATAATATATGTAGGAGAAGAGCTGAAGATTTAATGAAACCGTTTCAACATATTGACAAGGTAATGCATGTCGTATCTGGAGAAGAAGTTCAGAAAAATCATTTGCGGCTAAAAACCACAATAATTAGTGTTCGATGGCTAGCACTACAAGGTTGTGCCTTTAGGGGTCCTAATGAATCTTCGTCTTCATTGAACCATGGAAATTTTCTTAAAATGGTGGATGCTTTTGGAAGAATGAATACAAAAATTGGACAAGTTGTACTTGGCAATGCTCCCAAAAATACTACATACTGTTCTCCTGAAATTCCAAAAGAGATTTTGAACATTATGGCCAACAAAGTACGGCATATAATTCGTCTGAAAGTTGGAGATTCAAGATTTTGTATTCTTGTTGATGAAGCACAAGATCAATCTAAACGAGAGCAAATGGCTATTATCTTGAGGTTTGTCAACAAAGATGGGATTCTGACAGAATATTTTTTTGCGATCAAAAGTATTAGTGACACTACCTCATTGAATCTCAAAAACCAAATATCTAATGTTTTTGTTCGTCACAACCGTCAAGTTCAAAACATGAGAGGCCAAGGGTATGATGGTGCTAGTAATATGAGAGGTGCATGGAATGGACTTCAAGCATTATTTCTTAGAGATTGTCCATACGCATATTATGTCCACTGTTTTGCCCACCAATTACAGCTAAGGATGTCCGTGATATTTAGAAATTCTTTTCTCACTTGGACGTTGTTGTTAATATTATTACGTTTTTTCCTAAGCGTATTAATGAGTTGGAAACTGCACAAAGACAAAAAAAAATTGAGCATTTGTTGGCAATTGGAGAATGCGAGTCAGGGAGTGGAGCTGATCAGATTGGTAATTTGCAACGATCGAGAGCTACTCGTTGGAGTTCTCATTACAACTCTGTAACTATCTTGATATAAATGTATGTTGAAACTTGCAAGGTGCTTGAGTCTTTTAGTGAACATTCTCCAAATACAAGATGTCGGGCATAAGTTGGTGGTGTATACAAAAATATTATGAGCTTCAAATTTGTGTTTGTTTTCTATTGCATGCGTAGAATTTTGTTAATCACTAATGTTCTTTGTCAGCCCATTCAAAAAAAAACCCAACATATCTTATGTGCTATGAGATTTGTCTATACTACAAAAACTGTCCTTCAATCATTGAGAGAAGATGGTTGGAAAGAATTTCTTGACGAAGTGAAAACTTTTTGCTCAATAAATGATATTTATATACCTGACTTTGAAAGTTTATATATGGTTGGTCGTTACCGTGGCCGTAAGCATCCCACAGTTGAGCATCATCACCACTTTGATGTTTTCAATAAAACAATAGATTTCCTATTGATGGAGTTAAATACAAAATTTAATGATATATCAGTAGATCTCCTTTCTCTCAGTGCTGCTTTGGATCCTAAAAATTTTTTAGAATAATTTAACATGGATAATATTTGCAAGCTCGCAAAGAAGTTTTATCCTCAAGATTTTACATCTCAAGATATTTATTGTTTGAAAGTTGAGTTGCAACATTATCAAATTGATGTAATTTCTAAACATCGGTTTCAAGTACCAACACTTTCTGAATTATGCCGGCAATTGGTAGCAAGCAGAAGGTCGGATCATTATGTTATGTTGACTGGATTGATTTGCCTTGTATTAACTCTACATGTTTCTACAGCAATTGTTAAGCGAGCATTTTCAGCAATGAAGCATGTGAAGATGGCAATTCGAACAAAATGGAGGATGATTTTCTTGCTGACTGTATGACACTCTACATTGAACGAGAATTTACTGTAAATTTAGATATAGATTCTATTATAGATGAATTTTATGTTGTAAAAGATCATCGAGCACCACTTCAATAGGTAATGCCGTATTGTGATTTTTTCTGTTGAATATGAATTTTGTTCGTATATTACCTTTTTAGAGATTTTTGCGCCCCCCCCCCAACATAGATTCCTGGCTCCGCCCCTGCTGGTGAAGACCCACCCATAAATCTCTAATCCCAACCGGCGAGCAAGAAGCATATACCAGAGTAATAAACAATTGTTTGGCTAATCTAGGATCCTCAACTTTAATGTGAAGGAATTGAAGATGATCAACAATCGAAATAACAGTAGTTCCCAAATTCCAAAAACACCGAATCTTATCTGACACATTCTGTAATCCCACATCAAAAGAGAGAAATCATCGAATAAAGTCAAAGTTCTTTCTCAAAACAAATGGCTCCAACACCACCAAAAATACACCTGATGAAGCCAACCAATTTTTTAAGTCGTCAACGAGTGGCAATATTGCCCACACCTCTCACATTCCAGATGATAACACTCATTAAAAAATACTGGCTCTGTGACGAAGCACTTGTCTGACTACGAGTCACCCATTTGACTAGGCTCGTGATATCAGTAACTTTTAGATTTTTCTTCATTTGAACTGCAGTAAAACCATCGGCCTCCTGCCGGTCATCAAAACCAACCAAGTCATCAGAAGAATTCCTGCAAAAGTTTCCTACTGATGAACATCTATCTGAATAGAGCTAGAATTATCTAAAGGAATCAAAGCCTCTACACTGAGGCGTGGACTGACATGTGGATCAGTATCAAAAACTGGATGCACCAGCTCTGACAAAATAAGAAACTCACGAGAAACGGATATCATATGATCTACAGCATCATAAAAGAGCTTTGAAGCCACAATGGTGGGAATAGCAGGTCTAGGCAGATGGGTGGGCCCCATGTGAACCGCTGGATGTGGTATAGCAACTGGGACCCACTGCCGAGGAACCTCAACAACAACCTCATTCTCCTTACCCTTTCCGGCCCTATCAACAATAGGCACCGGGGCATCAATAGACTTAGTAGCCGGAACAACAAAAGCTTAGGAGCCAGAGTAACAACATGCTTAGGAGCTGAAGCAACAAAAGGCTTAGTAGCTTGGGTAACAAGTAACAACAGTATCTACTGGTGGGGCACCCACCCTACACTGATCAATAATATGGCCCATATGACGACACTTAGCACAAAAATGTGGCAATCTCTCATACACAATAGACTGCCAAAAACTACGGAATTCACCCCGATCAATCCAAATCCTATCTGGGAGCTTATGCTCCAGATTCACCTCAACACAAACTTTGGCTTCATTAGGCCTCAATAAATCAGCAGTAGCCTCATTAATCCTCAACGGCGCCCCCACAATTTTAGATAAAGCAAATAAAAATTCCTTTGCACGTAAATGAACAGGCAATAAAGGAAAAGATATCTATACAGGGACAATAGGGATCTCAGCATCAGGTGGAAATCACAAGTCCACCTAAGTACTTAGGGCAACCCATAATAAACCATAGTGGTTTAAAAAATAAACGACTATAATCATTCTCATGCGTTAAGTGTATCAGTATGTGCTTGTAATCTATAAGTCCAAGTTTAAAATCACCGCAAAAACCAAACTTCTGAAAACTATTACGTATCTCCACCATTTTTGGTTTGCAGTGTGAAAACTTGCCAACAAGTGTGAACTTTAATGGCTCAGAAAGAGAAGCTTTCTCATCAGAAGAAATAACCAATGCGAGCTCACCACGATGCAAATATGGCTCCTTAGCCACAAACTGGTGACAAGTAGAATCAGGAGAAGACTGAAGGACAGAAGCAAATGACTTCTTTAAACTAAGCTCAGCTGAAGAAATATTCTGTCGATCAGTGACAACTGAGGCATAAGTTAATTTTCCTGAATTCAGTACAGACTGAGCTTTTTGTGGCAAAACAAGTGGTTAAAGATGACCGGTGGCAGCAGGGGTGACACGTAGTGGTCCGGGAGAAGGCGCATGGCTCGCAAGCGTGCAAGCTGAGAAGGACGCTTGCTGCCGACAAGAATTGAATCCATTGGCCGACCACCTGAGGTCGGAATGGAGTGGCCGGCGTCTGTAGGATCCAACATTTGTGGTCCAATGAGGTGGGACCCACCAATTGAGCCAATTGAGCCGCAATGCGTGCCAAATTCGCACGGATCCTGAGGTTGTCATGAATCATCCGTGGCCTTGGGCTCAATCCCCAAGGCATGGTTGGGGTCGCCCAAGGCCGGCGAAGACATGGTGTTGGTCCACCAGCGTGGGGCCCACTCAATTGGGCGGTAGCGCTAGGGTTGAAACATAGGGCAGCCGCGGTTGAAGGCTGTTTGGAGGCTGTGGTGGCATTTTCCAATGGTGTGGGGCCGGTTGTTGGACGTATGGTTTTGTCCGAGGGTAGTCCGTCCTTATTTAGACGGAGTTTTAGAGCACTTTAGTACTTGTGTCAAAGCTACCCAAAATTTTATCTACCACAATTGCGAATTGGATGACATATGGATTGTGCGTGGGACTCTAAATTTCTAACACATCCTAGTTTCAAGTAGAAAACGGCACTTCCCTCTTCGACAAAGAAGCTTAGAGATAGATCACGAGGTAATAATGACGAAATAAGAGTATCAACGTCGTGAACCTCTCTCTCTTTTGTTGACTAAATAGGTTTATGACCTTTGCCCAAAGTCTGGCCATTGAGATCAAGTGTTGAATGATCACAAGAAGGTCGACATCTTGTAAAGCAATTCCATACTCCAAGTTTGAGTGACGTGGAATACAATGTTAGCAATCGAGTGCTCGAGCAAGAGGCCTGGGGCAAAATTCCACATTTCTGTTGCACAAGCGGGAAATTCTCTTGCTTGAGTGAATTCCTGATTTGAGCTTCCTATCCTAATTATGGAAGTAGACTTAGGGGACTTCTAGGTCAAGTTTTACACATTTTTTACATCCTACTTTTGTGCCTATATATACTAGAACCCTTATATTTCATAAGGGAGCTTTTGGAAGAAAAATTACGCAAACACATAATCTCTACTTCTAAATTTTTGGACAACAAAAAAGAAGCAGAAGAAGAAGATAAGTGCAGAGTTTTGAAGTCTATGTGTTTGAATATTTTGATATGTGGTACTTAAACTTCCAATTGCTAGGATGACAATGTAACTTGTACTTTTAAGTTTTAATTCAATTTTTCGTTTTTTACTTCAAATATAATTTTTAATTGATTATTTGTTATTGATTTACCGTTTTTAATTATCTGGCCAATAGTTGAATAATTTATGAATTGTGTTGATACCAAGAGGTGATATGCACCTCTAGATCAAGTAAAAAGTAACATAGATTCCGATAAGAGATAAAAGTATATACCACCATGATCTATATATGATACGTGTTCTTTGAATGATGTTTGTTCTAAATACATTTTTGCTTATATAGAGGTTTGATAAAGATGTAAAGATACAAACTCATAAGAAAAAATAAGTTCGACTCAACTCGAGAGACTATCAAATAGTTTGAGAACATGGATTGTCAAAATATTATCAATTACATAATTATTTTTTTATTAAAGCATATAAGTGTAGATGAAATAAAAATCTTAGTGCCTTTTTTCATATTTAAAACTTTTCCAAAATTTTCAACGTGCTTATTAGTTAATGAAGTTAGAATTAGTTAAAAATCAATTACAACTCAAAATTTGAATAATTCAATTAAGGTTAGATTTAATTGAATTCATAATTAATACAAGTCCTCATTAGATTCCAGTTCAATAGAACAAGCCTCAAATCATATTTCAACACTAAAATGGGTAAAGAAAGCAGAAATGCCTGTTAGAATATACATAATAGATGGCATAGAGGCCCATTTAAAACAACCACAACCTCCAACAAGCATATGTAGATTCTACTCACCATATATCCATCCACAAGTGCTCACTTTTTCTTTAAAACTAATGTATGATTCTGGTAAATTCAAAATAAAACGGCTAAACTATGTCTTCTAATTTATGTAGCGATTTCATCGACCTCGGAGTGGAAAACAAAGCTCGGAAATGTTGTCGTTATATCCCTGCATTTAATCACAACTCAAAATTCAATGTACCAAGTGTGTAAATATACTAACAACGTATTTGGCTAAGCCTAAAGAAATATGTAGAAAATATTTTCGTGAAAAGTAAGGAAAGACTTAAAAAGTGAGTTTTTGAACTATAAATCCCCCGAAAAAAGTATCATTTTAAAAGCTCATCCTCGTGCAGCAAAAACAAAAAGTAACTTTACCCTTTTTTTAGGCTTAGCCAAGAGTAACATCAAGATACCTCAAATACGGAAGTGTCATTATTTTCATCAATGAAGGATTTCTGTCCACAAAATTGCGCCATTCAGATTTGTTTATTTTTCCATCCTGGTCTACATCTGCTTCGAGAAATGTCTGTTCAAGGAAGTAATATAATAAGAAAAGAATGAAGTACTGTGACACAATCATTCAACAAAACTTAGACTAAAAGTTATACCAGACAAAGAAAAGGATATACACATTGACGACACGATCTAACCACTAAACACACCGCCCCTATAATGCAAGACCATGGAAATCTAGAAAAATGATATTCGAAAACTCCCATTAAAGAACGGAAGGCTAGGGTTCTACACTACCCAATTAACAAGCCAAACAAAGTCTGGCGTAAAAAATACAACAAGATCAGACATCAAATAAATGGACCCTTTTTCTTTTTCTTTTTTTCTTCCTGCTTCTCTTTTACTTTTATAATTTCCTGGTAAAAATAAGTGGAAACTGCAATCCTTCAGCCAGTTATAAGAAATTTAAGCAATTAAGGCCATGGACAACCGTTAAGTGGAAAAGACAAGGTGTTTGTGTCCAGAAAAATCATGTAAGATATGATAGTGTACCTTATCAAGTATTATCTCAATACTGTCGTCTGTCAACTTCAATTCAGACTCACATAAAAGTGCAATCAACATTTGCTTAACCTACGAAAATCAGATACCATGAAGCAGTCTGCAAATCAGTGTCAATAAAAAGAAAAGAATACTAATACTGCGAAGGTTGACGGGATTGGTAACAGGGGGAACTGTTAGTGAAATATTTGGTCTGGTAGTAGCAACAGTAAGGAAAGTGGGCAATGGGATTGGAGACGGGAAAAAAGTACAGAGGAGGTTAATGGCAACAAGGGTATAGAGATGATGGGAGTAGCTTGTATTTTTTTTTCATTTTTTTATTTTTTCTTTTTGCCATTTTGAGGGGTTTGGAGTTGGCACCAGGGGAAGCTTGATGGTAATAACTGACAAAGGTAGGTGACTTGATGAAGATTTTACAGCTACATTACATGGACTCGAAAGGTTGGACATTGGTGCATGATCAATTATTGGTTCGTCTGAAAATCTACCATTTTTATGTTTGAAATGTAAATTCTTGTACCACACCCATGTCCAAGGGTCAAATGTCCAACATGGGAACTCGACCTTAATAAAAGGGTACAAGTAACGTAGCTTTAGTATTGTTTTCACGTCTCGTATAATGAAACTTGAGATAAATTAAAATTGTACTACCTCTTGGCGCTCAATATATCCTGTACCGTCTAAATCATATAGCTTAAATGTAACTGCATTGTTCCAAAAAATTCAAGAGTTATCATAAGTTTCTGCACGATAAACTACAAGGTGAATAAAGGGGGAAAAATAGGAATCATGAACTATTGTAGCATTTCTTTCAAACTCACAATTGATTTTATCTTCTTGAGGTGCATTTGGGTGGAAAACATTGAGTGATCTAACAAAGTCACCAAAATCAATAAATCCTTTTCTGTTGACATCAAAGAGATAAAAAATCTGCAAGCAGAACAGAACTGTCAAATATTATATTGCAGAAACATATCAACAGCTAAAAGAAACAAAGAAACAAGGAAAGCCAATCAATACTTCTTCTTTTGACATAAGAAAACAGAAGACGCTTTAGGAGTTGGGAAATTTCTCTGTCATGCACATCTTGGGACAACGTAATCATGATTTCAGAAGATCCGAGACCCCAAATTAAAATCCCAGGTTGTCCCACTAAATTACTCAAAGAGAAGCAACTGTCACAAAATAAGGAAGTTCTTTCCCCCATACAACCAAGAGAACAAATCAACTTAGCTCTTCCTCATGCCTAGCGATGTAGAGGAATGAAGAACTTAAGAGTTAATGAAATACTCATTACTCACCGTCTCAAATATACTCTGTTGGTTGACTAGATATGATTATTTTGACGGGAGTTTTATGTAATTTTCAGAACACGTCTTTGGATATGTAATACATATGTTATTAATTTTGTCTATGATTATACAAAATGGAATTATATTGAGCAAACCCTAAATTTGGGGTGCCCAATAAAGAAAATGAAGACATTTAGTTTAAGACAGAGAGAAGAATTGTTTGGTGGATCAACTCCTCAAATACCCAGTCAGCCAAACAAACCACTACCCGTTATTCATATTGCTTCAGTTAAGTGTATTTATACCCTTTCAAGACAATCAACAAATAAATTGCTCTCTACAGAAACATCGATTTGCTGAAGGTTCTCTACCGCTAAGTCATCCAAAAAAAGACATAATAAAAGTGAAATGAAATAAAAGAACAAAGCTCATATTCCAGTTTCTAATACAATAGACTAACTCAGCATTTACTGGTTGGTTAATAGACAAGTCAGCCAACTCAATAAACCTCAATATTATGCAGCATTGTACCCGATTCGCAAAAAGATTCTCTCTCTTTCTGTTCTTGAACAAAGCCAATTGAAATTCTTCCTGCATATTGAAAATGGTATCGAGTTCATATTTACATGTCATTAGGCACAAAATAATTCACATAGTTAGTACAATGCGTATGGTTTTGCTATTATTTCTTCTGTAGGACTGTAGGAGCAATAATGATATCAAATTAGAAAGACAGAAATAATGTAAAACAAGCTTCAATATTAAAATCACAGTCCAACAGAAGAATAGAAAACTGAAAAAGATCATAAAGTAGTTTCTCGTGGAATAATTATTTTGAAAGCAACCGATGTCCTGGTGCCACCTCCATTTAGATATACTCATTCAGATAAACATTCAATACCAAGCAAAAACCACCACATTGTAACAAGTACAAGTGTCAACTTGAGCATCCAAATTTATTTCAATAGTTTATAAATCATTATTAACATCTTCACATAAAGTTCAACAATAGCTCAATATAAATGTAAGTAAACAATTTGACAAGAAAAACAGCAGTTCCCAACTTTTCTACACAACTTTATCTAGTGTGCTGCAGATGATCTCAGATAATTGCTCTACAAGAACAGACTTCTTACAAATTATAGAGCATAGACACATACAAATACTGATTATTTGCATGAGCAATACCAAGTGATGCAAAAGGTTGCAAGAAATTATTGCAATTGCATTTACTTCACACAGGTCATAGAGGTACAAGATCTTCCAAAAACCAATGGTTTATGTATTCTTATGAGGAAAAGAAATGCCAGAAACAAGAAGCACGAGAACCAATATAGTATGAAAAGTACAAAGGATTGATGTTCAGTGAAAATCACCTTATTTATTAGGCCATCATCAATCACAGAGGCACTAATGCTCTTATACAATTCAAATAGTGCTTCAACTTCACTAACACTAACTGCAAAAGCAAGAACTGATATATTACTTTTTTTTATTATAAATACAACAATAAAAAAAAAAAAAAAGACATCACAAAAACACAGTTAATGTTCGTGCATAAATTATCTCTGCAATTTTCAACTAGATGCATGCACAAACAGAAGCATTCACAAAGATAAAAAAGAGTATTAATGTTAATAACAACAGAACTCTAACGGAGCAGCACGCAGTGATTCTAAAAGTTCGAAGGCAAAAATGAACAAAGCTAGAATGAAGAAATAGATCTTCAGATCAAGCCAGACCCAAGACAAGAGAGAGGGTAACTACAAAGAGGCCATCAAACAACTCATTTATTCATATAAAGTCAATTGCCCCAGCAAGAGAATCAGCAAAAGGCTTTCTGTAAATCCATGACGTAACACCTGCATGCCTGTATAAAATCTATAACCTCGCTAAAAATTACTTGTGTGTTAGCACGACAAACTCACGTTTTATCACGAACCTAACCACCAAGACTTTCTCAATTTGAAATGAAAGATATTCAGCATTTCTCCATATATTAATAATCAAAACACAAAAGAAACCAGCTTACAAGCTGTTTGGGAAGCAAGCAAAACAGGGTCTTCATGTCCAGGAAACTTCCTTCTTGCCTTAGAACTAAAACAGCCCATTTACTGTAGGAAGAACTTCACCAATAGACTAGTGCGCCAAGCGCCTAGAGATTCACTACAAGATCATCAAAACCGTCTGAACCTTGCAAATTTCGCACAAATTAAAACACTAAATGTCCCAATCAATAAACCCATGTTTTCAAACAAAGATTTTATAATAAATGTGAAGTTTGTAATCAGAAAACAGCATTTGATCCTTCATCAAACAACCCCAACCACCCTTCCCCAGACAAAGGAATAAGGATCCAACGCCTACCTTAAGCCCTGTGCGATGGCCAAAAATCTGCAAAGGAGAAGGTATTTTGTTTCAAAAAGACAGATTATTTTAGTTTCAAAAGGAAAACAAAAAATTGACCATAATCAATCACCATCGAGAATTTTGAGGGGAAAAAAACTCAGAAGCCAAAATTCCCAAAAGATTTTACCAACAAAATCGTAAACAGAAGGGAAATCTCAGCACTTACCAAGAAAAAGGTGGCGGAAAACGCCGCCTTTAACGAGAAAAAATGTGTTCACGCACAATGGGAATGTGTATTGTATAGAGAAATTTTGGAAACACCGGGGAGGCAAAAAGGGACGAGAAATAGGACAATGTTGCAAAAGTGTTAGGGCACGCGCGATTTCGAAGCGTGGGAAAGGACAGAAAATTCGATTTGGGATTATGGAGGTGTCAGGTGTCCGTTTGTCTGGGAATAAAGTTGAATGGAAAGTTAATTAGGGCTTATTTGCACAAATGGTCCCTGACTTTTGCACTTACTGCGGGTTGAGGACCTATCTTTTTATTTTTGGCAGTTTAGCCCCTATTTCAAATGTTTTTGGTAGCAATGGTCCTTTTCATCATTTTCCATCCAAATCCCTGTTAAAGTTGACGGTAGAAAATTTTTTATTTAAAAAGTAAATGAAAATTTGCAGCAAAAGTCCCTAATCTTTTAGAAAGTATTGAAAAGTTCCATAACTTTCTAAAACTAACACATATGACCCCAAACCTTTTTGACAATTTAACCCCCAACTTAAATAAATTAAAAATAACTCATAAATATTTTCAAAAATACAAATAAGTCCTAAATCTTTTTATTTTTTTACAGATTTACACTTAAAATAAGAAAAAAGTGTGTCATCAAGCCCCAAAATTTTTAATTTTGTTCACCAAAATGACATTTAAATTGTGTTTGATTAAAATCATATTTTTTAGTAAAAATTGTTGAAATGTGTGGTTTAAAAGTTGTGGGACCATAAAATGTGTGGTTAACATTATTGTTGACTTTGATCTTAGCTTTTTATAAAATCAAAATTGGAAACAAACGGGCTGTTAGAGTCTCTACAGATTTTGTCCAACGGGTTAATTGGGCTGAAACCGAGCTGACCCATCAAAAAATATTTTTGACCCAAATCACACCCCACCCCCACCCCCACCCCCACCCACACCCACACCCACACCCAAGTTCTCTCTGGTCCCAACAAAAGGGGGGAATTTTCCCCCCTTGTTTCCGGCACCGGCGGGAGCGCCGGTGCCGGAAACAAGGGGGGAAAATTCCCCGCTCCTTTTCGCGAAAAACCAGGGAGCTCCCTGGGTTCGCGAAAAACCAGGGAGCTCCCTGGTTTTTCGCCAAACCTGGTTTCGCGATTGCGAAACCAGGGAGCTCCTGGTTTCGCGACCCTGGGGGGGGATTTCTTCCCCCCTTTGTCGCCGGGATTTCCCGGCGACAATCATCCCTCCCCCCCGATTTGGGTGGGGTGGGGTGGGGTGGTGAAGATTTTTCTCTTTTTTTTTTTTATTATTTAAAAAAAAATTTAAATTTATGTTGGACTGGTCCATTAGCCCACGACAATTAACCCGTTGGACAAAATCTGTAGAGACTCTAATAGCCTGTTTGTTTTCAATTTTGATTTTATAAAAAGTTAAGATCAAAGTCAATAATAATGTTAACCACACATTTTATGGTCCTACAACTTTTAAATCACACATTTCAACAATTTTTACTAAAAAATTTGATTTTAATCAAACACAATTTAAATGTCATTTTGGTGAACAAAATTAAAAAATTTGGGGCTTGATGACACACTTTTTTCTTATTTTAAGTGTAAATCTGTAAAAAAATAAAAAGATTAGGACTTATTTGTATTTTTGAAAATATTTATGAGTTATTTTTAATTTATTTAAGTTGGGGGTTAAATTGTCAAAAAGGTTTGGGGTCATATGTGTTAGTTTTAGAAAGTTATGGAACTTTTCAATACTTTCTAAAAGATTAGGGACTTTTGCTGCAAATTTTCATTTACTTTTTAAATAAAAAATTTTCTACCGTCAACTTTAACAGGGATTTGGATGGAAAATGATGAAAAGGATCATTGATGCCAAAAACATTTGAAATAAGAGCTAAACTGCCAAAAATGAAAAGATAGGTCCTCAACCCGCAGTAAGTGCAAAAGTCAGGGACCATTTGTGCAAATAAGCCAGTTAATTAGAATAAAGTTGTAGGGAAATTGGTGCAAATAATCCCTAATCTTTGTCTTTATTGTGCAAATGGTCCCTAACCTTTGTTTTTTAGTACATAAGTCCCAAATCTATGTATTTTAGTGCACAATTAGTTCCTATTTAATATAAAAGACAAATATACACTTATTTTTAATTAGAAAAATTTTCAATTGAATTCTTAACCTCTGCAAAAAGTACAAATGGGTCCGATACTTTTATTTTTTTAATAAAAACTAGTATATCACTTGTGCGATGCACGGTACTTGTTTTTTATGATAGTGATTTTAAAATAGTGTATTGTTTATTTATTACATTCAAATAAAAAAAATATCATATAAATAACATTTGATTACTCATTGATATTAAAAACAAAAAAACAAAACAAAACAACATAAATAATCCAATTTTTTCAAACGTCTCTTTGAAAACGACGTTTGTGGTCAAATTGGTTGGCAGTCCATTCTTATCACAAATCAACATCTTTAATCCCGTACGATTTGTAACACTAGACAATGCAGCATAAAGTTATCCATCACTAAACACTGGTTTTTTCAGATATAATCCCACACGGAAGAAAGATTGACACTGACTCTGGCGTATGAGACAATTAATTAATTTTTGGCGTAGCTCATTAAATAATTCACTAATTTGTATATTATAATTTGAAATTTGATTTTTTAAATTGTAAATATGTAGATTGCATTAATGATATTAAGCAAATTTATTATTTTTCTATTTTTAGACAATTAGTAATATTTACATACTATAAATCTTATATTGATTAATTAATGTAGCATTAAATTTGTTATTATTAATAATTGAAGTGAATTTATTTTGTTTTGGAAGGTGTGTATTTTTTAATTGGAAATGTTAATTCATAATTTTATTCATTTTTATCGATTATCATAGTAAATTCAAAACATTAGGAAGTTGAACTGGGGGTACCATTTACACTGTATTGGAATATTGATAATTAATTATCTGAAATTGGGCAATTACTTAACAAATGAATCATTGAAAATTTCATCCGGGCTGCATTATTGTTTCAAATGCATTATTTTGCTCGGTTGTGAGATTATAAACAATTTTTTTCCCATTCTTCAGCCAGGGTGTTTCTATCATAACGCATTCATCTTGTATAAGTCTATTACTGCAAATTGAAACATCTAAGATCTGAGAGAAGTGCGTTGTTTGAAATTCTCGAAGACTATTTTCATTTCTCCGTAATGGTTTTTCAATCTCTGCGAGTGTATAATTTTTTTTATTTCATCATCACTCAATTCTAAATTTGTAAATTGAGACAAATAGACAACTATAATTAATTTAAAAGACAAACAAATAATTATTATTATTATGTAATAAAACATTTAGGAGCAGAATCTAAGTATTTAACGTTTTAAGCCTATGTAATAAAAAATTATCATATAATAAAAAATTAATAAAATTTAACGTTAATTAGTTAACGTTCTTAACCTGTCATTTGTCTAGAACCCTTTTGAGAATCTAGAATCTGAGGCGGTCTTTGAATCGTATGAATTTAATTTTGAAATTATCATATCTAGGTTATTAGTTTAATCAACTTATTATTTTTAATCAATAAATCAGATACTTTGATAATATAACACAATTATATATTTTTCGTGTATTAATGTTTTTTTTAACTGCAACCTATTTAAACCCACTTTGGGAAGCATATAAAATTTGTGGGAAAAATAAGTCTATTTTCAAGAAACTATTGCATTATTGCAAATAGTTCCCGTGCATTGATGTTTCATTTTTTAAAAAAAAAAATTAAATCATGTATAAATTAAGACTTTGGAACACACAACCTCATCTATTTTGTGTTTTGAAGTGAATTTATCTTGTTCTGGAAGATATGTATTTTTTTTAAATGTTAATTCTTAATATTATTCATTTTAACCGAGTATTATAAGAAATTGAAACATTGGAAAGCTCATTCTGATTAAATTGTCTTGGAATACTGAATTATTAATTACTTAATGTTGGATAATTAATTAAATTTTAATATTATAAAATATTAAAATTCTGTCAATTGATTTAATTATATTTTTTGCTGACTGTGCATAAATATAAATAATAATATTATTATTATTATAAAATATAATATTAAAACTTAATGAGTAATTTTCTATTATAATTTGAAAAATAATTTTTTAGTGTGCATAGATAAAAAAAAAAATTAATAATCGACACAAATATTATTAGATTGATTGATTTTTCAGCTACAATAACAGTTTAAATCTTACCAATTGTTTAAATCAAATGAATGTGTTTTCGTATCTATTTAATATCAGATTGTGTATTTATATATATATTGTAAATTACAACTAATTTTAACTGTTTCTTAGTTAACATGGAAAAAAAAATTTAAGGGAAGGTTTGATTATAATTTTCAAATTTTTAAGAAGTGTTTCCGGCTTAATTTTTGGCGCCGCTCATTAAATAACCTACTTATTTGAATATTATAATTTACAAATTAATTTTCTAAATTGTAAAGATACATATTGTGTTAATGATATTCTGCAAATTTATTGTTTTTCTATTTGTAGACAATTAGTAATATTTACATACTCTAAATCTTATATTGATTAATTAATCTATCATTCAAATTTGTTATTACTAATAATTAAAATGAATTTATCTTGTTTTAGAATATGTGTATTTTTTAATTGAAAATGTCAATTCATAATTTTATTCATTTTTATCGAGTATCATAGAAAATTCAAAACATTGAGAAGCTGAACGGCGATACTATTTACACTATATTGGAATACTGTCAATTAATTAACTGAAGTTTGGCAATTACTTAACAAATGAATCGTTGGAAATCTCATCCGGGTTGCAATTTAAATTTGATTATTAATTACCTGATATTGGGTAATTAATTAATTAAATTAAATATTTATTTATATATATGTAATATATATAAATGAGAGCGTTTTGAGCGGGAAAATGTGTTGACTTTTGCTGATGACTATCATTCTTTTATATATATTAAGATTAAGATTAAGTTATTAAGATAATTTGAAAGTTGATTTTCTAAATTGTAAAGATGCAGATTACGTTAATGATATTCTACAAAAGAAAATTTATATTTGTTGACAATTAGTAATATTTACATACTCTAAATCTTATATTGACTAATTAATGTATCATTCAAATTTGTTATTAATAATAATTAAAGTGAATTTATCTATTTTTGGAAGATTGTGTATTTTTTAATTGAAAATGTAAATTCATAATTTTATTCATTTTTATCGAGCATCATGGAAAAGTCAAAACATTGGGTAGCTGAACAGCCGGTACTATTTACACTGTATTGAAATACTGATAATTAATTAAATAAAATTGGGCAATTACTTAACAAATAAATTATTGAAAATCTCATCCGAGTTGCACGTTAAATCTGATTATTAATTACCGGATATTAGGCAATTAGGCAATTTAATTTAATATATATATATATATATATATATATATATATATTCTGTGTGAGATGTTTGAACGGGAAAATGTGTTGACTTTTGTTGGTGACTATCCTTATTTTATATATATCAAGATTAAGATAATTTGAAATTTGATTTTCTAAATTGTAAATATGCAGATTGCGTTAATGATATTCTGCAAATTTATTACTTTTCTATTTGTAGACAATTAGTAATATTTACATACTCTAAATCTTATATTGATTAATTAATGTATCATTCAAATTTGTTATTACTATTAATTAAAATGAATTTATCTTGTTTTGGAAAATGTGTATTTTTTAATTGAAAATGTTAATTCATAATTTTATTCATTTTTATCGAGTATCATAGAAAATTCAAAATATTAAAAAGCTGAACGGGTAGTACTATTTATACTATATTGGAATACTGATAATTAATTAAATGAAGTAGGGCAATTACTTAATAAATGAATCATTGGAAATTTTATCCGGGTTGCACATTAAATCTGATTATTAATTATCAAATTTTGGGTAATTAATTAATTTAATTTAATATTTATTTATATTTATATATTATTATTATTCTGTGAGAGACGTTTGGGCAGGAAAATATGTTGAGTTTTGCTGATGACTATCCTTCTTTTATATATATTAAGATTAAGATAATTTAAAATTTGATTTTCTAAATTGTAAAGATGTAGACTGCGTTAATGATATTCTGCAAATTTATTATTTTCCTATCTGTAGACAATTAGTAATATTTACATACTCTAAATCTTATATTGGTAAATGAATGTATCATTCAAATTTGTTGTTACTAATAATTGAAGTGAATTTATCTTTTGTTTTGGAAAATGTGTATTTTTTAATTTAAAATGTCAATTCATAATTTTATTCATTTTTATCAAATATCATAGAGAAATTCAAAATATTGAGAAGTTGAATGGGCAGCACTATTTATACTGTATATAAATACTGCTAATTAATTAACTAAAGCTGGACAATTACTTAACAAATGAATCATTGGAAATCTCACCCGGGTTTAGGCATGGCAATGGGCCAAGCCGAGTCCGCTTGGCCCATAAAAGACGAGCTCGGCTCATCGGGCTCGGTTCGTCCCCAATTTTTGAGCTCAGTTTGGTCCACGAGGTCGTGGGCCGAACGAGACGAGCCGAGCCGAGCCGAGCCGAGCTCGTGGTGAGCTCAGCTCGACCCTAATTTTTTTTAAATTTAAAAATAAAAAAGAAATACAATATCGAGAATCTTTTATGTTAAAAATTAAAGATTTAATACCTTCCTCTCTTTTTGTTTTTGTTTTTGTTTTTTTAAAATTTGAAAATAAAAAATAACTACCATATCGATAATCATTTATATTAAAAATTAAATATTTAAAATCCTCTTCATTTTTTCGGGTTTGAGATCGGCTACTTTAAAAGTAGACAAACAAGATGTTACGTGTACAATTTTTTATTAAAATAAGAAAAAAATATCAAATACATAAGTACTAATGCAAAATAATACTTACTACGAATATGATTAATCCATATTTAAATCTTCAAGTTCTTCGGACATTATTCTGTCTACTTTGTCTTGGATTCGAAGTTCGGCGTCATCTCAATCCTTTAGACACAGTAAGCTTTCTAAAATGTCGATTTTGAGTCTTGACCCGATATCAAATAAAACCCTGCCACTTGTACTAAATGCAGCCTCCGAAGCTACAGTTGAGACCAGAGATGTTAGTAGATCACGTGCTGTTTTTAAAAGAATTGGGTAACTACGATGATGTTGTCTTCACCATCGTAGTATATCAAAGTTTTTTTTCTCTTCGTCATCTAACATACTAAGCACATCATGCGCAAAATACCTAACTAACTCTACATGCGAATCATTAGAACGGGGAAGAGGAGAACTAGAAGAAGAACCAACTAATTGTTGACCTTGAGGTCCTGGACCACTCCTATATGTACTGACGTAACTCCATAAATCAATGTCATCAGTTGATGACAAAGTATATGTTAGATTATGAGGTCATACAATGTTCGTATCGATCTTTTCAGCATAAACATCATACATAGAACATAAAATTTATTCTAAATTAGCACACGTGACTGGATTTTCGTAAGTTAATTTATCTGAAATTGTCATTATTGTTACTTTCGTACCCTCTAAGTTAAGTCGAGGATCCATGATACATGCTAATAGAAATAATATAGGCAATTGTTCCCAATATTTATTAAATTTAGCTTCCATAACATGTATAATACTAATAAAAAGAGAAAAAATATTATACCTATTAAAATTATTAGCAATATAATAGAAATGATTTAAAACAAGTGGAGTAGTTGGGTAATACACACTAGAACATGCAGTTGTTGCGTCGTAAATTTTTTTTATAAATTTTCTAATATGACCACATATTTTCCAATCATGTAATTCTAAATCATATTATGAGTCGTGTGAGTGTCGGTCATTATAATAGACTGTAATACAATCTTCATAACCTTCACATGATTTAAGTATAAAATATGTTGAATTCCATCTATTAGCAACATCAGTTGCAAAACTTTTTGATTGCAGCCCATTTTCTGTACATAGAGCAGCAAAAACTTGTTTTATTGATGGTGATACCGAAATATAATTAATAACATATCTAACTTTTTTAAATTGAGGTTGTATAAATTTTAATCCATCTTGTACAATTAAATTAAACATACACAACGAATATAAAATAAAATACCATCAAAATCTGGACTACAATGTTGCATTAATTTTTCAATTACTATATTATTTGGGCCTGCATTATCAAATGTAACACTACGGGCCTTAGAATCACATTTAAATTCATTTAACACGTCTAATAAAGCTTGATAAATATTATTTCCATTATGAGGATAGCCTATTTGTTTAAATGCTATTACTTTTTTATGCATTATCCAATTATTATCAATATAGTGTGCAGTTGTAACCATGTATCATTTTTTATTACAACCTGTCTATAAGTTTGATGTAAAAGATACAACACCGTTATAATTATTAATATCATTAATTATAACTTATTTCTTTGTTTTATATCTAACAATAATGTCTTTACAAAGTGTATTTCTAGAAATACTAACGTACCTTGGTTGTAGTTATTTTTGAACGAATGACGTCCAATGGGGATTGTCCACCAAGCATAGTGGAAACTCAACATTTGCTATCAATTCCGCCAGTCCTTCGTGGCGCATGAGTTCTTGTGAGTATATCCAGTTGTTGACAGCGGGACTATTGGACCTGGCTCTCGGAGAGCCAAACTAGAGTTGTGCCTGATTTGTATCCAAACTTCCATGTTTGTATTGACACTTTTTGAAGTGCTTGTTTAGATAGGTAGTGCATATCCCCTTGTGCCAAGCAAACTTTTCCTAACAGTGTTTACACTGTGCTTTGAACTCAGTGACTCCATTCACTAGTTTACCAGTCGGCACCAACTCAAAATGCTGACAACACTTAGCCTTTTGTTTGGTGGCTTTTCGTTTAGTGCTAGAGCCTATGATACTTTGTGTATCGGTATCTTTTTGAAAGTCTTCCAAATCAATTGGATCAGTGCTACCACCAAACTGATTAAGAATATCGTCTGGAATTTGAATATCATTAAGACCATTGAAATTATCATCACTTCGATTGTATGCCATTTGGAATAATATAATAAAGAGAATAGAAGAAAATGAAGATATAGTAGAAACTAGAAATGCAGAGAATTAGTAGAAGTAGAAAATTACAACTTAAAATTATAGAGTAATATCTAGATAATGAGATACTAGATACTAATTAGAACACTAATATTGAGAGAATGTAATTTGAGAATTGTTAATAGATTGAAACTTTGAGTATATAATTCAATGAGAGATAAGAGATTGAAGTGTGAAAAAATGAGTTTAGAATATAGATATTTATAGGAAATAATGAAAATAAAAACCAAAAAATAAAAAATAAAATAAAAGTATTGTGACCGTTGGCGAGCTACGAGCCGAGCCGGCTCGTGGGCACGAGCCCACGATCCCAAATGAGCTGGGCTCGTGGGCTCATTCCCACGAGCCCACCACTTTTTTTTTGAGCTCGGCCCTAACTCGTGTTTGTTTCTCGACGAGCCCGAGCTGGACTGAACTTTTACGAGCCGATCCGACGAGGTTTTTTACCACCCCTATCCGGGTTGCATATATATATATATATATTATTATTATTATTATTATTATTATTATTATTATTATTATTCTGTGAGAGACGTTTTGGAAAGGAAAATGTGTTGACTTTTGCTGATGACTATCTTTCTTTTACATATATTAAGATTAAAAAAAAACTAACAAATTGATAATATACTAAATTATTTTGTATATTTTACGAACTATTATAAAATAACTAAAATTGATTCAATGTCATAAAATTATATACGACATTTTGTTATTTATTTAACTTAATTTTTATTCAAGTTTTTCATCACATAACAATTACACATACCTAAAGTGCAATAATATTATATTTTTCTCTTGGGAAAAATTTAATTGATACGATTATAATAATATATTTAATATGCTAAATTAAATATTATTTAATAAATATAATAGACTTATTTGCACATTTTGCAAATGTTAGAAATCCAATTACAATTTTTTAAACTAAAATTAAGGGTATTTTTTTTAATCAAATAAGGACCAATTGTGTACTAAAGTACATAGGTTAGGGACTGCTTCACCAAAAAATAAAAATTAGAGATCATTTGCACAATAAAGACAAATATTAATGACCATTTGCACCAATTTCCCTAAAGTTGTATGGAAAGTTTTCCATTTAAGGAAATTATCATTTGCCTCCCTTTAATTAAGGAAAATGTCACTTTAACTACAATGATTGCCAACAAAAATGGATTTTGGCACAAATCATCCTTAACTTATGTTCATCACGCGATTTTGATCTATAAACTTTTATTTCTTGTGGAGAGATCCGAACATATGCTTTTAGGTGCGTAAGTGGTCATTTTGAATAGATTCCATCAGAGTTTTGTGCATGGACTGATGGATTTCGCTTTCTTCTCAAAATAGAGACGAATTTGTCAAATTCAAAATAAGACGTGTGTTTGAAATAAATTATAGGGTAATTTTTAATTTTGGTCCCCAACTTTCAAATCTGTAACAAATCTATCCATAACTTTTTTTTTTAGTATCAGGCATTCCCAACTTTTCAATTTGTTGCAAATCATGTCCCAATTGACATATTTTGACAATTTTGCTCTCCTTTTTAAATAAACAAAAATAGGAAAAAAGATAAAAACAACAACAACAAAAAAATTGTAAATAAAGTTCCATAACTTTTAAAAAGCACAAAATAACTCAATCTTGTCCAAAACCCCATCACGCCCCACCGCCAAATCACTTCCACTATAACATCAAGAAATACATTACAGATTGAAATTTGTAGACATTTAAGGTCTAATCTGCCATTTTTGAAATGTCAACTGTTTTCGAGTCTAGTGTGAGTGTGTAGGTTTCTTTTTCTTATTAGGAACCCAGGCTTTTGTGAAAAGGATTTAAGAAACGTTGAACAACCTTGTATCATTCGACAATGGCGATAAAATCCCTTCCCTTACGCTCCAGGCTGAGGCTATTGCCTGAAGTCCATCCACACATGTCTGATTGTTTGTTAAAATACTGCTAAGAAGTGTCTAAACATCGTTAACTTCGAAAAGAGGAAGAGTTTTCAAAGAAGTTCCATTGACAGTTAAAAAAGAATTCATCAAATAATCAATATTAAGCTCAGCTAGAAATTTGCAATGGTGTGTGTATTTGTGCGAGAAAGAGAGAGATGTACAAGAAAAAGCATGAGGTGTAATTTAAAATGGAAAAAAAATAACAAGTATTTTATGAGCATTTATTTCTCATCTCCTTCTTTTTGAATCTGACTTTTTTTATGATAAAATAGTAACTTATGTCTAAAATTTGAGAGAAAGATTTGAGAAAAAAAGATGGGTTGTTGTTATTCAAGAATTGAGAGGCAAGAAAGGCTCGAAGGAAGTACATGAAGCAATTTGTGAAAGCAAAACAAGCTTTTCAGCAGCTCATAGTATGTATCTCCGGTCACTCAGAACCATCAACTTCGCCCTTATTCAGTTTGCCACCGGCGAGACTAATCTCTATTCCCACCAAAACATGAACACCAACCATCATCTTCCTCCACTACCTCCCCTCACGCCTTCACCAGCCCACCGCGTCCAATAAGTACCACATCCGAAGCCACAACGACGAACTCCTATGCCATCTGCCCACCACTGCCACTGCCACTGCCGCTGCCGCTGCCGCCACGGCCACAGCCACGGCCAACTCCGCCGTCTTCATTTGGGTGGAATTTCTTCATGTCATATGCATGAAAGTCAGCGGATAGGAAGAATGGGAGGATACAACCATTGGTTCTAGGTGGGCTGGGGTGGGTGGGATTTTTGGTATGAAGTTATTTTGTGTTTTTTAAAAGTTACGAGACTTTATTTGCAATTTTTTTTTTGTTTTTATCTTTTTTCCTATTTTTGCTTATTTAAAGAGGATGACAAAATCATCAAAATATGTCAATGGGGACGTGATTTACAATAAAATGAAAGATTGGGGATGCCTGGTGCTAAAAAAGAGGTTAGGGGTATATTAGTTACAGATTTGAAAGGTTGGAGACCAAAATTACAAATTATCCTTATTTTTAATATATGTTATAATATTTTTTTTACAAAAATAAAATGCAAACAAATAATAAATTAACAAAATAAGAAATAAAAAAATAAAAATTAATGACATGGATTAAGAATTTTGATCTATTTTCAGTTAAATTAATTTTTTAAATGTTTTTAATTTAAATAACCAATAATGGTTTGAATTATTTTTTTAGTATTTAGAATTTTATTTTTTAGAATTTTTTTTTAGAATTTTATATTTTTAAAATTTTTGTTTATATAAATTTTTATTTAAATAAATTTTGTTTTCCTTGTTTTAAGTGTTTTGCATGTTTTCATTGCAAATACTCAAAACGATAAAAATGTGTTTTGAATTTTGTGTTATAAATTTAACTTTGTTTTCGAAAATGAATTTTAAACAATATTCTCAAAACATATACAAGCATTGACACTTCTTTTATTTTTGTTTCTTACTATCGTTTATGCTGTTTTCATTTACATTGTCAAATCAGATACACCTTACAAAAAAAGAACACACAAAGTGAATATTGTTTACAATGAGCTACCACTTCAACAAAAGTACAATATTATATAGTCAATTATTAAAATTTCTCACAATAAAATCAATAATTATTAATTTTATTATTCTTAAAATATATCCTTGGAGATCCCTATTAATACGTTATTAATTTTATAAAATTTGATATCAAATGTTCGTCAATCATCAAAGTTCAAATCACCAAAAAGTCTTCACTGAGTTCAATTTACTATTTGTAGTACCACTATATAAAACTCATATCTGATTGCAATTGTACTTATATAAATGTAAATAAAATAACATCATTGAACAATACAATAAAACATATTATCAAAAACCGTGTTTTTTTTATCCTTATTGGAATTGCTACTTTAACATTTTAATTATTAACAATTAAAAAATAATTTTTTAATTATATTAACAATTGACAATATTATTGTAAAAATACGTACAACGTACGCATGTCTAACTAGTGATTAAAATAGCGCTATCTTAATATTGTACACATTTTCAATCTTTTCTAGTAGGCTTAGTTTGGTATTGGTGTGCTTTTAATAGAATATTGCTGTGCTGCAGAAAGAATCAACTGTGGAGAAAATCAGATAAGTGTTTGGTAAAATCTTGTTTCAAAATTGCTGTATGTTTCAAAAGTAGCATTTGAGCAGTTGGTAAACAAAAGTGATTTATTGATGTAACGGTATTAAATTACTAAAAAGGATACTGATTATAATAATGTTATTTTGTATTATTATTATTATCACGAGTGGTAAAATTCAGTTTTTTTCTAGTTAAATATTTTTTAACAAGACAATGCATTTATTATTATTATTATTTAAAAATAAAAATAATAAAAACTTAATAAATTTCAAATTTTATAAAAATTACAAAATAAAAGTATAGTCATTTAGTGTAAAAATTAATTAAATTTATATTATTTTCTATGATCTAATTTGCATCAATTCAGTTTCTCAAATGAATATTAAAAGAATTAGTTTAATTAATTAGTGGTGAAATTGGTATTGTAATAATATATAAATAAAAAAGCTAAAAGCAAAATCTAAAAAGCTGTTATTTTGTTGCTCCTCAAAATTTGCTGCCAAGTGAGTCAGATTATTTTATAATCATTTTAAATTTTTTTGCCAAACGCCTATTGTTTGAGAATCATAAATTGGGCTCCAAAATCATTCTCAAACGGAGCCTACATTGTACATTGGATGCCATTATTGGAGAATGCAATAAGACAAAAGAAACACGTAACAACAAAAACATGTTAGAATCAATCATGAAAACTTGTAATTGCATATTGTGGGCGGATTCAGGTGGGGGCGGGTAAAAATCGTTTTTTATAGTATAAAAAATATTAGTATAAATTTTTTTATTTTTTAGTAATCGTCCGATCTTAAAATGCAATGTTTTTTTTCAGTAATAGTCCATACTCTAAAAATTCTTAAATCCACTCTTGATATTGTATTGATAGACAATTATCAAGAGAATAATATTGTCGGTTTTGAAGAGACATTATTTACAAAATGCAAGAACAATGTAACCGTCTTATAAATTGTCCAAAATTTTCGATAAATGATATTTGGAGACCAATTAACAAAGGCTACAACTTGAATTTGAGTTTGTAAAAAAAGTCATAAACACGAAATGCCATCTCTTTCACAAAACTGACTGAAGCTCCATATTATCAACAAAATAATGATTGGCTAAAACAATCAGTTCCTCACAGCGGATTTTTCAAGATATATAGTTGTCTAACATAGGGAGAAATGAACACATACTTCTTTGGTTTTTGTTCTAGAGCAATTGTTATGTCTAAGTGGTGTCTTGAAATCATTGGAGAACTCAACTCAATGATCTATATCTTGACTTCTATAGAAATTGTTGATAGTCTTGTTGTCCAAAACTAAATACAAGGCTATGGAAACACGCTCCCATTTTATTCATATATTTTGTAAAATTTACGACTTACCATTTACTTATTAGTCACACATTCTATATAACTAATAACTTATAAATATTTAAAAAATAATTTTATCATTGCCAAACATGAACTGAACTAATATTTAAAGAATATTTTGATGATATTAAATACATATTTGACAATGTTGAAATTATTTTTTAAATATTTATAAGTTGTGAGATCATAGATAATAAGTGGTTAGTAAATTGTGGATCCTATGAAATATTTGGACAAAAATTATGTTTTATTAATTTGACTAGCTTGAATTATAATTTAAATTTAACCAAAATTTTTTGTTATATTCTCATTTTAAGTGTTTGTTTGGTTAAGCTTAAATTATAATTTTAGATAATCAAATTGATCAAGTATACTTTTCATCTACTCCACAATTACTATATACTTATTATATACACATTTTAGGCTTGTTCGGTAACCATTTTTTCCCAAAAAAACTCAGAGCTTGTTTGGAAGAGATTTTAATGGGTTTTTTATTTTTTATTTTTTGACTTTTGGGATAAAATGACTGAAATGACCTTTTGCTTTCTAAAGGAGCCGTAATATTTGACTAGAAAATGGGGTCATTTTATCCTAAAAGTCAAAAAATAGAAAATGAAAAACCCATTAAAATCTCTTCCAAACAAGTTCTCAATTTTTTGCCTACTATTTTTGACTTTTCAAACTTTTTACATTACAAAAAAAATTTGAAAAATCAATAAAGTAGCCAAAAAAATTCATTTTTTGAAAAAAATAACTACACCGAATAAACCCTTTTATAAAAATCACAATTTATTAATATTTAAAAATAATTTCAACACTAAAAAAAATGCAATTATTACCATTTGCCTTAATTTTCCTTTATTAATGTGGAGTCACTGGAGATCTCCCATTAAAATGAACGTTCCAAAGTCATCTTTAATCATCCGCCACGTGCTCATCTACACACAAAAACTCTATGAAATAATTGCACCCTAAACTTCCTCCCCTTTCAAAAAATCTAACAAAGAGCGCTGCGAAGCTAAGCTGAGCTGTTCCCGCCGGTACGTATGACCACCATTGTACAACTCTCCCCCACCTCACCTTCTCATACAGACATATACATACATATAGATACACATATATATACACAAAATCAAATTACAAAAATCAGAGAGAGATAGAGAGAGAATGGGATAATCTTCTCCCGCTTTTTCCCCTAAACAAAACCCCTTAATTTTCACTCTCTTCACTCTTTCTCGCAATCGGGAGATTAATTTTCTCGTATATATACGTGAATACGTGATATACGCACATTATTATTATGTATAGAGAAAGAGGAGGAGGAGGAGGAGCAGCCGGGAAGGGGGAAATGGGTCACGCGGCGAATCTGAAGAGAATCCAGGAAGCCCTAGATAAGCAAATGGAGCGATCTCATTCCTCATCATCTACTGTCTTTGCGAGGGGGGGAATCAACGGAAAGGATCCCCGCGCTGCCTTCAAATCCAAGGATTTGTCTCGCTCTTCTGCCCCGGATAATATGGCGAAATGCTCTGATGGTTAACCCTTTTATCCCTTTCTCTCGATACTTTATATGTGCCTTGACACGCTTGTTTGTAAAATTGAGTTTTTGTGATGGCCGTTGATTGACAGTTGAGGATCTTGTTATTGTTGTTAATGAAGTGATTTTTGTATGTATTCGCTTGAGTGCTATATTGATCGGATGCTGATTGGTTTTAAGTAGTCAGTTAATTGGGTCCTTAACAATTCAAGAAAGTGACATGACTGTTTAAAGTACACGGTGTGTCTTGAGGAAGTTTATGTTGAGTTGCCTTTATCCCGGTTTAATATTGATGTCTAAAGTTAAAGATGGTATGTTCCTTGTTTGCTTATCTATTGATTTGCTATTGGTATTCGAGTGAAGATATATAATAAATATTTGCAATCAATCATTTATCACTTGGAGGAGACATCCCACTAATCCTCTTGAAAGTGAGGGGTGCCTTTGGGAATGGGGACATAGGACTGCTATCTTCTGCTGGCTGTGCTCCATGTTGCATTTTGTATAGAAGCGAGCCATGACAGTTTTATGCATACAAGAGATTGTGTCAATTGCCTTTGTCCCCACACAGATTTCTCTATATGCATAACTAACATTTGCCTATAGAATACCAATCAAGCAATACACCAGAAAATTATGCGAACAAAACTTTTCTTCTTCCGTTGTGGCTCGTGACTAGCAGAATGATGAAGTTGATATTCTGATAATGAATCTTATGCAATCACTTTGTTATATGTCTTGGATTCATCACTTTGGTTGAATTCAATATTTTATCTGCATTATAAAAATTACAAAGAAACAAAGATAGAAGCTTTGATGAATTTTCTGAGTTCCCTTTTATTTGTTATTTCAAGCTTATATAGCCATAGTATGACAGAACTGGACCTGATAGATGTAGTACTTTGGCATTTTCTTTGTGGAAAATATTTATTTAGGCTTAGATGGCTTTGGGAACAAATGGTTGTAGTTTAAATGCATAGGTTGGATTTAATGGGTGGGGAAGGGTCAACTCATGAATCTAGGTTGGAGGTAGTGCCTTTTCAAAAATTATGGAAATCTTCTATGTAGGCAAAGACAAGTGTACATTTCCCATTTTAACTTGTATTTATACTACATTTAAAGCTTTCCTTTTCTTGATCATTTTTCTTTTTTCTAATTTATAATTTAGTAAAAATATATTTTAGCTAAAAAGAAATCCATTTTTTTCCCTCTTTGTGCTCAAAGTGATTATCTAAATAATAGTTTTGTCAAAATTAATGTTTTTTATTTTTAAAAATGAACAAAATTGATCCAAATTTTAACTAGAAAAAGGAACAAAAGAAATCCAAACTTTGAGCCTTATTCAATCCTAACTTTGTTCCATTTCTAGTATTATGATAACTGATAAGAGTGTACTTTAATTTCATAAACTAAATATGGTATAAACATTACGAGTATATAAAAATTAAAGAAATTATCACTAAGATACGAAGAACAAGGTTTAACATTATAAGGGAGAAAAGGGAGTGAAGAAAAAAAAAAGTTTTGTTTGTGCTCATTGATTATTTGTAAACAAACAAGTTATCTATTGTATATGAAAAAAAAATTATATAAACAGTTCTTCAGCACCTTTCTTTTTCAAAGTTGAGCTTGTTCAATTGAAGCTAATGCTATGCCCATTGAAAAAGAGAGTGCGGACTTTCTTTTAGCTATCAGCCCAAACCAAAAAAAAAAAAAAAAAAAAAGAGATTAGCCTCTTGATCAATCGATTGATTGAATCGAAGTACGAAGGGGTTGATTGAAGTGTGAGATCAGCCCAAGACTAAGGCCGAGCAACCAGCTGATGCAGGATTGGACTTTTTTGAAGAAATGCATTATATAAATGATTTGCTTGTTCCAAAATGACGTGGACCAATAGAGAATTCCCAATTCATTGAGCTTTTTGATACAATAGTTTAAAAAAGGTTTAATAGGGTAACAAAACATTTTATTGTTATAGGGCAAAGCGTAAGCTTTGACGTGTAACCTCAACATAAACCAATAAAATATTTAAAATGATAACAAAATAAAAATACGATCATAATAAATCATAAATCATCTTAAAAAGTTCGTAAGTAAACAACAAATTTAGAAGTTTCACATGCAAACAAATACAAAACAAATTAGTAAAGTATCAAACAATAAGTTCTCAAGTTAGTAATCACAAAATAAAATTATAATAGGATGTTTAAGGGAATCATCAACATCCTCCTCCACATCACTATTAGTTTATTCTCATTCTTTGTCATTATCCTCCACTAGCTATCGTGTATTCTCCTTCTTCTTCCCTTTCGTGTAAAGACAGAAAAGAAAAAAGAAAACAAAAAGACTCGTAAACTATTCTAGATTATAAATAAGTAGCCTGGAAAGTTAAGGCTAATAACAAAATGTCCAAAAAATGCAAGACAAATGAGCAAATATTTTAGTCTCCTTGAGGCGTAAGCCTTACAAATGTGCCTCAAGGTGTAAGCTTTGACGTGCTTTATGAAAACCTTATGTGAAGCTGAATTCGAGGCGTAAGTCTAAAATAGCCTTTTTAAACAATGCACACATCCTTTGGATGGACGAGGGAGGCCAAAACTTGACTTCTATATGTAATAAAAAGGGAAATTGGATCAAATAAAAATGCAATTTTGGAGTTTTATAACAATTTGCTTGTAGGTGGGGATCTAGTATTTTGTGGATCCTTATGTGAGGAATTACAAAAGAATCACAAAAGTTATATTGATTTTTGACTTAGTGCCCGTTTGATTTTGTTAAAAATTAGATTTTTTTTGTAAATTTTGATATAAGTTGATGAAATGTGTGGTTGAAAAGTTGATAAAAATTGTAGGTCATATGAAATGTATTTTTAAAATTAATTGTAGATTTTTATTTGCATTTTACCAATTTTTTAAGCAAAATCAAATAAAGCCTTAAATAAAAATGATGGTCTCATGTAAATGAAAAATATGAAAAAATATCTTGAGAAACGAGAAAAAAGAGAAATAAAGACAGTATAAAGATGGTTGGGTGAATTTGCTGTGGAATGCAAATCACATGGGAGGTTTATGAAATTTTTGAAAGTAGATAAGGTATTTGTGATGTAGTAACTTACACCTGGAGTGTTTTTGTAACATACTCTAAAATATTTTGACAAATAATTTAGGAGTGTAGTAGACCAAAGATTACAATGAATTCGTCGGTTGTGTTAGATGCACTTTCATTTGTCATGTGATTTGAAACTTAGGGTCCGTTTGATTGCACATTTTCTATGAAAAATGTCACATTCGAAGAAAATATTTTTCTACTTTGGCTGTGTGATACAAGGTGGAAAAAGAAAATGAATTCTAGGATACAACCACTTTAAATTTATTTTTGTCCAATTCTATGGAAAATATTTTCTTGGGGGGGGGGGAGAAGGTTTTATTTTATAACTTACATGAAAATTCTTTTCTTTTCTACCTTCCTTCAATCAAACACACCCTTAGAAAGAATGAATGGGAATAGTCATTTGTGAGTTTGGAAGTGATTCAATAACAAATAACTTTAAGAATAAGAAAAGATGGAAATCATGAGTGTTAATAGAAGTAGAAGGCTTAGTGCGAAATGAAGTGTCCTTAATTTGGATTTTCTGCTGCAACGAGTGATATTGGCATTTTGATGTAATGAAGATGCATATTTATGGTATAGAGAATAAAAAACTACTTACAATTGAATGTCTTAGAGTAAACTGGCACATAGTTGAGAGTTGAAAAGGCGTGAATTGATATAATTATTCATTTATATTTTAAACTATTGGATAAATATTGTTTTTGGTTGCATTATGTACTATAAATGCATTTTGGAATTGAAAATCTATAATTTTTTTTAGATGTCATTGTTTATTTCTAATTGAATAAGAACTTGGTGTGTTTGTCTTGATATCAAGAAGCGATATTAACTTGCCAAGTGAATAAAATGATTTAAAAAATATCAAAATAAAAAATATGCTCATTTTAAACCATAACCATTTTTGAAAATCCACAATTAAACAAATTAGCAAAGTTAAAAATTTAACTTGCCAAGAAACATAAAACAAATCAATAGAGTAGCAATTAATAAGTGTTATCAAAATAGTAATCTACTACTAAAGTAGTATCAACTTAGAAGTCTACCACATCATCACTACTAATAGGATCTTTAAGAGGATATCAACGTATTTCAATTTGGTATACTCCTCGTCGCTATCAACTTTTCTTCATTCTTTTTTATAATTTTCTACATGCAATGGTGTAGTAAGTCGCGACAAAAGCCTCAATAATTTGAGGTGTAAGCATTGATAAATGGCACTTAAGGCGTAAGATTAGAGGCATTTAGGAAAGCTTCATGTGCAATGCACCTCATGGCTTAAACTTTTTGAAACAATGATCCAAAGCTATGATGCACGGACACGTAGACACTCCTACTAAGGTTGTGTATTAACAATCTTCGAGTACTCCATAGCATGGGTCTAACAAGCCACATGTCGTGTCTTATTTTTTATATATTTTATAAATTTCTAATGTTCGATGGATACTTTAAAGATATTCATCGAGCAAGTGTTAGACATGACATGTGCTGTTTCTTATATTAAAAAGTATAAAAATAAAGATATAATACATAAATTTAAAATTTTAAGAATTTAAATCAACGTGTTCAACTTTTTAGAAAAATCACTTGTCGCGTGTCTATGTTCGTACCCGTGCAACTTAGATACTAACGACAAGAATTGCCCCTTAGATGTGAGTCATGCCATGTATTATCTCCTATGCTTCAATCCGTTTCTCGAAACTATCTAAATGCCCTATATTCTTTCTTTTCAGGAGAGCTTAGTAATTTAGATATTGTAAAGATTTTTGTAGATTATAAGTAGTGTGTTCTACGAAATGTGTGGATAAAAAGTGGATAAAAGTTATGGGTCTTAAGAAATGTGTGGATAAAAATGATGATTGACCGGTTTATAAGTACTTATAAGCACACGCAAACATACTTTTAAATAAAAATTTCTTTCGAGGAAATTAGAGATCATTTCTTTCGACTTTAAGGAAAATGCCATGCTTTGCGAACACGTCAAATTCTTAATGCATGTAAGATTACTCCTTGGCTATTTGGTTCCTAATGATAATTTGATGGCGTGTCCAAGATATCTGAGGTAATAAAATAAACAAAATAACCAGACTGAAGTATGCTTAAGTATGGTGCTTCATAGTCGTAATCAAAATGTTATTACTTTTGTATTCCTCTTTCCTCTTGATTGGTTATATTGATGCATAAAATTGCATAATGCAAAACCGAAAGGTTGGCTGACCATTCTTATTGAGTTGAATATGTATGAAAATAACAAACGAACTAACCCTTATTCCAATAAATTTGGGACTTGTTTGTTGATCTTTTTCTCCATTCCCTTTGGCTAACCACTATTTCTGGCAAAATTTGTGTAACTTAAACCAAAATATTTGATGATAACCTGTCATAAGAACCTTACAAGGGCTTGACATGCCTTGAATCCTCTTGAAAGAGAGGGGTGCTTTCGGGAACGCGAACGACAAATCTCTTTATGAAGGGACCTAAGCACCAATGCACTTGACGTTGAGAAGTGTATATTCCAATTCAGGCTTGGTGCCTCCACCCAAGAAAATTTAATAAATTAGAGAATGCAGATTATTTGATCTCATTGTTGGATGTTTCCTTCCTTTCCTGACATTGAAGTCCTTTCTCTCTCTCTCATAGAAGAAATTTCATGAAACATAATATGCTTTGTTTTTTCTTCCTTTTAAATTACACACCTTTTAACATTAATAATTGAATTTGATTAATTGGACCTCTTCCTAATTAGCTAGCATAAGCATTTTTGTTGATTTTTTGTGACATTTACCCCGCCCCGCCCCGGTTCAAGAGACAGACAGTGGCTATCTGCATTTTTCCAATTCAAGTTCACTTCACTTAAGAATGAATGCAAATGTGGAAGTTTCATTCTCAATGTCACTTTGGTTGTGATAAATATAGTATTTTCTTAACTTGATGTCTTTAGACATGAATTGAGGAAAAGAGTCAAAAAGATGAGCACTGGCAACCCAAGATATCATTGTTGCACATGTTTAACCTAGTGACCTATAAGCATTTAATGATGTATGTGTGATGGAGATTTCATTTAAGACTTACCATAAGTATGTGCTTATTTTAGGCAAAAAAATACAAAATAGTCTAATTTTTCTTGTCATAATTACTAGTTTTACGCGCTAATAAATAATCCATTTTGTTTTTTTGGTACCTTCCCTAATCTGTAAGGAATTTTACGTATAAATAGGACAATTATTTTTGAATACTATAGTATAGATAATTGGTTTGATATATGAGGTATAATTGAAATTCCTCTCTACATATTCTTTTAGGACCTGGTTAGGAGTTTTTTTCTATCGATTTTGGGTAGTACCGTTTACAAGAGGTTGAAAAAATCGGTGCTTATTAATTTTTTGGGGCACTATAAACCACCCGGTGTAGTGTAAATTGGGGTGTATTTTTTGATCTCTCAAATCGGTGGTTTTTGGCCGTTTTTCAAATTATTTCAATTCTATCTTCTCTAAAATAATTATTTCTAAATCTACCATTAACCTAGAATACATACTTTATTCTTCATCTTTTCTTCAAACGCACATTTTGCCTATTTCTCCAAACAATAATATTTTTATGTACTATTGAATTATTTTAAATGTAGTATATATTGCATATATAACCATATATTAAAAGAGGTAGATATATGTAAACGATATAGAATTTTTTTGCATTTGAATATATATTTACATTTAAATTTTTACATACTTTATATTGTTTACATATATCTACCTCTTTTAATATATGATTATATATGTAATTACATATTTTTAAAGAACTTTCAAAACCGCTAGATAATAAACTTTCGAGCATGAGTTTAACTGATTTAAAAACCGCTTCTAAAAATACCCAAAACTGGGCTATGATAAACGCCCAAAACTCGTACTTTAAAAAACTCTTATAACGGTATTCCAAAACTCCCAAGCAGGCCTTTATGAGCTCATTCTTCAGCCATGACTGTCGTTGCTCATAGGACTTAGTTCCTTGCTTTTGATGAAAGAGAAATTTTGTTGTCCTTATGGCAGTGCCAAGCCCATGGACATAAAAGATAAAACCTTGTGCATTCCATTTTCGATTCAGCATGGCTGCCTATAGAAAATCAAGTGACTTTGATCAGTGTGTAACTGTATTTGTTTTGGCACACGTTTCCTCTTGGTTCTGCACAAGATTTGTAATTATTTTATATCTTTGCCGGCATTTCTCTTTGTGTTGACAGCAGAAGCATCTGAGGCAGACAGTGAGGAGTCAGATGTAAGTGGGTCTGATGGGGATGACACTTGTTGGATATCATGGTTTTGCAATCTTCGTGGGAACGAGTTCTTCTGTGAAGTTGACGATGATTACATCCAAGATGACTTTAACCTGTGCGGTTTAAGCAGTCAAATTCCTTATTATGACTATGCACTCGATCTAATTCTAGATGTTGAATCCTCACTCGGTATGTTCTTGTTAGAAGAATTATTATTGTTATAGTAAATGTTTCTTGAAGTTTATTATTCAGTTGTTTTTCTTTTTCTTTTTTGCCATAGTATTGCCTATTTATATACATATTCCTAAAAGTTGGAATCTTTTCTTTTGAAGAATTATGGACTATTGTTGTTAGGTGTTCTCCTTGACGTTTGTGAACCAAGTAGTGTTTAGGCCACAGTATTTTTCCATGTGTAGTCTTACAAGAACAACTGATAGGGGAAATCTTCTGTACTTTTAAGAAGTTCAAAACAAACATTCCAGTTATGATTTGGTTATATCAGTAAGCTTATGAGTTTAACACAACATTTGTTTCTTTTGAGATCTCTTGCAAGTTATTGCTTTTTTTGATTTGCTCTTAATTGCTTTTTGCAAATAGATGAACTGGTTCCATTTTGTTTACAAGTTAAGTTGAATACAACATTTAAATGATATACACGAGGCCCTCTAATAGTTTTTACTTTTAGATCAAGTGGTTCAACATGGTATCTTAGCAAGTAAAAGTCCTAGGTTCAATTCTTGTCGCCACCCATTTAATGAAATTGTGCACGTGTCAGGCTTTGATGGGATGCCTACACGTGTGAGGGCGTACTGAAGAGAAGATTTCAATGATATACATGTTGTTAAGTATAACTTTTAGATCAATGGTTTAACATGTTGGTATTACAAAGCATTTACTCTGCTAAAGTTTTCTTATGTGGCAGAGTGGATGACATGTTTAAATAATACACTACAAGTTACTTACTGCTTAAGGCAAGTGTAAATATGCTTTGAAGAAGTTTTATTCGATTGGAGTAACAAAATCCTGCCTAAGCTTAAACAAGGTGCTAGGATATGGAAATGCAAAACATGAAAATGAGATGTCTATTATCAACAAATCTCAAGGAAAACGGTATTTAATAGCCAGTGAAATTAAAAATGCAATCACATTGCACATCAGAGGCATATCTTATCTGCTGTGTCCCAATTACTAATATATCTCATGCTAAATCATAGACAACTTTCTTCTGGTCACTGGCTCTATGAGTATATGACCTCAAGCTCATGGCTCTTTGTGCATATAGTTTGAACTTGATCATGAATTTTGGAACATCCAAATTTTGTAGGTGAGTCATTTACCGAGGAGCAGAATGAATTGGTTGAATCTGCAGCCGAGATGCTTTATGGTCTAATACATGTCCGTTACATATTAACAACTAAAGGATTGGCCACTATGGTGAGACTTGGTTCCATAATATTACTGTTTTGGTTCCTCATGTTTTATGTAATATGTGTTCTGGCAGCCTGATGCTGGAGTAAGAGTTTAATTTCTTTTCAAGTCCTTGGACTAGTATTCTTGCTCTTATTGGACTTGAAGTTTAGTTGGTTATACATTAGGTTTTAGTTAGGCTCTTAATTTAGTACTTTAGGTTTACCTACTAGAATTAAATTACTTCTCCTAGGTTATAAATTTTTTCCCAGTTAGAGTAGAATTTGGATCTTTAGGTTTAGAGAACCTATTTAATTGTTCCAGGAAACATAAAAATTGGTTAATCTTTATTTACAGTCCAGAAAATTTTGGTTCATTTCATAGTAAGCCTAGAGCAGTAAATCTCTGGTGTTTACTTCGATCTCTGTCAATATTGGCTTCATTCTTTCAATCCTTTTTATTGGTGTAATTTTTCTTGTCCTCCAATCGTTGTCCTTTCACAGCTAGAGAAGTACAAGAACGCTGAGTTTGGGAGATGCCCAAAAGTATACTGTTGTGGACAACCCTGCCTACCTGTCGGTGAATCGGACATTCCCCGCCTAAGCACAGTGAAAATATATTGTCCCAAGTGTGAAGATATTTACACTCCTCGATCCAGGTTCCAAGAGAGTATCCTTTTATTTCAATTTTGCAATAATTTGATAGAGCATTGTTAGGTGCTTTATTGAATTTTATTTATTATTATTATTATTATTTTTTTGGGGGTGGGGGTGGGGGTGGGGGTGGGGGTGGGGGTGGGGGTGGGGGATGCTTTATTGATTTGGGGGGCTCTCGAAATATCATCAGTTGTAGGCTGATTGATTTATAACTTTTGGACCATTGATTCTTTCTGCCAAACTCATTTATATTGGTTCATTAATAATCAAACATAGAGACATGTCTAAACGAGAATGTATGGGCTGTAAATGCTGAAACTATTTCCTCCTTTACTTTTCCATTCTCTTTGATTTCTCTCAATTTTGTTCATGCCTAAAAGAGAATGAATTTGTGTGCCTCGGTTTTGTTTCTATATTATGATTGAATTTTCCAGTGAAACAAATCGTGGAGAATGACTTGTATTGCACTTGCAAAGTTTGATTTGGTACAATCTGTTACTCCTCCCAAATTTGGAACTCTAAATCTTTATTGTCTGGAAATTGCTATCATTTGTTTCTTTAACTGATCGGAAGGTATCGATGGAGCCTATTTTGGAACAACATTTCCCCACCTATTTCTGATGACTTATGGACACCTCAAACCACAGAAGTCTTCACAGAGCTATGCTCCTAGAGTGTTTGGTTTCAAGATCCACAAGCCGTGATGCTCAAATCATGAGAAGCCATTCGGGTGTGTGAAGTCAGAAGTTATTGCTTCATTGGAACTTCTTTTACCAGCCTGTTAAGGTATTTTTCTTGTTTATGGTAGAGAGTAATGCTTTTGGCAGTCAAAATTATTTGCCAAGGCCGACAGGACATTACTTTAATATAATGTGGTGATATCTCGAATCTAGATCAATTATATCTTCATTTGAAGCAATGCTTATTATTTCAGATTATTTCTTGAGAATCCATATAAATTTCTTTGCTTATGAGGATTTGTGCGCATGTGGAGGCCGGAAGGACTTTTTCAGTAATAGCAACCCCAACCGAATTTGATCATTTTTTGAAAATTTTCGCTTTGCAATGTTTCTTTTATGAATAATGTTATTCATAGCCAGCGACTACCGTAGTCAGTTTATGTGACAATTATGTGGCATTAATTGATATGTCATATTAATTAGGTCTCATTCAAAATGGCATATCAATTAATGCTACATAATTGTCACATAGACTGAATATGGTGGTCGCTGACTATAAATATCATTACTCTTCTTTTATGGATTTGCTATAAATCGAGTGTTGTTAGACTTTAACAATTGGCATAAATGAATATATGTGGGAATCTCCTCGGTGCTTTGGGAAAAAGGGGCAGCTTTGACATAGTTTTGAAGGATTTGTGAACACCGGGTAGTGAGAGAGAAATATTTATTACCAACTTTTGTATATAGAAACACTAAAGATTTTGAAGAAGAAAATCTATGCACAAGCTTTTGTTTTACCAATGTGGGCTATGTAAAAGCCATGAAATGGGTAGGGAAAGAGGACTTGTCATTGGATGGTTACAGTGATGTTACACATTTTTGCCCTTTTATTGAATAAGCTTCACTTGTTTGTTATTTTTGTAACATGTTAATGTCTGATTTCACGCTGTCATTCTTGGCCTAGTCTTAACAAATATAATAACGTTGCAAATTGTAATATTTAAAAAGTAAAAATAAAAGGTGCATAAACTTACTTTTGGAAGCTTGCAATAAAAAAGGGGATTTGGCACAAATAGTTCTTAATCTTTGTCTTCAATGCAGAAATAATCTGTAACGTTTGTTTTTTGGCACTAACGTCTTTAATCTATGTGTTTTGGTGTGCAATTGATTTTTATTTGACGAAAAAGACTAATATTTCCTTAATTTAATCAGAGGAAATTGTAGTTGGTTTTTTAATTTTTGCAAAAGATGCAAATGGGTCTACTACTTTTATTTTTTATAAAAAATTAAGACACTAACGATAGTTTTTTTTAAATTAAGATTTTGTTGACCAAATTGATAATATACTAAAATTATTTTGTATATTTTTATGAATTATTATAGAATAATTAAAATTTAAGGTCACAATTATTAACAATTGTGTTAAATAAAATATATTAATTTTATTATATAAAATTTAAAATTTTATTTTATGGTTACAACAAAAAAAGAAAAAAGAAAAGTTAATTTTATTCACAAATTCAATCCTTTTTATTTAATTGAGCTACTTGTATATTAATTACAAATATTAGAGTTCTAATTGTATGTTTCATATTTAATTTATCATTTTGTTATTATTCGAAAATAAAGAACACATAAATCATAAATTAATTTTTAATAGTATTTTTATATTAAATAAAAATATAATAAGATTGGTTCAATATTATAAAATTATGTACGTCATTTTGTTATTTTGTTATCTTAATTTTTATTCATGATTTTCACGACACAACAATTACATAAACTTAAAGAACAATAATTTAACATTTTTTCTCTTATGAAAAAATATAATTGACATGACTATAATGATATATTTAATACGTTAAATTAAAGGTTAATTACACTAATGGTTTCCATTTTTTTAGGTTTGTAACGATTTCATCTCCATTCTTTTTTTTTAGTAGATACCATCCATATTCTTTCATTTATTCTCATAGAGGGCCCCCAAATCACTATTTTTTACTATTCTGACAATTCTATGACAATTTTACCATTTGACTTAAATAAATTAAAATAATAGAAAAAAAATACAATGAAAACATTGCAATTAGGCTTGTGTTTGGTTTAGATTAAAAACCGTTTTTGGTTTTTTTCAGCCGTAATTTTTGACTTTTCAACCCATTTTTAACATGAAAAGTCAACAATTTCAACTCAAATAAACTACTTTTGGTTTATAATCTCTATCAAACGCACTCTAGGTCATTATTCTTTTCAAAAGTACAAATAAAAGCTCTCTTTATACACTTCAATTCTAGTAACTTCAATTCCTATTTTCCCTTTCTTAAAGCTCACTATATATACTTTGCTTCAATCGAAATTCGGAAAATGGCTTTGCCCCAACTCTTGCCTTCTTCTTCTTCAATAATTTCCCACAAATCTCTCTTAAATCTACTAACTACTCAGTCATTCTCCCACCGGCACCGCCAGCAGCGGGAACCCAACTCCCTTCGCTGCTCAGCTTCCTCATTTTCCAAAAAATACCACACCAACCCCCCAAAATCCGACGATGTAGTGGAGTTGCCGCTGTTTCCCCTGTCACTTGTTCTTTTTCCGGGGGCTATACTCCCTTTACAGATTTTCGAGTTCCGTTACCGCATGATGATGCACACTCTCCTCCAGACTGACCTCCAGTTCAGAGTAATCTACACTAACTCTGCTAGTGGCACAGCGGAAGTAGGCTGGGTGGGGGAGGTTATTAAGCACGAGCGCCTTGTGGATGATCGATTTTTTTGAATATGTAAAGGGCAGAAACGTTAGTCTGGAGGGAAGATGAAAACATTCTTCCATTTATTTTCAGATGGAAGTTCATTTTTTATTTTGTTGCTTTTGGGTAGATGATAACGGCGGTGATAGCGGGGTTGAAGGAGAAGAATGGGTCGAGTAGAAGGGTTGAATGAACTGTTAATATCCCTTTTGATCTCAATTCTGCTGGGTCCAAAAGAAGGCATGGTCGCCCTCCTAAGCCTCAGCCCGAGCCCATTCAAAATGATGTACCTGTTTTTGTTCATGGGGTGCAAAATTCTATGGCCACTGTTCCGGTGAGCCCATCGAATATGACCGGTGGGGGTGGGGATGGGGAAGGGTGATTTTTTTTGAGTTTGGGAAGAATACTAATTTGAATAACATAAAATTGTTTAGGATTAATTTGTACTTTTAAAAAGATTAAGGGCTTAATTGCAATACTTTTATGGTATTTTTTATTCCTATCATTTTAATTTATTTAAGTCAAAGGGTAAAATTGTCATAGAATTGTCAGAATAGTGAAAAATAGTGATTTGGGGACCCTCTGTGAGAATAAATGGAAGAATGTGAATGATATCTGCTAAAAAAAAGAATGGGGATGAAATCGTTACAAACTTGAAAGAATGGGGACCATTAGTGTAATTAACCCTTAAATTAAATATTATTAAATAAAAATATTAGACCTATTTGCACATTTTGTAAAAGTTGGTAACTCAACTACAATTTTTTCTAAATAAAATTAAGGGCATGTTGATATTTTTATCAAATAAGGACTAACGCACCAAAACCATTGTTCTAATTGCGCACCAAAACCACGTCTCACACTTTGCCTTCACTTCGTCCTTGTCTCGTCCTCGCTTAGGCTTCGCCTAGGTCTAAAGAGTTTGAAACTTGATTTCCATGCCTAGCAACGTTTTACGTTTTTTAGAACATTGACCAAAATATATAGGTTAGGGGCGTCTGTGCCAAAAGTACAAATGGTATAGACTATTTTCGTACTAAGAGCAAAAGTTATGGAGTATTTACGCCAAATTTTCCAATAAATAATGTGATAGCATTATAAAGACTTAGTGTACATTTGATAGTACTGAAATTATTTTTTAAGTACTTATATGTTGTGAATCCTATGGAATGTGTGAATAAAAAACAAGTTGTAAGTTGTGGATCTTACGAAATGTGTGGATAAAAAATATGTTTGACCAATTTGATTAGTTAAAATTATAATTTAATCATCCTCAAACAAGAGCTTAATAAATTTTGATTAATTGTTTGCTAGCATTTTGATAATCCATCAAATTGCTAACTTGAAAATTCAATTGTTATGGAGTTCTCGAGACCCTAGGAAATTGACTTCTGCCAATAGAGAACTATTAAGGATGGTATCCCGTGCATTTTCTACATTATAGCCTACAACTGATTTAGCTTCCGCTTCTGACAGATTAAATGGAGCTCGATTAGTTTTTGTTAGACGAAATATATATAACATAACCAATATAGGGAACAATGGAATACCAAACTATATCTACTTTTGCGCCATGACATTCTCACTCGAATTATGGAAACACATTTTAGTATAGTATACTGAGGTACTCGACAAGAACTATATGTGTAAGTTTTCCTATATGTAGCTCCTCTTTATTTCTCTAGGTGCTGCTTGTGACTCAGCATGAAATAAAAAAGTGGTGCACACTTTCACGTTCACATCATTATTGGAGTGAGTATGCATCCCGTACTAAGCAAAACCTTTTTTTGAAGAGGCTAGGCTGATTCTTAAATTTTTAAAAATATTATTATTTGTACAGAAAGTCACAAAAAAGTTCAACTGTGGGAAAATCAGCCGTACAGTTAGTGAAGTGGCCATGTATAATAATAGTGTGTTTGGAAGCTGGGCATCACTGGGCCAGGCCCAGCCCTGTCTTGGAAAATGCTGTAGATCTGCAGTTCATTAAAAAAAAAAAAAATTTATTCAACGGCTCAACCTTTTACCATATTCTAGCTTCGCCCCTGATTTGTATAATACATTCAAGTTCAAACATAGATTTTTCTCAATCTCTCAAATTTAGAGAGGGTGTGAAGTAAATCGATCTAAAGTTTCTAAAATGGGCCCACTCAACACGGACTACATTTTTATGCATGGTACAAAACAAATGCTTCATTTGGTCTTAGTCTTTGCAGTGAACATGCACCTTGACAACTTTTAGTTCTTTTACCGTACTTCGATTCTCACTTTCCCGACAAGATTTGACATGAAACCATGGCCAAGACTATGATTCTCACTTGGTGTCAAGTCAATTTTAGAAAGTGCTCCACCCTGGTACAAACCTTGACAATGGAGCTAATTAATAATTTTCAAAGTTAAGAACTATTGTTTAAAGATTAATAGTGCTGATTATATTCTACACTTTTATTGAAGAAAAATAAATTTTAAAAATGTATTTGAAAGAGTGGATCGAGGCTAGAGTTTGACTCTATGACTTTAAGACGAATTTATCCCGCTATAGTGCTCACGGATTGATGACAATCGTCTCCTAAGGTACAACAATCTCTTTTTGTGATGATAGCACTTCAAATCACAAGAAACAGTTTCGAATTCTCTTTTAAAAATGCAGGGAAGGAAAAGAATATTTGTAGAAGTATGGAAATTTGAATGAATGTTATGCAAACTAGAGGGACTAATTTATAGCATGTCAAAAGGTTCAATTGAATAGACACAACTGTTGGGTTATGTCAGTTTAACCTCAATAGTTATCATTTGAACAGATAAATCTGGAAAGACGTGTCATTTGTTCAAACAAGTAACTTTTGGATTAATTAATTAATTAAAATCAATTGTTTGGAAGTTTAAAGATTATAATGGGTCAAGTCCAATCTTTTGATCCATGACCCCGAACCCGAGCCCAGCCTGGCGGGCGGGCGGCGCACGCATGTGGGCCTTTGGATCGAATCTAATAGAATCTAGATCCCTCTCTTTTCAAAGACTATTGTTACCCCTTGGGGCCCAAACCCAATAGTCAAACTAGAGATATATAAAGTGATCACAAATCTTTTGTTCTTCCAATGTGAGATATAAGTTTTCCACTTCTTTTTACAATTCAAATTTTAAGGTGTCAACATTTGGCAATAAATTTCTCATTCATTCGGAAATAGTTTTGTAAGACCAAATATACCATAATCATCTACTCGTGAAGTAGAATATGTTCTAATCATAATTTATTAAAATATGTGGTTGGTCAAAATTGATTAAAATAAATGATTAGTCAACTATTTCCAACAAGAACATGTTTGGGTGTGTTTCTTTTTAGAAAAAGAGCCACGTCCTGAATGATATATTGACTCTCCTAAAAAAAAAGATAGAGAGAGGAAGAATTGGCATAATTTGAGTTTGTTAAAATTATTATGTGCATGTAATATTATTATTTCCTTTTATAAGTTATCGTATTTTTAAAGTGTACGTATTGAAATATATTATTAGTAAAAATTACATATTTTATTACATTTGAGATGATGGGTATGGTACGAACCTATCAATTTGATGTGGCTAGAAGTCAAACAATTCATCGAGTTGAAATGCAGGCCAAAACCCCAACTCAAAAAAGCAAATCCAAACAAGAGTTCCCAAACAGGTCGCTCACTAAACATTGATGAACAAGATAACCTCAGCACGGGCCATGGGAGATCGAGCTTAGAGACCAATGTTTGTCCCATGCAATGTTAAAAGGCACCTAAATAGTAAAGGTATGTTTGATTTTGATTAGAAGTTGTGAATTTTATTAAATGTGTAATTAAAATTAATTATTGATTTGGACTTCAATTTTTTAACAAAATGTTAATTGGAATTATACAAACCCAGACCCTTAAATCGATTTTTAATAATTGTTTCATTTCAAATTTCAACATATGCTTCGAAAAGGCTCATAATACTAATTATAAACAATATTTGTGATTAATGTTGTAAAATTATGAGATAATTATTTATAACTATTTAAAATTATCCTGAAACTTAGTCTTATCAGTATATTTAGATAAGCTTTGTTTGATTGTATCCAACTTTTTGTAACCTATTTTGGAATCCTATAAATAGATGTCAATAGTTATAATAAAATAGACAATTTAACTTCACATCTATTATATTTTTCTTCTCTTTTTTGTCTAGTTTCATAACACGTTATCATCACGATTTCTCTATGTGATCCATCATCAAATTAATTCATTGAAAGATAGTAATCTCTTTTTAAACAAGGTAGTCTTTCTAACCTTGTGCAGTTTATTGATTTCTTTTATTCCAATCAATACGTGTGTTTCATAATCATCATGATTATACATGTTTAAAATTAAAGTTTGTGATTGCCATTAAAAATCCTAGCTTTCATAATCATCATGATTATAGTCACCACCCAAATACTTCCAATTATTACACTATAAAACTCAACCACTGAAAAAAAGTTCAAAATTTCCACAATTGTGTGCGGGTGAGAATTTGATCAAATTAAATGACGATTGTTTTTGAACTTGCGAGTTGCATTTTTTTTCTTAATCTCAAAATGTTTGCTTATACAATTCCATTGAATATTTGATTGATTGTTGAATTTATATTATATTTTATGAATATATGTTAATATAAAATTATTGTGGACAATTATCAACTCTTAAACAATATTTGTTTTAATTGTACTTTTCTGAAGAAACACAATTTTACAATTCTATCAATATTTCAGAAGAATATTGTATTGTATGTCACAACTTAACATATAAATATTCTAGAAGAATATTTTGTTGTTGCTTCAGAATAAGCAAAGATTTATATTACATTAATATTCCAGTAGAATATTATTTGCTCCCGAAGAGCCTAATTTTATAAGATACAATATTCTATAAGAATATTATAATATTGCTTCTGAATAGCAAATCTTTATTTCAGAATAATGATTTGTTGTTGCCCTTAAGAAGCACAATGTTATAATATTTTGACAAAATATTAGCTGCTCTTGAAGAATATAACATTACAATTTAAATATTTCAGAAGAATATTAGTTGCTCCTGAAAAGTATGATGTTATAATTTTTATATTCCAGAAGAATATTGAGCAGTAGTCGAAATAATATTTTATTGTGCTCTAGAAGAAGCACATATCTCGAAGAATATCATATCACATAATTAAATTGTGATATAAATGAGTAATTAATCAACTAATGCTTATCCCCGAATGTAAGCATATAAATCATGTTATGTTAATATTGATTAATGCGAATTATATAATAACTTATCGATTTTTTTTGTGAAAACTTTTACTTAATCGTTAAATTATTTTTTATTGTGTCGTTGCTCTTGAAGAACAACGACCTTATATTCAATCAATATTCTAGGAGAATATTGCATTATAACTCCTAAAGAAGCACAATATTACATATATTAATATTTTGATATTGCTCCTGAAAAAGTACAAATTTATATTATATTAATATTTTCCTGAAGAACATAATTTTATTATTAAAATAATTTGTTGTAGCTCTCGAAAAAGTACAACGTTATAATATTCTGACAGAATATTACTTGCACAATATTTCAGAAGAATATTGAGCTATTGATCCTAAAGAGCAATAGTCCAAATAGTAATTTAATGTGTTCTTGAAGGAGCACATGTCTTGAAAAAGAATATTGAGTTATTGTTTCCTGAAGAAGCATAATTTCTACATAATAATATTCTCAAAAATTATTGGTTTCATTTTTTTTAATAATCACAACTTTATGAATATCAATATTCCAGAAGAATATTGTGTTGGTGTTTATGAAGAAACACCACTTAAGTTTATGCATATTTTAAACGAACTTTGGAACTTATATCGTACGTATCCTCAGTCATGGATACCACATTGAGACGATGCAATAAAATAATTACGAATATATTTGCATAATTTCTTTTGTATCTGGCCAGAAACAGATAAAAAAAAAATGCATGGCACTCCCATCTGGTATGTATTATACATTCAAAAAAATATTTGAATCAAACAATGTTACGAACTCGAAGTTCGTTGAACCAAAAAGCTTGATACTTTGGCATGATCGACTTGGACATCCAGGAGCAATAATGATACGCTGAATAATTAATTACTCACATGAACATCCTCTAAAGAAGTAGAATATTCTTTTACCTAATGATTATCCACGTGCTGCTTATTCACAAGGCAAGTTAGTCATTAGACCTTCTATTACGAAGGTTCCTGTTGAATCTCGAACTTTCTTAGAAAGTATTCATGGAGATATATGTGAGCCGATACACTCACCATGTGGACCATTTAGTTATTTTATGGTATTAATTGATTCTTCTACTAAATGGTCACATATCTGCTTACTTTCTATTAGAAATGTAGCTTTTGCTAGACTACTTACATGCTCAAATTATAAAGTTACGAGCTCAATTTCCTAATTACTCAATCAAGACAATCCGTCTTGATAATACTGGTGAATTTAGATCACAAGCATTCAATGATTATTGTATGTCAATGAAGATTGTCATTGAACGTTTAGTTGCTCATGTCCATACACAAAATGATTTAGTAGAGTCGTTTATCAAACGTCTTCAATTGATTGTTAGGCATTTACTTATGAAAACAAAACTCCCAATATCTGTTTGGGGTCATGCTATATTGCATGCTGCATTACTAGTTCGTATAAGACTAACTGCTTATCATGAATACTCACCTTTACAACTTGCATTTGGTCACGAACCTAATATTTCTCATATACGAGTTTTTGGTTGTGCTGTCCAAGTCTCAATTTCACCCCCACAACCTACAAAGATAGGTCTCCAACGAAGACTTAGAATTTATGTTGGATTTGACACACCATCCATTATTAGGTATCTTGAACCTTTAATGAGTGATTTATTTACTACACGTTTTGCAGATTGTCATTTTGATGAAATGAATTTCTTAACTTTGGGAAGGGAAAACTGCATCCTGAAAAATAAGATAAAATTTCTTGAAATGAAAACACTTTATCTCATTTTGATCCCCGCAGTAATTAATGTGAGCAAGAAGTTGAGAAAATCATTCACTTGCAAATAGTTGCAAGCCAATTACCTAATGTATTCGTTGATACAAAGAAAGTGACAAAGTCATATGTTCTAGCAGAAAATACTCCTGCAAAAATTGATGTCCCTATAGGACAATCTGTTATAGCAAATGAATCACAAATACGCCAGAAGCGTTGTCAACCAGTTGGTGCCAAAGACTCTGTACCTCGAAAGAAAAAGGTACAAGAGAAAATCCAACTAAAAACTTTTAATTAAACAATGGTAGAAATTATTGATCAATCAAACACTGATAATTTGATTCCCGAAGAACCATAAGTGTCCGAAAATAATGAGATTTCAATAAATTATTTATTATCTCATAAATTATGGAAACGAAATAATATTGTCGTGGACAATATCTTTGTCTTTAATGTGGCACTAGATATCATACAAAATGAGGATCCTGAACCACAATCTATTAAAGATTGTCAAAATAGAAATGATTCCCAAAATGGAAAGAAGCCATACATGTGGAGTTGAATTCCTTAGAAAAATGAAAAGTGTTTGGATCAGTAGTTCGAACTCCTGAAAATGTAATCATTGTAGGATACAAATGGGTCTTTGTAAGAAAAATGAATGAAAACAATGAAATTACAAGATACAAAGCCCGACTCGTAGCCCAAGGCTTCTCACAAAGACTTGTGATTGATTATGAGAAAACATATTCTTCCGTAATAGACACAATCACATTTAGATTTTTAATAAGTTTGACTGTGTCACATAAGTTCGATATGCACCTTATGGATGTAGTAACTGTATATCTGTATGGTTCACTTGATAGTGACATACACATGAAAATCCCTAAAGGATTTAAATTGCCAAAAGCAAATGATTCATTCTCCAGAACAATGTTCTCAATTAAATTGCAATAATCATTGTATGGATTAAAACAATTCGGACAAATGTGGTATAATCGCCTTAGCGAATATTTGTTGAAAGAAGGTTATAAAAACGATGATGTATGTTCTTGTATTTTTCATAAAGAAAACATATATTGGATTTGCAATTGTGACAATTTATGTTGATGATTTAAACCTTATATGAACTCTTGAAGAGCTCAACAAAATTGTAAATTATTTAAAAAATGAATTTGAGATGAAAGATTTGGGAAAAACCAAATTCTGTCTTGAATTGCAAATTGAACATTTTCCAGAAGGATTGTTGTTTATCAATCTTCTTATACAGAAAAAGTCTTAAAGCATTTTTATATGGATAAATCACATCTATTGACATCGCCTATGGTCGTTCGATCACTTGAAGTGAAAAGGGATCAGTTCGCCCACTTGAAGATGGGAAAATAACTCTTGGACCTGAAATATCATACTTAAGTGCAATTGATGCATTAATGTATCTTGCAAATTGCACTCAACCGGATATAGCTTTTTCTGTAAATCTCCTTGCAAGATATAGCTCTGCACCCACTCAAAGACATTGAGATGGTGTTTAATACATTCTTCGTTACCTAAAAGGTACTGTTGTCATGAGATTATTTTATTCACGAAAATTAGGATCGTCTTTAGTAGGATATGCAGATGCGGGTTATCTCTCCGATCCACATAAAGCTAAATCACAAACAGGATATGTGTTTACACGTGGAGGAACAGCTATATTATGGAGATCTGTAAAGCAAACATTGACATCAACATCTTCAAATCATTCTGAAATTATTGCAATGCACGACGCAAGTCGAGAATGTGCATGGTTGAGAAATATGACACATCATATCCAAGCATCATGCAGATTACCTTCAACAAATGATAGTTCAACAATATTGTATGATGACAATACAACTTGTATTGCACAACTCAAAGGAAGCTATATCAAAGGGGACAGAACAAATCATATTTCTCCAAAATTCTTCTATACACACGAGCTTCAGAAGAATAATGACATCGATGTTCAACAAATTCGCTCAAGTGACAATTTGGCTGACTTATTCACAAAAGTATTACCGACATCCACATTTAAAAAATTGGTGCACGAGATTGGGATGCGTCGACTCAAAGATTTTCAATGATTAATATTAGGGGAGTAGTTGTACTCTTTTTCTTTAGTCCAGGTTTTGTCCCACTGAGTTTTCTTGGCAAGGTTTTAATGAGGCAGTATTTTCTTAATATTCCAAAACTTTAACAATTTCTGTACTCTTTTTTTTTCTTTTCGTTTGATATTTTGTCCCACTGGATTTTTATCAAACAAAGTTTTTAACGAGATAGTTATTATAGAAATAGTCATCAAATGGAGAGTGCTGTAAAATTATGAGATAATTATTGATGACTATTTAGAATTATCAAGATACTTAGTCTTATCAGTATATTCAGATAAGCATTGTTTGATTGTATCCAAATCTCTTTGTAACCTACTTTGGAATCCTATAAATATAGGTTATAGAAATAGTCATCAAATGGAGAGTGCTGTAAAATTATGAGATAATTATTGATGACTATTTAGAATTATCAAGATACTTAGTCTTATCAGTATATTTAGATAAGCATTGTTTGATTGTATCCAAATCTCTTTGTAAGCTACTTTGGAATCCTATAAATATAGGTTCATAGTTATAATAAAATAAACAATTTAACTTCACATCTATTATATCTTTTCTCTCTTCTTGTCTAGTTTCATAACAATTAATTCTTTCTTTCTCATATTTTTGAAATTATTTTATATGCATGATCAAAAATTACAATTTTCAAAAGCATTATACTATCCGAATGCGAACAATTTAATTTTTCTTACTTATATTAAACAAATATAAATAATATGAATTTTGTGAAAAGAATTTAAAATTCTATTAATTATATGTAATTCATGACCATCCAACTCGGGTGAATCTAAACCAACCCATAACCTATATAATTCAATACCATGATTTGTTCGAGATCAAAAGCATAGAAGCTTAGATGCAGTAATGTAGACTGCAATAGTATGTTTGTACACAGACACAATGTTAGATAAAACGAGATAATACATTGACAATATTTTAACTTCTATTTTAAAATTTTAAAATCCAATCTTGTGTGGCCCAATTTGGCCCACCAAAACGCCACAATTTAATAAAATGTACCTCTCAAAAACTTCTGTTTTTTCCATTATTCTAACAATAATGTGATTTAGCAAAAACACATGGTAAAATTTGATTATTTCTTTACTAACTATTTGACAATTTTAACGATGATGTTTGACAATACTTATAAATATTTATAAATTGATTAAACATCACTTTTATCAACATAACAATATATAGGACCCACAATTTGTATTTGCACATTACGTAAGGAGAAATTTGTATTTTTCGTTTCTACCTTTTGCAGTTTGTTACTAATCTAGTATTCTCAATCTTTTTTTTTAGCATAATCTATCTCCAATCTTTCAATTATGTAACAAATCTCATCATTTTCTTCGTTTAGTCATTAAATGACGGATTTGCTCTCCCCTTAAATAAAGAAAAATAAAGAAAGCAATAGAAAAACAAAAAATAAGGAATAATTGCAAAGAAAGTCCCCTAAATATTCAAAAAGTTAAAAAATATCTTTTTCTCCACCAACCCTTTCAAATATGGTAAAAAATAAAAAAAAAAGGAAAAAAAAACGTCTTCCTCGTCAATTTCGCCTCCTCCACCACCACCCACAACGTTTGCCGCTTTCGCCCCCAACGCAACACAACCCAACCTAAAAAATAAAATTGAAGCCATGAAAACAAAATAATAATAATAATAATAAATTCAATTTCATCTAAAAATAAAAATAAAAAGTATAAAATAAGAATTTAACATAAAAATACAAATGTAATGCAATGCTCGAAAAAAAAAACTTCAAAATTTTCAATTTTTACTTATAAAGATGAACTTTTTTATTTGTAATACACGATCTTCATTGCTCATATTTATGCTGAGATATAAATTGATTGTTGGTTTCTAATGGAACACATAATCTGTAAAACCCAAATCAGTAATTGTTGATAAATAAGTGATTTGTGTAATAAATTAATTAGTATATAATTAACAGAAAATAAATAAATAGAATTAAAAATGGTTGGTCTTAGAGAGTCGCAAAAGTCGAGATGTCCTAAAGTTGTGTGGCATTCTCTTCATGCAGGTATTGTCAGTACTGCACGGCTCCAAGATAAAATCCTTTTAGCCTACAGTCGATTTTCTTTCTATGGGCACGACCAAAGGGACATAAGAACGAACCTTTTAACTAGTTGCTAAAAACAAGAAAATAAATATAGTATAGAGAGTGATTTTCTAATCTTGTTATTTTTTGTAATGTGTCTAAAAATATGAAAACTACACTCCTTTTAGAGCCTGTCTGATATCAATAAAACATGAAATAAATTTTTTGACCAAACAACGTGGGTCCCAATAGATACTATTTTGGAGGAAACATATGTGCAAGTAGCCCACAATTGTTGACTTTTCTTTACTTGGTTTATTATGAATTTACTAATTTGCCCCTCCATTTAATAATTCCATACATACAAAAAAGGGTAAAATAGAACTTACAAATGTATTAAATGGAATGTGGGCCCAGAATTCCTCCAAAAAAATCGATTTTTCCTCCAAAATATTGAAATCAGACACAGCCTTATAGTAGAAAATTCAACTCCCACTGTGATGAAAATTTATATCATTCAAATTAATTTTAATCATGAAATTAAGGAGTTTTGAATTTGTTTAAAAATTGAAAATTAAATTAAATTAAGTTAAATATTTAAATCTTTATTTTAGGTTACAACAGTAACAAGATTATAGATATCAAAATTCGCAGTGTATTAAAAAAATTTAATCAAAACCCAAAAATTTCTTGAACTATAATTGTTGGTGAAGATCATCCCAAGAAATAATAAAAAGATGAAAAAAATGGGAATCCATTTTGCAGAAACTTTTCTATTGCTTTTATTCTTCATTTTTCTTTTCTTTTCTACACAACAGAAGATAAAAAATTCTGGTTACAATGTTCTGTATACCAGAATCAATCATCTCTGTGTATGTATTTATTTGTATTTTTTGTCTGTAATATAAGAAATTTCTGCAGCCTAAGAAATATCCGCAACCTTTGTAATATTAGTAATGGCTATGGTGGGTGCGTGGGTGGAGGTAGGGTAGGTAACGAAGAAAATATTTTATACTTTTTAAAAAGTTGTGAGATTTTCTTTGCAATTTTTTCTTAGGTTTTGTTGTTTTTTACTTTCTTTTATTTTGTTTATTTAAAGAGGGGTGCAAATTCGTAATTTTTTGTCAACAAGGATGTAATTTACAATTAAGTGAAAGATTAGAGATGTCTGGTGCTAAAAAAAGATTGAGAGTATATTAGTAACAAACTATACAGATTGATGGCGAAAGTACAAATTTCCCTTTACGTAAGACTCAATACTCAGAGCATCTTCAATGCACTCCATCTATAACTTTTTGGACGTACCACATAAGCATATATAGACGGAGTTATAAAAAATCATCTCTAATGCATGTTGACAAGGACTCCATCTAGAAGTCCGTCTAAATATAGACGGATTCTAGACGGAGTGAATCAGCAAATTTAATTTTAGACGGAGTGCATTGGAGATTAGTTTTAATTTGACCGTCTATTCTATAGACATAGTGTCACATGGATTGGAAGTTCGTCTATTTTACTTGCCACGTAGACTGCAATAGACAGAGTGCATTGGAGATGCTCTTATAATTTAAAAAAAAAAATAATAATTACCAAACAAGTACGAAATTTCAATTGTTTATCCCTAAATCTGGGGAATTAAAATTGACCATAAGTTTTCTTATCCTTTCAACCCAATCTTGACTTGCACTGACATTTATTAATTTGAATTTTCCATCAAGATTACAAAATTATGAAATCTTGATTTATGTATAATTAATTTACATTTTGTAAAACCATACTAAAAGCTTGCTTGATTGAACCTTTTTTTTTATTATCAAAATTTGATAAAATATTGATGAAATATATAGTTGAAAAATTAATAAAAATTATACATAATTATAATTGTTAATTTTTTACTACAATTTTTTAACAGATTAAAATTTGAAAAGATAAACACTAAAAATAGTGCCAATAGACTTACTAATAAAGTTAAATCATAGTTTTGGTAAGAAAATTCAAGTCAACTCTCATCTAGTGAGAACTAAACGCACTTTCAAAATCAAGGAGGAAGACGACGAAGAAGAAGAAGAAAGTTATTAATCCGCAAAGAAAAAATGAATTTGAATGCATTTATTGCATTTGAAGTCGAAACCTAAATTAATTATTAATCGACAAAGAAAAAATAAAATTTGTATGCATTTATTACATTTGAAGTCGAAATCTAAAATATAGTTTTAATAGTTTTTAGTAAGTTCTAATTCTTATGTCGTTTGTATTAAACTCTGATGTTCCATGTTAAAATGTCAACATTGTTAAGAAGAGTAGTTCAAATCTGCATATGTTAATTATTCATTATATGTATAATCGATGTGAAACTTTTCCCTTAACATATAATGCAATTTTTAGCATATAATCAAACGAGTTTTTAGAGCGATTTTCAAGATATTAATATCTAGATACTATAAATAAAAATATAATAAAACATGTTAGAAGAAGTAAATTGAAATGTTTCCAACTAATTTGTTTTGACATTATTTGGTATTGATGGTGTATAGGATAAACCTTTATAGCTGAGCTAATAATTCTGGACCAAAAGTAGAAGCTATGAGCCAAAAGAATAGCATTGCCAACTTTATTTTATTTTATTTTTTATTTTTTTTAAATTGTTGACATTTTTCTTTTCAGAAATGATAAATCTGGCTCTAGATAAATTAGACAGAGAGAGAATTGATATAATATTAGTTTGTATGGCTTAACGTAAATAAATTTATTTCTAAGTTTTGTAATCAAAGTTCTAAAAAGTGTGAAACTTGGCAAGATGGTAATGTGAAACTTCACGAATTTAGTTTTGCTAAAATTAAAGGGTTATAGTAAGGGTTTTATATGGGCAATATTCAGTAATTGCTTTTATTTTTTTCTGTAATTAGAGGATATTTTATATTCATTATTATTCTGTGTATATTATTTTCTTGTAAATGGTCGTGTATGTACTTTACATATTGTACAATTACAATGAATGAAAACTATCAGAAAATTATTCAACAATTGTGTTTTTGACATGGTATCGGAGCCTCCTTCAATCTATTTTTCTTTATCATAGGAATTGAACACAATTGTTGTTTATGTTCATATAATTCCGCTGCGAAGTCCTCTTTTTGTATCTTTATCACTGAATATGAAAAATAAAATTTGGCAAGAGCATAGGAGACTAGGACTTCCCTCTTTTAGCTATCTTCGGAGATTATTTCCCTCTTGTTTAGTAGTTGTAACTTTTCGAATTTTATTTGCGAAACTTATGTAATGGAAAAAAGTCAACATACTATTTTTCACTTGGTGATAATAAAGCCAACCTCTTATTTTCATTAGTTTATTCAGATGTTTAGAGACCGGCACTAATTTCTACTCTTAATGGGATGAGGTGGTTTGTTACTTTTGTGGACGATTGCACTCGAATGACTCGGATTTATCAATTGAAACACAAGAGTGATGTGTGCTTAGTTTTCCCCCTCTTTCATAAAATGGTGACTACTCAATTTGACATTTCAATATAAGTTATTCGTTCTGATAATGGAGAAGAATACGTTAAACAAGAATTGACAGAATTTATGCACTCAGTGGATTCCTATTTTTCTCAACAAAATGGTGTTACAGAGTTAAAAAAACAAGCAATTATTGAAAGTTACTTGGTCTCTTTTGATTGGAGGAAACGTTCCCTCTCATTTGTGGGGGTGAAGCCATGAATTCATCTGTTACCTAATAAATCATACGCCATCTAGTGTCCTCAATTTTAGAAGACTACTAGATGCCCTCTTTGATCATTGCACTCTTCCACCTATGGTACTTTTGGCTCCTAGAATTTTTTAGTGTATGGTTTTATGTTCACTTGCATCCACATCAACGTACTAAGCTTGATTCTTAGACCTTGAAGTGTGTCTTTGTAGGATATGAGATCCATCGAAAGAGCTTCAAGTGTTATGATTCGTCTTCGAGGAGATTTTATTCTTTATGAATATTATTTTCCATGAAAATGAATTATTCTACATACTACCAACTACTGATTCATCACTTTAGGGGAAGAATCGAGAAGAGGTGATTAATCTTAAAGAAATACATGCATTCTTTTTTTTGGATTCGTTGAAAAGTGATACCACCAGTTGACCAGATGAAGGCACCCGGACGTTCGAAGATGCTATGGAGAATAATTCTCCGTCTCGAAATTTTACGGATGAAGACTGCATCTCATATTTGTTTCGATCAACCGAAAATGACACTATCTGTAGATTGGATAAAGGAAAAAGGCCCTCTATTGTTGAATTGATGACTCCAAATGTCGAAAATTATAATTTTCATGATAGTACAACGTCTCTTAACAATCAATCAAAACCACCGAGCCAATCTTCTCCTGAGATTCCATTGAGGTATCTACTAATTCTAATTCTGCAATTGTTAATGATGTTAATATTGAATCTCAAGTGTCTCAATATTGTCTTCCACCTCGTTGTAATCTTGGTATACCACCCATTAAATTTGAATTTGATCTTAAAACCAAAACCAGATATCTCATTAGTGATCACATGTCTTCCCAAAGGTTGTCCAAGTCATATGCATCTTATATACTGCAAGCTATACACGTGTGATATCCGTGCTCCAATTTTAAGAAAAGTGCTAAAATTAAGAAGTTATAATTAAGAGTTTGATATGAACAATATTCTTAATAAGTAATTGCATTTCCCCCCTCTTTAATTAGATAATATTTCCCATTCATTATTATTTTGTATATATTATTTCATTGTAAATGGTTATGTATCTACTCTATATATTGTAGAATTACAATGAATAAAAACCATCAAAAAAGTATTGCACAATTGTGTTTTTGACAAGTTGTGATAAGTCGTTTTCTCATTTTTATTATTATTAATTATTTTAAGATCATTAATAACTATTTTTATATGATTATTATTTTAATTATTTTAATAAGACCATTAATAATTAATATTTTTATTTAACTAGTAAAAAAAATAAAAGTAATTTGGACAAAAAAAGAAAATATTAAAAGACGTCACCTTTTGCCGTCTAGGCTCGCCTTTTACAGTCTAGGCCCCGCATTGGACATTTAAAAATAGAATTTACCATCTTACCATTATGTGATATTTTTTCCTCACGCATCATGCTTAGACCCTGACATTTAGAACATGAATGTCGTGGATGTTTGGTATTACTGAAATTATTTATTAAGTACTTATAATTGTGAGATCAATGAAATATGTAGTTAATAAATAAGTAATAAATTGTAAGTTTTATAAAATATGTAGATAAAAAATATAGAGTATTTGACTAATTTAATTAATTAAAATTATAATTTAAAGTTGATCAAACATGGACGTAATAATGAATACCTAATCCTTCTTAGAAACTTGAGACAAGATTTGGTTACCTTGTATTCTATGCATTAAATATTCCAGCTGTGAGTGTGTCCTTTCAGTTCTTAGCGGGTCCGACGTTCATACCGCCAACAGAAAACGCTAAAACGCGGAAATTTCGTTTTCAGTCTTTGGTCTTCTATTGTCGTCACTGCTTTCTTTTTCATAAGCAATTTAATATCATTTTTATAAATTCTTCTAAATCACGTCTAATCAGTTTTTTGGGATTAATTTCCCTTACGGTCACTAAAATTTTAGAGAAATTACAAAACACTCACTAAAATTATAAAGTTTCAACACCGGTCATTGAAATATACTAACACATTCACATACAGTCACTCTGTTAAATTCCCAGCATGAATTGATGACGTGTCACCATTAAGTGTCTATGTGGTACACAATCGATCAACATTTAATAAAAATTGACGCCACGTAAACTTAATGTACTAATAAAAATAAATTCAAATCACAAAGTATGCACCTAAAACATGATCCCAAACCATTTGCACAACTCGATTTTCTCAAAAAACGATCCTAAATCCTATTTTTTCCCCTAATTAGTTAAATACCCGATTAGTCCAACCAAATTCCAATTCATATACGATTACTCAGAAACTGCAGCTAAGTTATTTTATTTTAAGTACATCCTTTGCGGTTTAAATTTATTGTTATTAGTCAATGTTCTAAAAAGCGTAAAGCGTGGCTAGGCGTGGAAGCCAAGCTTCAAACTTTTCAAATTTAAGCGATGCCTAGGTGAGAACAAAACAAGAGAAAAGCGAGGACGAAGCGTGAAGCGTAGCTAGGCGTGGAGGCCAAGCTTGTTATTAGTATATTGCATCTACATGGCGTTAATTTTTATCAAATATCGACTGATTGTGTCACATGAACGCTTAACGACGACACATCATCAATTCACTCTACAAATTTAACAGAATGACCGTTGGTGAACGCTATACTTCAGTAATTGGCGTTGAAACTTTGTAACTTTAGCAACTGTTTTATAATTTTGTTGAAATATAAGTGACTGCCAGTGAAATTAACCATTTTTTTATTAGTAACACCGAAATTTTTGTAGCAAGCAAATTGTTGTTAACAAATTTCGTCCGATACAAACTTAAAAAATGGCACGTACAAAATTGAGTGCTTATTTAGTTAAGCTTAAATTATAAATTAAATTAATCGAACATATCAAATATAATTTTTGTCTACACATGTTGTAAGATCCACAACTATAAACACTTAAAATATAATTTTAACAGTGCTAAATATATACAGAAAGGTCATCTCTTGAATAGAAAAAGTTGAGTACGCACTGATTTGCAATAACAAATCATGGGGGTGTTATATTAAGTTAAAATACTTAGTACCCGTTTAATTTTGTTAAATATTAGATTTTTTTAAAATAAATTTTGATAAAAGTTAATGAAATATATGATTAAAAAGTTGATAAAAATTGTGAATATCATGAAATGTGTATTTACAATTAATTGTTGATTTTGACTTTAATATTTAACTTATTCGTCACTTACTAGGTAATACTCCTATTCTCTCAAGATCCTTCTCTTGCATATTCACATCTTTCTACCATTAGAGTCTTTCAAACCGTTGAATAATCGTCCAGCGTCTGAGTCCAAAATAAATGAAATTATTGAGATACCTGAAAATGAAAGGAACGTAATGAGAAACAACATAATCGAAAGTAAATTAAATTTGTTTTTAAATTATTTATTGAGTTAATTTCATTAATAGTCACTAAATTTTGTTAAAAATTTTAAAATATTTACTAAAATACTTTTCTTACGATATTAGTGATTCAAATTTATAATAGTTACATTAATAGTCACACAATTGAAAACGTTAACTTAAAATCATACGTGTCACAGTTAAATTCTAACATGAACACAAATATCATTAACTAGTACGTAACATTAGACAAAAATATTCAACCTTTAAAAAAGTTGCCAAAAAAATGCGAAGTTTCATCAATTAACTGCTTATTAGAATTGAACAAATATGAGTTTAATAATTATGTATTTAGCTGCAATTAATACGACTTTGTTTGACGTGACGTACTAGTTAGCGCCGTTTATCTCCACGTTGAAATTTAATAGTGTCAACTGTCACGAATTACTTCAATGACCATTTTGAAATTTTTAATAAATTTTAGTGACTATTGCTGAAATTAACCCATTACTTATTTACCAAACATTATTTTTAGTCGAACATTTTCACTAATCACCGATCTTAGGGATGTTTACTTCGCTACAAACACAAAAAAACATATTTCTTTATCTATCACTACGTCTTCATCCTCTCAAACCAAAATTCACGTATCTCATTCTTTTCAATTTTTCAATCCATTAAAATTCTCGAAGTTCGGATTCTACTGCAAAAAAAAAAAAAACGGTATACTAGTAAAAATTATTTTTCCAATAAATATGATTCAAGAAAAGTATGTTTTAAATAACGTCAAGAATACTTTAAAATTTTACAACATATTTAAAGATAAGGTTGAAATTATATTCAATACGGTCTAATATTAGTTATCGTGACTATAGTTTAAAAGGGAGAAAATTTTGAAGTCGGCTACTTGTCGCTTTGAAGTTTGACCAAAATTTCCTCAAAAACTCATTATGTGTACGTCGACTCTTATGGTTTTATACACTTTATTTATAATGCAATTCAATTTCATTTTCTTCCCTGCAAACATGTATCATGGTTTGGTTTTTCAATTTCCTTTGATGGAATATGTTCAATTCAGCGCCTTCATTTCCACTTTAATCTGATTTGCTTCATAATTAATTAATTATTTGTTTGCAAAGTGCAATTCCACATGTATGGAATTTGCTGACATACATGTTCCTTAATTATAACGCAATTGCCATTTTTTCCATCTTCGTTTTCCCATCTGAATTTCGTCTAGTTTCTGTTCTACACGCTTTCTGCAATTAGTTCCCACTTCAATTTTGTTTTCTGTAATTTTTTTCTTCTTTTGATACCCTTTTCTGCCCACCTTTTAGCGGCTTCATTTTCGGCTGAAGCGAACATATAATTGATTTAATCAATTTCAAAAAGCTTCTGCAGAAAAGGAACTTCTCGACTTGGAGCAATTTTAATTTTTTGATTGTTTTTTTTTTTTTTGAAAAATGATGAAGTGTTTTATGATATTCAAAGACAAGTCGAAGTCCCGGGAACGGAGATCGGCGCCGGAATTGAGTACCCAAAGAAACTCAGATAATTTGGTTTCAAATCGTGTATCTAAATCCACTGGTTCAGCTTCATCACCTCGGGGCATAACGGAAATGTACAAAGAAAAAGAGCAGAATTTGAGGGTTTTTTCTGTGTCAGAACTGAGGGAAGCAACTAAAAATTTCAACAGGCTGCTGAAGATTGGGGAAGGTGGTTTTGGGAGTGTTTATAAAGGTACGATTAGGCCTCCAAATGGACAGGGGGATTCCATGGTGGTTGCCATTAAAAAACTCAATACACAAGGATTACAGGTATTTGTTACTAGCTACAATTCCCTTTTCATTTTTCTTTTTGAGTCCCTGTTATTCGTGTTGATCTAAAAGCTTGAGAAGATAGAGGACGGACAAATTTATACAATTTTTATAAATAGATTGCGGAGAGACTTGAATATAGGCCTTTTTTGCATGTTTTTATATCACTTAAACCACTTCATCTAAAATTCTAAGCCGAGATTGGACAATTTCATTCATTTCAATTGTGTTCAATATGCCCCTTCTGGGCTCATTTCTCAATCCCTTATTTGTGCACAATTTATATGAAAGGGTGGCGGCAAGACTTTTGCTTGGTCTGGTACCATGTTGAACCTCCTTGTCTAAAAGCAAAGCTTAGAGATTAGACAAATTTCTTTATTTAAACTGTATTCGACAGTTGGCATGTTATGGAGTGATCAGTTTCTATTTCATGTCATGTTTCTACGCAACTGTTGTTTGTTGTGACGTTGAGGGAATGGATTATCAACTTTCAGATAATTTTGCATCTGAGTGAAAAATGTATGATGTTTAGTGAACATGAGAGTTGAAACTAGCTTGAATGTGGAACTAAACATGGTGAGGTGCTATGAAAATTGGAATTGAAGAGGAAAAGTGTGTGTGGATTTTGGCTTCAACATGATAGGGAATGTTATTCTTGATTCTGACATATTTTATGGCCCAACCTTATAAATATGAAAATTCATTTGAGGGTACACACAGATAATTTTATTTTCCCTACATAGACGTCTATGAATTATTGTCCTATAAATATGTTTTTAGACAGGTTTCTTTGCGCAACGTTGAGCATAGCAACAAGCATTTATGAGTTAAATCAAAGACGTAGTGAATAACTGCATAAGAAGTACTATTTGGGATTTTCTTTATGTAGCATTTTAGCCAAACCAGCAAGAGAAAAACTTACTAAGAAGACAGAAAGGACGCATTTTCCATGAAGTGCATCTCGCTATGATTACCCAGCATAAAAAGTGGACTTGATTTCTTATGAAGGGGTGTAGACTATTGAAAATGTAAAATGTTCGATTGTTTAAATCATCAGGTCCTGATTAAATACCTATATTTGCTTGATTACTGTCTTTAGTCTTCAATATGGAACAATAATTGGGCATATCTTACGACATTCACATTCCACGATGGCTTACTTGGGTTCTTGAGTTTATTTCAATTGTCCTTGGACGTGTCTGCTATGACAACTTACGTACTTTATTAGTCTAAAAACTTTGTTACCTCAGAATACTCTTCTGCCAACTACATGAAAACATCCAACTTATTGCCCTCATTCACTAGTCACGAAATTTAATATTTGTTGTTTAAAATAATTTCCTGATGATTTAAATATTTCTTGAGGCTCTAAAATGTACTTGTGAATTAATTGTCCGTCTATCGTATAGGGCCATAAACAATGGGTTGCAGAGGTCCAATTCCTTGGAGTTTTGGATCACCCCAATCTTGTAAAGCTTTTAGGATACTGCGCATTGGATGGAGAAAGAGGAATCCAACGCTTATTGGTTTACGAGTACATGCCCAATAAGAGCTTGGAGGATCATCTTTTCAGCCGGGCAATGCCAACAATTCCTTGGGGAACAAGATTACGTATTATCCTTGGTGCCGCTCAAGGAATGGCTTATCTGCACGAGGGAGTGGAAGTTCAGGTACCGTTTTTTAACTGGTAAATTTTTTTGGTTTCTCACTTTTGTCAATGTAATTGAATAGAACTCTGTTTAACATTTAGTTTTCATGTATTAACAAGCTAAGAAATTCTTGCGCTTTTAAGGATATCACCTTCCATAACGGTACAAGTTAGCTATTTTTCTTATCCTGTGTGGGCAGGTGATATATCGAGATTTCAAATCGTCAAATGTGCTTCTGGATAAGGATTTCAATCCCAAGCTTTCCGACTTTGGGCTTGCAAGGGAAGGTCCAACTGGAGGCCGAACTCACGTGTCTACTGCGGTAAGTAGTGAATGCTTAACTTGGGTTGAAGGGAAATTTACCGCGTAATTATTGGAGCAATGATTTACGTGTCTGTGGCTGTTTGGTTGGCTTGATTGGTTTTGTTTGAACTAATTTGCTTTTTATAATGTGAAGAAAATGCAACTTTCACGTACAGTTAGGATTCTATTTTATCTGTGATCTCAGTTTTCACTTGATTTGATTCAAAGTCTTAATAGGCCCAATTTCTTATTCAGTTTACCTAACAATCATAGAGTTTTAGAAAATCATATCTCAGAATGGTTAAATACATTGATGGTCACTAAATGTTTTAGCAAAATGTCATGTTAGTCACTAAACTCCATTTTCTTTCAAGTTGGTCACTGAACTTGTTGTTTATTACAATTTAGTTACTCCTCCCATTTCCTTTAGTTTGGCTAAAGGAAAAGGTGGTGTGATCAAGGGCGGATTTGGGGGAGGGCAACCCTAGGTTGTAGTCCAGGGCTGCCCAAGCCCATATCCAAAAGCCCAATGCAAATTCTAAATAAAAAAAGAATTATATTAGTTTAGTCCAGTTCAACTTGTTAATTCATTTTTTTCTGGGCCAATTAAATACCCACATGACCCAAACTGGACCATTGTAGACTGGCTATTTCCAATTCCACAAAATTCAAACTTTAGAAAGTTCAAAGCTCGAAAGTGGGCTTGAATTTTTTAATTTGTTGCACTTTCCACTATTTGGTGTTTTTTTGTAGCTTGGTTGTAATATTATTCTATTGTGTATGACTTACTTATATGTCATTTCATTAAATATAGGATTACAATATAATTGTATATAACACTATTAAAGGGTTTAAATATTTTGTGCATCGACTACATAGTTTAGTTTTAGATAAAATAGATATAGACTATATTATCAAACAATTTTTGTGCATCGACTACATAACAGTTTTTATTGAGAGAGAGACCTTGTTAATAAAATAGATATAGATTCTATTATAAAAAAATTCGCAGTTGTAAAAGATCGTCGGGCACAACTTTCTTTAGCTAGTTTTAGATCTTGAATATTTTTGTGTAATGACTTCTTGTAACATTTTTGAAGATTATGGCTTATAAAAAAACATTAGATTCTCATTAAAATGGGCTAAGTAATTGTGGTTTGAGAAAAAAATTTCGGGGGCTCTGTCCCCGAACTCCCGTAAGGGGGGTCCACCCTTCCCCAACCAACCCATTTGTCATATCCTGGCTCTGCCCCTGGTGTGATGATCTAGTTATTTGCCAACTAAGTTGTTCAATAACTAGATTGCCCTGTCCGAATTTCGGTAAGTCAAATTAGCGGATGTGGATAGAATCAAATTGTAACAAATCTTTAAATTCAGTAACCAACTTGAGACAACGTTTTAAGTTTAGTGACCAATTTGAAACAAAATGAAGTTTCGTAAAACAACTTGAAATTTTGCTCAAAGTCTGTTTTAACACTATCTCAGAGAACTTATCAGTTTGTATTTGTGGTCTTATGAGAACTTTTTTCTGTTATGTAATTAGCCTGTTGGGACACGTGGCTACGCTGCACCAGAATATATTGAAACCGGTCATCTTACAATCAAGAGTGACATATGGAGCTTCGGAGTTGTGCTTTATGAGTTACTTACAGGCAGGCGGACTTTGGAAATAAAACTCCCAACGGCGGAGCAGAAGCTTCTGGAATGGGTGAAACATTTCCCAGCCGATAGTAAGAGATTTAACATGATAATGGACCACCGACTCCAAAACCAATATTCCCTAACTGCGGCCAGGAGAATCGCCAAGTTGGCAGATAGCTGCTTAAATAGAAACGCAAAAGATCGGCCGGCTATGAGTGAAGTGGTCGAGATCTTGAAGCAAGCAATTCAAGATTCAGAAGAAGGAACTTCTTCATATGTGAGAAGTCCTCAGTCATCCAGAACTAATCTGTCTGCCTCACATAAACCAGTAAGCAGATTAGAAGTTGCTAATACTGGTAGAGAGATGGCCCGAAGGGTACGGGCTTGAATGTAAAGGACAAAACAGTCATTTTGTGCATATCTAAATATTTTCCTTCCTACTCAATCCAATGCAACTACTTGGAATCATTTTTGTTACTGATTAACTCATCCAGAGTTGGGTATTTTTATTCTTTTTATTCCATTCCTGTGGAAGAGTTAAATTTCATAAATGAAATAGCTAGTAGAGAGAGATGGTTACTCTATAATGAACTTTTGTTATTTCTGCCTTTTTAGATTGACCTCCCTTGAGATTGTAAAACTAGATTTCATTTTTTGTCTTAGCATAATAAAATTTTGCATATTGAGTTACCTGTTTTGCTGATTAGCATACATGTTTTTTTTCTTGGATTTATGTCACTTTGGTACTTGGAAAACAATTGGCCGATTTTGCGTTGGTGCCAAAACAATATAAGTATGACCTTTATCAAAAAAAGAAGAGTAGTAAGCTATTCATCACGAGAGGTGATTAGCACCAATCAATCTGGCAATGAGGCTATTGTTATATTGTCCAATGAAGTTAGAATACTTTTTTAATCATTGGATAATGTAGCACCTAGTGATGATGATTAAAAAAAAAAAGAAGAAGAAGTGAAGTGCACTACACAAGAATGAGTAGGAAGAGTAATGATGTCCATCTCTACTGAAGTTTATTACTGATCTATATGGGCCAGTGGGGTTCCTACTATATTATCTAATGAAGTTGGGATGCAGTTTAATTCATTGAACAATGTAGAAGTGGCATCATTGTTATATAGACTGATGATGTATTTTAGTAGAGATGAATATCGTTATTCAAATAAAAATTAGGCAAATGCAGTGTAGGAGTTAGGGGGACTAGACTGTAAAAAAATCAAGTTTTGAAGTGTAAATTTTTAGTAGCAGCTCGATTTTGAAATGTAATTTTTTTATTTTTATTTTTTAAGTAGTCCCCATCTCAAAAAATTCTATCTACACGCCCGACCGTAAGTGAGTTTTCTTTTACATTTATGGAGCCTCCCATCTCTCTTCCCCATGCCTTGGGGAGGAGTCTCTCACTAGGCTTTTTAGCTATATTTATGGGAGTTGAGATATGTTGTCTCTTTAGCTATTGTCTAATTATAATTTTGACGTTTTAATACATCAAGTATTGTTAGAAAATATCAAGATTAATAATTAATGGTGATCATTACAAGTTTGTGTCAGCATGTCTCATGATTCATTGTTCAGTTAAGTTGTGATAGATTTTAATGTGTTGTACAATGGATAAAATGGCCCACTAATAAATAACATTATTCAATAACTAGACGATACTTGTAGTGTAATGTGTTATCGACTTGCTATTTGCTAACACTATTCAAATTTTAGTAAGAAACGACATATCTCAACTCACTCCATTTATGGAGAGCCTCGCTCAATTCCATCTTCATATTCCCACTGTTGAGATTGATCAAATTTCATGTTTTTCAGAAATTTTTTATCTTAAAAAAAAAAAAAAACTAAAATATAAAGAGGAGACCCGACATGGGCCGTGCTGGGCATCGTGCTTTTATGTTGTGTTGGGCTTGGCTTGACACGTCAGAAAAAGCAGTTCGTGCCCCCAAAGTGTATGTATATGTTCATCACATATTTATTAGAAACTTATTCTCGATTAAATTTTAAATTGTTATAGACTATGCAGGGACGGGTCTAGAGTTGAAATTTAACTAGGGCGGACGTTGACTGGTCAACGGTCAAATATTGACCGTTGACCAGTCAACGGCCGATGCTTGTTAGAAATATAAGTATCAGCTACACATTTGATTCGCTTCCAACATTAGCATAAGAAAAAACTTAAAATAAAGTCAAATTTATGGCAAAAAAAAAAAAGAGAGCATGAGTTCAGTGGGAGCGATAAAGATTTACGTAAAAAATAATTTAAAATAAGACAATAACGATAATTCAAAATGTAATAAATTTTTTATAATTGTTCTTTACGATTTTTCATATGTTGAAAAGTTTAAAATAAAACTAAATCTATGGCAAATAAAAAAAAAGAGAGCAAAAGCTCTGATAAATAATTTTTATATTCTTCAATTTTGACCCACTTTTCAAATTATGCAATTATCATATTAAAGAGAAATAATAAATTCTTACTTGAAGATTTATTCATGCAATTACCTTATTTTTTAATTTCTCAAAATTGAGGACCATAAATGTAATTTTAAATTTAAAATACTCCTCTCTCTCTCACCCACCCACCCACCCACCCTTCCTCCTTCCTTCCTTCCTTCCTTCCAATAAACTTTATATACATATATACATACACGCAGGCAGCCATTGCCATAGCATGAAGGAAAAAAAAATTGATGAAATCCAGTGGGTCCGCCCCCTAAACCAACACCATTTTTTCTCGAAATTCCAGCACGGGCGGACGCGGGGTCTCGCCATGTGGTAGATCCGCCCCTGAGACTATGGTTAGGATTTTTGACCTCTAACGTAACATCTTTATTTTCCTTATCATAAATAAAAGTTGTCCATATTTTCAAATAAATAAATAAACAATCCTCTTTTTTAAAAATTATTTTGAATGGTAAAAGTGAAATGCATATTGTTACAAGAAATAGTGCAAAAATTATTTGGGATGTCACAAAGTGGTACTAGAATATGCTCCCGCAATCAACTACTTTTTATCAGTATAGGTCATCAAAATTTTGGACTGCCCAACAACTCCATTCGTGTACTAAAATCTTTGATGCCACAACTTGAGAAAAGTTCCATGAGCTTCGAAAATGATATATATTTCTATTAGAGATTACATATATAGAAGTTCCAAGAATTATCTTGCTTTGCCTTCATATGGTCAAGAGACTCGAAACCAAATAACTCAAGATTGAGCATTTGTGGATTGATACTAGAACTATGCCAAGATGTCAATATGATATGTAACTAAAGAATGACCTTCTAAACAATCCAGAGCGAGCATTAGAAGTCGAGCAAGTTGAAGTTTTGATTTAATGACCTGAAGATGTCAAGATGGCTAGACAGGCTAGTAACTTGAAAAATTGCCTATAAATTTTATCTATGCGACAGGACATATGGCACTGACACTTATTGCATTACGAGAAGAAGCCATTATATGGTAAAAATTTGATCTCCTCTCCACAGTGGGGATGAGTTATAAAGGCCACTGGACAAGTGTCTAATGGCCATTGGACAAGTGAAAAGTGATTCACTTGTCTAATAGCTATTGGACAAGCGTCCAATGACCTTTATAACTCTTCTCCACTGTGGAGATAGAGATCAAATCCCTTACATGCTATTAACATGACATAATTGCATAGAATCTAGAGATCCGTATCAAAACATGTATATTAAATTATTAATATGTTTGACATATTGTTGCTTTTTGGTACATTAATAAATGATAAAATTAGGGCTGTGCTCCTTAACCGTTCAATTAATATGATTTTAGCTCTCCAATCTTTAAAAGTGAGATTATGGTTTCCGCCCTATTTAAATATATGAACTTAAATAACCACATGATGGTAACCGTCAATCTGAATGTTAAAATCACACTCAACTTTCACGTGACTAAAAATTAAAAGGAAAAGTAGTTTAAAATTTAATGTAGGGATCCATATTTATAGATTTAATGTGACTTGCACGTATAATTTTTATGTTTACATTGACAATTTTTGTGACATAGAAACTTAATATGTTGGGACTTAGAAGTTAGAGTCTTAATTTTGAAGGCGACGAGCCAAAACCACTCTAATTAAAGATTAGGGAGTCCAGTCATAATTTGTCATTTACAAATGCAGTTTATCTAAAACATAAATATTGTATTATATTAAAAAACAAAACTTATCTAAGTATGGACAAAAGTACTCACCCAAATCGGAATCGAAATGAACTGATCGATTTGGTTTAATTCTTCTTAAATTTTAAAATGAGTAGTAAGTATTAGAAGTGAGAATCGACTAGCTCTGATTCTGTTATCGGTTCTAAACCCAGAATCGAATAGCCGAACTAGAAACCAAACGAGCCAAATGTTTTTCAGTTTTTCCTTTTTTTTAAAAAAAATTCAACCTATCCACAAAACCCAAGCCCGACTCTTATTTTTGCCGGAAATTTACACAATTATGCCCATAAATGATATTATTTCTCAAAAAACTGTCACATCTTATATATTCCAAAAAATACTGCATCTTATCCATTATTATAATTTATTTATGCTATTTTCTAATTACCTTTATCCATGCAACAAATCCCTGAAAAATGTCATTCATTGCAATCCCAAAAATTATGGATAAATTAATATTAGTTTTATCACCTAATCATCTAATGATTAGTCGATTTTTATTTTTGTTTAAATATTTCAAAATCTCTCTCCTGCAAACAACATAAATATCAACTACATTGTATATTTTAACTACAAAAATTCAAATTCCGTAACGGTGTGTATTGTGTAAATTCTAATTAATTTGTTTTCTGTGATTGTTGAATATTATGATTTTGATCCATTATGGTTGGTAATTTGTTATCAGATTTCTATATATTATCAATTTATCATGTCTTGACGTATGAGAAAAATATCACGTTCGATCAACATGGTTGTAATATTTTGCAATGTTCTTCACGATGTAACGTGTCATTATATTTTGTTTATGTTACATGGGATGTCATAATTATATTGCGTTTGTTGTTACAAAGTTTGCATGGAATATATTTTATTTCATGGGATGATATATATATGTTGTGTTAGTCGTTACAAAAGCTGCCAATAATTAATGGTGAATACCATGTTACTAGTGTTGGAATGATGCATTTTGAGTTTTCAAAAATCTGTTATATTCTATTCCGTTTCATTATATGTTGTTATGTTAAATGTTATGTTATTTATGTTAGATGTAACATATATTTCAATCATTTATGTTGCATTTGCTATTACAAATTATGCGAATGATTATATTACGTTATGTAGATGTTACTATGTTAAATTTTATTTTAATTCTGTTGCATTTGCTGTTGCATATTCTACCATAATCGGAAATGTAATTTTAATTGTGAATGCATATTAATTCTACGTAAAATGCTAATTTGTTACATTTGATTAATTTTGTAGCACAATATTTCTAGGTATGTAAACTATAAATATGTTCATCAATTACGGTGGACACACGTCAAGAATTCTTATCCCACTTGATTGCACTTTCGTCTCGCTTCTTGATACATTATTAGCCTTTAAACTTCTATAAATGCCATACATAAATGAATGAGATGAACCTGATGCTGAGAATCATAATAGTAATCAAAATAACGATGCTAATACCAATACTAAAACTACTAGAACAGAGGAGGTAGAAGATCTTGTTTGAGCTATAACTTACAATATAACACAGCAAGCTCTTGTACTACTACATTTTCTTAAGCCAACATCCAAAAGCATCACGATATGCTCTTCAACGGCTTTAGCTTTGATATCCAACGAAGTTGAACTCAATCCGATTGAATGACTCTGTTGTTGCCTCTTAACCAAATGTAAAGCAGTTTGCCTATTAGCTTTAGCTTCCACAGACTTTGGCAGCATATTTTGTTCACATTTAAATTGGGTTCTTTCTTGATTTGGAAGAGTATATCATGATGCGAATTCACTGAAAAACATGTGTAATCCATTTATCTTTAAGAAATTCCACCAAATTTAAACAAAAAAAATTTAAATATTCTCTTTCTTGATTGGATTAAGAGCTAAATAATCTTCATTCAATCCCCTCAAAAAGACTTGTCTTTTTATATGCTCAAAAACTAAAAAACAATTAAAATTCCAAAATCAACACTCTCTTAAGATCATAAACCACAAGAATAATTTTTTTATGTTCAATATACCCACTTCAAGTCACAATCGAAATCAACATTTCTAAATTCTACAAAGTAAATATCTCATTTAATACTTTATTATTCTTTTTAAATAATTCAAATTCATCAAACAACATATATAAATTAACAAAATCCTACAAAATAAAAGAACAAATCAAACACAACAAAAGTACCTCAGAAAGCTTGTTTCCTGAGCTTCATATTCTTCACCAAGATTCTTCGTGTTCTCATCATTATTTCCAGAAGCAAGCAAAGATTTTCTTGTTCTTCAATTCATCGTTCTAGGAATAATATACTGTGGGTAATTAGAATAAACAAGGATATGTAGGTAATTAGAAGAAGACGGAATGTTTGGGATTGTGATTTTGTTGTGCTGTAATTTGGGGATGAGAGGATTTTGTTGGGTTATATTATTTTAATATAATATTAAACTATTTACACCCCACACACAGTAATTTGGGAATAAAAACATATAAAAAGTAAATGTGAAATTATATTCCAAGGGTTGCAATTTCCACTATTTTTGCCTTCATATTTTACTAAAGTATATGATAAGTGTGTGTTTTGCACTTATTTTGGCCACTAAAAATGGATATTTGTGAGTTCTTTTAAATAGTTTACCACTTATTTATGTTATTTTGATTGTTTAGGTGAAAACCCGAGCTCGGTTGGTGATTGGAAGAAATCTACACAAAAAATGGGCAAAAAAGACTAAAGTTGTGCAAATCGAGAATCTTCGAAACCAATGTATAAATATGTTAAAAGACGGAAGACCTGAGTTGCAATTTATGGAGGATCTGTTTGAAAGATAACAAAAAATTCAAGGACTGAAGTCAGCATTCTATAAAGTACAGGAATTGAAATTACAATTTAAAAGGGGCTAAGCTGCAATTGCACAGCAAGTGGCCCATGCGATCGCATGGGCCAAATGACCATGCGATTGCCGCTGGCCATTTTTTCTGACAGAATGTTTTTGGTCACTGGCATGCGATCGCATGGCTCATTTTTCTGTTAGTGGCGTTTTTTTTACAAGTTTTCGAGGAAAATTTTGGTAATTCATTTTACTCGACTTCTAGGGTTACAAAAGTCGATTTTCAGCAGAAAAAGAACACACTTGGTCGTTCTTCCATGGAGAAAATCTCTCAAAAGAAAAGAGGAAGAAATTGGGGCTCTTTGAAAACTTCATGAAAATGAGTTTTCTTTGATTTTGTATATCATTGTGGGTTATTGTTATGAAATAGAGTAAGATGAAAGAAGATTCATATTGGACAAATGGAGACAACCATGGTTCAAGCTTAATCCTTAACTTTTCTAAATTTTATTAAATCCGGTGATGTATTTTGTATCTATCTTTTATTTTGTTTGTGTAAAGATGTTGGACTAACTTTATTTCACTAAGAATAAGATGAATCCATTTATGAAGCTTTAAATTTGAACTCTCTTGTTATTGATTCTCTATTCTTGATTTTTATGGTTGTTTATTATTGAGTTTTATTGTGTATTAAGATGATTGATCACTATTGAAATACTTTTGTGACCTAGTTTTGCTACCGGGAGATTGAAATTAGGCTTAGCACATTTAATGAACAACATACAGTTTATGGAATGTAAGAATACACTTTCATACTTTGTGTAATCACGAATGAGTGCTCTTGAGTTTTATTGCCTTTTTACATATGCGTTCTCTTGGTAGGAGTTCTTGAGAGTCTTGTGTGAAAATATGTTTGGCTCTACTCGGGAGAGATTGCTAGATATTTTAGGAGCTTTAATTGTCATAAAAGATCTCGTTTTGGAATTGATAATGGAAGATGAAACTTTAAGGTGGAGTAATTGGTGAAATCAAATTCCTAGTGTGTTTCTTTATTTAATTTGATATTCAAAAATTTTCTTTTAGCAAATTTCTTTTAAGCTTATTTTCATCAACTTTTAATTTGTAGTTTAATTATCAAAACAATATGTTTAATTGTGTGTTTAAAATAGAACTAGATTGAATTGGATTTTAACAAAATTATCTATCCTCGTGGGTTCGACACTCTCTCATCACTTTATTACTTGAACGCGACCTGTGCATTTGCGGTACACATTTTAGCGAACAAGTTTTTGGCGCCGTTGCCGGAGATTTGATTTATTTAGTTAGATCCTTGTTATTTTTAGCTTTATTTTCTTACTTATATTTCATTTTTCCTTTTAAAATTTCAGTGCTACCTCTGTTTTTTTCAGGCCTTTTATCTTTGGTGGATGCAAAATTTGGAAAATCTTGAGAATTTGGTGTTTGACCCTGAGATTGGAAGAACTTTTAGACACCGAAGAAGAGAACAAAGAGAAGCACGACAGAGAGTGAACACCATGGCAGAAGACAAATATCAAATGGTTGAAATAGATGATGATGATTTGCTCGTTGGGGATATTATTACTTCAGCTGTGGTTCAAAGCCAATCCAACATAGCATATCCGGCTTATGGGAAAGATAATTTTCAATTGAGACCGAATGTCATTAACCTCTTCCAGAATACTCTTCAGTTCTATGGGCGTTCAAATGAAAACCCTCACATGTATCTCTCACACTTCTTGGAAACAGTAAGCAACTTTGAATATCAAGAAGTTAACATGGAAGCTATCAAGCTCAGATTATTTCCACATACTTTGAGAGATGGAGCAAGAGGGTGGTTGGATTCACATTCTACAAGGAGCATTACCACTTGGAATGATCTAGTTCAAAAATTTATGAACAAAATACTTTCCTCCGGTCAAAGTTGCAAAGTTGAAGCATGACATCTCCATATTCAGGCAGCAAGACACAAAACTTTCATGAAGCTTGGGAGAGGTTTAAAGAGATGCTTCGAAAGTGCCCTAATCATGATATCAAAAAGACTTTGCAAATTCAATACTTCTATGCCGGATTACTTCTCCACTATCGTTCCATTATGAGTCAATCAACACAAAGACAATCAAAGAAGCATGGATATTATTTGAAAGAATGGCAGAAACAAGTTCAAATTGGCCAGCTGATAGGGGAGTAACAAAAAGACCAGCAGGAAAGCATGATGTTGATGTTGTATCTGCTTTTTCTGCACAAATGACAGCTATGGAGAAAAAGATGATGGATACAATAGCTCGTAATCAGACAGCTCATGCTATTCAGACGCTTAATCTTAAGTGGGATGGTTGTGGAGCAAATCATTCAACTGGAAATTGCCTACTGTTGACCAGTTATTCGACATCCACTGAGCAAGCATGTTATGGTCAGAATCATCCCAGTCAGCAGGGTAATATCTATTCCAACACATATAATCTAGTTTGGAAAAATCATCCAAATTTTTCGTGGAGCAATAACCAAAATCAACAAAGCGCGCCAAGACAACAATCAAATTTTCAACAGAAAGGAGGTTGGGAAGAAGCCATGGCCCAGTTGGCACACCAGCAGTTAAAATTTCAAGAACGAACTGAGGAATCTATTCAAAGCATCAGAGCATCTGTGAAGGGCTTGGAGAATCAAATGGGTCAGATGGCAAAACTTCTCTCTGAAAGGCAACAAGGGCAATTACCAAGCAATACCGAGACCAATCCAATGAAGCATCTTAAAGCAATTTGTTGGAAAAATATGTGTTATATTTTTTCATCTTTTTATATTGGCTCACTTAATTAATATTACTGATTTTTAATGTTAAAAGAGGAGGTTAACGTTTTTGTTTTGACTGGTCACGTTGCTGTCAGTTATGACTGACTACAATAATAAGCAGTTTTTTTTTCCAAAAACAGTAGGCTGTGTTCTTATTCTATTTGCTTATTTATATATCTTCCTAATCACGTGAATTTCAGGAACATCCCACTTGTAGGTTAAATGATCTTTTCTTATTCTCTTAGATTTGTTTAGGAAAGAAATATTTAAAGATAGTCTTGAGTTTTCTAAATTCATTCATTCTACAAATCTAGAATATCTTTTTATATATTCTTTCATACTAATTGTCTTACCATTCTTATTGCAGATTTTTAGGTAAGAAATAATTCTAATTTGATTACTACTTTACCTATAAGTAAGAGTACAAATCAATAAGGAATTAAACTTTGAAATTTTTTTGTGTGCTCTTGTTCTCTTAGTGATAGTAGGCCGATTTCATGCAAGAACAAGACATCAAGTTTCATTGATTTAATTTCAAAGCAAAAAGGTTTTCTTCAAACTCATTGAAAAATAAAAAACAAATTGGTGCTCAACGAACAATTAAATATCTTGATTAATCTACTTGGCGTGAAGTTAAGAACGGGGGTTATTAATCCAAGTGGTGGTTGCGGTCAAGTACAATAGAGAAGTGGCGATAAAGTTAAGACCGGTGAGTTTGATTCCACTTTATCAACAAGTCAGAAGAAGAAGTATCAAATGGAGTTGATCTATATTCTTTTGATTGTTATTTTGTTAATTTTGTGAAATTACAAAAACTGGATACTATTTTATTTTTAATCAAGATTATTAGTGGATTGTTTTTACCCATGGCATGGGGGCCCGTGGATATTTTCCTTCGGGGTTTACCACGTTACATCTTGTGTTCATATTTAATTCTTTAAATTCCACTATACACAAGTTAGGTAAACGAACAGCATTTTAATCTGCAAGTACGCGTCAGAACTGTTTCTCAATACAACACACCAGTTCTGACTGCGTTCTGTCCACTGCTCATTTAATTAAAATTAAAATTGTTTTTAATTTAATTAATCTATGCTTTATAACTTTCAATTGTTATCAGAGCGGGTACACTTCTATAAGTGTGATCCAAAAACCTAGATATGGATGGAGCTCCGTTTAGACCACCGATTTTAGATGGTACTAATTATGCATATTGGAAAATTAGGATTCAAGTATATATCCAATCCCTTGATAAAAAGCTTGGCACTCCATTGTCCATGACTATAAAACTCTCACCATTATTGAAAATGGTGTAGAAAGAGAGAAAAAGGCAGACGAGTGAGCTACAATGATTTTAATTATACTAATTGGAATTCCAAAGCTTTAAATGCCACATTCTATTTTGTAGATTCTAATAAATTTCGTTTGATTTTTAATTTTCAGGTTGCTAAAGAAGCTTGGGACATCTTACAGATTGCTCACGAAGGAACCTCTATTGTCAAGTTATCCAATCTTCAAATTCTTACTCTTGAATTTGAAAAAATGACCATGAGAGATGATGAACAATTCAAGCAAAACTCAGTGACATCACCAATATAGCTTATACCTTGAGAAAGTTGTAAAGAAAATTCTCAGATCCTTGCCTGATCATTTTCACTCCAATGTAACTGCCATTGAAGAAAGTAAGGAGATTGAGAAAATGAAGGTTGAAGAATTGGTGAGATCATTGATGACATGTGAACTACATCTACAAAGGATGAAGAAAGAAAAGGAATCTGGTATTGCCTTCAAAATTGAAAAAGATGAAGAATAGATTGATGGTGAAGAAAGTGAAACTGATGAAAACACGGCCATGCTTACCAAACAGTTTTAAAAATTTTTAAAAAGAAATCAGAAAGGCAAAAACTTGAATACCCCACTTAAACAAAAGAAGAAATTTTCGAACAACATAAGACAAAATCCCACTACATCTATGAATAGATCTGACAATCGAATTCAATACCATGAGTGTGAGGGCTTTTGTCACATTGTTTTTGAATGTGCAAATATTCTAAAGAAATCTCGTACCAATAAGGCTATGAATATTACTTGGAGTAAAGATGATGAAAAGGATTCAGACTCAGATGAGGACGACAGAACTACTGATGATCAGATAACGTCTCTCGCTGTGAACTTACATTCTGGTATTGACTCCGTGCAAAAATTGAATGCAGGTTCTGATTCCTTGACTACAACATTTGAAGAACCAAACCATGTGTGTCCTAACTGCATCAGTGTGAATAAATAATTAAAAGACGAATATGAGAAGAATTTTTCTATTCATGTCATGATGGAATTGTTGGAAGATGATAATGTAGCAGTTGATTCTGAAAATGACACTCTAACCAATCTCTTAAAAGAGAAGGACGATCAAATTGTGAATCTTCTTGATAAATTAGAAAAATCAAAAGAAAGGGTCGAACAACTAACAGTTGGAGCCTCTCGCTTGAGCGGAATCCTAAGCTATAGAAGAACTCTAAACATCAAAGAAGGTTTAGGATATGTTGAAAAAGATAAAGGAAAAGTTGGGAATCAGATCAATTTCGTCAAAGAAACACAATCTGCTGTATTTCTAGACAAAACTGCTTCCATTGCCGTCAGGACTGTGACTGACTTGTCTATGCAGATTCTGACCAATGCCAAGACTAAAAAACAGTCACCACCTTCAGTTATACAACCAATGTATCAATTCTCAATATAGAGAGGTAAATCAAATTACTTTGTAAAATGTTGCATCTGTGGTAATCTAGGACACGATTCTTTTCATTGTTTATATAGTAAAAAATTGGTTAATAGTCAAAAGAGACACCATAGCAATAATAAAGTAAGACAAATTTGGGTTAAAAAGGGTGATTTGAATTGTTATATGGTTGATGCTACCTATAGAACTTTTATTCCTAACTCTTGGTATTTTGATAGTAGATGTTCAAGACATATGACTGGTAATCGATCTTATCTAACCAACTACAAGAGTCATGCAGGTGGTCTGGTCACTTTTGGTGATGGAGCACACGGTAAAATTGAAGGTGTAGGTACTATTCTAATTGATGGATTCTTCCCGTTAAAAGAAGTACTTTTGGTTGTAGGTTTGAAAGCTAACTTGATTAGTATAGGCCAACTTTGAAATGATAAACACTTAGTTATGTTCTCAAAAATTTTTTGTAAAGTCTTGAAATATGATGGTAGTTGTATTCTACATGGTACTAGGTTTAGTGATAAATGTTATCTTCTTGACACTAAAATTACTTGCCATATTTCAAAAACTGACTCTACCAAGTTGTGGCACAAACGGTTAGGACATTTAAACTATAGTGATCTGTTGAGATTAACAAAATTAAATGCAGTACGATGCATTCCTAAGCTTACTGAAAAATCTGAATGATTGTTTGGTTTGTGCCTAAAATATAAGCAAACAAAAAGTACTCACAAGCAATGTAAGTTTCTTACTACATCTCATGTACTAGAATTACTTCAGATGAATTTGATGGGACCTATTCAAACTGAAAGTATTGGTGGTAAAAAATATATCTATGTATGCATATATGACTTTTCTAGATATACTTGGGTAGATTTCTTAAAAGAAAAATCTGACGTTTTTGAAAGATTTAAATTTATGCACCTAAAATTAACAACAGAAAAATATTTTGAGTGAATAAAAATATTGAAAATTAGGAGTGATCATGGGAGGGATTTTGAAAATGCTAATTTCTGTACATTTTATAATCAAAATAGTATTTTTCATGAATTCTCTGCTCCTAAAACCCTGAACAAAATGGAGTTGTGGAAAGGAAAAATAGGTATTTGCAAGAGACGACTAGAGTAATGCTAAACAGTAAAAAACTTCCTATTAAATTGTGGGGTGAATCTATAAGTACTACTTGCTATATTTTGAATCGTGTGTCTTTAAGAACGGGAACCACTCAAACTCTTTATGAAATTTGGAAAGGAAGAAAATCGAATATCAAGTATTTCCACACTTTTGGTAGCAAATGCTATGTGCTAAATGATCAGGAATACTTGGGTGAATTCGATCCAAAAAGTGATGAGGGAGTGTTTATTGGTTATTTTGAGAACATCCGAGCTTACATAATTTATAACACTTGTACTCAGACTATCATTGAATCAATTAATGTAAAAATTGATGACACTGATAATTTTTCCTCTTATTCACAGGAGCCGAATATTCAGACCTTGGAAGAACAGGTTGATGGACGTTAACTTACTCAAGACAACCATGTGTCTGTTCTAGAGAGTGATAGAAAGACGGAACTTCCAGCATCAAGTTCTAGTATCTCTGTCCCTGCTCCTAGAAGTTCTGACGTACCAAATACAAATAACGAACAGAACACGAGAATGCAACATCCTTCTTGGATACAAAAAGCACACCCATTGGACAATGTTCTTTCAAATTCCAGAGACGGTATGATGACTAGGAGGAGGCTTGCTAATGAACTTGGAAATGTTTGCTACACTTCACAAATTGAACTCAAAAATATAAATAAAGCAATTATTGATGAAAATTGGGTTCTAGCAATGAATGAAGAGCTAGCTCAATTTGACAGAAATGAAGTGTGAGAACTTGTACCTCGGCCAAATGACACAAATGTGATCGGGACAAAGTGGATATTCAAAAATAAATCATATGAACATGGCAACATAGTCAGAAACAAGGCACGATTGGTTGCACAGGATACACTCAACTAGAATGAGTGGATTTTGATGAAACATTTGCACCTGTGGCTTGACTTGAATCCATTAGACTTTTACTATCTGTGGCATGTCAAATGAGGTTCAACCTGTACCAAATGGATGTCAAAAGTGCCTTTCTGAATGAAGAAGTCTATGTTGAGTAGCCTAAGGGATTTGTTGATCCTTATTCTCTCAACCACGTGTTCAGACTCAAAAAGGCCTTGTACGGGCTAAAGCAAGCTCCACGTGCTTGGTATGAACGATTGACCATGTTCTTGTTGGAACAAGGATAGAAGAGATGAGGAGCTGATAAAACTTTATCCATCAAACACTTCAAAACTGGATTAACAATTGCACAAATCTACGTCGATGATATTGTGTTTGGTTCTTCATCAGAAACAAAATCCAATGAGTTTGTTTTACTTATGCAAAATAAATTCGAGATGAGTATGGTTGGTGAATTAAATTTCTTTTTAGGCTTGCAGATCAAACAGGTTGGACAAGGATTTTTATCTCACAGACCAAGTATGCTAAAAATCTGGTAAAGAAGTTTGATATTGAATAAACCAAGTCAGTCAGAACTCCCATGGCCACATCCTTGAAAATCTCCAGAGATGACCAGGGCAAAGTGGTTGACTCTAGCTTGTACAGGAGTATGATAGGCAATTTGTTGTACCTGACATATTATTCAATGTTGGAGTTTGTGTGCGTTATCAGGACAAACCAAAAGAATTACATTTTGCAGCAGTGAAGTGAATTATTCGTTATATTAACTGCACTTCTGATTTTAGTTTATAGTATACTAATGATGCTAACTCTCATCTTGCAGGATATACTGATGCTGACTAGGCTGTAAATATGGATGATAGGAAAATTGTGAATAGATGATGTTTCTACATTGGTAACAATCTCATTGTATGGTTAAGTAAGAAACAAAACTCTATTTCTTTATCTACTGGAGAAGCTGAGTATATTGCTACTGGTAGTTGTTGCACTCAGCTACTCTGGATGAAACAACTGCTATATGATTATGGTATTGATCAAGATTTTGTTACTATATTTTGTGATAATACTAGTGCTATCAATATTTCTAAAAATTATGTTCAGCACTATAGGACCAAACATATTGACATTAGACATCATTTTATTAGAAATTTGGTCGAGTAAAAAGTAATTTCTTTGGAACATATTCAGATTGAGTATCAGTCGGCTGATTTGCTCACCAAGACCTTGATTCTGCTAGATTTGAGACTCTACGAAAGGCCGTGGGCATTTCCTTGATGTATTAGCATTATTTTAAAAAAAAATGTATACTTAGTAGAAGTGGCATTTTTCTTTTTGTTTGATTTTATCATGTGTGTTTGTTTGCATTTATTTTTAAAAGAAAAATAAAAAAAAATGGGAGGGGTGTTCTTACTAATAGCATATGAAATAAATATATGATTGGTTTATGAATATTGAGATTTACTTGGATTAACTAATCAGTATAGTATGCTCATAATACTTATGGTAAAATATGCTCAGATAAGTACACTCTGAGGATATATTGACTTGTTTGATTGTACCTTACTACGACTGGACTATTATCTTTAAAGTTGTTTCGTACAGTATTGTGGACCTATGATCAGTATCTATATCTCTCGGCACTATAGTATGTTGTTGTGTTAAACAGTCAAATTTATGGAGGAAAGGGCTACCACCATAGATGTATGAAATCGTCCTTGATAATGAACATAAATCATGTAGAAAAGGGCTACCTCTATGGTTGTGAAAAAGTCAACTCCATGAATTTATAAATTCAGTGCTTTGACAAAACAAAAATATATAAATAAAGTTAACACTCTGAGTACTCAAAAGAAAATTGCTATGGTACTCCTGGCACGCACATATTTTTATTTAAAGAGATATGTTTAAATGATGACTGGTTTGAAATACATTTATGTACTTATCTTTTTGATAATGTTCAATTTGGTTTAGTAGGACATGTTATGATTGACTGTCTAGTATGTCCTATCACACACTTACGTTATAAATCTGATAAAATAATTGAATCTAATTATGCGCATATATCTGATTGGAAGATTTCTGTTTATTTTGATATTTTTAGACTGATTGTATAATTTGTAGACTATGAAATTTGCCCATAAATAAAATATTTAATTTTATCTCATAAAATATTCTCGTTAATTTTGTGTGATTGTCTTGTGTGGGCCTTTTCGTAGGAATTTTTTTTAAAAATTGATCTTCCTATTTTAAAAATTCCATTTTCCATAATATAGCTTTTTAGGGAAATAAATTCGAATTTCAAATATTCGGTTAAGGGAGGTTTTTATGTCCATAACTGCCAATCATCAGTTTATTTTTGGTAATTGCTTTGCACAAGTCCCAAATTAACCGTTCACTCTTTGTGCAATTTTACAAAATTTTCCCTTTTTAAACCACAACCTAGGGTTTTTTATTCTTTCTTCACGTGTGTGTTCAAGTACGTAACTCAATCTCCATCTCTAATACTTGGGTTCGAAGTTGTGTTGAGTTTTTCTTTCAGATTCAAACAATGGTGAGAACTAGATGCCAAAATCAAAGAAAAATCATGGAAGTTCATCCAAGGACACTGTTGCTCCGGTGTATACTGCTGAAACAACGATAGGGCCTCAAATATCGTCGGTAAAGAGTCTTCGGCGAAGTATACGAAGACTGGAACCCTCTAGTTCAGACCCGGACATTTTTCTAGCGGCTGTTGCATCTCAGGCTGAAAAATTGATGGACATTATTGCCTATTAGCCGCCGGTCAGCCATTCTAAATCACAGCCCCGTCAAACATCTAAAGACCCAATTACTTTTCTGAGTAAGAAAGTTTTCGCTAAGTGCTCAAGAGTCTGATAAAGAAGTAGATGACATTGATGGATTTGCAACTGGTAATAATGGGTCTGCAATTCATGAAAGTGAAGAAGACGGTCGTGAAGATGATGTGACTGGTGATGAGGAGTCTGAACGTCCTCCTCCAATCGTTGAAGGTTTAAGTAAGCCCCCTTCTCAAAAATCAGATTCAGATTTTGATGTTAATTCTGAAAAATCTTCGGAGTCTACTCCAACACCTCATCCACCAAGAAGAGCCATGATAGATGAAAAGGAGAAAGGTAAAATTGGGGATGCTGCTAAAGAGTCCACACCTGCTAGTCAGAACAGGCCAACCACTTCCTCAGGGGTGCCTACAGAGTACTGCCTACTCCAAGTTCAGACCTACAAATGTTCAGACTTGAAACATTAACTAGAGGTAGACACTCTGTTAACCCTTCTGTCTAAGGTTGCTGAGAGTCTGTTTCTTTCATTTACCTCCTATTGCAAGTTCATCGTTGAGTGCAAGGTAGCAATTCATGAATTTAGTTCGTTTGGTTTGGTTGAAATTGTTGATTTTCATAAACTACATAATATGTTAAGTTTTTTTGGGCCGTTCAATGAGACTCTGATCAAGGAATTTATGGCCAATGTTCCAAAAAATCTGAAAAAGATTGGCAATAAATTCAGGTGGCAAGTTTATGTCCGAATAAGACATGTTACCTTCAGTCTTAACTCTCTAAGGGACTAGCTTGGGTTGAATGTCGTGGCTGTCACAAGTGACGAATAATTGACCAAGGACAGTATTGCGTAGGAAATGACTGGCTTTACCTGGCTAGAATCTGGAGAACTGAATGCTTCCTGATTATTGCCCAAATATAAAGTTCTCCAGTTGATACTAATCAACAACATTGATCCATTAACTCATCGATCAGACATTTTAAGGGATATGGCTGTTATGCTGTACAAGTTGGGGATGAGGTTGACAGTTGATTGGGTCAAAATGATTTTTGACATAATTTTTTATGAAGGGCCGATGAGGGCCAAGCAATACAGGCTACTACATCCATCACTCATCCACCACTTCCTTGTTCACCAAGAAGTGCCTGCAATGTATTCGGACAGGTTTTCTGAGGATATTCCAGCTTTAGGTGTCCATGAATTTATGAATTTGGGTGGAACACCACATCCCACTCATAGAGTTTCTAGGCACGTTCTGTCTTCGTTGGACCAGTATGGGCGTTTGGATGCACTGGAAACTCAAATGGGGCTAGTCAACACGCAAGTAGACCAACTTTTCACCTTAACCAAATTTTTTTCTGATGAGTTTAATTTCATGCGTAGGGTGTTGGCTAAACTTGAATATTTGGGCGATGAGCATATAAAGTCTGCATACCGCATAGTTACTCCAGAATTCTCTGCACACCCTGAAGGTCAGATGGAGATTCTGGGTACTGATCCAGTAGTTGGGACAACTGATCCTCCATCTAATGTACCTATGCCGGATGCTCCTCCACCTGTTGCTCCATTAGATACTCATATTCACAAGAGAGATGCAAAAGTATCTGTATCTGGTGCAAAGAAGTCCAGAGCCTCCATGAATTGACTGTTTCTGGCTCTGACTTTTAACTCTCTAACTATTTAGTTATGGTTGATCATGGATGACTATATTAACACTTCAAAACTACTTTACTTTTGTTTTCTCTTCCCCACTTGCTATTTCCTTTGGCGATTTTATTACAAAAAGAGAGAGTAGTAGGTATTTTTAAGTTTTTGGTTATGGTTAAACTTTGATGGTACTTAGCTAGTAGTATTTTTAAGTTTATGGTGGTTTGATGATTAAACTTTGATGGTATTTTTCTAAGGGGGGGCAATATTAAGTTTGTATCTAATGTGTGTGTTATTTGCATATATTGTTCACTCATATGATCTGTGAGCTTAACTTTTTTGCATGAGTTTTTGGTTTACACACTAAGGGAGAGCAATAACCCTTATATGTTGATGCTCATGTTGTCTTTGAATTGTTCACATGCCATAATACACTATATTTATATTAAAAATCCGACAGTTATTTTTTTTTGTAATTAAGCAACGCTAAATAGGGAGATTGTTGAAAAAATATATGTCAAAATTTTCCATCTTTTTATATTGGCTCTCTTAATTAATATTATTGATTTTTAATGTTAAATTAGGAGGTTAACATTTTTGTTCTGACGGGTCACGTTGCCGTCAGTTCTGACTGACTGGAGAAATAAGCAATTTTTTTTCAGAAACAGTAGGTTGCGTTTTTATTCTGTTTGCTTATTTATATATCTTCATGATCACGTGAATTTCAGGAACAACTCACTTGTAGGTTTAATGATCTTTTCTTATTCTTTTAAATTTGTTTAGGAAGAAAATATTTAAAGATAATCTTGAGTTTCCTAAATTCTTTCCTTCCACAAATCTTGAATATCTTTTTATATATACTTTCATGCTAATTGTTTTACCATTCTTGTTGTAGATTTTTAGGTAAGAAATAATTCCTAATATGATTACTACTTTACCTATAAGTAAGAGTATAAATCAATAAGGAATTAAGCTTTGAAAAAAAAATGTCAGAATGATTCCATATCTTGATTAATCCATTTGGCGTGAAGTTAAGAACGGAGGTTCTTAATCCAAGTGGTGGTTGTGGTCAAATACAATAGGAAAGTGGCGATAAAGTCAATACCGGTGGGTTTGATTTCACTTTATCAACAAGTCAGAAGAAGAAATATCAAATGGAGTTGATCTATATTCTTTTGATTGTTATTTTGTTAATTTTACGAAATTACAAAAACCAGATACTATTGTATTTTTAATCAAGATTATTAGTGGTTTGTTTTTACCCATGACATGGGGGCCCGTTGATATTTTCCTTAGGGGTTTACTACGTTACATCTTGTGTTCATATTTAATTCTTTAACTTTCGCTATACACAAGTTAGGTAAACGAACACCACTTTAATATGCAAGTACTCGTTAGAACTGTTTCTCAATACAACACGTCAGTTCTGACTGCGTTCTGTCCACTGCTCATTTAATTAAGATTAAATTTTTTTTAATTTAAGATTTTATAAATTTCAATTGGTATCAGAGCAGGTACACTTCTATAAGTGTGATCCAAAACATTTAGATATGGACGGAGCTCCGTTTAGACCACCAGTTTTAGATGGTACCATTTATGCCTATTGACCGAAGAGTGTAGTACTATCTTGCAGAACAAATTACCACCTAAGCTTAAAGATCTAGAGATTTTAACTATTCTTTGTACCATTGGTGATGTTGATTTTGATAAAGCACTTTGTGATTTAGGTGCAAGTATTAACTTGATGCCATTTTCTGTCTACAAGATATTAGGTTTAAGGAAGGCAAAAACAACAACAATTTCTCTACAGTTAGTCGACTGCTCAATCAAATATCCTAGAAGAATCATTGAGGATATCTTGGTGAGATTTGACAAATTTATTTTTCATGTTGACTTCATCATTTTGGACATGGAAGAAGACAAAGACATTTCTCTGATATTGGGCAGACCATTTTTGGCTGCTGGAAGAGCTTTGATCGATGTCCACAAAGGCCAAATGATATTGAGATTAAATGATGAAGAGGTGATATTCAATGTCTTCAAGGCAGTCAAGTATCCAATGGATTCCGACAGTTGTTTCAGGGTTGATGTGCTAGACAAAATGGTGGCAGAATCTTTTGCACTATATCATCATCAAGATCTACTTGAGACATGTTTGGTCCATTCTTTCACCAAAACATCCGATTCAGAAGAAACCAAACTTACGGTATAGCAATTAGAGACTCATCCAGCTTATAAATGGCAACCACCTTTCGAGGAGATCGAGGCAAAGTCAACAAAGTTGTCATTATCTATTGAAAAGTCTCCAAAGTTAGAACTTAAGCAATTGCCACCTCACTTACGTTATGCTTATTTGGGTGATGATTCTACACTTCTGGTTATTATTGCAAACTCCATCAGTGATTTGGAAGAGGAAAAGCTGCTACGAGTCCTTTGAGAGCACAAAACTGCAATAGGATGATCTATCTCAGATATCAAAGGCATTAGTCCTACCGTCTGTCTGCACAAGATTTTCATGGAAGATGATTTTAAGCCATCAGTACAGCGTCAAAGAAGATTGAATCCAACATTGCAAGAGGTAATCAATGTTGAGGTGATAAAGCTTTTAGACGCGGATATCATTTTTCCTATATTAGACAGTACTTGGGTTAGTCCAGTCCAAGTAGTACCCAAGAGAGGAGGGATCACAGTGGTGTCTAATGACAACAATGAGCTCATTCCGACCAGGATAGTTACGGGATGGCGAGTTTGTATTGATTATTGCAAACTCAATACTGTAACTTGAAAGGATCATTTTCCTTTGCCATTCATCGATCAAATGTTGGAAAGGTTAGTCGGGCATTCATAATATTGTTTTTTGGATGGATACTCTGGATATAATCAAATTTCGATAGCTCTAGAAGATCAGGAGAAGACCACATTCACATGTCCCTATGGCACATTTGCTTATCGAAGGATGCCGTTTGGCCTATGCAATGTGTTGTGCGATTATAATCCCGCAAGTATACGATTCGTTTACAAGTAATATACTGATGTATAGAGTGTCGAACCTACGAGGACTAGATATCAGATTGATCAATTAATTTGTAATTCAACTTACAACAATATGAAAAGCACAGATTTGATTTGTGTGTGTGATTCTAAACTAATTTAAATATTTCAATTAAATTTAAATATTAACTAACAACTTTAAATGATGAAAACGAATTCGAGTTTTACTAACACTAGGATTTACAAATCCACCCACATGCTTTATAATCAATTATCCGTTAATTACTTTTTAGTTCTTAATTACGTTGGAATGAAAATCGGTGTTTTTAAAATAATCAAAAGCCTCCCTCGATGGTCAATCAATTCTATACGATATGCAAACTTAATTATCTCTAATTAAGCTTCGAACATAAACATATGCATTAACATATCAAGAACACCTAAATAGATTTCATAAAGCATAATAGTAATCTCTATCTATTATTGGACCCTATGTTATTCAATACCACGTGCTTAATCTATATTGAATCTCTCGATTTCAATACAGATCAAAATATATCGTAATGGTGATCAAGTATTAAAATAATAAAAATAATGAATAAAGAATAATCAACTCAAAAGCAATTAATTACTAAAAAGGAAAAACTTCTAATTAATTAAAAACACGAGGTTTCATCGTTCATCCTAGAAAAAATAAATTTAGCCGGACATGATTTCGTCAATTATTACAATAATTGAATTCATCATCATCCGGAGAAAGAAAAACAAAAAATAAATAAAATCCGTGATCCCGGCTCAATGATCTTCAATCCCGTGCCTTGATCTTCAATTCTTCATTTGTGTGTTCTTTCCCCAAATTTCATCTCCATTTGTTCTGGCTATTTTCTGGCTTTTATAATGCTCTCTAAAGACTCCAAGACGTGTGCTAGGTAGTTGAATTTGATTTGGAGTTGTAGAATTCTAATCCTATCAGGAAACTGTTAAAATTGGTGCCCGTTATGCCCTTGCGATCACATGGTTCAGAACTGTGCGATCGCATAGCTTGATCAATTAACTTTCTGCTGAAATTTTGGACTTCCTGCGATCGTATCAAAGTATAACCATGCGATCACATGATTATCTTGGATGCATTCTTGATTTTTTTTTCCTTTTATATTTGCATGCCAAGTCTTTCAAGTCTTTTTATCTTTGCAATTAAGTCCTATTTTCTTCTGTTTGCTCTCTTTTTGTCGGATTGACACTTGGTTTTGATTATTTCCTAAAATAATAAGAAAACAACATATAATTAAACTGAAAACAAATAAGAGTACTCATAATCATCCCTTTTTGTGAGCCCAGATAAGTACAAAATTATATTTATCACAATGCTCCACCTACTTTCCAGCATTGTATGATGTCCATATTTTTGGACATGGTGGAGAAATACATTGAGATCTTTATGGATGATTTCTCAGTCTTTGGAGCATCTTTTGATGAGTGTCTTCATCATTTATCTTTGGTCTTGCAGCGATGTGAGGAAACCAATCTTATCCTAAATTGAGAGAAGTGCCATTTCATGGTCCATGAGGGAATTGTATTGGGACATCTAATTTCAGCGAAGAGAATTGAGGTTGACAGAGCAAAAATTCAAGTAATTGAGAAATTGCCACCTCCAACATTAGTAAAGGAAATTCAGAGTTTTCTTGGGTATGCAGGCTTCTATCGGCGCTTTATAATGGATTTCTCTAAAATCACGAAGCCACTTTGCAACCTTTTGGAGTTGCAACCTTTTGGAGAAGGATACCCATTTTTCACTTTTCTGAAGAATGTTTACATGCTTTCAACACCCTTAAAGAAAAACTTGTCACATCACCAGTTTTGGTTACACCTGATTGGAGTCTACCCTTTGAGCTAATGTGCGATGCCAGTGATTTTGCAGTTGGGATAGTGTTGGGGCAGCGTAAGGAATTTTTTTTTTCATGTAATTCATTATGCCAGTCGGACTTTGAATGATGCTTAGCTGAATTATGCCACCACAGAAAAGGAGCTTCTTGCAGTGGTTTTTGCTTTTGATATATTTCGGTCTTATCTTGTGGGATCAAAGGTGATTGTCCATACAGATCATGCTGCTTTGATGAATCTTTTTACAAAGAAGAATGCTAAGCCTCGACTCATCAGATGGATACTTCTACTACAAGTGTTTGACTTAGAGATCAGAGATAAAAAAAGGAGTGATAATGTGGTTGCCGATCACTTATCTAGACTTGAGATTGGAGAAGAGTCTTATAATGGAGAGATAAATAAGAAATTTCCTGATGAGCAGATCTTTGCGGTTGAAGAAGCACCATGGTATGCATATATTGTCAACTTCCTAGCCAGCAACATCATTCCACCAGATCTCTCTAGCCATCAAAAGAAAAAATTCTTTGCAGATATCAAACATTACTTTTGCGATGATCCAATTCTCTACAGAAAGGGCCTAGATTAGATAATCAGAAGATGTGTACCAGAAAGAGAGATAATGGAAATCCTACAACATTGTCATTTATCAGATTATGCAGGGCACTTTGGGACTTCTAAAACTGATGCAAAGGTATTATAGTCCAGTTTCTACTGACCTACCCTATTCAAGGATGCCCATAGAATTGTGAAAACATGTGATCGATGCCAGATGACAGGGAATGTTTCAAGAAAGAATGAAATATCTCTCAACAGTATTCTAGAATTTGAAATTTTTGATGTCTGGGGTATTGATTTTATGGGATCATTTCCACCATCATTCTCTAATCAATACATATTAGTGGCGGTTGTTTATGTCTCTAAGTAGGTGGAGGCCGTAGCATTACCCACCAATGATGGTCGGGTTGTGGTTAACTTCTTGAGAAAGCACATTTTTACTTGATTTGGTACTCCACAAGCAATTATTAGTGTTGGGAGTAAGCACTTTTGCAATCGCTAATTTGAGTCGGTGTTGGCTAAGTATGGTGTGCGGCATCGAGTATCTATTCTTTATCATCCTCAAAAAGTGGGCAGGTCGAAATCTCAAATCGGGAGTTGAAAAGAATTTTGGAGGTAACGATGAATACTTCGAGAAAGGATTGGTCCAAAAAATTGGACGATCCACTTTGGATGTACCGCACTGCATTCAAAACTCCAGTTGGTATGTTTCCACATCATCTGGTATTTGGGAAAGCGTGTAACCTAACAGTAGAGTTGGAGCACCGCGCTTATTAGGTAGTAAAAAAGCTCAATTTTGATTGGAAAGAAGCTGGTGAAAAGGGACTCCTCCAATTAAGTAAAATGGATGAGTTTCGACTTGAGGCATATGAAAATTCCAAAATCAACAAGGAGCGAACAAAGAGATGGCATGACAACCACATCCAAAGAAAATAGTTTGAGGTTGGGCAATAAGTTCTACTATTTAATTCCCGGTTCAAGCTTTTTCCAGAAAAGTTACACTCTAGGTGGTCGGGACCATTCACAATTAAGAGAGTGTATCCATCCGGGTCTGTGGAGGTTGCTGATGTAAGTAAGAGGGCATTTACAATAAATGGTCAGAGGTTGAAGCATTATTGGGGTGATGACTTTGCCAATGAAAAGTCAATTATCTATCTCACCAATCCCGTCTGATCAACTGCAAAAAGTCTAGCTAATAACTATAAATAAGCGCTGAATAGGAGGCAACCCATTTTTCTTTCCTTTACTATTTGCATTGCATGTAATTTATTAGTTTTGCAGTAATATTTAGGTATTTTCTATTCTTGAAAATTGGGTAAATTTTGATTTTGTTGTCCCTGTTCGGCAGGTCCAACATCAACGAGTCCACAAAAAGAAGAAAGGCCGCCTCTAACAATCTTGATAAGTCCAAATAATGATTTCAATCAACTTGAAGTCTCCATCACCGACCAAACCACCTTCGGGGAGTACTTATTCATTTTCTCTTTTTAATTCTTACTTTTACATTGAGGACACTATACATTTTAAGTTTGGGGGGTAGGGATTTTGTTTGATTGTTATGCTTGTTAGAGAGCCTTGCTAGCTAATATTGTGATTTTGTTGAAATTGCTGTGATTCATAGATTGTAGACATAAATGCTATTGGTGGTTTTTTCATCAATATACTTATTCCATGCTAGACACTTTCCAAGCACTATAGTCATGATGTTCATCGCATGTAAATGTTGGTTGCACTTGTTTTTCAATAGGTTGTTTGTGGAACTTGAAGGTTTTTGTCCAATACCTTCGTATCATCTCTTTAATTTTTATGATGAAAAGAATAGTTTAGGAATGGTTGAGCCGGGGTGTATCTCTTTAGGAGTGTGTTGATTCTGTGCTTGTTGAACATGTACGTGGAGTAGTTTTGGCTAGCCAGCGAAAACTCGGTAATGACCATATGCTTGGAATCTAATCTCCATATAAAAGTTTGTTAGTTGTGCTCAAGATGATTTTACTTTTGCTCTATTTTTAATTTTCTTACCCCACTTTGTAGCCTTTTTGACTCGAGTGATTAAGTCCGTTGGAATATCTCAAAGCCCGGTACCCTTTGGTCTCTCTTAAAATCGGAGAGTTACCGACCTAAAGCTCTTTACATGAGTTAAATAGAAAGTTTAAGGGAGTGAGGTTGCAAAAAAAAAAATATTCATGAAATATTCATTGCAAATCTTGCAAGTTTGAGCAATTGTGACTATTTTTTGGGATTTAGATGACTAGAGGATTTGAATTACTTGGTGAAAGTTGGATTGTTGAACTACTCAATTTTTTGGAGAATCTTCACAAGTCTAAGTAGTTACAATCCTTGGCTATTCCCAACCAAACTTGAGCGGGAAAGATTGAGTGATTTGAGAGAAACTATTGAATAGACACCCTGGGTTAGAGAGAAAATATCAAGTTTGGAGGAGTGCATCCCACGAGACTGAAATGAAATTTTGACCATTGAGGGTTGGGCATTCACCAATTTTTGTTTTGCAATGATTCAAAGTGACTATGCACACACACACATCTAACATGGATTAAGTTGAAAAGTTTCTTTTGTTGTAGCATTTTTGTAGACTTTTCATGAATTATAAGCAAGTTTCAAAAGATCATGGTAAGGTGGCAAACTCTCTAACCTTTTACGTGTATGTAGTCTTTTTATAGTTTGACTGTGCTTGTGTACTTGCATGATGTTTGTAGATAATTTTTGTTTGATGACAAACAAAGATGCAAGTTTGGGAGTGTGATAATTGCGTGTTTTGTACTTATTTTGGCCACTAAAAATAGATATTTGTGAGTTCTTTTAAGTAGTTTACCACTTATTTATGTTATTTTGATTGTTTAGGTGAAAACCTGGGCTCGGTTGGTGATTGGAAGAAATTCACGTGAAAAATGGATAAAAATGACTAAAGTTGTGCAAATCGAGAATCTTGGAGACCAATGTATAAATATGTCAAAAGATGGAAGACCTGAGTTGCAATTTATGGAGGACCTGTCTGAAAGATAACAAAATATTTAGGGTAATTAGCACAAAACGTCCTAATCTTTTGAAGTCATTGTACAAATCGTCCATACCTTTGAAATTTTGGCATTTTCACCCTCACCTATACCATTTCTTGAGCAAAACGTCATTTCCGTCCAATGTCATCAATTTCCTGCCATTATCTCATTTCCATAACACGATTTGTAATACCAATTAAAGGTATTTCTGTCCACCTACATATTTCACTCATCCTCTTGCCTTACTGTTCATAGTCCTTAACGGTTGTGAAAATTCTTATATAAAATAGGGAAAAATCATATAATTTTTCAGCAAAAGCAGTGGCAAGTCGATTGTGCAGATGCAGAATCTAAATTGAGATGAAGACTTTGTAGACGCAAGCAAATCCTGGAAGACGGTTTGCAATTAGAGAATTTAGATCTAGGAATGAATGTGAACAACAAAAATCTCCATTTGCAGCTAGATAAGAGGGCGTGCTATTTTCAGAGTTTTTTTTTGTTTTTTGTTTGTGGGCTTGTAGCGATGTGGGTACTCATGTAAGAATCGTGTTGTAATATTGCATAAATTAGAAGCATGGTTTAGTGGTGTAGAATGCAGTGTTGGGATTTGCTTCACTTGTACTGATATGTACCAATTTTGATGTGTAAATGTTGTTGCGAAAAACATCTATACCTTTAAATGAAAATGTGCAAATCATCCTTACCTTTGTTTATGTTTTGTGCAAAACGTACATATCTTCGCTTGTACAATACATTGAGAACAAATGTGAGACCCCTTTACAATGTGAAACCCCCATGAAGACTTTACTTTTGAGGAATTATTGTTCTCCTTCACGTTGCTGCTATTACCCTTTGGAACATGGTTTTGATCAGCAAACTTCGATACTTTTACTCTGTTATTAGGTGGGTTTTCTCCTCTCATTGTTCTCTTAATAAAGTTCATTTTTCAAGCTACAATACATCAATACTAAAAATTCATAAAACCTTCAAAAACTTAAGAAAATACAAATGGTTTCAAAAATCTGGTATAAAATGATTTAAAAGCTAAAAAGTGAATAGTTTTTTCATTCAAACAAACTGGGTATCGTTTCTTGAAAACAAAAAATCCCAAGAAAAAGAAAAATGGTTTTGAAACAAAATTGAAGAGAAAAAGAATATGATTTCGAAGATGATAACTAGTGAAAGTGAAGAAATCAATATGAAATATAAGTGAATTATATGTGAGTTTGAGTAGGGAAAAGAAATGAATCTGAATCTAGGAAGATGAAGTTGGAGAAAAATACCTCTGTTCTTTGGTTTGAATAGTAGAATGTAGGTGGATATAAATATCCTTAATTGGTGTTACGAATCGTGTAATGGAAATGAGATAACGGCAATCAATGGATGATATTGGACAGAAATGACGTTTTGCGCAAGAACACCAATTAAGGTATATGTGAGGGTGAAAATACCAAAATTTCAAAGGTAAGGACGTTTTGCACAATGACTTCAAAAGATAGGAACGTTTTGTGCTAATTACCCAAAAATTTAAGGACTGAAGTCAGCATTCCATAAAGCAAAGGAAATAGAATTGCAATTTAAAAGGGGCCAAGCTGCAATTGCATGGCAAGTAGCAATCACTGCTGGCCATTTTTTCTGGCAGAATGATTTTGGTCATTGCCATGCGATCTCATGGCTCATTTTTCTGTCAGTCGCGTTTTTTTACAAGTTTTTGAGGGATATTTTGGTAATTCATTTTACTCGACTTCTAGGGTTACAAAAGTCAATTTTCAGCAGAAAAAGAACACACTTGGTCATTCTTCCATGGAGAAAATCTCTCAAAAGAAAAGAAGAAGAAATTGGGGCTGTTTGAAAACTCCATGAAAATGAGTTTTCATTGATTTTGTATATCATTGTGGGTTATTGTTGTAAAATAAAGGAAAATGAAAGAAGATTCATATTGGGCAAATGGAGACAACCATGGGTTCAAGTTTAATCGTCCACTTCTCTAAATTTCATTAAACTTGGTAATGTATTTTGTATCTATCTTTTATTTTGGTTGTGTAAAGATGTTGGACTAATTTTATTTCACTAGGAATGAATGAATCTATTTATGAAGCTTTAAAGTTGTACTCTCTTGTTGTTGATTCTCTATTCTTGATTTTTATGGTTGTTTATTATTGAGTTTTATTGCGTATTAAGATGATTGATCACCATTAAAATACTTTTGTGACCTAGTTTTGCTACCGGGATGTTGAATTAGCACATTTAATGAATAACATAAAGTTTATGGAATGTAAAAATACACTTCCATACTTTGTGCAATCACGAATGGGTGCTCTTGAGTTTCATTACTTTTTTACATATGCGTTCTCTCGGTATGAGTGCTTGAGAGTCTTGTGTGAAAATAGGTTTGACTATACTTGGGAGAGATTGGTAGATATTTTAGGAGCTTTGATTGTCATGAAAGATCTCGTTTTGGAATTGATAATGGATGATGAAACTTTAAGGTGGTGTAATCGGTGAAATCAAATTCCTAGTGTGTTTCTCTATTTGATTTTATTTCCGAAAATTTTCTTTTAGCAATTTTCTTTTTAGCTTATTTTCATCAACTCTTAATTTGTAGTTTAATTATCAAAACAACATGTTTAATTGTGTATTTAAAATAAAGCTAGATTGAATTGAATTTTAACAAAATTATTTATTCTCGTGGGTTCGACACTTTCTCATCACTTTATTACTTGAACGCGACCCGTGCACTTGCGGTACACATTTTAGCAAACAACATACTATAATCACCGACGTAGGAAGGTTTTCTCCACTATAGACAGAAAAAAGAACTCATTTGTCACTACGTCTTCATCATTCTCAAACAAAATCCTTATCTCTCAATCTTGTCAAGATTCTTCTCAACGTCTTCAAAATCAACCCCCTCAAACAAATCCCCACTTTCTCAATTTTCAATAGATTCTTCTCAACCGCTCAATTCATTAAAATCCTCTCTCAATTAATCATCTTCTGATTTTTCTCAAATGGTTGTTTTAATCAATAGATAGAATGAACAAGCGGCTAAAGGTATTTTCGTTTTTCTTGCGTTGATTATTGAGAAAAAATTATTGTGAATGTGAAGATTTTGCACTAGCGTGTATGGTCGAATCTCACCGTAAAGAAAAATGGTATACTAGTTATTTACTAAACACTAAACACTAAAGAGTATCCAATAGTGGGCCAATACCCATTACGATCGGTCCATTCATATTCCAAAATATAATTGCAAAGTATGAAAAATGGCCCCAATATTTCTCTGCAAACTCCTTAGACGAGCTTGTGAGAAGAGCTTCAAAAAATCAAGATCTTCTTCATTCAGGATTGAGGTTTGACGTACAACAATTTTCATGTCATGGTCTTCACTCACCTGCACCTAGCCATTCTAGAATATTCTACTTGCCTTTATAAATAGCTAGCACACGAGTAGAGAAATGAGTGAAGAATATTGTTGAAATTAGTTGCAAAACCTAATCGTTATCCCTCATTCTCCCCCATCTCTCTCTATTTCTCTGAATCATTGCAGTATTGTTTGGTTAACAAATTCAGCAAAGCTGAATCTTCCTCCATCATTTCTCTCTTCTCCTTTTAATTCTCCAATTTTATCTTTTCACCTAGTTATTGTTACTTTTAATTTTGTATTGAACTCTTTTGATTAAATGAAATCGAATGATTTATCCCTATTTGGAGAAGAATTGTCTTGAATTAGCTGAATTGTAGTTGCTGATGTGTAATTGATCTTTAACCATAACAAATGGTATCAGAGCAGCTACGTGATCTATTACTGAATATGAGAAGAAGATATGTGATAGCCACGATAGGATGATAGTCATAATGACTGAATTGAATGGAAAAAAATCAGTATCCAAAGAAGAGAAGGTTGAAGACTCTATGCCTTGTTATGATCTTACAGAAAAAAATCAGATAAAATGAAATGATAGCAAGTGTCTTAATTTGCCTGAATTTGACTTCCAAAAATTTGGAGGAGAAGATCCCAAAGAATGGCTTCGAAGAGCTGAGATGTTTCTTCCAATTCTTCAGGTTGATAATGAGAAGAAAATAGAGATTGTTAAGAGTTACATGGAAGGCATGGCTTACGTTTGGTTTTATTGCTTCAATATCAACCATCCATATGCAGATTGGAAGCTCTTTTCAACATAACTCTGCAAAAGGTTTTCAAATTGCAATAAAGAAGCGGAGAAGACTCTAGAGGAAGACTTTGAAATTAGGTCCGATAACATTATATTAAAGGATGAGGAGGATGCATGCAAGGAAGAAGAAATTGAGGCTTTAATTTCCATTCAACAACCTACCATGTCAGCCATAGCATCCCTTCTACGCCATTGTCAATCACAGCCACTGCTACTTCATTCTCAACTGCACTTCTGTTTCCCATCGGTGACATCTCTCAAAGCTAAACTTTCCTTGCTCTTCTTACTAATCCCTATAGGAAAATTTCCAATGGCTACCTAGTTTTTCTCTTTCTTTCGCTCCCCAAAGTTTCTTCGTGTTTTCTCATTCTTTATAGCTTTTATCTGCTCCAAAATTACCACTTAAAAGAACTCCCAATTTCTCTCCATTTTTCTGTATTTCTTCGACCTCTGAGGAAACCACCAGATTAGCATAGTTGTCAAATTCTTTAACCTTGAGGAAAAGGTTAATTTAAGGGGAAGGGATGTCATGGTTGCACACCTCACTCACTTGCACCTAGCCATTCTAGAATATTCTACTTGCTTCTATACATAGCTAGCACATGGGTAGAGAAAATGAGTAAAGAATATTATTGAAATTGGTTGCAAAACCTACCCCTTACCCCTCATCTCTATCTCTCTCTGAATCTTTGCAGTATTGTTTGGTTAACAAATTTAGCAAAACTGAACCTTCATCCATCATTTCTCTATTCTCCTCTTAATTTTCCAATTTTATCTTTTCACCCAGTTATTGTTACTTTTAATTTTGTATTGAACTCTTTTGATTAAATGAAATTGAATGATTTATCCATATTTGGAGAAGAATTGTCTTGAGTTAGCTGAATTGTGGTTGCTGATGTGTAACTGATCTTTAACCATAACAAATGGTATCAGAGCAGCTACGTGATCTATTGCTGAATACGGGAATAAGATATGTGATAGCTACGATAGGATGATAGTCATAATGATTGAATTGGTTGGAAACCACCAGATTAGCATAGATGTCAAATTCTTTAACCTTGAGGACAAGGTTAATTTAAGGAGAAGGGATGTCATGGTTGCACACCTCACTCACCTGCACCTAGCCATTCGAGAATATTCTACTCGCTTCTATAAATAGCTAGCACATGGGTAGAGAAATGAGTGAAGAATATTATTGAAATTGGTTGCAAAACCTACCCCTTATCCCTCATCTCTATCTATCTCTCTGAATCTTTGCAGTATTGTTTTGTTAACAAATTTAGCAAAGCTGAATCTTCCTCCGTCATTTCTCTATTCTCCTCTTAATTCCCCAATTTTATCTTTTTACCCAGTTATTGTTACTTTTAATTTTGTATTGAACTCTTTTGATTAAATGAAATTGAATGATTTATCCGTATTTGGAGAAGAATTGTCTTGAGTTAGCTGAATTGTGGTTGCTGATGTGTAACTGATCTTCAACCATAACAAATGGTATCAGAGCAACTACGTGATCTATCGCTGAATATGGGAATAAGATATGTGATAGCTACGATAGGATGATAGTCATAATGACTGAATTGGTTGGAAACCACCAGATTAGCATATATGTCAAATTTTTTAACCTTGAGGACAAGGTTAATTTAAGGAGAAGGGATGTCATAGTTGCACACCTCACTCACCTGCACCTAGCCATTCTAGAATATTCTACTTGCTTCTATAAATAGCTAGCACATGGGTAGAGATATGAGTAAAGAATATTATTGAAATTGGTTGCAAAACCTACCCCTTATCCCTCATCTCTATCTATCTCTCTGAATCTTTGCAGTATTGTTTGGTTAACAAATTTAGCAAAGCTGAATCTTCCTCCATCATTTCTCTATTCTCCTCTTAATTCTCCAATTTTATCTTTTCACCCAGTTATTGTTACTTTTAATTTTGTATTGAACTCTTTTGATTAAATGAAATTGAATGATATATCCGTATTTGGAGAAGAATTATCTTGAATTAGCTGAATTGTGGTTGCTGATGTGTAATTGATCTTCAACTATAACAAATGGTATCAGAGTAGTTACGTGATCTATTGTTGAATACGGGAATAAGATATGTGATAGCTACGATAGGATGATAGTCATAATGACTGAATCGGTTGGAAAAAAATCACTATCCAAAGAAGAGAAGGTTGAAGACTCTGTGCCTTGTTATGATCATACAAAAAAAAAAAAAAAACCAGATAGAAGAAAATGATAGCAAGGGTTTTAATCTGTCTGAAATTGACTTCCTAATTTTTTTTGTTCTTTTCAATTTTTTGTTTGAGTTTTTCTATTTTGACATAGTAATCAATGCTTTTTATTTGTAATCTATGTTTTGTATTGGTTAAATAACATGATTTCGTTAAAAATTGATGAGATTCATTGTTTCAAATTATATGTGTTTTTTTAGATGTTTCAAATTTTGTGTATTTGCATTTTTAAATTTGGACTAGACTTGCTATTTTGTATTAAGATGGAATCTTGTGTTCAAAACTCTGGAAGTTAAGATTTGTTAGATTATTGTTTTGTTTTGAGCATTAGGAGAATGTAAATCGTTGTTGGAATTATAAAAATTTAACTATAGAACTGAACTGGTTCCGATTTGGTTCTATAATTAAAATTGGAACTAATAATTCTATTTATAAAATACTTATTAGTTTTCGGTTCGGTTCGATTCTCTTTGGAAACGGACCGTGCCCATCCCTATTTCTAACTTCTAAGTATACTTATGCTTAGCCAAACATGTCCTTGGTAACTTAGCATCGATAGTTGAAATGACAGCAACGAACTCTCATACTTTCTTAGATTTTGTTACTTGTATATTCTCACTTACACCCCTACTTAAATTTGTTTATGTGGCAAAATAAAATAATGAAAAAAATTAAAAATAATGTTTTAGTCAAATATTTCAATCCAAAATCCTACTGCTTGCTTACGATGAGGACGTAAGTGGGCCGCGTTGGCTAAATGGCCTTGTCAAACACCTAGAATCGCAGAAGAGTCTAACTTATATCAAATAAGTTTAAATGTCCTCTTTTAAGTAAAAATGACCTAAATACCCTTACTAACATCTGTTAACTAACCACCTTTTAACAGATCATCGGTTAACAGACCATCGATTAAGAGATGGTCTGTTAACAGACCCTTAACAGACCATAAGCCTGTGGTCTGTTAAGGCCAAATTGTTAACAGACCCTTAACAGACCCACATGCCTGTTAACAGACCAACAGATCTGTTAACATGTATGTGCCAATTTTGGCTTTAACAGGTCAAAAAATTGTTAACGCAATTTTACACATTTTAATTGATTTTTCAGTGAACCCACTTCAAATGAATTCAAATTTACAAAAAAAATTAAAGTAAAAATTACAATTCATACTCAGATTTATACATATTTTCATAATTTATATTACAAAATCGACAATTTCTACCGTAAGTAAAAAGAATAAGATAGAGACGGATGAATTTTTATTTGAAATGAGATTTCTTATCCAAATAAAATGGGTTGGATTGTAACATTGAAATGGGTTAGATTCTAATTTTGAATCTTCTCTTTTTTCATAGACAGATGAATTTAAAATCGTTTGAAATAGATATAAGCAGAAAAGAGAAGTAAGGGTTATATTTAGTATTTTACTTGTACCATTTTGAAAAATTGGCTGAGGCAACGGCATTCAGCACTTATCCCACTTTGTAAGGCTTGGTTTGGTATTGCTGTGCTTTTAATAGAATCAGTTTCTGCTATGCTGCAGAAAGAATCAACTGTAGAAAAAATCAAATAAGTGTTTGGTAAACTCTTGTTTCAAAATTGCTATATGTTTCAAAAGCAGCATTTGAGCGTTTGGTAAACAAAAGTGATTTATTGCTGTAACGGTATTAAATTACTAAAAAAGATGTTGATTATAATAATGTTATTTTGTATTATTATTAATATCACGAGTGGTAAAATCTATTTTTTTTTCTTAGTCAAATATTTTTTTAATAAGACAATGCATTCATTATTATTATTTTAAAATAAAAATACAAAAAACTTAATAAATTTCAAATTTTATAAAAATTACAAAATAAAAGTATAGTCATATAGTGCAAAAATTAATTAATTTGATATTATTTTCTATGATCCAACTTGTATCAATTCGATTTCTCAAATGAGCATTCAAAAAACTAATTTAATTAATTAAGGATGAAATAGGTATTTAAATAATATATAAATAAAAAAACTAAAATAGAATCAGTCATTTTGCTGTTTCTCTAGGTCTCTTTTAAAAATTTTGCGGCTAAATCAATTTTTATTGTTTGAGAATGAGAAGTTGGCTCCAAAATCAATCCAAAAGCGTAAATGGGATGTAGAAGTAACAAAATCCATACCTCCTTTGCCTTCGCATTTTGAGATCAACAATAATATACTCCGCCGCGGCGACGCCGAACTCACACTCTCAAACCTTAACACGCGTCGCCGTGAGTCATACAATTCTCCTAATTTTGTTCCTCACAGGCTTCTAAGCTCATGATTATATACTTACAGTATATATATGTGTACATTATACAGTTGAAGAAAATGCAGAAGAGCTTCACTCTCGTACACACAGTAGCAACCGCAGGGGTCTTCTCTGCCGTCTCTTTCTGGCAATTTTCACTTCCAAATCTCCCATCTCTTGCACAATTTCATCTAATTCTGTCACGAATTTTCGTTTTTATTATTTTATTATTTTTTATTTTTGGTAATGTATAAAGTTATATGCTGCTGATTGTTTCAGGTATGGGTTCATGTTCGGAAGAGAGTCTGCACGCAAGGAGCTCAGTGATTTAATCGAGAGCCTCCGCCGGGCCAATTCTCATCCTGCTTCTTCGTCTCCTCCGCCACAACATTCCTAAAGTGTAGGTATAGAAGAAACACACTCACATCTGATCACACAAAATAATAATTTGGTTATAGTGTAAAGATTGGCAGAAAAAAAAAGAAGAATTTAGCTTACTAGAGGCATTCCAAATGTTTTTAAGAATTCCCATCAAAGAAAAATATTTTAATAATGAAACTAAATGCATTTTCGATTTTGATAACTGGAGAAAAGAAAATAATAAGAAATTTAGAATAGTGTGGAAGGTTAAAGAGTGATGGTGTTGAGGTTGTTATGTTAGATTTTTGTTTTTCTAGGTGTAAGGAATGGAGATGAGAGGGCTTTCGGAAAAGAAAAATGCCATTATTATTCAATGAATTATCTTTGATAAACCAAACATAGGCTAATTGGACTAACACATTTGGATTACATATCCTCAATTTTTTTTATCCTTTCTTATCCCACCAATGAACCAAACATGGCCTAAAGTGATTCATTAATCAATTAGAATTTTCAAAATCAGCAAGTGAACTTGAAGGGTTGATATTTATAGAAAGACTATATATTTTTTTTTCAGACATCAAATCTGAATTTTGAATTGAGCACAGCTTTCAAATGTTCTCAAATTTATCTGATTCTGAATAGGGTTTGCACAGGCTATGCTATTCTATTTTCAATGCGCAAACTTTGGAATTTCAAATCGCATTATTTTTAGTCTGAATCGGTGTTTGCAAACTTTGGAATTTCAAATCGCATTATTTTTAGTCTGAATCGGTGTTTGCAGGTGTAAAAAATGGAGTATCTAGTAAGCTGGGAGAAACACGCTTGTAGTTTTTCTTGGAGCTTAGTCGAAGTCCATAGCTTAAGGTACTTACAGCTTGGTCCAGTGCTCTCTGTAAAGGTCACTGGCAACATGTATTTATGTTTCTTCCATTTGCTTTATATGAATAATTGAATGTTTTCATGTTGGTCAAATACTAATTTCATGTGATGTAATTTGCTGGATAGAAAAATAGTTTGATTCTTTTATGAAATCACTAGATACATATGAAATATTTTCAGCAAGACTATAACAAATGCTCACTTTTTTGCAAACCCCGACACTTAAAAATGCCATAGCAGCTTTGCTATTCATGCTGTTGGTGGATTATTCATTATCTTGGAAGGAGCAATTTAATCATGATTTTCAGTTTTTGTTGATGTTGCCAAGAAGTTGAATAGGGTTTGGAAATGTACACGAGGGTTTATCCTGGATGTTACCCTGCCATTAAATATTGCACTCTCACATAAGCTGTCTATGTATGCTCACATGCTTTTGCCTGTTGATGTGAAAATAGACCATAGATGACCTTGATACAGGTTAATATGAATCTAGTTTTGTTTTTGGAAAAGAATGGATACTATTGGATGCATCCATTTGACTTATCTAGTATAGATACATCTAGATCCATATTCACATCTCCTACTCCGCTAGTAGTTGAGTTCATCGATTGGCCCACTTACAAGTACCCCCAAAAATGCAACAGAGTGTGGCTTATTGAGGCCCGACAATCTTATTATGAGGTGCAATTGAACATGAGGAAATAAAAAGTAGAAAACAAAGTAGTGGAAAGCACATAATATGATGAACAATTAGAGCATAATTGATCAAATATCAGTATTATGGAAATACATAATCAATGGTCAATAGTTACATAGACATTGAAACTTGCACATGCTCTATATTTCAACTAATATAACTTTCCAAAAGTATTTCAACCAATATGAAGAAAAATTAAATGTTTGTACAGAGAAAGAATACAGTCTTTTTAATCCTTACACAGAGTATGACTCATTTTTCCACAACCTGATGAAAAGTTGTGATTCTTGTGAATAATGATATGCATTAACCTCCTGGGAAGAGATTTGAATAGCTGCAAATTGACTCTCTTTTTACTGGCTATGAAGAATGTGAATTTTATGTTTTCAATGTCTTAGGCTTCGGCTGAAGTGAAACAGTGAATTTTCACAACATATGAATTTTACAACTTTCTTCTTTATGCCTCTATTATGGTTTTTTATTCACTCACTGATTGAGCTTGTGAAGCACACGCACTCCTCCTAGGGCAGCATGTATGTGTCTGCCACATAATGTACACTCTTGGATTCCCCGAGACACGTGTCCGACATGCACGTGGCGCATCCTATATCTTTTATGTCTTTTCTATTTATAACATGCAAGGTACATGTACTGAATATGTGAGGGACATGACAAACCCATTTTAAAAATTTTGCAATATCAAACTAGGAAAATATTTAACTACTGTAAAAAATCAACATAATATGAGAAAAATTGTCGGATCTTTGTGTTGGATTTGTTTATATATACCATATGCAACTTTTGATACATGGATATTTTTATTTTCTTTCCACTAGTTATACAAAGTACAACAAATAGTCACTTACATTCAAAATATTTCACCTCCAAAGTTCAAATTCAAAGCCAGAAAGAGTAGAATAAAATTATAACATGTATAATGTATAACTTCACTAGAAATGTTCCCACGTCTGTGGCCTACTTTTATAAAAAATTATATGTTAGCATGTCTGTATCCGTCTTAGTGCTTCATAAAATAGAGCACTTGTCTTTACATTGATGCATGTATATCTTTACACAAGGGCAATCTTGTTTATCTTCTTCACATTATTTTGTTTGGTAAATCCGACATACAGGTCTGTCCTGCTCGAGTCGATCTCTGGAAGTCTCTTGTTTCGACCACCTTCTGACATGCTTTTTACAAATTCAACCAAAATCCTCCAATTCTCTGCTTCAAACAACTGCTTATTCATCCTTAAATATGTAAACGCGCTGAGTCCATTTCCAGAATCCGACCTACTTGTTGCCAAAACTTGCGAGTATGCTCCTGAATCATACCTCTCGAGTGCATTTTCTCCAGCAAGTTCTGTTCCAGCAGTTTTTGTTGCCATCTTAACTTGCCGAACTAGACCTTCCGGCGAGCACTTTGCATGCTCTGGTTGTTCTCTGTCTCTCATTTCCATGCACGTAAAGTTGAGTACGACTCCGTGTTTACCCAACATTTGGGCTATTGGTAGGTAACCATCACGATGCCTAGTATTATAATATCCTGCTGTTAATTCGGCTGCATGCGATCTTGTGTTATAGTGCCAATGAATTCCGGCAACTTTCCCAGATAGTTTAGTTCCACTTCCTTGGAATATACCTTTAGCAGCTGCCAGGATTTTTTCTCCATGGTCAAGTAGCTTTCCAGAATACCATTCTAAGAAAAAATTTCCATACTCATTGTTCCATGTTCCGTCCCTTCGAAAAAATCCAGTTTCTTCTGGGAATTGTTTGTATTGTCCCGCATCGACTGGCCCTCCTCGTCCCCATTCATCCTTCCCCATTGCCTCTGCTGTCGCTGCCAGTGAAGCTCTCATGTACTGTTTTACATAGAAATGTTTTAGAAGACCAATGTTTTAAAACTTGGCCCGAGCATTGACCCGGAAAAGGTAAAGGGTAAAGGGTCAAAGGGTTCAAGCGGGTTTGAGTCGGAGTTGAACTGGAGGTCAAACTAATTATATTTATGTACATATTGAAATTGTACATCCAGGTTTTTAACATACGGGTGTTAAGCTCTTGGACCAGTTCTTGGTTTTTTCAATTGAACCGGCTGGATTGGACCGATTCTTACAACACACGGGAATATGCATAGAAAAAGAATTTTTTGAAAGTGTAATTTAAGTATTGCATTAATTACCTTGTCGTAACACTGGAATTCACCAACTCCTGGAAACCTCCAGGTTCCGTTGCTTTCTGGATAGGATGGATATCTTAACTCTCCACAAGGTCCCATCCCCACTTGTATCTCCTGCATTAAGAGAAACCAAATTCGAGTTTCTAAAGTTGGAGGGAATTGGTTTTTCATTTGTGGGTTAGAAACTAAAATCTTATCCATCTAGTCGTGTACCAAGGTAATTAGGGAAACAAAGAAGCTAAAATCTTATCCATCTAGTCGTGTACCAAACATGTTCTGAAAGTTTCTCTCTATTTCTGTGTTGGCTGTTTGATGCATATGGTGAGTGCTTGGGAACTAAGCATTTTCTATAGTGAATGAAGCAATATGAAGAAAAGTTTACCTAGATAAACATTAGGATTTGTGAGGAAGTTAGATGCTTACCACTATAACCTTTCCCATATAATCGTTGAATCTTTCTCTGAAACTCTTCATATAGTCGGAATAGGCCTGAATTGGTGTTCTTCCCCTGAGAACAGGCAACGAATCGCAGCCCAATGATATATATTCTGGGTTGCGTCGACCTGATCTATCTGTGTAGACGAGGTCGGGATTTTTGCTGATCTCTTCAAGCACCCATGGGGGCAGAGGAATGCTGCAAATGGAATACCAATATTAAGGATTTTCACTACTGGATTACTTCTCTATCAGAAAGGTACCAAAGTTTTAATTATAGAAAGTAATCCAAAACAAAAATATATAATAACATGGGAAAATTGCAGCATTGGTCCTCAACTAATTTCCCAAGTAGCAAATTGGTTCTCAACCTGTTTTGGTGCATGCATGAACTAGCTAATCAGTGCAACAGAGTGTTATGGACAGTTGAAGGGAGGCTTCATGGACAAATGAAGAGGAGGGTTGTTTGCTTACCTGCAAGAGTCTCCAACATTTCCTCCACACTGATGGAAAGACATGACAACTTGAAGCTTTAAGCCGTGTTTTTCGACCATGTTTACAAGCTCAGCATACCCTTCCCAGTTGTATTTCAAAGGTCCATCCTTCTCGACTAATCCCCACCACACATCGACCATTACTCCTTCGACTCCGGCACTCTTCAAAGCCATCAAGCTAGCATTCATCGCTCTTGGCTTGTTCAAGTTGCCGCCAGTCGATATGGTGTCTAGTGGCAGCATCACAAAAACAGGTACCCTCAAACCACTATGGCTACGAGGAATTTCCATCCCGTGAAGCTTCTCTTTTTGTTCAATTCTTTCGAGCCTTGGGATTTGAACTTCATACATGTAATGTTTTGCTCGAAGCTGGGTTGATGGCTTGATTTGTGGAAAGCCAATCATGGTAGAGAAATCATCTGGAGTTTTAAAGCTTCTATTATCTTTAAGATTGATAAAAGAAGTTGAAGAACGAAGTGTTAAAGCCATGTTTTTTTTTCTGCTAAAACAAGAAATGTAGGAATAGATGAAGGACACCCATGTTTATTTATAGAGATTATCTCTTCTTTGGATACAAGAAGAAGACAATCTTTGGTGGGCTCTAGTTTGAACAGAATAAAGTGTACAACTGTTTACCTTTTCAAAGTCGTCTCCTTTGAAGCCTTTGCACTTTTTCCAACTTTTGTGAAGTACGATAAAAAGGAAGTTAAAATTATCAAGGGTTTGTCTTTTTTTTTTTTTTTTTAATATCCAGGTATCCCAGTTTACACCAGACTATGTCCTGGACCACCCATCCCCGGCCCCTCAGTGATGAATGGAAGTAAATCGTGGTATATGCTCAAGTTCACCAGGGTTCGTGCACCCTTTATATTTCTGGCCCCAAGGGAGCCTTCCTCTATAGATATTACATCACCAAGTTGCTCCATCCATAATTGAATATTATATCACTCAGCTGCTCCATCCAGGAATTGAACTCTCCACGCTGAGGTTGCGAGCCCCGCAATGCCCGTCCTTTGCCAACTTGGCTGTGGGGCAGGGTTTGTCTTCTTAATTCTATCTAGTTTGGTATAATAAGAGTTTGTTTGGTAGAGTTTAAAAATCTGTTAGAGAGATTAAGTTAAAGTCAACAATTAATTTTAGTCATGGCACTTACAATTTTTATTAAATTTATAGCTACACATTTTATCAAATTTTTTTTAATCAAAATTTCCTAAAAAGCTTCACCAAATTAGTGCTGAACATGTTATAATTTTCAAAATTTGCCGGCTTGCTAGGAACTCGAGATATTTACAACATGTGCCATCTAAAAGTTTAAAATCTCGTCTTTAATAAGTCATAATGTTCATATTTTTTTGTCATAGGTCTTTTGACCTGGTTTTTATGTAAAAAGTTAAAGCTATTAAAGAAGTATCATATGTTTCACTTATAAAATTATTTGAAATATAATAAGTGCAGTCTTTCCTTTGAAATCATATATGTTGAAAGATTTTCCATAAATCATTAAAATTAGCTAGGAAATTAAGTAGCCAGAATTCTCAGCCATATCTAAATGATAATCAATGGGTGGTATTGTTATGCCAAATGCCATCCAACCCCACATATTTTGCTTCTTTCCCTTTAGTCTCTGTTGATGAAGACACTGCATACAAATGTGGATGGAAAAAATCTTTGAATTCTTGGATGGAAAAAATATTTGAATTCTTGAATTTTCTTTGCTTTTATTAGGTATTAGGATAAGAATGACTCAAAAGGATCTTTCCAAGAAAACAGTATGTGGTTGCAACTAAATCTAATGCTTTCATTTTCTTGGTTTTTTTTCTCTTTATTTAACATGTTTTTTTTTTTGGTAACTAATAACAGACTAAGTATTGAAATATTTTTGTTATCATTGTAGAATTGTGAGTAAATAACATTGGAAGTTCCGAACTTTTGAATTTTGTGATGTGTAGTTTCGAACTTTTGATTTCTAGCACTTTAAGTCAATATTGGATAAAATGAACATTGTGCCCTTAGTTCAATAACATAAAAAGAAGAAGAAAAAGAAAAATTGAAAAAGGTCAATATTTACCCCCCTTTTCTTCCCAACCCGATTCAAAATCTACTCTACCAATTATAAACAGTTAACCACTTAACCCTATAATGAATTGATGGTTTTTTTGCATGTTAGCAAATTTTGAAATGAAATGACAGCGAAATTTGTAGTGCCTTCACCAAAATTGATTCTGGATTTGTTAGTGGATTGCCATTAAAGGGTATTTGCTTTAAAAAAATACCCACTGCAATTGAAGTTAGAGTATGAGCAGCAGCAAAATTTTGTCCATTTGTCTTAAATCTTTTCATCAATTGACTTGGTAGTTAGTAGAGGTGAGGTGGTATTTTTTATGAAGTGGTGGTGATGGTGGTTTTGCGGATAGTGGTCAGTGCCGACAAGAGGCGTGTTGTAGATGGATAGTGGTGAGATTGAGAAGGCGGTGAGTGGTGGGTAGTGGTTGGCGGTGATGATTTTGGAAAAGAAGAAGTGGTAGAATGGGAGTTGATTACAATTTTTTTGTTCTATTTTTTTTTGTCCCTTTGTATTTCTTTTTTCAAATTCCAATTTTCAAATTATAGAATATAAAATTAAGGACATTTTCTAAACGCCAACATTCTTTAATAAAAAGTCAAAATAATATGAAAGATTAGGAGAATTTCATGTCGAATTTTGTTTGAAGTTGGTGTATGTAAAAGTTGATAATTATAATTTGTTTTATCAGCGACAAGTCAAAGTTAATATACTAATACAATAAATAGCCGCTTCAGGATTTCTCACGGGTAAAATTCAAAATAAAAGCTGAAAAAGAGTTAATTTTATTGAAAAACAATAAGTCTAAAAATAAAAAAATAATATATATATATAATTTATTGAAAAATGAAATAAAATACAAATAAATACATAGCATCAATTTCAGGATGGGTTAATTTCACTGAAGTTTCATTGAAATTACAAAATCGTCACTGAAGTAACAAAGTTTCAGTGGTGGTTATTGAAATTTACTAAAGCTTGCACCAAAGGTCACTCGCTGATATCTCTAATTAACTTGATGACGTGTCACTTGTAAATGTTCATGTGGCGCACATTTAAATGACACGTGGCAAAATTATTGACATGTAGACTTTACCCATTAATTATAATAAATTTAGACCTCAATGAATACCTCTATAATGTAAGGACTTAGCTAAAAATACTTCAAAATACATTTTATAATAAATACCTCAAAAATTGCATCTAAAGTCCTTCAACTTTTTATATCTTCAAATTTTGATCCCCAAATTTTCAAATAATCTTTCAGTAAGTCCTTCAAAAATTGTATTTTAGGTCCTCCAATTTTTTTACATCTTTACACTTTAGTCTCCAAATTTTTAATTATCTTTCATTTAACTCCTCCAAAAATTGCATCTTGGGTCTTTCAACTTTTTACATCTGTATACTTTGGTCCTCAAATTTTCAATTATCTTTCAGTTAAGTCCTCTAAAATTGCATCATAGGTTCTTCAACTTTATTCATCTTCAAACTTTAGTCCCTTAAATCCTTGATTTTAGTGGTCAAAATAAGTACAATTTTAGTGGTCAAAATTATTATTTAATTATATTATTTTAGTACAATTATTATTTAACTATATTATTCTGTTCGTTTAGATGAAAATTTGAGTGTAAAGTCAAGGATTTAATTGTAAACAATAATTTTGGGACTATTATTTTGTGCACAAAGATTTGATATTGCATAGGGTTTTATTCTTTTTATTTTTAGTCAACCAAAATGTGAAAGCAACACACCATGTGGATCACGTGCAACCATCCTTCTGCTTGCAACGCATATGAATTCAAGAAATTGGGCATTATTTTCTTGAAAAAGAAACCGAATCTCCAGCTGCTCGACATCAATAGTTTGATTGTACTCATATAAACCCATCACATGAAGTTCGATAGTCGTCGTGTACTCATATCTACCCACCACATAGTTTGTGGTGGGAGTTATGGTTTAGCTTTAATAATTTTTCAATTTGATATATTGTTCAAAAAATCTATCTATTTTTATATTTTATTTTCAAGATGCTGAACGGGCTCCTTTCGAAGAAGTAATCCTGGTAGGTAGGGCTGGCGACTAGCGAATGATACCGAATAATACCCTGTGGCCGTGGAAAATTTCAAATGAACACAAAACATGACCAAACATACTTTCGATCATATATAGATCAGACCAATTAACACGATAATAATAAACATATAGGACTGTTAGTAACTAATGTTACGTATTAAATTATAGAATTTACAATCATTACCTTTGTAATGCTTCGATGATGCAATTGGCAAAGAAGTGGTTCACACCATCATCAATTTTCAGTCTATAAAGATTATGGGCACTTCGATTAAAACTAAGATATCTAAACGACACAGTTTTTCGTGAATACTAAGAACATAAATTTTCAGTTAAACTAAGCTATTCCTAATTTCTATAGAAAATAAAAATAGAGAAATCAATGTAATTTCTGCATTTTTGTAAAGGAAAATGTCACAAAAGATTAAACAATTTTGTACAGCTCCACTAAGGTCTAAGGTCCGTTTGACAAAACTTTTGATAAAAATTAATATAACTTGATTGAAAAGTTAACAACATATTGTAGAAGTTTCTGAAGAATCAACAGGATTGTAATTTTATTTTCATAGACTCCTTTGATAATATTAGACCTAATACATGTCAAAAAGAAGCTTTATCTTTGGTGGGCCAAGGACTTCAATCTCCCGGGAAACAGCACCATGAAGGGCAAAAAAAAATCAAAGGAAGCTCCGTCTTTTAATAGAATTCTCAACCCGTAAAGCTCGTTAAGCATACATTCAAAGCTGGGGGTCGTCATGAACCCTTTTAGGCTTCCAGTCGGATTCTTCCTCAGGTTGTCTCAATGCAACAAAGTGAAGAGCATCGCTTTGCACTTGGTAAATGTGGCATGCCCAAGGATACGAATCAGGTGCTGACCAAATCTTTTGTTCTTCGAATATCGTCTCCTCTGTAAGAGATTCAGCAATACAATACACAGTATTTGGTTCTGGCTCTGTAAAACTTGGTACAGCAACACATCCAGGTGATACAAAGCCCTCAGGCGCCCGCGGATGCCAAATTGATACCGCAGTTTTGTAGTCATCCGAACAATTTCTCCAGACCTGTATCACATTCAATTATTTATATTCCACAAAACAAAATATTGAATATATCATCGTAGAATTGCCAAGTCAAGTTAGTTAAAACCACCATCATGACCTGGTTAACTAGTTAAGTTTGGCATATGGAAATTATAGTACATTCACTTAATACTGATAACATGATACAAGAATAAGATGGAATTGAGGTTCACGTTTAAAGGCACAACAGGCACTTGAAGAAACTGACTACCTAATCAAAATGTTGCATAAGGATGTCACAAGCCGAAGACTTGACATTGGGAGCTTAAATAAAAGGCTACGTGCTTATTCAAAATTAAATTCAAGACTGCAGTCTTATGATTTAACTTGATTCATTTTAGGAAGAAACTCCACATCGCAAGATCAATCTGTGCATCACAATGTTCATTAAACTCCACATATCACTAGATTTTTGGTAAATAAAATGTTTCCAAATGCAGAGTTTAGCAAAATCTTCCTACTCACTATGTATTTCAACAATAAGTTCCATACAAAAACAATCTAAAAGAAGAAAAAACTCATAGATCCTACAAGAGAAAACCAGGAAAAATTTCTTTGTATTGATCCCCAAGAATGTTTCACAAATTTAAGCCAACTCCACGACTTCAAAATTTTAAGGGAGTTTACCAGGTCATAACCCACTGGATGGGCAAACAATTGATCAGAATTGGAATATACTGCTGCAACATTAGGAGGATGGTTGCCAGTACGAGCTATATCACCAATCGAGACATACCTGAAAAGTAAAAATACTATGTCCAAATCAAGAGATGGTGATGGAAATATGGATGGCTCCAACTGCAGATAGAGAATTCAGGGTACAGCACGAAAGTCTACAATTTAGAAATTATGTGGAAAAAGATATGAGAACATAAGAACCAAGATCAGTGTCACGCCTCAGGTGCAAGAAATTAGTGCAAACAAATATTTTGTTCTGGAACTTAAGTTGTTGACCTCACACAATTTAAATGAAACCTCAAACCATTATGTTTTGGGATGTTTATTTATTGCTTTCAAGATCCACATGAGAATTGCAACTACGTTCTCGAAGAGTATAAACAGCATATTCTCACACATTCCTCGAAATGAATAAAGATATATGAAAGGGAACTCACTATGCTGGGCAGAAATATTGTTCATACCATTGGCAAGGTATTTGCATAAACACAATATGAACACAACATAATTTCTCACTAACAGGGTGTTATCTAGTGAATAATTTATCTGATTGAATTCGTGAGCAACATACATTTTCAAGCTTCGGATATTAACACCCAAATATTAGAGAATAAATCTTGAAACACAACCGACGAGATGCTGTTTATAAGAAGAAAAACTGATTTGTTATAGATGGAGTGATCTCCAAGAGGGTGAAAAATTACCCATCAGGACAAACCGGCCGCCAGATACTACAAATTTCCCCGTCCTCCAAACTCTGAAAGTAATGAAAAATGTTTTAGAATACAATTGCAATATCAGAGAAGCAACAACAATGAGAGACAGTGATGTGTAACCAATGAAGGACCTAGATACAATTCACCTGCTTTCGGCATAATGTGCACCGACTTTTTGATTCTTGTTCACTGCTCCAAATCTTTGAAAAGTTGATACTATGTTTGACAAATCTCCGTTCATTGGAAACAGAACCCGAAGAAGAAATTTCCGATGACATGATAATGGCTCTGTACTGTCTACGAGATTCTCTTTCTCCATTTTCACTCCACGAAGCGGACACGTGTCTTTGGCTTGAAGGAACCTTCACAAATATGAACAACATTATTTCACTTGTTGCATGGACCAACATATTTGCTTCCTGAAAGTAAACAAATTCTATCATGCAGCAAAGACCTTTAACGACAGGCTTTCCATGTCGGCCAGGTGTGCCTTCCACGTCTTACGGACCACTGAGCAGATTCTAACTGCTTGCGGTTCTCTTTCCTCTGTTTCTTCTTCTGTATTGCACTTTATGACTCGAACAAAGTTTTCAGATCTCCTAAAGCTTTTCAGATGGATGATTAAGTGAGAAGGTCGGGGGTAGCCAGCTTTAACCAACTCCAGGGCCATAAGTTCTTCCCACGGCACATCCCACATGATCTTGCAGGGCTTTTCATCTAACCTATCTAGAGCCAAACACTTCCAATACAAGAAAAAAGAGGGACTCAATATCTGAAGGAAACAGATATTAGAAGTAGGATAGAAGAGAAATTGGAAAGAATGTAATTAAATGTGTCCAATGACAACCTGCAGCAGCATGACTCGTCTATTGGTCACTAAAACAATCCGTTGGTAAGGTACCATAAAATGTTCTTCATAGCAATCTGACAAGGCGAATTTTGATGGTTCTTTGAATATATCAGTGCACCCAAAATTCCGACTTGCTTCTGCAAGGTAAAGTATCATCTGAAAGCAATGAAAAAGGGTGGTTACAATGTCTCATCTGCCATATTGAAAGCTATTTTCATATGCAGTTCATCTTAAAACTGACTGTGACTAGTCAAAATAATATTCATTTCTAGCATGCTACAGTACTAGGGATCCGAGTAATCTCTTGGACTTGTGTTGAATCACAATTTAAATGATATACATGTGGCACTCTCTAATAGCTTAAGCTTTTAAACCAAGTGGTTCAACATGGTATCAGAGAAGGCAAAGGTCCCGCGTTCGAATCTCGCCATGAAATTGTGCACGTGTCAGACTTTGATGAGAAAAAATGAACCCTGTCTACACGTGAGGTGTGTTGAAGAAAAAATTTAAATGATATACATGTGGTCCTCTTTGATGCTTAAGTTTTTAGATCAAGTGGTTCAACACTTAACAAGAGTCTCTAGCTATGCATGATTCTTACTATGAAGTTGCGCCTATCGAGCTAGTCTAGATAGAGTGGGAGGCTACAAGTGTACTAACAGTGGACAGTGGAGCACATAAATATCGCGAAAGATGCAATATAGTGGTTTGGACTGTCCCGAGAACTTCTGGGGGGCGTGGGGAGGGGGACATTTTTAACTTGGAAATATCTACATGGAAAAGATACCTGACCAACAGCTTCTCTCTCAGAGTACTCTCTAAGTATATTGTCACTATGAATGGCTCGGGGATTCCGTATTCTCTGGAAGTTTTTCTTGTTATTGAGGATCTCTAAGCACCTGGAACAACTCGCACCAATTCCATCGACAGTCAACGAGAAAAAGTCCAACGCGCCACTCATTGGTTGTAGAACAAATCCCAGGAAAGCTTGTCCCAAACCATGGGCAAGGCCAAGAAGACCATTTTGTCTAGCACTCTCCACAGGTTTCCTCACAACCCCTGATACTCCAAAGGCAACACCTTGTGCCAGAGCTTCTGTTCCTTGTATGATTCCATCACCAACACCAGTAATTCTTCTTGACCAACCCTGTACCCATTGTTTAATTCTTATGTGAATTAACATTCACCAGCCGGTGATTTAAAATACAGTAAAACAGTTACCTGCTTGGAGCGAAGCTGCAGAAACTGTCCATCTGTTGATAGCTCTGCGAAACCTTTACTTAGAGAAGCCAAAGTGGAGCTTGTCATGCCTAGTACATCTACTGAAAAAATCAAATGTAAAGGATTGTGAATCAGATCTCTCCATATACGGTTCCCAATGGCAGACATAACAGCACTTTTTCGTAAAAATCTGTCTCTGTGCATCACTCGCCGCAAATGAACCTGAAATAGGAATATTATCATTAATGTCTGACGTCTTCTAATAAAATCGTTCCATTTTGAGCCATAAACTGATGCTCTTTCTTGATATCTTCGGATAAGTAATAAAAAATCTAAGACTTTTTCCACAATCGTGACAGCACGCAGAACTTAAGAAATTATTTTGTACTTGACAATCAAATAAAAAGAACAGAGAAGTACATCTATAGGATTTAAATATTTCCTCAGTATCTGGCTATCCTCCTCCCCTCAAGTAAAATGCATAAAAGGAGGAATAAATGAGCACCATCTCCTTACCAAAGATGGTTGGGAACCATAAACTGTGATTTGAGATTAAAACAAAATATATAGCTTTTTACAAGTTATGAGGCTTAGTCAATTCTAATTCTGATAGAGAATAAGAAACTTTAAAGCTAAGGAGAAAAATGTTTGATTAGTAAGAAGAACTATTCTAATTCTGATAGAGAATAAGAAACTTTCAAGCTAAAGAGAAAAATGTTTGATTAGTAAGAAGAAACAAATTAAAAAGAATAATGAAACTATACTGGCTACTCCTCACATAATACAAACAGCAACTAGACCTGAATTTTAAATGCATTCCCAACAGCTGACAGTATGGGGCTCCACACACCCAGAAGCCCATGTGGTCTTTGAGCCGGTGCAGTCTCCAAAGACACCTTCAGTCTTACTTTAGAAATGTCAATTAAGCTGAAAAGAGGAGGACAAGCAATTAACTCATGCTTCTTCTCAAATTTAGCATTTCCTAAGTTGAAAAGATGATGTGAAGCCCAAAATCAGAATCAGATGCCATTCAATGATAGATGCAGCTAATGAAAGCTTTAAGCTCTCGTTAGGTCATTTAATAGCCATCAGAAATGATGTATAATCCCCTTTTCTAATTGGGAAATGGTTTATCAAAGCTCAAACAGTTACAGTTCAGTAACCAAGCTCCCCCTACCCCAGAACAAAGGAAACATACATGTTTCCCCTCTCTAATAGATTTAAGGTTTAAGACGAGGTCATTAATAGTTTAAGTTTCAGAGTCACCCATCGATGAAATTTACGTATGTCAGACCTTTGAAGAGGTATTTTTTAAGTCCAAATATCAGTTCCTAATTGAGTCACGATTCCATGCTTATCTGCATTTGTCTTTGAATTGATCTTGTAAACATTTTGCACAAGCAGCCATGTGATTAGTAGGAGCGGGTCAGTAGAGCCAGATTAATCAGAACAGATTATTATGAAGTAACTTTTTCTAGTTGTAGGAGTTCTGCATAAAATAGTAATATAGAGAAATCCATTTTTCTTATATGGCATCAGGGGAAATATTCTAGATCAAGCATACAATTCCATGTGTCAAACATCTGAATAGAAAACAATTTGTCCTGCACATGAGGGGTGCGTTTAAGATATAAATATAAGTAAAGAAATTCCTCTCATATCTACTAGATTTAAGAGAATGTTTGGCTAAGCTTCTAAGCACCTTATAAGCTTTAGAATATGCTATTAGCTGTAGATGTGATTGTCAGTTTATAGTACATAATAGAAATGCAAACTAAAAGAGAAGGATGAATCCCACTACAGGATAGGAGAAGAAAATATCAATATTGAACTTTCGAACTTTTTTTTTTTTTTTTTGATGAATACATCTTCTTTGATTATAGAAATACTGTGGAGGTGCAGAGGTGCAGTAGGTATTAAGATAGATGAACCAAAGATGAAAGCTTGAACTATAGTTCATATTTACATATCCTTAAATATCTGGAGCAGAACCTATAAAAAGTTCACTAAGAACATGGACATAATTTTGGATTGACATACCAAAATGCAAAGTTGAATAACCAAACTAATTGTTTACAATGCTAGTGAGAGACAGAGTGTCACGCTGCTACATTTGGAATGTGTGACATAAATCACTTATTCTGCTAGCTATATTAAAACACAACCAGTTCAAGCAACATTTGTAGGTGGAAACTAGTATTGTAAGCAAGCAGCAAGCTAGAGAAACAACTGAAAATGCAAGAGAGCTCGAATGCCAATAATGAAGATCATAGGTTCACTAGGCACCTATTCAATCAACTAACTGTTTAGGAATTTATTATACTCCACAGTCACTCATGGGGAAATTGTCAACTTTTTTTTTTCCCATCCAGGGGGAGGAGGAAGGGGTGAGGGATGATTTGCTCCATGAATAAGTAAAGGTGATGCTTACTCTATACGTAATTCAGGATCAACTTGAGTGACACTGGAATTTTGAGGAATGCGATCTAGTTGGAGATTGTTGAAGAAATCTACCAAAGCCCAGATAATTGGCTCATGGATGCTAAGCCTCCACACCTTATCAATTACCTGTTGTGTTAATAAAAGAATAACCCTCAACATTATAATCCCTTTCTTGAATCCCTTCTACTAAATATAGAATTATGTTTGATGCAAATTACCCTTATATAAACTTTTGGATAAATCTGGATACCGTCAAGGTTTTCATTGCGTACTGTTACAGTCATCTTGAAAACTGGATGATTCACATCAGGGGTTTGTTCAGGTGCCAGAAGTACAGGCATTACGGTCAGAGGGAGCTGATTGTCAAGCTGCATGTAGCCAAATATAAGCTTGAACCTGACATAAATAAAAAAAGAAAAAAAATTAATTTTGACGATTGTCATAAGATGTGAAGTGAAGCAGTATTAATATGATGTCAACGTCCTTCAAAGTAAAACATAATTATGGAAGAAGGCTGCGGTTAGTGAAACCAAATGCAAGAAGATATTTGAACCTGCTTGTAGTCCCACCATCATAGCCGGTCGAATAGGAAATAAAGATCCTCTCCATGTACAAGTAGGCAAGCTCTCTTGGTTGATGGTCCACGACAGAAATCCCAAAGACTCCCAACTCGACTATAAGCTCTAAGGGAGATCCCTGCTCTGACATCTTAGTTTGTATGTGAGTATTTCCCCAATTACCCCATTGCATTATAGATTCACTCCCGTCATTTGATATTGAAAAAGGTGTGCTTTCATTTACAAACCTAACGACCTTAATATCACCAATATTTACAACATGGACGAACAAGCCCAAGTCATCTTCTACAGAGGATAACCCATATTTATTCAAATCAAACTTGCAGACTACATTACTACTGGCACCATGAATCTCAGTATCAATGAATTTTTGGCCATATGGGTCTTCCCAAGAAAAATTTTTGGTTGAAAGTGCATGTAGTTGAATCCATGCATCATCACCAAATCCTGTTTGGCGAATTCTTATCATCCTGTTTTTTGTTCTGTTTTCAATCCTGTCAAGCAAGAAAACCATAATAAATCAGAACAATGAAAAAGGCTTAGAAGTATTTCAGCTAGCATAGCATATTCAGGAATAACATTTACCTAATAGGACCATTTTCTGATCCCATGCGAAATACAACTATAAAGCGAGATCCTTCCTCATAACCTCGAATTTCAGTGCGTAGAAATCTCCGTGTACCATCATGTTTCCTTAAGACCAGAGTAATGGTATCCTCCTTCACTATTTGAATAGGAAATGACCAATCTGTATCATCCAGTTGTACCTAAATATAGATCGTGAATCCTATTAGACATAGTGAAGTACAAAAAGGGGTAAATAAATGGAACAAACGGTCTTTATGAATAGAAGGGAGAAAAGTAAGGAACAAGAGCTGTTACTAGTCTTGTCCTAGAGGAATTTGCAGAGCTCCAAGTCAACGTTCTAATGCCAGTTTTTTTTCCTTAATGTCTTTTTTACATTAACAGAAGAAGTGCCGTGGAATACTCAAGAATTAAAGTTGATTTGCTACATAAAAATTTGGTTTCCTTCTTAGTTGTTGCCTCGACCCCCTTCACAAGGTGATAAAGACGTCCTTCTACAGGAATATGGAGCTCAGTTCCTAGCTGGGTGTTCCATGAGCCCTTGGTAGTCTATAGTTACCACCCTTCAGAGATTCAGGTACAGAGGCCATTTCTTTAAGTCCTTAAAGTAGGTTACATTACAATCAAATTTATAGAGAATATTACGCTGGGCTCCAAGGGATTTGTGAGGGCACTGGCTGGTACGTCACTTCACGGGTACGGGTTAAATAAAGAATTATAGATTATATTACGGTGTCCATATTATTGGTATGGCTCTAAATTATCCACTGAGAGACTGATCATATAATTTATATTACTCTAGCAACCCTTGATTCCTGCATTTAAAATTTAAAAGACTCGTCACGTCTGCACAGGAGTTGGAGAACATAATATAAAAACTGTGTAGATACACACTGAGAAAAACAACCAAATGTACCAACGCATCTTCTGTACAAATCAACTCGGCAACTTCAGTTCTCATGTTCTATCATAGGTAGGATCATAACACAAATATGATGTTATGGACTTGCCATGATAGGGTGTGAAAAAATAGGGTTTCTCACTTTATAAAAGCAAATACGAAGAGGAAATAATATATCTGCAAGGAAATATAAAGGTGTAAACCACATTTAAATTCTGTTTTTATAGGGGAAAGGCAAGGAAATATAAAGGTGTAAACCATGAAATCATTACTGCCTAACAGCCAGCAATACTTTTTATCCCCATGAATTATTCAATCCGACTAGAATTGTGTACTCCTTTTCGTATGAGATTTTTCGCACTGAAATGCTCACCTGAATCTCGTTAGGTCTACCAGTTTCACGATATACAAAGGAGGCTCTTGTATCAGATACCCTCAAAGCCTTGGGTTCGTCTTCACTGCTTAACTTCAAATATATAATTTGACCAAGTCTGTTTGTAAAAGTCATAAATGGACGGACAGAGATCACCTGATGAAGGAAAAACATAAGTTCAGATGTGATAACGCTTAAATCGAATTTTCTGTAAGCTTATAATTACCTTTGTTGGAATGGATTGGTAGGGGCAAGGTTTTGAAGATATAAAGAGCCGCAAACAATTTCCATCAGCATTATAAGCAAAAAGATCCATAGAGCCATCCTGAAAATCAAGAAATCAATATGTGGCCAACTGGTATATACATAACATGGATAAGATTAATTCTATCTACCATGTCTCCAAGTGGAGAAAGATCCTTAACAGGCCCAAATTGCTCTCCTCCGGCTTGGCTGATAGATGCTGAAAGGCCCAATGACTTGAAATTCAATGCAGATGCAATTGTTGCACCTTCATGTATCTCTTCCTCAGGGATCTCCTCCAGGGTGACTTCTTTGATCCTCTTTGTTGTAAAAGACACAGGAATCTTCTTTGATTTTCCGGCTCCCATATCAACAAGCCTAAAACTAAGTGGCGGGCATCTTGCAATTGCAAGCCAATAAGGAGAATAGACTTTAATGATCCTTGCTTGCAGAGGCCTTTCATTGGTATGGCTTTGTTCAAGAACGATTTGAACAAGCCTGCACACCAATAATTAGAGGTGTTGAGAAAGAAAACGGAAACCAATATCATATTCTGGAAAAACAAATAGTATAAAACTATTAGCTGAAATCCAAACCTTCCAGAAATTGAACTTCTCAAACTTAATGTTTTCGATGGTACACCGCTTGGATGGGATAAGAGAATGGCCTCCTATAACAGACATGTTTAAAGGTTGTAAGCACATACTGAAATTTCAAGGAAGAAAGAGTTGAGAAGCGCTCAGAAACTAACTTGTAGGGGCAACCAGCCTCTTTGTGGCAGCAAAGAGAAGTACAGAGGATTTCTTATATCAGCATTACACACCCTGACAGTCTCTCCAGGACTAAATATCCCCCTAAAGCAGGGAAGAAAATGACCACTGGCTTGCATCTCAAGAACAGAAATTTCGGCCGCAAAAGGGAGATAATTGGTAATAGATATAGGAGATTTGACCACAATTGTCCAATCCTGAATTGGATCAAGATGAATGTTCTTTGCAATTTCCGTTGCTTGTATGCTCAAACAAAACCACATACCATGTGAACTATTTGATGAGCTTCCACTTATCTCAGAGCAATACAAGAGTTCCTCTGACTCTGTGAGAGTCGAGACACATATTTCAGATACTTGTTTCGACCTCTCCACATCCTGTGATCTAGTGGTCGTGCCCATTGCACTACTCCACGAATATTCATCAGCAGTTTCCACTCTTGAAGGCCTGAATTGCAATACATATGGTGCAGACTGTGTCACGCAAGACAAAGGAAGTGCAATAATTTCACCCGGTTTTAAGGGCCCAAGATATATTTGCGATTTGAAATCCCTGGCCACTGGCTTCCTCTTCCTAATCCACCTCCTTTCCCTTGCATAGTTCTCATATTTTAATGGATTGTGAGACTCTGGCCACTTCAAACTTTCAAAATCTGGAGCATAAACCCATCCATCAGCAGTGTTGACCGAGGTATTATCTACATGCCATTCATCAACCCATTCCCATCCTGATGGCAACTCAACTCCTGAGACTCCCTGTACAGGTGATAAAATTAATCACTGTCCAGGACAATAGATTGAAAAATTATTTAACCAACTCACGGATGAAAGCTAAATCATACAATGCCAAAGAAACAAATTTCTCCAGCTCGATTGCCTATGACGAGAGAAATTTAAAGCAAACATTTTCAGAAATTAAGGGAAACAATTATCATATATAAAAAATTTACTTCTCGAGTTTTGAAAGAACCCGGAAATAGACATAGCATTTTGAATATTTCTTTATGTTCTCCTCTTGATTGTCGCTATTTTTCTGACTTCTGGATGTCATCATGAATTTCTTTTTCGCTTTTATGATATAAGATATAAATAACTGATTCCCGCTTGTTTTTGAACTTTAGCTTCTCGAAAAATCTTCAGATTGATCTTGAATATCAACAGATGACTATGTCTGCTGTCTTCAAGGAGCAAAAGATTAACAACTATGTGGGATAGTTGCATGTATCACAACCATTATCATCAAAGAAGATCTAGTTCCAGTAAATTGAGGACAACAATTTAATGACAATTTGTTATGGGGATTCATTAGCTAGCAAACAAGAAAGTGACTTAAAAAGATGTAAGCGTTTCTATATGTTCGTTATGCATGTCGATAGTCAAGACTCTTTCTGGCTTAATAACTATCTATTACAGATCAGATTGACTTTCCATGCTGGGCTGGAGTTGAAGGGTTGGGGTAGGAGGAGAGGAATTTTGTCATTGGAGCAACATATTAAGAGAATTTCTGCCTTGTTAAACAAAAAGCACGGCACGAGATACTTCAGGGCACAAAGAAAAACTCAAATAACACATTAGTTCCCCTTTGCTATACAAGGCTCCAAACTCATGACAATTCTTACCTCCTCATAGTCGGAACATGGAACCCAACGATCGTTCGGATTGTATTTCTCAGATTCAAAGAACTCATCTGTCGCAGATTCATTTCCATCATAGTTAACCTCCTTTCTATCACCCTCCATTGGGCTCGTATTTTCATTTGAAGATCTGAGCTGGAGGCACATATCTAGCGAAAAGTCAGTTTTGTTACGAACAGATACTAAAGATCTGATGTTGACATATCGGTTCCCATCAATTACGCTCACTTCACTTGCAACTACCTCATTGCCCAATCGCCAACAAGCAGCAGGTGCAGAATAGTTTAGCCTCACATTGGTCCATGGTCCCTCTGGGGAAGGACTAATCTGAATAGAACCAGATTTTCTATTTCTCCTAAATGGTTTCTCAATATTCTCAATTTCAGATCTAGGTGGTAAGAGCACTGCGCATCTTACTCTACCAATTTTCCTGGATTCAATATTCAGCTGCACGAAAGATCATCAAGGTGAGAGGTTACAAGATGCCTGCGTAGAATTCTATTAATGGAGTACAAAATAGGCTTCATCCAGTTAATGGACGTAAGTGTGAGCGTATGCACATGGCGCGCGCGCGTGTGTGTGTGTGTGCGTGTGAGAGAGAGAGAGAGAGAGAGATCACCGCAGATTCTGCAGAGGACAGCTCTAGCCAACTAAGCTCATTTAAATAATCATATGAATTAGAGTAGTCTTGAGATCCTAACAGCTGTTTCATGGGAGATGAAAAGTAGCAAACTGGATCACCTGCAAAGTGATTCCAAAATCAATTGTGCATGAAACATGTTAACCCAGGCTAAACGAAGCTGTGTCGAATGCCTCTTCGGAAGACTGTAATGGTAACTACATTTAACTTTTTGCAACAACTCAAGTCAGAATTTCATAATTTAGATTTCTGATTCCACCAAGATCCAGTTTCATATCCTCAAGACACAACCAACCAACAAGCTTTTTGTTCAGTAGATCTATCTATTGTTTGTTAGATATTCTCTAGTCACTAGATTGCATATTAACTGAAACTATCAATAAAGGAAGTTAGTCTCTCTACTACACCAAAACATCTGTTGACAACTAGGTCCAACTTCATATATATCTCAGAAGAAGACCCGAGTTGCACTAAACATTAATTTTGCAGTAAAAAAAAAAAAAATTAAAAGAAAATGTGCGAAGTAATGGTTCAATGTGAAATGACAGCCACAATAAAAAGAACCCTTCATCAGAATTTGGACTTCTGCTGAAATTCTAAAAGAAGTAGGATTTAGAAGTCCACTAGTCCAGAGATAGTCTTGTAGGGCCAAAAGGTGCAAAGAGTGTATGAACTTATTCTTCTCTCTTAAATTTTGATTAGCATTCTTCAAAACTTTCAGAAAGGAAGTAAGATTCAAACCTTTACATTAACTATAAATAAAACTTTCAAAATCCTTTTTGGTCCATTTGCTGTTTCAAAAATTGAAGAATAAAAAATACTATCTGTTGCTTGAACTTGGGGATGGGAGTGTGCATGGGTGTTAAGCATGTAAGTTGTAAAATTTTAGAACACAAGAAGCTGGACTTTTATCAGGTTGCACAGAGTTGTGTCCAATGTCCATTTCCAGATGGTCAGAATGCATGTCATGTCATAACATTGCAGACTAGAGCATGGATGTTACACCCAATGAGTGCATAGCATACCAACAACAACAATAAACTAAGCCTTATTTGTAGTGGCTACATGAATCCTTTTCACCCATTCCGTTCTATTCATTGCTAGATCTACTCGAAGATCTAAAGCAATTAAATCCTTTGACCTTAAATTTCTCAAATAGAAGTTCTCACACATATTACTATGGTTGATGTTGAACAGTTCCAATTTTGCCAGGCTCATCAATGACAGTCAATTTAGAGCACAGGCACACTCTTATACACTCTGACAAGCAGACACAAAACAATGGCCCTCTACACGCGTTGAACATTAATACAACAAAGAAACCAAAATGAAAATTCACGCACATGCACGTGTACTTTCCACAAGTTAACATATGTATGTGCGTGTGTAGAGCGTACCTTTCCCAATGTCAGTTACAATAAATTCCACCATACAGCAGTCCTGTTCACAATGGAAGAAAGATGAACAGTAAGAAGGGGGCACTGAGATGTCATAAGGTGATGGCTACAAGAAAGTAGTGTAACACATTAGCGGCTCAACATAATATATGGAGATATAATTATACACAAGCCATTCATGCCCAAGAGCAATGTTGCTAAAATTGAATGGGGACCTAAGTGCTATATTTTGGAAAGGTTGGGACCCCGGTTGTAATTTCCCTTGGACAAACTAACTAATGAATGGTATTTTCGGATTGATAGGAACTTTTGCATAGTACCTAGAACAGGATTTTGCTTGAGAATTGTTAGGCCCGAGAAAAGAGTAGGCTCCGGGACCAATTGATACGAACAATGAGAACAGAAAGAGATAGAAAAGAGAAAAAGAAGACAGAAAAAGGGAAGAAATGCAGAGAGAAATTCAATATTACTTATATCAACAATCAATAGTCTACATAATTAGAAAATCTACTTCTATTTATACTTCACATTCCTAGTACAAAGAAAAGCTATCAAAATAACAAAAATGGAACCTAACTTAAACGTAGTAACTACGGAAAGAAATTAAATCAAACAGATCAACTAAATCACAAATCAATCTCTTAATTCTACTTCCTAAGATAATTTGTATTTTTGGCATGTTCACAAAGCAATTTCATCAACAAGTTTACACGAGAGGCAAGAAATTTAAAAGTCTGCGGAATGCAGTATAGTAAAGCATCAATGAGGTTAAAAATCAGAGTAAATGAATGGATTTGAAATTTAAGTAATGAGAGGGAACCACATGAAAGGTGAGTCGGTGACAGTTCAATATCTAGTAAACTGCTGAATACATTTCATAAATTTCACGCATCATAACATGAACAGACACACAGAGACTTGCATAGAACCAGTTCAACAAATGCTTATTTCATACTTATTTAGGGTCGGTTATATATGTATGCATAATGTCACTAGTTGAAGACAATAGCTAATATACAAACCGGTGAATCAACTTTGAAGAAAAATATCTCATTCCACTTCACAAATTCCACATCTGAAGATTTCAAATCATCTGAGACAGATCCACAAGTTCGAGCAACATGTTGGTCCAGAAAAGATTCATTAGGGTGGTTCTGATCTGGATAAATACGGACTGATACAGTGTACTGATGGGAAGACAAGCTATCAACCTTTAGGAGCTGCATTAAGAGGATGAAACAGGTGCAAAATGAGATGTGTCAACAAATCAAATAAGGAATGATATTTTAAACCGGACCAAACTGAGCAAGTTGGGGGAGAATCCAGGATTAGCACCGGATTTTACGGAAAATATATAGCTTCCCTACACAAACAAGCTTTAAACACTGGACCTCTGCTGCAACTAGCCATCAATTGTCCACTACGACAGTTCATGTAAGCAGCTAACTAGAATTTTATTTAACATATCTACTGTGTATTTACTGTTCCTAATAAATTATTAGGGTCAACTATACTGCTTATTTCATCAACACATTTTTAACTTATTGCATGCCTTACTTTTTGAATATTTTATATGTTCTTTCTGTTTTAAAAATGTCCTTTTACTTATATTTTCATCTAATAGTGAACTGCAGATTGAACCACTGACGCGGTTGAACCAGTAACCTGCTGAACTAGTGATTTGACTGGATGTGATAACTACGAACTGCACTTGCTGACCTAGTGTGTTGACTGGATGTGATAACTACGAACTGCACTGTAGTTTGAGTTTAATAATCAGTAGGTCTGGAGTTTGTATGCATAAGTGGGAGCAAAATCCCAATTACATAAGCCATGTGGTATGCCTTACTTCACTTAAATTACACATCGCTTTCAATTACTCGTGAAATAGCAGCTTCCCCTGAGCTGCATGTTACTGAATAACTACCTCGTCTAGAAGGTTGAGCTGTCACATGAGAGTGTATTATAATTATGTACACATTATATGCAATCTGAATTTACTTTTCTCAAATACCTAACACGATCCATTGGGTGTCAGTGCTCTAATACTATGTTGAATGCCATCCAACTCAAAAGCTTAAGCTTATTCTATCAGGTAAAATTCAACTATTTATATCTTCAACATGAATCAATCTAGACTGCCTTGACTGCCTTGAGGCAAACAAAAAAGTCATGAACATGAGATCACCTTTTGTATCTTGAGAAAAAAAGTAGAAGTTTAACAATGCTTAAATGATGAAGATGAGAAGTTCAAAGGAACACACCTCTGCATCAGCTATGATGATTGCCACCATTGTTCTGCGTTTGTCAAGAAGACTTCCTTTCATATGAGAATCTAGCATATTCTTTGAAACCGGCACTTTCAGGGTCTTACTATCTCCTGATGGCATTTTGATTATGTTAGAAAGTCCCCTAATTTCAGAAGCTCTGATGAAAACATCCTGCCCAAGCTTATTTTGGGGAATGATATAGTAATCTTTTTTGTGATGTACATCAATGACAGATTTCCCTCCAGCAGTAGACGGAATTGCTTTCTGTTTAACAAAATCCAAAGGAAATCTATCAATAAGACTCATTTTCTTGAAAGCATGAAGAACCCAATCCGACACTCTCTCAGTTTCCGGACTTCCTCAAGGTCAGATGTATCGAGGTTATTGTGTGTAATATCGTAAATTTTCAAGTCATATAGGTCTAATCTGCCAATGATGTAGTATGTATGTTTTGCATATAAAACTATGCACCATAAACCCGAGAATCAGACATACTGCACAAAAGCTAGAATTGATTGATGAGAAGAAACAGAGTTTACCCCATACGATTCTTGAATGTGGTTAAGGTTATTCCAGCTTGCATATGCTTGAAAAATCATATTGGCATTACAGACAGACACATTTAAGTTTAGATCCCTTGTAGAAGTCAGTCGTAGCTGAGAAGCAGCACCTGGAGCTTTAGGATTGTACTGGTACCTTTACATAAAATCAATTGTAAACAACATCAGTATTGAGTATCTGTGTGTGTGTGCGCGCGCGCCAAAAGGGCATTGGTGAAGAGGGGCCAGAGTAGTACTTGTGGATTCGCAGCAATAATTAAATACAAACATCACACAAATTTACTGGAGCAAATTACATCCATTCAATGATACTTGAGATACCAAAAGCAAAGCGGGATATTAAAACTATATATAAGGGCAGCCCTTAGGAGCCAAGAGCGATGACTGCAGGTAACATTTTGGGCAGTAGCTTTAGCCCAATTTTATGAAAAATTTATGAACTCAATAATGTAGGTGACATTTCAGCCTCTTCCTTGGCTCAAGATGTGACTAAATTTCAGCCAGAAGTGTGACAATATAGTGTTATAAGGGAGTAAGAACCCTCTACCATAAGACTTATATTTACAATCCACAACCCAAGTGGATTTCTATCCATGGATACTTGACCTGTGTACAAGGATGTAGATTAGGAGCTCAGCAGTACCTTTACCCCATCATTGTGGTGCACTTGTGAGTCAGATGTCAGTCACATTAGGGGATTCTTCCATGGTCTGGAGTCACAAAAGATTTCCAACCATAAATTTATCTTTTATCGAACTGCTTGTCTTTGAGTTCTCCAAGACTAATATACAATGTAACATAGAATTTTCTGCGCTACATGCAGTTTCTGTCAGACAATAGTTTCAACGACTTAAAATCCCACAGCCAATAGCTTCATTAGTCCAGTTGAAGCTTTCTGAAATCTCCAATATAAATCCAATAACCTTAAGCTAATGATGCACTATACAAGGAACGTTGAATTGAAAACATACAGTTTCATAATTAGTTTCGTTGTATTATGTGCATTGGGTTTTAATTGCAATGATCATGGTGAATGGTATTTTTTACATCTTCAACACCATCAACGATGGATGTTAGCGAAGGTAACTATGTCAAACATCTAGTCTTGTGCAGATTAATTCAGGAACTGTGGAATAAGTTGTTTGCTCTTTCTGGAGTTCCACAGCCAAGTCAGTGCACAACAATGCTTCTCTTAATTTCTGTGAATAGTTTGAACTAGAGAACCACCGAGTTACAGAATGGCAAAACTCGGTTATCTGATAAAGTTAGAGTGAATGGCATGCTAAGTCTTTTGACGAATAAAGTTATTGTACGCATTACAGTGCTACCATCTCCTGAGGAAAAAAATGACAGAAAAAAATGGCCCACTAAGTTAGGACTTATTTCATGGTATTAGGCCTGTATATCATATTTGCAGAGCCAGATGCTTGATCACTAACTTGAAACTCAAAGGGCTAGAAACAATTCACTTTTCAGATAAGTATACCTCAATGATCCGTCAACTGGTTCAATAAGAGGCTCCCATGATTCGTACTTATCATTATATGATCTCACAGCTAAAGAAAAGTTCACACTGGAATTTAAGGAGTCAGGTCTTCCATGCAAGCTGAACCCTATGCTGCTCAAAGATACATTGCACAAAGGGACCATCTACAGAAGGCCAAAATAACAGTTAGAGAACCAGATTCAAAAGATATATGTTCGTGCACATGTATATATACATGTACACCAACAGACATATACTTGCATTTATGCATGCATAACAATAACTCATTTACAATAATTAGAGGAAAAGAAGATGAGAAATTCAATCAATCAACAGCCAAGTACATGCAAAGTTTTACTTTTCTTAATCGAACGAGAAAAACTTCTGCTTCATGCTAATAGTCTTAGTCCTTTAAGTATTCAAACAAGTTGAACTGAATCGTGCATAACATGTCATACTTCAACGAAACCAACCAATGTATTATATAAATTAGATCAGGCAAACATCATTTTCTCCCATTCTAAATCAGGCAGCTTCCTCCAAGCAAATGTGAAAATCTAGTATTGCTACTCTGCTGTTCTATCAATTTAATTAGAGATGAACATTAGCAGAATTTGATGGACTACTCTACATAGCAAGCTAGAGGAAATAAACTATGCGTAAATTTATTAACATGCGATTTGATTTACAGGTGCACAAATATGGTCCAGCTACAATGATGTCAGACCAGTTAAGACTTCTTTGTAGAATTCAATTGGTTTGACAAAGCAACGGTTTACGCCATTGCCACTTTTTCTCATTCTTCTTGCACTTCAATTTCAAGAGAAGTTACACATTTTGAAATGACTTTCTTACGAAGTCTCTGAGACTGGTATTTACGCAATGATTCATATTCCATAGCATTACAACAGAAATTGCAAAGCCTTCTCCACAGTAAACAGCAGGTGGAACCGAAACAAGATGAAATTCTTAGAATAATTCAATAATATAAGTTTCACAATGCAAAAGAAGCAGGTACAATTACCAAGCCTCCATAGTCGTCAAAAAGTGCTGCAGAAAATGTTCTTATTTCTGCATCGATCACAGTATTGTCTGAACCACTTGGTATGTCTGAATCAGCAAGTTTCAAAGCAAACCTTTTCGGAGGTTTCTTCAAACCGTTGCGGATAATAAAGGTTCCCAAGTCATTGTCAACTGTCCATATACTAAATGGTTCCTTTGTAAACTTGGATTCAGATGTGTCCCATATACTTTCCTGTAAAAATTGATCTGCAGCGACCATATCACTGCGAATACATCTTAGGGAGCTGAAATCAGATAGCTTTGGCGTGCCCTTGCAAGCAACACATCCTAAGGAAACAAAACCAGGCGGAGCCTGAGGCATCCAGAAGGATATGCCATCTTTTCCACTATGTTTCTTTATATGTCCTACACGTTGAAAATCTGAAGGGGCTTTATACAGCTTAGAATCTTCTGAATCGTGAAGAACAATGCACGTGTTTGGAGGCTCAAACCTGAAAACCAAGTGAAAAAATAAGCAATATCCTTTGTAACATGACATGTAGATGGTCAAGAAAAAAAATGGAAAAAAGAAAGATTTGAGTTAGAAAGACCAAAGTTTTGCCTACCCTTGAACTGCAATATCTCCAAAGTATACCATCCCTTGAGGGATTACAGGACGCCATATAGATAACTCCTTTCTTGATCCCCAACCTTGATTCCACCAGATTAACCGAAAACTAGCAACTGTTTCGAACCTCCTGGAATTTACAATTGATGACCTTTCTGTTTGAATGTTATAATCACCACCAGAAGGAAATCCTTGGATCTTTGAGCTCTTAAGTTTTTCTGGAGAAATTTCAGGAAGCCGAAAATATATATGTCGCAGCTCATATGCTCTCTGAGTCAAGCTCAAAGTGATTGGATCAGCAGGCAAGAAAGTACCAACACCATTATCCACTCGCCAAAATGCCAAATTAGAACATCTAAATATAAAAAACAAGTCAGATCCTTTACTTGGCTCAGAATCAATAGAACAATTAATTTGATAAATGACTCCAGAAGAGAACAAGAAGTTTGCAGCTATAATAACACTGTTTGGTGATAGGGTAGCTGTATGCTGAATTAGAAAATTCTCGAAGGCCATTAAACACAGATCCCAAGTGCGGTGTGATCATGTTCTGACTCGAGCCATTTGCATGTAAATATATTTAAGCAACTAAACATGATTCCATATTAGGCAGAAGAATAGATACATAAACTTGTGAATATATTAAAGAATAAAAAAGATATGCATACCGACTGCTTGAGGCAATACTAATACAATCTCTTAGGCCACATGGAGAAACCAAAGATGCCAAGATGCAGAACACTGAAGAAATTGGTGGCTCTGTCCTTCCAGGAGAAGACACGCAGCCCAATGCCACATAACCCTTTGGGGCTTCAGGGAACCAAATCGAGCAGAGTCCATCTCCTTCAACCCCAGTTTTATCTGCAGCCAACTTGTTATTACTTGCACCTTGAGTACAGAGCAATCCATCAGATGAAGAAGGGGACCAAACTAAAGCGAAAGATTTAGGTCTCTTCACTCTTATTAAGCTGGTATTAACAGCAATTACTCCTTTTGTTGGTGGCTTGTCACTGTAAAATGAAGAGGCAAATATTATCGGGATAACCAAAAAAAATCATCAATAAATGACTAAAGAGAGATACGAACATTGGTGTCAGGTAGTCACCAAGTACAGCAAAACCAGTTGGTGCGCGAGGTCTCCAAAATGCATATACTTGGTCATTGACAGGATCTATCAGAAATAGAAATCAGAAAATGGGTTCACTGCATCAAATTTCTAAGATTTATAGTGATTTCAACATGACAGAGTAGATTGGCCATTAAGTGTATCATAACTTACTTTTGATAGTTCCAACTCTATCAAACTCAGAGCACAAAATAGTCTTTTTCTTCGTCGTCATCCTCAAAAATGTCAAAATATCCTCTTCAACCGCTAAAAACAATCTCAAGATACTGAATGAAAAATTGATGAATATGTCTGAGACAGCCAACTGTATGTTTGTCTTTCCAGAAGCATTAGAGAATTTAACAGACGTATCAAAAGGCTCCAAAATTCTTATTCCATTGCTCTCCATGGTCAATCCAAGAGCATTTGCATTCATTTCAACTGTGTCACCCTTCAAAACAACCCTGTAAGCGGAAAAAGACTATCACATGTTTTGCTTGCATTTCTATATTATGAAGTGATACTCCAATAACAATGTAATCATTTGTTCAGAAAATCTTCGGAATCACATATAGAATGATTATGCAAAATTCTTATATTCCGGTAGCAGTATCAAAAGTTGTAGATCAAAAATTTAATGTGCGTCAATAGTAAAAACAATTACCAATGAGACTTCTATCCTGTATTTTAAATTACAAAGTTCCATCCTGGCCGCAATGCAGGAAGGAAGAATAAATGCTTAAAATGTTATTTAAAGTTCACGTTTTGACGCAATAAACTAGTGGGCAAAGGGAAGCTTACCTGCAGAATGCATCCAACTGTGCATGCAAAAGTTTGTTAGATAGGATAAGAGATGCAGCATTTTTTGATGTATTGCAGAAGGTAAGCTCTGGACCAATAGCCTGTAAAATAACACAACCAATTAAGAACTGAGAATAACAACCAAATTTGTTGCATCCACACAAACTGTGATTTCAAGTAATTAATTGCATTACCAGTATCCTTACGAAATTTTGAAACAAATGGGCAACAATTGACCAAATGGTTTAGCGGGTGAAAGGAGATAAGGGCATATAGGTGGTTCAATATCTCAAAAGATGAGGGACAAAATATTTAGATGTCAACACAGGTGTATAGTTTTCAGATGAGTTGTGTGTCCACCCTCATTAACAATAATCATTAAACCGGGTCCTCATTTGAATCTTCAATTAATTTGAGCAGCAGTCTTCAGAAACTATAAGTTATTACTCTAGAAAGGTATTGTTCCATGACAACAAACTCTCAGCAAAATTTGATGGACAAGTTATTATGTATCAAACCCTAGGTAATTGGTGGAGTAGAACCCAATAAGTTGATAATTTAGAAAATAAAATTTAATTCTCTCTCTGCTGAAATAAAAGTCTACGACAATGCCATTCGTTGAATGAGATTAACTTGCTGATAAAAATGAAATAGAGAAGAAAGTGAGAAGAGGAGGAGATGAGAAACTAAATCTTATTTTATGCCTAAAGTAAGTGTATATTTTACGTGAGTCTTGAATGAAATCTCAATCACTTATAAAACTTTAGGTCCCAACTTTGTGCCGTACAATTTTTTATACCCCTTTGCCCATAATTGTTACCTAAAATACATCTAAAATAAAAATTCCAGTCTTCAATGAAAATCACTTACAATACTTTAGGTCCCAACTTTGTGCCGTACAATTTTTTATACCCCTTTTGCCCATAATTGTTGCCTAAAATACATCTAAAATAAAAATTCTATTATTTCAACTTACCCACATATCAAGGACAAATCCTAAGTTAAGAAACAAGGTAAAGAACTAATATCGACAATGATTATTAATGAAGCGTTAAGGCAAATACATGTCACACCTGTAATTCAAAAATCAACTCTGTAGGTCTGTTAGCAGCAACATTTTGTGCAGCAGCTTCATTAATAATTTCTCCTGAAGAATGAAGAGAAGAGGTTCCATCTTCTGCCTCCAAAAAGACATTATCTTTCTCAGAAGCTGAATAGCTACTATTAGATCCTAGTAGAATGCACGAATCTAAGTACAGTCCACTCTGCAGCAACAAGTAGAAGACGGACACAAAAGTTGGGATGCAATCAATACTTAAATTTTTTATTCAAACCAAAACCATGAATGACTTACCTTGATAGTGACATTTCTAAATTGCAGTTTCTTTCCCGTTCCCACGTAAACTAAAGCTTCCGTACTTGGAGAACTGAGATTTAATCCCTGCCTATCTTTCAGATACAAAATTCCACCTCTTCCGTCATATATAAAAATGTCATACTTTTCATCATCGGCAACCATAGATCTTTGTGGAGAGAGTGAGAATTCAGCACAGGGTTGACAGAAAGTCGGTTGGTCAAGTATGAGAGCATCCACAAAATGTGAAGTGTTAGCATTCTCTTCGTGCAACAGTACTCCACGAACTGTTGGCACAAAAAACTCTACAATAGCAAGCAAAAAATCAAGTGCAACAAGCATTTGCGGCCTTTGGATGCACAAAGAAATAGATGTTGAAAAATCACTAAATCTGGCATCAAGTATAAGCATTGTTGGAACAAACTTTCTTGCGTTTTCCAATATACTGGTGTCGACTATATTATATTCCATTTTGTCAGTCACAGACTGCGAAGAGGTGTACTCAATCATATCAGGCTTCCCAATGGCCAACCTGAGTTCCTGCTCTGTACCGTCACGATCATCGACCACAGTAAAATCCTTCAGTGTAGCTGACAGAAAACCTTCCCCTCTTGTATTAGACTTGTACAGAAGCCATACACCACTCACCTGAATGATATAATCCCATTAGATTGAAGTGCTTAAAAATGATAAAATAGCAATATAAGGGAGATGAATTATTTCAAAGATTCAACAAAAGAATCATTAATAAAAGGAGGGACAGATTAATGATTTCTATACAGTTAAATTTCATTAAAAACAGAACAGTTTTATAAAGTATATATGAAGTATAATCATATGATTCCGCAACTAACGCCAGTTATAACTTCGACATAAACAAAGTAAAAACCATCTAGCAACTGTGTGAAAATGGTCCACAGTTATACTAGTTAAAAATTAACTGGGATCATAAGCCTTTATTGGTACTATACTGAAAACTTCAGCAATCTAGCCAGGAAATGCAAAATCAAGGTCAAGAGTGACATATTTGATGGCATAACTACTCTTGCTCATGGTTATTAAAAGGCAAACTGAGCCACATAAGGACTCTTAATGCTAAAGTGCAAATGTGAGAATTTGATTTTACCATTATTACGAGCAATTTTCAGAAAGTTCAGTGAAATTACAAAAAACTAATTTTCAGCAAGTTTCAGCAGATAGCCATTGATTTTACAATTCATTTGAGCAAATTGGCACAGAATTAGTTTCAGAATAAGATTGTGTATTTCAGCAAAAGATCCAACTTTACTAGACATCAGTACAAACTAGAATACCCATGGTTCATAGAAAAGACAACATAGATGTCCCAAAAGTTTGAAAAAGCACGCTTTATTGTGTGCCTTGTAGAACCCCAAAATTTTATAAGTTCTCTCGCATACATTTAATTAGCCAATTGACAGGATTACCATGTCTAGTCATTATGCAAGCCAATTTTCTTTGAATAGTTAATTGGACCTATATGAGCATTCTTGATAGTTGATGGACCAAACTATAAGTTTGGATAGTTATGGGGGCACGAATAATTATTAGAAATTTTTTAGATTAACTAACAAGAATTAGTCTCCTTATTAGAGTAGCGTTTGTGCATGCATGAAACTTTGTGATAGAATACTAATCGAATAGTTATTTAATAAATAATTACAAGCTACGAATTGGATTAAATTAGGACTGGAATTTAAAAACCTATTTTAATTAGGATAGAATCCTAAAGTAATATTAGGATTTGTTAGTTTATTAAATTCATCCAACCTCTACAGTTTAATCCTAAGTCTATTCAACTATTTTATTTCAAGTTAATAACTATCAATCTTTTCCTATAAATACATGCAATAACATATCCAAAAACACACCCAGAAAGCAAAGAAAAGCAGAATTCGCCACCTCTCTTTAAACCCCTAGAAACATACCATAAGCATATAATTACTTTGGCCTTGGGTTTGCAACAAAAACATAGTCAAATTTTCAGGTGTTTTCCAGGTTTGTTCCGACATACAACTTTTAAGAAAATCAAAATTCATCAAGATCAATCAAGATCTTTTGTAGAACGCAAGAAATCAATTATTTTAAGGTTTTAAGCTGAGCTATATGCTATAAGTGAATTTTCCACGTCTTTCTAGATTTTGTGAATAAGTGAGTTTAATTACTTCACTTCAGTTCTCCTTCGAGAGAAATCATGAAACCTTTTCAGTTAAACCTTCGGGTTATTAATTATCATTTTGATGATGTGGTAATTCTAAGTTCATGTTTGTAAGAGAATTTTACATATAATTGCAACATTTGGATTGATAATGGAGTAGCAAGCATCTCATTAAGTATTTTTGTACTCATCACTCTCAATTTCACAACATTCACCTACAGTGGACGAAAACGAAGGTAGGGATCATCGAGAAGGAGTTCACAACTGAAAAATTTGTATATTTCGGAGTAACTTTAATATTCTAGTAATTTAGGATAATGTTAAAACTAAAATCGAGTACTTTGATAGAATTTTTATGTTGTCAATATATTTTTCATGATTTATAATTATTTAAGTACGTTGAATTTCATTGTTATAAGGCCGTCCATTTTTTCCTGAATTTTGAGGTGTTTCAAGTTGGGAAATCTAGTCCCATGTGTTACCTAACACCTAAATTTGAAATCATGGGATTCCGTGACCCGTAGGTTTGAGTTATGTTTGTTTTAGTGAACATGTGGCAGTCAGTATTCGAAAACTATTGGGTCTCGTTTTAGAAAATTATTTGAGTAACCAATTGTTGGAATTTTAACATGATTTTTTACTATGTTTTACCCCTAGATGTTATCTACATGAAATTAAAATTGCAAGGTTCAATTAGTTCGTTTGGTCATAAAAGTTAGAGCCATTGTAGACGGTAAATTTTCAGCAAGGTTTTCTAATAAAACTTATGTTCGGTATCAATAATAATGTTTACTTAAGATTACAAGAGGCCTTATTAGTTATCCCTAGTAGTTAGAAAGTAATTTTTGGGTTAACAGAATTCAGAGCGTTACATGCATCAAGAACAATGATCAAGACATCAAGAACAATGATCAAGACAACATAAAAAAATATCTAAAGACACACAGGCACTCTTTTAAACAAATACAGTTTTGCTAAATGTTGAATATGCTCTTTGATAAGTGCATTTTGTGCACTTATTCTTGCTTTAAAACTAAGCTTTTATTCCGTTATTTTATTATTTTTCTACTTAATTTAGTGTATTGTTATTTCTATTTTAGTTTTGGACTCGTTTATAAGCAATTGAAAAAGAATGGAAAAAAGAACAATAAATTGAAAGATGTTTCAAAAGTACAAATATCAAATTGCACTCAATTGAAGCTTGAAGGACCACATTGGAAGCTATTGAAAGTTTTGAGAACTAAAGAAGACACAATCCAAAGTTGGAGGACTAAAAGGCGCAGATTTGAAAAAGGTTGAGCTGGGCGAACGCCTAGCTTCAGATGAATATAGCTTAGGCCAATTCAGTAGCCTAGGCGATCGCTGCCGGATTGTTTTGCCTTTTTGAGTTTGACTCTAATTAGAAAATCTTTTGGGACGCGATTTTAATATTTTTTGAAATCTTTTTGGATACTATGATGGAACTATATATACGAGTCCTTAACTCATAATTGGAGACTTGATTATCGAGAGATTTCAAGAAGATTAACAAGAAACAAAGATCAAGATCCATTCTTTTGAGTTTTCTTCTTATCCGGGTGATGAATTCTATATTATTATTTTTTTGTTTTCTTCTTTTTAGTATGTTAGGCTAAATCCATTTTGTGCTAGGATCATGATGAAACTTATATAATAAACCTTTAATTCTTCGAACCTAGTTTTTTATATTCAAGCATATTTTTAATTTTGAATAATTGATATTGATTTCTTTTTCTGTATAACTATATGCGCAATGGTTGGATGAGTTTTGTGGTTTATTTTACCATTGAAAGATTAAAAATAAGTTAAATATAGTATCAATTATCGTAGAATCCGATAGAGGATAGGATATACAGCTATGCTTTATGTGATATTTAAGTATTCACAAGTTTTAATGCATTCTTGTATGTTCACATCCGTCTTAAAGATATAGTCAGGTCACATATAGGGATATGTTTAATTCTACTCGAGAGATATTATTAAACAAATTAAGAATATTGATCTTCATAATTAAATTGTGTTACTAAATTCAATGTTTCGGGTTAAAGAGAATTGGTATAAGTGGATTCAGAATCCTAGTATACTTTTCTTTCTCATATTTAAAGTAATTCGGCGTGAACTCATACTTTTACTTGTTCAAATTATAACCATTTAATTATTTTTTAGTTAATATTTTAATTAGTTCTTAGTTACCCAAGCTTCAAAAGTTAATTAATTTGGTTAAGGTCAATTTAATTGTGTAGAGCTATTTAAATCCGTACGATACTCGGACTCTAAATCCACTTTATTACTTGCGATCTGTATACTTGCAGTAATTCGGCGTGAACTCATACTTTTATTTGTTTAAATTATAACCAGTTAATATTTTAATTAGTTCTTAGTTACCCAAGCTTCAAAAGTTAATTCAATTTGGTTAAGGTCAATTTAATTGTGTAGAGCTATTTAAATCCATGTGGGTACGTTACTAGGACTCTAAATCCACTTTATTACTTGCGATCCGTACACTTACAGTACAAAATAAATTGCTAACACTCCTCACTTTAAGACTCCACCCTATTGTCTCACTCTTACTTTTTGTTTTATATCAAACTAAAACATTTAAAAACACTTTAAGAATATGAGTAGCACCTCTCATCCTGACATACCATATAAGACACAATATAATAGGCACTCAAGCTCTTGGCCATGACTATATTTCATAACTCTACGGCTAGCATGCTAAAATTATAAAATTTAAGTAGTAGTTTAACTACCTGCACGGTGGCAAGAGAGGCATCCCTAGTTACCCCATAGTGAAGAGAGAGTTCAACCAAATCTATATCAACAGAAACCATGGTGGCAATCCATGTTTCCTTGTATTGAGTTCCTGATTTTGTAGAATCTAAAACTTGAGAAATGACTTGTCCTGACACATTAACTGAAGGCGATGAGGACTCATCTTTCAAAGGAGGCACAGTATTCGGAGTCTCTGAAATATTAGCTTGTGCACATTCTGTTATTATTTCATACTCTTTGTTGGATAAAGCTGCTTTCAGTTCTGCAATCTGAAATTCAAAAACTTGCAAGTTATCAGCAGATAAAAATAGATACCTCTCATTTAAGTAGGTAATGAAATTGATTATCAGAAAGCATAATGAAACTGAAAGATTCTAGAAAGAAAGGCTCCCATCCAACATCCACTGCTCCCTCAAAAAAGTAGGGGAGATCTCTAATCTAGCAGCTCTTACAAAAAGAATTAGGTAATGGAATTGAATTGAATTGAAATACTATATTTAGAAAAAGGGCCCCATCAAACAACCCATACCACCAACAAAGGAAAGAAAATGAGGAGAGGTCTTAAAGCTATCAGCTCTTTTGCAGTTTGTAGTACAATACCTTAATAGAAACTTCTGTACCGGGAATTTGATGCAACAAGTCACGAAGCGACCTACGAATGACTATAGAAACACCCTTGACGTCTTGTATTATACTTTCACCCAATTCTGATCCCAAACCAATATTTAAATTGATATCTTCGACCTACAATATGTCATGTATATTTGATAAGAAATATTATCTAATAAATGCTCCAACTTTTTATCCAAATCAGCAATTGAAATGATACGGCATTTTGTACAACATTTTTCCATGGCTAGCCTAAGGACAAAGTGATGATAAAGATTCATAAGAAATATAAAGCCAAATGCGCTGATTCTTGAGGCCAAGCCACATGGTCAGTTCCTTCGCTTTTCAGTACAGCTAGGAAGTACTACACATCAGGGCATGAAAGTATCTTACAAGAACTTCTAATATTTCCACATGTACAGACTTGACTTCGCTTTTGCTCCCTCCAATCCATCTAAAGGTGTTCTGGACAGTGATTTGAACTACATCAAGCTTTAAATAACTGCAATAATCACAGAATAAAATAGGTTCACTACAATAATTTAAATAGTTGATTAACTGCTTTTGCATGTATCCTGTAGATGAAAATTCGATGAAAATTTTGAACTCACTCAAGGCTATCTGTTCTCCGAGGCATTAATATGATTGGCTTTTTAAGGGAAAGATCCAACTTCAATGCAGGTGAGCCTTCAATTTCACTTCTTGTAAACCACTTCTCTGAGTTTGTCACTTGATCTTTTATTCTGACAACATCCTTTGAATTGCTAGGAACAAGACCCATGAAGTAACTGATAACCTGCAAGTAATTTTACAATTACATAAAAACGCAACAATGTAATGTTTGTGCACATACACTCATGACAGAATAGGCAATGGAGAACCAAAAGTACAAGACCTCTTGAAGGAAACGATTCAAATAAACAACGCGCACTTCAGAAAGCTGCCCAAGAAGGCTATAATCATAACCCTCATAGTCTTCATCATCGGCACTAAATGAACAAAATACCAACTGCATATTCACAGAAAATTTTTGCAAGTTATGAAGAGATGGCATCACCAATCTTAACTAAAATAACTCAGAATAAGATGTACATTGAAGAATCTCTAATATAAAAGAATTAATCTGCAAAAATAGAACCTTAATATCAAATCTTTTGCAAAACATCTTCGCTAAGTGTAAATGTCACAGAGCATCTATTATTAGTAGTATCCTTTTTCACGTATCAGGTACATTATAATGCCCATAAGATATTTTTTTTAATAATATCAAACTATAAAGGACAAGATGTAGCACTCCGAATTTTTACAAGTTATTCTCAAATCGTGATCATTAAATATTTTGGCACCTAATAGTAGCTAACTCAATAATAGTCGTCGTGGTCTAAAAAGTTTAATTTGCTAATGCCCAATCCTATTAATTTTAGTTTGGCCTTTAGCCAGAAGAGCCCAGGCCTTTGACTTTAAGCCCATGTAGTATTTTTCTTGCTAAAAGTAAAATAATTAATTTCTCGCAAAAAATTAATTATTTTGAAAAGTAAAAATTTATTTGCATATATATAGAAGTGGCAAAAAAGCTCGTCGGCTCGTAAAAGTTCGGCCCAGCTCGGGCTCGTCAAGCCACGAGCACGAGCACGAGCTAGGGCCGAGCTTGGAAAAAAAAAAGGACCGAGCTCGCTCGGCTCGGTCAAAAAACGAGCCGGCTCGTTGGCTCACCCAACGAGCCCAGCTCGTTTGGGCTCTTGGGCTCGTTCCCAAAGCTCGTGCCCACGAGCCAAGGGACGAGCCACGAGCCAGCTTAGCTCGTGGCTTATCCCAACGGACACGATTTCGTGACCGTTGGCAAACGGTCATTTTGCTTTTTTTTTTTTTACTTTCAATATTTTCCTATAAACACCCATTTTCTAAACTCATTTTTTCACACTTCAATCTCTTATTTCTCATTCAATTATATACTCAATCCATTAACAATTCTCAAATTACATTCTCTCAATATTAGTGTTCTAATTAATATCTAGTATCTTATTATCTTGATATTACTCTATATAATTTTCTACTTCTACTAATTCTTTACATTTCCATTTTTTAGTTTCTACGTTCTAGTTCTACTACATCTTCATCTTCTCTTATTTTCTTTATTCTATTATACCAAATGGCATACAACCGAAGTGATAATGATTTCAGTAGTCTTAATGACATTCCAATTTCAGATGATATTATTGATCAGTTTGGTGGTAGCACTGATCCAATTGATTTGGAAGACGTTCATGACGATGCCGATACACAAACTACCATTGGCTCTAGCACTAAACGAAAAGCCACCAAACAAAAAGCTATATACTGGCAGCATTTTCAGTTGGTGCCAACTAGTAAACTAGTTAACAGAATCCTTGAGTTCAAAACACAGCGTAAACACTGTCAGAAGAAGTTTGTTTGGCACAAAGGGATAGGCACGACCCATCTAAACAGACACTTCAAAAAGTATCAATACAAACATGGAGGTTTGGATACAAATTAGGCACAACTCCAGTTTGGATCTCTAGGAGTCGAGTCCAGTAGTCCTGCTCTCAACAACTGGATATACTCACAAGAACTCATGCGACACGAAGGACTGTCGGAATTGATAGCAAATGTCGAGTTTCCACTATGCTTGGTGGACAATCCTCATTGGACGTCATTCGTCCAAAATTATCTACAACCAAGGTACGTTAGTATTTCTAGAAATACACTTCGTAAAGATACTATTGTTAGATATAATACTAAAAAAAAAACTATTATTAATGATATTAATAATTACAATGGTGTTGTATCTTTTACATCAGATTTATAGACAAGTTGTAACAAAAAAAGATACATGGTTGCAACTGCACATTATATTAATAATAGTTGGTTAATGCATAAAAAAGTGATAATATTTAAACAAATAAACTATCTTCATATTGAAAATAATATTTATCAAGTTTTATTAGGTGTGTTACATGAATTTAAATGTGATTCTAAAGCTCGTAGTTTTACATTTGATAATGTAGGCCCAAATAATATAGTAATGGAAAAATTAATGCAACACTGTAATCCACAATTTGATGGTATTTTATTTCATATTCATTGTGTGTGTCATGTGTTTAATTTAATTATACAAGATGGATTAAAATTTATACAACTTCAATTGGACAAAATTTGATATGCTATCAATTATATTTCGGTTTCACCATCAAGAAAATAAGTTTTTGCTGCTCTTATGTACAGAAAATGAGCTGCAATCAAAATGTTTTACAACTGATGTTACCAATAGGTGGAATTCAACATATCTTATGCTTGAATTGTGTGAAGGTTATGAAAATTGCATTACTGTCTATTATAATGGCCGACACTCACACGGCTCAGAATATGATTTAGAATTACATGATTGAGAAATATGTGGTCATGTTAGAAAATTTTTAAAAATTTTTTACGATGCAACAAATGCATGTTCTAGTGTTTATTACTCAACTACTCTACTTATTTTAAATCATTTCTATTATATTGCTAATAATTTTAATAGGTATAAGAATTTTGCTCTTTTTAATAGTTCTATACATGTTATGGAAGCTAAATTTAGAAAATATTGGGAACAATTGCCTATATTATTTCCATTAGCATGTATCATGGATCCTCAACTTAACTTAGAGAATACAAAAGTCACAATAATGGCAATTTCAGATAAATTAACTTATAGAAATCCAGTCACATGTGCAAATTTAGAACAAATTTTATATTCTATGTATGAGGTCATGTTGAAAAGGCCGATACAAACGTTGTACGACCCCCTAATCCAACATATACTTCGTCATCAACTGATGACATTGACTTATAGAGTTACGTCAGTACACATAGGACCACTCAAGGTCAATAATTAGTTAGTTCTTCTAGTTCTTCAATTTCCCGTTCTAATGATACACCTATAGAGTTAGATAGATATTTTGCGCATGATGTACTTAGTATGTTAGATGACGAAGAGAAAAAAAACTTTGATATACTTAAATGGTGGAGACAACATCAACGTAGTTACCCAATTCTTTCCAAAATAACACGTGATCTACTAACACCTCCGGTCTCAACTGGAGCATCGGAGGCTGCATTTAGTATAAGTGGCAAGATTTTATCTGATATCAGGTCAAGACTCAAAGCCGACATTTTAGAAAATTTACTGTGTCTAAAGAATTGGGATGATGCCGAACTTTGAATTCAAGATAAAGTGGACAGAATAATGTCCGAAGAACTTGAAGATTTGAATATGGATTAATCATATTCGTAGTAAGTATTATTTTGCATTAATATTTCTGTATTTGAAGAATTTTTCTTATTTTAATAAAAAATTATACACGTAACATCTTGTTCGTATACAATCTTAACTCCGCCTACTTTTAAAGTAGCCGGTCCCAAGCTCGAAAAAAAGAAGAGAGTTTGAAATCTTACATTTTTAACATAAAAGATTTTCGATATGGTATTTTTTTTTTTTCAAATTTTAAAAAATGTAAAACACAAAAATATAGAGGTGGATTTTAAATCTTTAATTTTTAACATAAATGATTTTTTATTTCTAATTTCTAATTTCTATTTTATTTTCAAATTTCTTTTTTATTTTCAAATTCAAAAAAAAAAAAAAAACAAAAACATAAGAGTCAAAGATGAAGATTTTAAAAAACATAATCAAGATGAAGATTCAATAAAAATTTTAACATAAAGATAAATATTTAATCTTTAACATAAAGATAAAGATAAAGGATTCATTTTAAATATTTATATTTTTTTCTTTAACAAAATAAAGAGAATGACTTATTTTCAAATTTTAAACAAAAAAAAAATTGAGGGCCGAGTTGAGCCGACTCGGCTGGTTCGGCCCACGAGCCCGTGGGCCGAACCGAGTCCCTCTTCTGGTAGCCGAGCTCGGCTCATCCCCATGGACGAGTCGAGCTCGTGTTTTACAGGCCGAGCCTGCTCGGCTCGGCCCATTGCCATGTCTACATATATATATATATATAAGAATCCGATATTTATTTTTTAAATTTAAAGTGGTTTGGATAATCGGTGATGATTAGTGTTGGTTGTTACAGTTAGACAGTTTGAGTTCTAATCACCGTCTCTCTCGATCTCTCACCTCTCTCCTCTCTCGCCACTTTCTCTCTCTCTCTCTCATCTTTCAGTTATTATATAATGGAAACTTTCATTTTCCTTCGTTAAATGCGAATGTGATTTTTTTCTTGTTATGTCCAAACGTGCTTTATTTATTTATTTTTTTTAGAAGGATGTTTGTATTAAAAAGAAGAAAGAAAAAGAATGGAGAAAGAAGAAGAAGAAAAAAGAAATTTGATGATTCTTGAGACAGACTCTATCCACTCGAGCAGACGGGCACTTGGGAGACTCTATCCGCTCTTTACGAGCGTACAGAGCAGGCTTTCTTGCGAGACTCCAGAGTTAAAAAAAAAAATTAATTATTTCTTCTTCCCCCCTTCATTTTCTTCTTTCTTCCTCCTTATTTTCCCATATCTATGCTCGAGTATTCTTTCTTCCTCAACATACTTGACGTCAACGTGATGCATCCTCTATAGTATCATTGGGATTAAATGAGATGGGAATAGGGGTCAGATTTTTATTTTTTTGGAAACTTTATAAGAGTTTTGCATATAAATAATTCTTATCGAATAAATTGATGCTCATGCATGGCTCTACGTGTATATAAGCATTAGTATCTAAACATTTGCGCATGAGTAATGCTTTTAAGTACGAAGTAGAGGCTAATAGTACATATAAATGTAAAATACCTCCACGAATGAATTACCACCCGGATTCCTCATGTCACAGGCCCAGAAATACATATGACTACTATGAAGACTGTCATCGCTTATTCTAAGATTTCCGAGGGATGCCTTTATACTAAAAGAGGAAGGAAAAACCTATGAAATGGAGAAAATGAATATTTCAGATTCATGCAAGTATAGTATGCTAAACTCAAATATGGAAATAGAAGTGTATTGCACCTTAATCTCAGTAAGAAAATTATCTTGAGATAAAGTAGCAAGTTTAGAGCCATTTTCCTTCATCAACAAAATCTCAGCACGAGCCATATTCAACTTTAAATAGAAAACAACTCTGGATTTTCCTTTTCCCAATAAAGATTTTACTACTGGCTCCTCAATTGCAGCTGACTGACCCTCATGCATATTTTCCTTGGACATCTCATTTGATGCAACTGCTGATGAGGAAGCATCGCTGAAAGATTCACAGCTTTCTTCCTGAGTGTTAATAGAATTCGCGAACTCCATTATGGCTAGTATAGTAGGCCTACGACAAAAAAATGACAAGGTAGAGAGGGTCACGGCCACCTGCAATAACATAGGGGAAGATAAATCAGCAGCGAACATTTATGTAGAATCAAGAATTATATCAAATATTGAAAAACCAGTTTTATGGTTTCATAGTGTATCAAGTAGATAATAACACAAGTCAATATTAGAGATGAAAACCAAGTTTTGCTTCAAAGAAATGAGATTACAGACACGTGGAAGAATTATTTGGATAAATTTCTTAATTAAAGGCATAGTGTGGATATTGGAGATTTTCCGACCCTCACTGTAGATATGAATGTTAAATATATTAGAAGAACTCAGGACTTGAAAGTGAGGGAAGCTATGTAGAGGAGGAAGGCGAGTAAAGTAATTGATCCAGATGGAACTCCTATAGATGAATGGGTGTTTGGAAGAGAGGTACTTTATGGCTAACAATATTTTCAATTAGATCTTAAAGAGTAAGAGATGAAGGATAATGGCTGAAGAGAGTCACGAGTCATAGTTATTACAAAAGGATCATTAAACATAGACTAAGGTGTAATTCAAAGGTACTAGAGAATCAACTTTACGCTACAGAAGATCTACTAAATGCTTAGAAGTGGAGATGGAGAGCGAAAAAGCAAAAAGATCCGCGCATAGTTTTATTGATTTACAAAAGACCTGTAATAGGGTGCCTAACAAAGTGCTATGGCGGATGCTAGAAATAACGTTAGATATTTATTAAGAATATGTATGATGGAGCAGTCCCAAGAGTAAGATGTAGTAGCACACTGCTGATCTCCTCCCCACAATGGGGAAGAGTTATCTTGCCCATTGCACACTTGGCAAGTGCGTAATGAAAAGTGGAATTTATTATTTTTTATTGTCCAATGCACACTTGCCAAGTGTACAATGGGCAAGATAACTCATCCCCACTGTGGGGAGGAGATCAGTCCCGTGTAGTAGCAATAGGAGTAGAGAATTACCTATTAGTGTATTATCAAGTCTTTGCCTTAAGTCTATATTTTTGCTTTAGTTAAGGATGAGCTCGCAAGATGTGTCCATGAGGTACTTTGGTGTTGTTATGTGTTTATGACATAATCTCAATAGATGAGACCATGACGGGGTTAAATCGTAAGTTAGAAATTAAAAAGAGTAATTTGGAATCTAAGGGCATGTCCTCTTTGCCCTTTTTAAGCTATTTTCGGTTTTAAGTTTTGTAAAGCATCCAAAACTTGTTTGGTATGCTTGCATTTTCAAAAACAAGGTTAAACTTATAACATAAAACTCAAAACAAGTTTTTGACGTGAAAACACCAAAACTCAAAATAGAGAAAATAAGCATTTAAATAAAAATTCTAAAAAAAGAAAATTCTAAAATTGTAAAAATAGTTCAATCCCTTATTGGATATTTAAATAAAAATAGATTAAAATTCAGTCTGCGTCATTAATTTTTATTTTTTATTTCCTATTTTGCCAATTTGTAATTTGTTTGTATTTTATTTTTGTAGCAAAAATAAAAAATATTGTAAAATTCACCAACTTTAAAATATATATATTAGTTGATAATATATTAGCATAAAATTGTTCTATTTTACTCATTGAATAAAATTTCATAAAATTATTTCTCAAAATTTCCAAGTGTTTTGTAGTTTTCTGTTTTGAGAAATAATTTTTCAGAATGACAAACAAAACGCGTTTTCAGCAATTTTAAAACAAACTCTCAAAACAGAAAACTGAAAATGAATTCAAAACTGAAAATTGAAAATTGAAACGCAAAGGGAACGGGTCCTAAGAGTTTCACATTAAATTGAATTAAAAGGACCACATGGAATGTACTTTAGTAATAGTATGAATAGTGTAATAATAGAGTCAACAAGGAGGATCATTTCATCGCAAACAATGATTGTTTTAGGTATTTCGGTTCAATTATTTACAAGGAAGATTTGAAGTAGGCACGGTCCAAAGGATTTAAGTTGGTTGGTAGCACTTAATAAGTGTAATAGGAATTCTATGTGATAGGAAGATCCCTACAAGGTTAAAAGGTCTGCTTTATAAAACAGTTATTAGGCTTTGCTTAAGGCACACAGCGTCAAGTAATTTAGATAAGATGAATGTAATGGAAATGAGGATTTTAAGATGGTATAGTTCACTGCTGGGATTGGAAAACAAATATTTTAAAGTTGGATTATGTCATATAATACTTCTTCGTGAATGCATCCGCAGACTGCACAAATGGAAAGACAAGGATAATCAAAGAAGATGGAGAACTTTGCTCAGACAATCTATAGGTCATGGAAAGGCAAACTTGTGGACGAGTTTCCTTGAGGAGTAAGATTTAGTTTTATTAGATCTAGGCCTCCAAATTGCTTTAGGAGTTGATTAATTTGCACCCACTTGTTCTAGGAATTTCCTTGAGAGTGTTTACTTTCTTCTAATTGGCATGTAGAATCCTATTTCGATCTCAATTTCAGAAGCTTGGCCTAGAAGCTTATAAATAATGTTCCACCAGTTGTAATTCAGTATTATAGATCACTTCCAATATACGGTTCTTCTGCAGAATTTTCTCAGCAGACTCCTCTTTCTCATAAGAACAGACCAGATTCCATCAAAATGCACAGTAATTAGCATAAGTCCATGCATTTTGTTTGAAAGCATTTATTATTAAATCATTACTTCCACTATTTTGGTACTGGAATATTTACTCATACAAGAGTTTTTTCTTTTATTAGATTAAGAGTCAATTTTTTTGAATTTGTTAGACCTTATTCCCATTTATGACATCATATGATTGTATGATGCATGTACCAAATAAGGCCTAATTATACTGGAGGATGCATAAACACAAAGACTATGCAGCATTAATAATAAATTATGCATTGTTTATGGAAGATACTAACAACTAGAATATAATGGATGTGAGGAAATTCAAATGACAAAGCACAAGAAAAATCTAACTAGAAAACAGCTTACCTGTTTATCAACATTGGTGTAGAGTGGCGAATTTTGGTCAAAGATGACAATCTGAGCTTTGACAAAACTGTCTAGGGTATCAGTAACTTCCACCCCACCAGCTTCAGTGTGAGTAACATCAGAAGGCAGTAGACCAGCAATACGAGTAAAACTTGGGGCTTTCGAGGCTGAGCTACTTGATTGTGGAATGATTTGAGAACTTTTATATTCCACTGCATCAGCTGGTGACATGGGACTATCAACTGAATCGTTAAGATTCTCCGAGGCCTCATAAAACTCATCATCTACTTCACATTGATTTGAATCATTACTGGTGTGTGTTGGAATCTCAGTATTCCCCAAAAGGGAAGGTGTGTCTGCATTCCTGATGAATGATCTCGCTAGGAAACAGACTTGAGACATCCCCTTGCAGCAAACTAAATCTTCCACCTCCAAGGCTTTAAGAACTGTACCAATGAACATATCGTTTGATCTAATCGAGAGTTCAACCTGCATCGAGAGTAAATCTGAATCCTTCAACAAGTTGATATCAATGCCTGAGATAGATATAATACAGTCTTCAATATCAATCTTACCCGCCCACCAATTGCTCGAAATTCAAATAAGCGCTTCTCCTCGGCAAGAAGCAGCTTCATAAAATTCTGATCATGCTGGATATATATACATGCACGAAGAATTCATGTTCAACATTTTTGCTGCCAGAATTTCCAAACAACAGTAGCTTCAGAAAAACTAACCATTCTTACCTGGCTACTGTAATTGAAACGTATCTTTAGCTCATCAAGTACCCCTGTCAAAAACAAACTCTCCACCTTTGACGAGTCCATTGAATCATGGTTGTCAATTTCAGAATCATCGGAATCTGATGAGGTTTCAGTTAGGCCAGTGATAGGAGTAGACACCTGCACAATACAAAACAATTGTCATGGGCAAGTGATCAAGCAACAATATGAGGCCATAATGGACTTTTTTCGGTGAAAAGAATTTTCAGCAACATACTAGATAACATCATATCAGCATATAAGTTCTTCCATACAGGTCATTTTTGAAAAGAAGCAGCAGTAATCGACCTTCAAAAGAATACAGAAGAGTCCTAGGTACAATATAAGGTGAACCAAACAGTTCATCCAATCATCTTCACAGATGCTAATAGCAAAACCAGCGGAGAGTTCTGTGCAATTTCTCCATTATATTATCAGCGAATGACAATCATAATATTTGTCTCACACTAATTGTTTCTGGTCGTAATGTACAGATTAAAAGCCTGTAATGTTAACTCACAGCTATCAGTTTAACTTGAGTGCATTACTGTCTCAGCTTTGACTATATAAAGAATACTCGTAAATTAAAAGCAACAAGGAGCTAAGTCTTATTCCTGGTAAACTTGGGGCCAGGTAAATGAATATTTTTTTGCTACTCATTGCGATCCCAATTTACATCCATCGAAAGTTCCAACAAAATCAAATCTTCGCAACCATATAAATCTCATGGATGGGTGTCTTTCAGTGGCAAAGATAATTCTTCACAAGCTTTAGTGGCAAGAAGCTGAAGAACAAATACAAAGATATTTGAGCAAGTGGACTGCAAAAATTTCTGGACCCTGTTTATCCTCCATGCTTGAACATATAAAAGTTCTATGATCCTTCCGCTGAAGAATCATTGAATGTTTCACTCCAAAAGGCAAATGGTTCATCATTGACAGCCAGTAATGAAATTTTATCATTGACTCTGAGAGAGAGAATAAAATAACTATAAGTACGATTTTTGGAAGTCTAGAGTGACAAAAATTAGGCACGAACACCTAATAACCACAGCCCTTTAAGAGGAGATACTATATATTGGAGCCATTTCAAAGTTCAAAAAAGTTAAACAATATATCGACATACTGATGCACGATAAATGGCTCCCTGAAGGTAGCTTTGCCAAATCCTCCTTGCGTTTTCAGAGTCACAACGTAAAATGAGAGCATTTGCATCTTCGACAACCTACAAAGGAAGATACCCGTATCAAAACAAAAGAACATATAATACCCAGAAATAAGAACTTCAAAGCATTACTGAGTCAAAATAATTTCAGGTGACGCTTCCCCTGACTACCTTAATATTGGAGCGTTCAGCATCACAAACAGCCAATACATGTTCCATGTTACCAATAGTACCAGCAGGTACTTGGTATAGCTGTTTCGCTCGTAGGCTGGAACAAACAAATAGCAGGAATATATTAACTACGTAAAATATGTAATATATTAACGTAAAATATGTACTCACTGATATTAGCATAATATATGTAGAGCCACTTGATGTAAAAGTTTAAGCTATTAAATGAGATTACATATATACTATTTAAATCTGATTTTCAACGTGCCCCCTCAAATAGAGGCGGGATTCATTTTTTTTCCATTACACGTGCACAATTTTTAATAAACGAGTAGTGGCAAGACTCGAACTCAGAACATTTGTCTACTCTAATACCATGTTGAACCACTTGATCTATAAACCTAAAATGTTAGAAAGGGCCACGTGTATATCATTTAAATATGTCTTCAACAAATTGAACCATTTGTTCTAAAAGCCTAAGTTGTTAGAGAGGACCACATATATATCGTGTAAGTATTGTCTTCAACATACTCTCTCATGTGTAGGGGGATTCATTTTTTTCCCACCAACGCCTAACACATTCACAATTTTATTTAAATGGGTAATGGTAAGACTTGAACCCACGACCTTTGCCTGCTATGTGATACCATGTTGAACCACTTGATCTAAAAACTTCAACCACATTAAATATTACTTAAATCTCTTCAACAAAAATCAAAATCAAAATCAAAAGAATGAATAGGAAGTGATTTCTAGTAGCTTAAATATCAGAATGTGATATAATAACTCCGGTACTTCAACTTCAAGGATAGATGAGTCTTAACAGTGATTGGGATAGGTGCCAAAAAGGTAGATATGCAACTTCCAATGTACTAATAGAATATCTTTGGCCAATACAAGTTCATGGATACTACAATAGAACTGGTTGTCTAATGCCTATATGAGTAAGCCTTCTCTGCCCCCTTCAACTTCCCTCTCTTATTTCATCTCCAAAATGAGTTCACTCTATCCTCCTTTTCATGTTTCATTTCTGTGTCTCCATACACCATAGAAAGAAAGCTTCAATTATTGTGATATCTTATGTATATGTAAAAAAAGGCTACACATCAGCGCTAGAATTATACATGCACTTCCACTAACATTTTTCCAAGAGCAGCACATTTTTATCTTTTGTTACCCCCACACCCTACCCCTTCCCCTTCTCCTCTTTCTCTCAATTGACGTCTTCCTTCTCTATCTCCAGGTGCTTTTATGTCTTCTGGCTCATCATCTTGAGTAATAGTGTATAAGTCAGGTTTGGGAATAAAAGTCCCAAGAAAGAGGAATAGTAACTTCCTAATTTCTCATTTTTTTTCTCTTGATAAGTACGCAAATAAAATATAAACAATTGCAAATACTAATGTCCAAACCTGAAACGATGCTTATAATATCTAGAACCAGGGTTTTCTAGCAGGTACAGAAAAGGTCCAACTATGCAGAAATATCTTCTTTGCCATACAGCTTCTCTACCTCCAACGCCCTAAACAACAAAAGAAGAAAGAAGAATTGACTACTAATTCATATTAAATTATTACCAACATTTTGAAGATAACATAAAGAATAGAACAAGTAACCTTCCATGTAAGATGATACAACCATCCTTCGAAATCAGCTTGATCCCAAGGACATACAAGGTCAGCCTGATAACCCTCCTCTCCTTGAAAAATCTTTGCTACTTGCATTAACCGATGATAACGAGCAGGAGAAAAATGAAGACCCACAGAGGGTAGCCTCAGAGCCAGCCTTGTTGAAGGAAAGGGGGCAACTTGTGATCGAATCTGAAAAGTCAAATTGGATACCTAATATCCTAAGCTGGTCCCTTGAGTTGATACTAAATACCACGTCAGGGCATAGTAATATAGAATTTGAAAACAAAATTTTTTAATTATTACCTGCTGAAGCTTTAGAAATACCCCACATTTATCAATAACAGGCAGAAAACTAAGAACACTAGACTTGGAGGAACCATCAGTTCTGTTCAGAGAAGCTTGGCTCCAATGATAGTCACCATCAACCAGGAAAGCCGATACATCACTCAAAACCAGATCAAATTGGAAGTACATACCCATCTCTTCAGGTGACACATATTCCGCATCATCCTGCACATATTAAACAGAATGTGAATACTTTAGAACTGAAAAAATGAATTAGGCAAACTCACTTTCCAAAGCTTAGGAAACTAAACCTTTGTACGAATCACTAACTTTCCCAAGTCAAGTAGAAGCTTAGTAGGGTGAATACTATCTGGACGGAAGTCAGTAGGGATGGTAATTTTGGGTGCTGCAATATCCAAATCCAAAAGAAACCTAGAAGAAAATGGAAGTTAACCATAATTATTCTACGTAGACAAGTGGAATGACACATTTCAAATATTTAGTAATACTGATATATATTTCCAGACAAGAAACAGTAAAAATTACCAACTTATGACATCTGCTTGGACCATTTTCACATAATTGGATTAGCATGAAAATTTAATGCATAAATGACAATACCATTTCAGAGTCAGAAAAGTCAATGTTACATTTAATGAAAACATTATACAAACAAAAACACTCAGGGAGAAGAATAATCATTATATGCTTCTGCAATGATCATAACTGGAAAAATCTAGAAGATTTGAACCTCAGATTGATGGCTGATTACATGGAGCAATTTCTGGAATTTTCCTTTTCTGTATAAATCTGTCCCTTATTTGTCCCTATCTGTTTCCTGTTTTGAGTCAATTTATTTCTTAATTGTCTGAATCAAATTTTCTCTACTTTCCTCATTTCTCTCTACTACTTTGTAATTGTATGAATATCAATGTACTCTAGTGTATAGTGAATGAGATCTACAGAAATTCCATTCATAAAGCTACAAACTTCAGCAAGGTACATCCACACTTTGAAATCCGCTTTATCCTAAAGACATGGCAGAAATGACAGCATACATGTGGTACTTTTTCCAAAATTTGTTTGTTTTGTGAAATCTTCTCATCTTTGAATCTCTCAAATGAACAATTAGTATTTTTTAAGTTTAAGCATGTGATTTAACTTAATTCATGGCAATATTGGACTTGAAAAGGAAAAATATATGCCCAAGCATGCACTGTAATTAGGAAACTTTAGGAAGCTTCAAAAACCACATTCAAATGCTCTTGAAATTTAGAGATCTCATCCAACTTCCTTAGTTTCCTGTATGCAAATTCCAAGTACCTGATAATATTATTTTGTCTTTCTTCTACTTCCTTTTCACCTTTAGACGCTTGAACTAAGAGTTATGTAGTCAACAAATCTAAACAACTACTTTCATTAATTTTTTTTTTTTTTTAATTTATTGCACCTCCAAGGACCCTGAAACCGGGTAATAATATACCATAGTCTAGAATTTTGGGGCTTATTGATTTTGAGACATCATTTTATTCTGCAAAACCAACTTGAACGTACACCATAGGCAAAGAGTTTGTGAGGTAATACAATAAGAGTATAAACTACCATACTTTGTCTCTCAACTTGTGTAGTAACAACATCTGCAGAGTTTTGCCATCATTCTTCGAGAATGAGCACAAGTTTCCCTGACAAAATAGAGATAATGTTCCTTCTATACTTATTTGTTTGAACTCAAGAAGGTCCCGCCATGTTTTCTCATTTCCTAATCAGGAATAGTTTGTCATGTCCATCAACTATTATTTTTTATTGCTTCAGTTCAAATATTACCTTCTCAAGTCTGCTTCTTGGTAGTAATATGACTACCATATATAAATGGACACTTATATGAGAAAGTACAAGATTTCTCTATCAAACATCAAATTTGGTAAACCCCCAAACAAGATGGTTTCACAGAGTGGAAACACAAACGAACCAGCCTGATGCACAAGGCTTATCCTGATTGTCCAATACCTCTCCTTGATAGCATGCTATGCTATATTTAACATGTTGTATCATATACACTTTGCTTTGACATTGAATTCAATAACCCGTATTCCTTTCGTCTGAGTTCTTCAGCACCCTTTAAAGTGTCTGTTATATTGTACCACACTCCACCCAAGAGAGAGCAGATCTTTTGACTGAGAGTGTTTATATAGGTTGTTTGCCCATTCAGCAGGGGTATGTGTAAGTGTTAAAGGTGAAACTTTCATGATTTGATACTTTGCTTTTTATTAGCCACCACTTCATGATGAATAAGATTTTATCAAATTACACAATTTGAGAGAGGAGATTTGAGATTTACATAGATGAGTGTTAAACCAGGAATTCATAATGCACACAAAATATTGACAGGGATAAACTAGTAAAGCTATTAGGTATCAGACTGAGAACCCCAATCTCCAGTATTTCACGAGGAGATTTGAGATTTACATAGATAAACTAGTAAAGCTATTAGGTATCAGACTGAGAACCCCAATCTCCAATATTTCACGCGGCTCATATCATTCCTGAATAATACTCCCACATATTCTACTCCCTGCCAGGTGACAAATTACTATGGCAATCATCTCAAGAACAAACTTATTACAATTTCCCTTCAGTAACAAGTTCAAAAATCCTTAGATTTCAATTAGAGAAGATTAATTTGTAAACAACCACATCTCCACACTTGTTGTACTTCCATTCTTTCCGTTATCCATTGGTTTTAATCTCACGCTATTTAAAGATAACAAACACGAATGATAACATAAAGGCTGGGTTGAAAGAAACAGAGTTGTGAGCAAATACGCCTGGAAGTTAGTTTCTCTTCTGAGATAAGCAGTCTTAGTTCTAAAGATTCCAGGGGGAAATACATATGTCTCCTACGTCACCATAATATGGGGAAGTATCGCCTTATTGCAAACAAAAACATTTGTACATGCTTAATTGACTTCAATAGAAATGGCTGAGATGTCTATCCCAGTTCCAACTAGAGATGTATTATGGTTATGTTATCCCAACCAGTACATAATTGTGAGCAGGACCACAGCATGCTCCTTCAAGCTTGGGAGCATCACAGCAGTGTATCAACAGTCAAAACAGCACCATTTTCAGATCCATGATTCCCTCAAATTGACTCAACTGTAATAAGAAATGATTAAATCAAAACAGAAAAGAACCTGGCATGATCTTTTAATGCTCTATTAACTTGTCGTGCAGCCGTACGCTTGACTTCGTCAATTGTCATCTGAAAGGGAAACAATAATATTAACATTAAACAGCCATGGGAGATACTCCACTTCTGTTGAATATAAATCTGTACACACTGAAAGTAAATTTAAGTTTAAGAAACTTTGTGCAACTGATGCACAGTTACTGAACACAAAGGGAATCAGCAATTACATTCTCAAGTTCAAAGGAAGATAATCATGCTAAATCTAACTTGGTAACAGCTGCAGTTGAAATTTGCATCTGTAATTGATTATCGTTTCCTCTTTAGCAGAAGTTTATCAAATTCCCGAACTCACAAGGTAAATATTGAGTTTTGTTATCAAAGAAGTTTTCTGTAAGTGTTCGCCACATGCAACACCTGATGTAATATAAATTCAAGGAACTCAGAGGCATGTACAATAAACAAAGGGGGGGGGGGGGGGGTGCCTAGCACACAAGGATCCAGCAACTATGGGTTTTGAGGAGAATTACATGTAGGTCGCCTTACCCCGGCAGGAAGTGAGGTCGTTCCCACAACTGGAGTAGGACAATAGGATTGTAATCCATCAAACAATAAAGGGCGTTCTTGGCATAAAAAAGTTTACAATTATCATGTACGCAGCCTTACCCCCCTCGAGTACTTCATTTCTATAGTAATAAACGGGTAGGGGACAATGCATAACCCCCCCCCCCACCCCCACCCCCACCCCCACTATCGGGTAAGAGCCTTGGTCCGTCCACATTGGAAGGTAAGGATTTTAGCGACGTAGTCTCAAGAACTCCAAGGGAGGTTTTTTATCTCATTTTTGAGATTGGGAGGCAAGTTGTCAACACCAAGCAAGGCTCCTTGAGTGTCGCATATTTCTACAAAACCATTAGAGGCTTATCTACGAAATCAGATCTATATCTGGGGATGGAGTCCCGAAGACAAACAAGGAAACTTAAGGGTATGTTGGAGAAAGAAAGGGTGTTTCAATTCCTAATGGGCCTAAACCTGGAGTATGAACAAGCTTGTGAACAGGTGCTCAGAAAAGTTTCTTTTCTCCACCTTTACACACATCTGAGGAGAGGAAAGCCGCAAAAACTGATGGGAGGCAACTCCAGGGGTCTTAATGTGGAAAACTCAGCATTAACCAAATCTAAACTTGGCTACAGTTCAGCAGACGAAAGCTACAGATGAGGGTAACCCTTGGTTTCAGTGGTATCAGAAACCAAGGCACGCAAAAGTTACATTTGGAAGTTGCATGAGAAGACGCAAAACTTGAAGAATCTGGAAAGAAAAGCAGGTCAAATGGCCAAAACTGCAAAGGCACACCAAATAGTGCCATGGAAGAGATACAAGATGCCCCTATGTTCACTATAGATAACTGGGAAAGCTACTGAACCAGATGGACAACCAGAACTCAGAATCTAGTTCCGGTTAGAGCTCATGCTCTGTAGCCCAGTGAAGTAATTTTTATACCTTAGCAACCTCTGGAGATTACGGTCATAGAAACTTGATATTACACAAGATTTTACCTCAAAAGATGCCATCCCTGTCCCAAACTTAAATTTTAACCTGTTGTCAATTTGAAAACTCAACCAAGATCATTACAATTTGTCTTATCCACACCATTTGGTTGCATTTTTTCCGCACTCTACTATGAGGATGTTTTGGCATGTTGAATTGAAAGTAGTCTCAACTACTTGGATACAGGATGGCAGACCAAGAGTGTAGTCTCAAGGGATGGTTTCTACTACTTCCGAATTACAAATAAGATTTGGCTTTGGCAAGGACGTTTATCACACCACTCTTTCCAATTGTTAAAGCAATTTTTCCCACCTTTGTTTCAGACAATTAATGTAGATGATTTTCTTTGTGAAAAATTGCAAGTTATCTAAATAGCATCATGTCCCCTACCCTTCGAAAGACTCATCTCATTTGTCTTCATTTACATCAATTCCCTCAGCCCCCAACCAAAATTTCCAAATCATAATACGATAAAACCTGTCAATAGATTGGAAAAAATAAATTCTAATAAATATCACAAGCAAAGAGGAAATGAAAATTTTTCCACACTCTGACAGTGAAGAAATCCATAGTTGACTGCTTAGAAAGGATTAGATACAGACCTGCACCGCAGACGCGGTTTCCAGAGCTATGGTCTGACTTACAGCAGCATTACTTTGAAAAAAGTTAATAATTTGATCGATGGAATCCTTCAAGTACTGAACCAACACATATAATCAGTACGAAGCGAGAAATAGATAGTGGATTTTTCATGAAGAGTAAAATTATATCTTACAGTCACATAACAGGGAGAAGCTTTGGCCACAAAGCTCCAATCTACATCAGCATCAAAAGGTTTATAGCAGAAGACACCAACTAATGAATCATAAGCACTTTCACTCTGAAAAGAAGATGAAAACAGTTCACATAATGGAACCAGCTAACACAGGAAAACGGATAGGAGAAAAGGGGATTTCAAATCACAAATCCGACAAAGAGAAGATGCTACCTCAGCAAGAAGACCATTTGGCGATAACAATCTGTATGATCCCAATTTTATATCAAAAATTTTAGCTTCTTTATAAAGCTTTATGTAGCAATCAAGATTATCACAGGATAGATCAGCAAGGCACTCCTTAGAATCAATAAGCTTCGAAGCATTATGTTTCATGTGAACCTCCAATGAAATACGGAGCACATCATCCTTGTCATGGATCAACAATTTTTCATCCTCATCTTCCTTGTAGCCAATGAAACTACTTAATCTCTCCCAATCTTCTTCAGTCAAAGTTCCTGGTACATTCTCATCTTTGACAGGTTGGTTCGTCCTGAGATAGTATGTGCAATTGCATTATAATCCAAAACAAGGTGACCTCATAAGATTGTTGGAAGTATCAAAGGAATCATTATCATGAAATATTCACCATCCAAATGACCACCATGATTTCTTTGCTTTTTGCTTGTTTTGGTAGAGATCTGACCCCACCGATTGCTCCACAAACTTGTGGGCCAGCATCCTGTTCAAAGAATGGATACAGCATTTACCTCTAACTCATAGATACCAAAATCTAAAAGAACAATCAGTTAAGAGTAATATCTTACTAGCAATAAGGTCAACATGCGAGGTGTCAAATACATATCATGTATAGCCAAATGATGTTAGTAAATCTAATCAAAGACAAACATAACATTCTGTAGCATCGCGCAGTCCGAAGAAAAGGATATCTTTGAAAAGGAACAATTAAGACAAAAGAAGAATGAGAAAGGAACGAGTTCAAAAGGATGTGATTCACTTCTCAAGTATGAAACTAGAGACTACACGAAGCTGTTAGGAGGCAAATAAGAAAAACACTTAAACAGCAACCTTGGTTATGCCAATTGAGTGGAAACTAAAGAAACTCTACTTTCTCAAATTGACTCCTAAAAGGATATCCCATTATCCAAAAGATAAAGAGCTGGTACATCATACACACACCCATTCCCCTGCCGTCCCCCACCTAAAGTAAGAACAATAAAGTGGTTCTCGAAACTGACATGAACAACATATAGCATAAATTCTTGGCAAAGTAACAGAGTCAGAGCATATACCTCCACTGAAGAATGACATCAATATCAAGCTCACGATCTAGTTCCTCTATCTCTTTGTTATCATCAACTATCATCCGATCAAGATCTGATTTTAGCAGACTAGCATACAGAGATATATATTTCTTGCGTAATCTTGCATATCGCAGGACATGCTCCCATGACAATTTACCACTGGCAGAAAAGACAAGAATTAAAAAACTAATAATGTAATAGCCAAATTTGTGCAAATCATTTAACTTTTTCCCTCTCAGCAACTCCTATAGCTTTCAAGAGAGACAGGTCAAGAGAGAGAGAGAGGAAAATAACAAAACAATACTCATCATCACGCAAAATTTACTTCAGCCAGAAAGGGAAGTATTCAGACTTGAAAGTAAAAATTCAGGAGAAACTTCAAACAGAATGTCCAAATAAAACACAACAAGGAGTTGAGAAAATTGAAATTTGTAATAAAATAATGTATGCAGCAAAATGTAGGTGGCAGTATACACACTGACATGAATTGAAGCTAACACAAGCAAGTCCCTTCCAGAAATTCATTTCAATAGTGTGGGAAGAGGTCAACTTGTCATATCAAAAGTAACCACGAATCAGAAATATAGTTGTCTCAAAGGGATAAATGAGAAAGCGTTCAGAATTTGTATAAGCATCAAGAAAGAGAAAAAAAAAAAAAAAAACATTACAGTGAGCAAAACTGGAAAAGAGAGAGAACTAAAAGAAAAAAATGAAATGAAATTTATTCCTACAAGCAGGTATGGCCACAAAATGCTAAAAACAAGAATAATTAGTTAGTAAAGGGACCAACAAAAGGGTTACCACTTATGCACACTGTGAGGAGAGAAAGTCGGGAAAAATAAGAATAGTTGAAAAATAATGACAAGAAATATGCCAAAAGATTCAATAACAACGAGAAAATACTTAAGGAGGAAAGAAGAAATTCAGCAGTAAACAGATAGGGCTTCGGAAACAATTTCAGCCTCGCAATAGAGTTTCATTTTTTCCAAGTGCAGGAGGGAACCAACACTAAACTCTGGGCACAATCTCCTTAAAGCCATGATTCCAGAAAACATATAGCTGTTTCACATGTGATGGCATTAACCAAAATGATAACCAAAACTTTTAAAACTGAAGGCACAACTCTTTGTAAGCGCTTAATAGATTTATTTTCACATGAAGTCCCCTGATGTTTCTTCTGATACCTGGGACTCCAACACGGACTAATTTCACTTTAAGCTCGTCTATCTTCCAATAATTTCATAAGATCTGTATGTATCATAGCTTTAGAGATTGGTGCCCACATTGTTTCCCATTTTGCTCATGTGTTCAACCTTAACCTTTTTATGCCATAGAGTTTTGACTCTATAAAGGAGTTAACCTATTTTCCTAGAGTATTTTATGTGACATATAATGATATGAAAGCGAATATCTCTAAAGAATCATAATCCAGTCATGCTCGCTCCTTTTGCCAAAATTAGTCTTTTACGCTGCTCCATGGAAAATTTTATGTTTCTTGATTTCATGCTAAGCCTATGCAAGTCTTTATAAGATACCACAACACCTTTTGAGAACACGACAAGATGTTCGATATAACAGATAACTAGACGGGTACCTGGCCTTCTTCATCTGGTCAGAAACTGCTCTGTAGGCATACTTCCACCAAGACCTCGGATCAGTCTTCAGCAAAGTAAGTGGACGATAGTGGGCATATTTTAATCTTTGATTGAAGGCCGCAAAATTATCAGCTAATTTTAACAAATCCCGATAACCATTCTGCATATACAAACACAGAATAGATGTGACTTGTTCAAGAACATCTATGCAAGGGGATTAAAGGAGGGGGGGAAGACTAAGCAGCATGAGGAGGAAGGTGGTGTGAAGACACTTGACATGTGGGCATTAGACCAACCTTCGACAAGCAGAGAGTGACATCATCTAAATTTACAGTTGATTTCTGCATTGGTTGACCGCTACTAGCAGATGCATTTGAACGCTCTTTTGAATACATTGCATTTCCACTCACCGGTTGCAGAACATAAGAATGCTTCTCCATAGCACCAGCTGCAGGTTTTCCATCTTTTGTGCCAAACTTGAAAATCTGAAGCTCACGGATTAGGTCAAGTCATAGAGTTTACAGGAAGCAAATGTTCACTGGATCAAACTAAGTATACCTGACCCCATTCTGACGGTAGCAAATCTTCCCATGGTTTATCAACATGCCATGAACTTATATCAGAGTCCAGATAAACAGCCAACTTTTCAAGTTCCACAGACTGAGATTTTACAGAAAGAATCATGTAAATAGCAAAATAAAAGGAAACTATAAAAAGACCCAAAGCACTGGGAAAATAACGAAAAATATTGCAGGTTATTTAAGTACATAATGATAACACGTGATACAACCTAGAGTAGGTTACACTAAATGATTCATTCTCTCATCCCAAGATTCTCCAGAACCAAATATGATCACCATTTAAACTTTAACTGGAGTACAGAAAAGTACTCAAATCCATTTAAATAAACCATCAGTAAAAATACAATAATTTATTTCTCCGTTCTCTATCGCAAAATGATTCAACTGTTAGGGAACTATATTCTATATTCTATTGCAAAGATATCATTGCTGAAGATATAACACAAATAAATAAATTTCTCCCTTCTCTAACACTAAATGATTCAACTGTTAGTGAACTAGTTCCTATATATATCTTTGCTGAAGATATATTACAAATAAATAAATTTCTCCCTTCTCTAACAACTCAAGCTTTTTGGATGAGCGGGGTTCAACATAGAATCAAAGCAGACAAAGGTCATAAGTTCAATTCTCACTTCCACTAATTTAAGAATATTCCATGCTTCACCTTTGATTAGAAAAAAAAAATTGATTTCACGTGAGCAAAGTTGTTGAAGATATAAATGTAAACAATTCACTTTATCCTCTCTCTCTCTCTAAAAGCTTAAGCTTTTAAATGACTTGGTTTAACATTATCATAAAGTTTTAAGTGCACACATTTTGCTCTGTCCACGATCATTAATTTATTCTGATATGAAAACTAATTTTTTAATCACGACATAAAGATGCATAATCAAGAGAACGAGGAGTCCTCCTAAATTATAAAAAAAAGTTCAAATATAAAATCAAGAATATGTCACATTCGAATATGTCACATTCAGGAGCTGGGTTATGAGCAGCCAGTAGAACTGACTAAAGTCACTGAAAGGAAAAGAAGGAACATACATAACACCCAGGTGACAGAGTCCATACCCAGTCCATCCAAGATATAAATATGTGAAATGTTCTTGCTGGATTTTTAAGTCAACCCCCTCCAAGATAGTCCGTTAGGGACCACCAAGAATACTTCCCCAAATTATATGCACTAAAATTTAAATTGGGCATATAAATTCAGCTTAGGGTTATGTTTGGCTAAGGAAATTTCTATATTTTAGTAATTTGATCTATATGGTATGTACTGTAAAGTCTGGATCCCACATAATTATGTACACTATAAAGTTTTTATGTTTTATAACATCTCGTTGTGGTTTTATAGGATTAATTTTCCCAAATGAAATGCTTTTCTAGCATTCATAACTTGGGCATTTGCTGTAAATTTGAAATCCGAATAACATTGCTTAATCAATTTCTTGGTTGTAACTTGTGTTTGGTATTCTCTACTGAGATCCATTGTGTGAAGTTGATCGATTACCATATTTTCAGCATAAAAAATTCATAAATCATTAAACTGCTCTTTAGAAAGCATAAACTCATTTCTTGTTTTATTTCAATGATCCACCAGATTTTAGTTGCAGTACAGTTTCTTAAAATATGAAGTAATAAAAGTTATTCTGCATCAAAAGCACACACTTAAGACTGATAAATTACAGTTAATAAGGCTGTTAACAATACAATTTTATTGAATACAAGCTCAATAAAGAAACAAATTCAATTACAGTAAGACCTAATTGAGAGAAGCACATTAAGTCAAAAGAATAGCTGAATAGATATATTTCTGTTTATGATCACCAAAAATTTGAAAGAAACAGAACCTTCTGAATTTTCTCTAATGCACCTCCAGTTATAAAATTTTCTTTCCCATTATCATCAACCGTGAATGCTGAGAGTTTATCTAATGTTATGCCAGCTCCAAATGGGTGGCCGGGATTACTGCAAAAAAAAAAAAAAAGGAATTTCAATAGCTGTTGCACAGGTAACCCCATGTGAGAAGGAAGGGGGGAGAGAGAGTCAAAAGCTTCATACCTTTCAAGATCCTCATATCTTATGTGAATGTTGGAAATAGAAAGCTTTAAATTCCCAATCACTGTATTGATTAAAGATCCCAGCCAAGACTTATTCTTACAAAAAGAAAAAATAGAAAAAAAAAAGTTGGTCAAATAATGATTATGACACTTCACAAGTTCTCAGGAATTAATTGATTGGTTCTGAAACATAATGCTTGTTATTTCAATTACAATAAACAGATTGGATTCAATATCAAGCAGTATGTTATTCATATCAACCTAAATGGTGCCACTAAGAACGAGAGGAAACTCAAATATAAAGACTTCCAGGCACTGATAGCTTAACACGATTCAGGAATGCTGTTCTTGTAGGATGAGGTGATTGTAATGTCATCCTTATGGGCCAATCAGCTGTTTGGGTTGAAAAGTAATCGTCCTATGAATTTCAGGCTCACAAAGACATTGTATTTGTTGGATGGTTTTAAGGTTTTATAAACTCCAAATCCACAACTATATTTGAATTCTGGTGATGGATAATATTCCTTAAGGTCTTTTCGGCAATACCGACTTTTGAAATGGTTCTTGTCTAAAACACAAAAGATCAACTGGTTTACGAGTAAAGGGATTTCAATAAAAAGCCAGCTACCCTTTGCACACTCTTTGGCATGTAAAATTATACTTTGTAACTTATTGCATAATAAATCGCATAAATCCAAGTAATTAGTTTTTTATCCTTCATCTAGTGACTATACCAAGGAGCTGATATAGGCCCATCATATTTGAGTTTTTCCACCTTTGCCTTGGTTCGAACCAAAACCTGTTATAGCCTGAAATCAGACTAGCCGAAATTCTGTTTCAGGTAAACTCAGCAGTTGCATCACAGTTGTAATCAATAAAACCAAATCTAACTCCTTCCCAACTTGACCTAAAAGATATCATCAAAATTTCTCTGCCCCTAATCAACGTTTCTATTATTTGGAAACAGAATGTGTATAGTATTCCTTATTTACCTAGGAAGTAGAACGGTATTAGAATTTTATAGTTTCCTTACTTAGATGGGTTCTAACTTGTATAAATATCATTCAAGTATAATGAATTTTATAAAGCCCAATTATCAATTTCGTAACAGAGAAAAAAAAAATTCCGCATTTTTCTTTCTTTTTAACATTAACCTTACCTAGATATTGTGAATTCCGCGAAATCACCTTAGCTTGGAGCCCCAATATTTAAAATTCTCTCTAGTTAAGGGTATTCTATTGTCTAAACATGGACATCTAGATATTGTGAATTACATCGATTCTAATTTTGCAGAGATTGATAGGAAGCCTATGTCAGAATATGTATCATTTGTTGGAGGTAATTTGGTGACTCGAAGGAGTAAGTAGCAAAATGTGATATCACTATCTGGACCGCACTCTTTATCATGCAACTATCGAACTTACGGGATTGAAGATTCTTAGTGAACTTGGATTTGGTCCGAAGAGACTCATGGTGCTTATTTGTGATAACACAGCAACCATTGATATTGCAAATAACCAGGTACAACATGATCATACCAAACATGTTGAACTTGACAAAACTACTTCAAGGATAACCTCGATTCTATACATTAAGAGTGCAGACCAACTAGCTAATAGAAGACATGTTTTTGCGAGTAGACCTTCTATACATTACTATCCAAGTTGTGCATGTGCGATATCTATGCAGCAACTTCGAGATAGAGTTAAAATATGCAAGTATCCTTACTTATCTAGGAAGTAATATGGTATTGAATTTTATAATTTCAAAGAAGGATGGTAAATTGTATAAATATCATTGAAGTATATTAAATTTATAAAAGCCCAATTATCAATTGAAACTTTTGACTTCAAATACTTGGTCAAAACCATCCATTGTTCAAATCAATAATTTCCTTTATCCAAGGACTTAAAATCCATCCAAGTCAAAATTAATCAATCTAAACACATTACATTTTTGGAATCTTTTGGATCAGTTGATTGGCTGTATGGATGTATAACATTATAAGAGATATTCCATTTTTTTTTAATTGAACTATATAATGGGTACTTTTCCCAGTTTCCATCACTTCATATTTATCTATATAAAAAGAGGGGGAAAGGAGGGGCCATCACGCGAGTAGCTAGGTAGTCCTCACCTAAGCTCTGACCACAAAGCAAATATGAGATTTATAGCCATAAACTACAGCTATGTGCAAAGTAGATTGGGTTCTTTAGCATTCTTATTTTCAATTTTTTCTTCTAGACATTCAAACTTGTTCAACACTTATTCTAAAAGTTTAACCTGTTAGAAAGGGCCAAATATATATCATTTAAATTATGCGTTCACTGCGCCCCTACACGTGTAGGTGGATCCATTTTTTCGATTAAAGCCTAACACAGACACAATTTCATTTAACGGGTGACGACAAGACTTAAAGTAAGGAGCTTTGCCTATTATAATACTATGTTGAACCACTTGTTCTAAAAACTTAAGCTCTTCTAGAAGGATACTTGTATATCATTTAAATTATGCTTTCAACAAGACTAATGCCTTAATAAAACTCTAATAAACCAGGATTTGCAACCCACTCTCAAGAAGTCAAGTAGGTTAGCTACTTAAAGGTTTACTCTAGCTCAGCAAGGTCAACCTGAATCATATTTGAAGTATTCTCAGAAGAAAATGATTATTAATAGCTGTCTCTGCCGCAAAACATCTATAAGCAAACATACCATTTCTGTCTTCAGCAGTTGTCTACTCTCCAACAGCTTCATTTCCATTTCCTATTCAAAATCAATTAATATCAATAATTAACATATACCAAGAAAGACTGTCAATTAAGAATCAGAATACAATTTCTTACTCGTATGCGACTCTTCTTAACTTCTTGGACAGCATCCTCACTAGATCCTTCAACTTGGGTTGCAGGTTCAGCTAATAAAAATATACGATCCAAGTAAACTAAAACTGGATCTTGGCCAAGCCTGCTCCATGGGACCTGTTATTCAGGAACAGGAGTACGAGAAATAAACCCAAAAAATGTTATTGCAATGGCAGAAAACCTAAATTAATAATGTAACTATCTATCTGTATTCATAATTTTTTTTTTCTTTTCAAAACAACATTAACAAATTATTCAAAGAAGAACTGCATTAATGATTTAATATAATGGTGAAGCAATTTTTGTAGCACTCTCATTGGATCTATTTTCACACAACATACATTTCCATCAAAGTTGTTAGATAGAGCCACATCATCCACATGTATATCATTTAAATACTATCTTCGACACGCCCGCGGAATTTATTTTTTCCCTTCAAAGCCTAAACACGAGGAAAATTCATTTAAATTAGTGGCAGTGAGACTTGAACTTTAAGCCCTTTGCCTACTTTGAACCACTTGATCTAAAAACTCAATCAGTTAGATAAGGCACCAACAAATATCAAATAAACTCAATAGTTTTCCAATCCATTCCCAAGATGACAAGAGAACTTTCCTAGTGGGTGAAAGCCTGCGGAATTTATGAAATCTTGCTTGATCTTCACCAGGAACTTGAAAAGGAGTGGATCTTTTTCTTTTGGGATTTTTCTAGAATTTGTATACGAAAACTACTTTCTTTATTCGGTGTACCTAATTGCGCCACATAAAAGAAAAGGAAACTTTCACATCCAATTTTGGAAAGGGGATATCCTATAGGATCCTATCCCAATGTTTTTGCTAGGCCCATAACTTAAAAACCAAAGCCCTGGTCATGAATAAAAGTTAAACTTTTCATTTACCACAACTTACAGGGACAGTAAACCCATAGAAAGTTTTGAATTGGTATGGTTGAACTCTAGTATGGTTCACCATTATATTCAATCAATAATGCAGTTCTTTAATGTTGTTAAATCAAAGCTATTTGGAACACAAATTTGACACCTCAAATCCATACCTTTAATGTTGAGGAAACAATGTTTAGATGGAAACTTACTGAAACTAAATTTCAAAAGGTTTAGTAGCAGTGCTTTACTTCATCAACAATGCAAATTACAGAAGTCCTTTATTATTTGGAAAAATGCATTGCAATATCTGAATTGCAACACATTTTAAAAATTGCATAGCTCTCTAACAAAATTTTTGCAACTTCTATTTTTCCCTTCCTTTCTTTTTCTTCGCTTCGAATCGAAAATATAAGAATTGAGTAAATCAAAAATCCAAAGGAGGTTTATGGCCAAGGGGAAAGATGCGCGAGTAACGGTGATTTTGGAATGTACCAGTTGTGTCCAAAACGGTGTTAAGAAGGTATCAAGGGGCATTTCCAGATATATTAACCATTGCATTCCCTTTCAATAAACCATAGCAATCTACATGTCAAATCTTAGCAATCTACATAACAGATAACCCAGACTTGCTGTGATCAATTTCATCAGCAACGTCAAAATAAATGATGCAGAATGAGAGAGAGAGAGAGAGAGAGAGAGAGAGAATCTGAGGGCAAGTTTCAATATCTCAGTAATCAATATTCAATAGTCTACATAACTCAAACAGGGTAATCCTATCCGTTCTTAAATTTCTTTTTAAAAATGGAAAATTTCCAGATTTATCCTAATCACTATGGAAGAAACACAATAAATATCTCATTTGTATGACTCTTTTGCTCTTCACATGTACATTATCTTAAAAAATGATTTATAAAGATTATTTGTATCACGTAATAGCATGATAGTTTAGTTCCAAAAAAAAAAAGAATTTCTAAAGAGGTACTATCAAAAATTCTTTAAATAATGCATATTAAATATGCATAAAATATTTTTAAAAGGTTTAAGTTTGAGACGAATGAAAATTTTAAATAGACTCTGGACAATTGGTCATATTTTCGTTTGACTAACATCTTCAACAACCTTTAGTGGCTTAGTGGTGGGAAGCTGAAGTTTTTATCAAGAGGTCTCAAGTTCGAAACCAGAAGCCAGCAAAATATCGATTTTGTTGAAACAAAGCAGTTTACAATGAACCGGTTCCAGTTTTATAATAAACCTGCCGAGTCAACTAGCCTTTGATCAGTTCGAATGGTCGTTGACCAGGTCCATTGCGGAGCAGTCCAGTCTTGTCACCCGAATCGGTTCCATGACCGATTTGGCGATTTCCGGGCCAGCAGTCCCGGTCCAATTCTGATAACTATGTCTTCACTGTCTACGGCTCCTTTTCGAATAAAAAATAGAAGTAATTGCTAAAGAACTGTTTACTGGTTTTCCCCAATAAGCAATTTTACCAATTTGGACTTTTAACTGTGGGTAGTTTTTTTCTTGAGGGCTTCCTCTTGGAGCTTTTGTACTAGTTTTTCTCTTTTCTAGGCTGGGGAAGAGAAAATTGGTGGTGGACTGGATCTTCTGACCTGGGCTGTGATGAACACTAATTGAGGTTTTTTCCTTCTTTTTTTTTTTTTTACGAGTATTGACTAACACACCACTTTTTTAAAAAATAAGACTAATAACGAGACAACCTTCTTCAAAAAATAACAATAATGATACAATATTTTTTTTCACGGTTACTACGATTCCCTTTTCTCTTGACAAACTACCAACGAACAATGTTTCGAAAGAAAAAATACTACCTTAGATCTTGTGAGGAGGACATAGTAAGAGAAAATAGTAAGCTCTCATATCAACTGATGTAGAACGAGACAAAAGAACATAGAGAAGAGACAAGAAGGCAAAAGAAATAAACGGGGAAATTTCGATATCTCAATGATCAACTAACAATAATCAATATTCGATGGTCCACAAAACCCAAAAAGGTACCATATTTTTGACTTGTTTCCCATCCTAATTTCTATGAACTCCACACACATGAATTTCCATTTCCCTCCTTCTCAAGTTATCACCAGCGTCACCTAGTAATGCACAAGGCTCTAAGATGCATGAATTTAATACACTGAAGAACTACCAATTAACATAAATATTTCTCCTGCTATGATTGTCATCATATAGAATACCCAATTAGCACATGCAAGTACTTTTAGAAGACTACGGTAACAAACAAATCTCTTAACTCGTGAACTTAATGCCTAGCAAGGATATAGGCCAAGCTCCAAAGTTTTCATAATCCATAGGATGCAAACTAAGAAGTTTTTTCCTTGGAATTGCACATATTTATTTTCTTTAGATAATTAGTGGACAAATATCAGAGCACAAGGATGTAAACTGACACACCAAAACTACACATAATTATAGATTAGACAACCCAAGATTGGCTATAAGAGACCTCGATCAACAGAGGCAAGATGTAAGTTCTAGCGGTTGTGCCCACAAACCTTAAGCTTCACAGATCCAAGAAATCCTGCTTTAACCTTTACAGGTAACTTCAATGCATTGAGTGCCTCCGGTTTCAGTTGCATATTTGTTAGTTCCACGTCACCTGCGTTATATTAAAAAACACTTCTGTAAGTACAAACCGGTGAGGAAAAAACAAAACAAAAAAAGTCACAAAATCCACTATAATATTATCAACAAAGGAAATTTGATTGAGAATTAGAAATTGGCACTATCTTACTAATCACATCAATATCATGACATCCATCTAGAAGTCTTGGCACTGCTGGAAAAATAAATCTGACCTAGCAACTCTATGTCAATGCATCACATTATCCTTAAACAACAGACCCTGACGCCTTCCCTTGGGTTTCAGTTAAGTAAAGCTCATCATTAACACATCAAGTTAGTTTCAGTATTTCGAATTATGACAGTTTATAAGCCAGTACTTCAGTTATGAGTGCCCTTGAAGGAAATGTTCCAATTGTATTCTAAGCTTTCTACTCAGCCCCAGGAAGTTCACCAGGTATGGGCTCAGAAGCAAGAAACAACTGCTTGCTCCTTATCCGTTCAATGAATTCAAACTGAAACTCTGATCTTGAAGGCAAACGACTAATCTAATCATTTGTTGCTTGAAATATAAAAGAAGTAAATTTGATTATTTAAAATTACAGAAAACCAGCGGTTTACTATCAGAAAGAGAGAAACAGAGAGAGTCCACTTCGAAGGTTTGATGGAGCTCGAGAACATGGAAGGCTTGATCGTTTAATTGCTTAAAAGAAATGTTTCATTAAAAACATATATTCTGGAGAGATTAACAGACAGAGAAGGAGATTCCAAAATTTCTCTCTAACCATCATCACCTACCCACCTTCCAGCAACTTCATCCAACGTTAACACACCACCCGCCATGCAAGCCACGGTGAATCCACTAAGACACATCCATGGTCATCAGTCAATGTCTTCTCGCAGTCAATGTCATCTCTCTCTTGCTTACCATGCTCATCATCTTCTAGAAGCTTTCTGCAACATCAGCCAGTGTCAGCGACACCAACCACCACGCAAGCCACCATAAAGCCACCAACACCCATCACCATCATCAGTTAACATCCTCTCCCTTTTTGTAACCATGGTCATCATCTTCTCCAGAAGTTACCTGGAAAAAACACCAGCCACGTCGGCCAACGCCATCATCTCCACTCTTCGGCACCTATCACCACCATACCTTACATCTTGTAGCCACAAACTAATCCCACACATTATCATCAAACACTGTCGCAAGACACTACCATCGTCTTCAAAAATCAAAATATCCACCTTCAGCCAGAGGAACATAGCAAACCAACAGCACCAGCCACCACTCTGACGGGTCACCGCAAAGTCATCAGCATAACAGAAATCCAGGGTAAAACATGTCTCAGCCACCGCTCTCGTCTTCTTCTCCATTTAAGTGCATGAAAGCCCTCAATCAATTATAAGTTAGCGTAAACGAAAAAGGGAAGGAGAGAGAAAACAAATGAAATAAAATAAGAGTACCTTTCTCATGGAAAATCCTAAACCCATTGCCAAATAAAATAAAAGGAAAAAACAATAAAAAATATAGGAAAAAAGGAGGAACAGAAGCATTTGAAAAATTCTGAAGAGAGCAAATCATTTGAAGTCGATCTTGACATTTGGATAGAGATTTTCAAATTGTACAGAAAATTTTATTTTCTAGGTGGAAGAAAAGGGAGAAAGCCTAGGATTACAGAGAGGAATAAACACCCAAGTTTTGTTACCAGTGACGATATAGAAAGTGCATATTGGGTGAAGCAGAATGTTAAGAGGGCTGTGAACACAACAGAGGCAAGAAAATTTTTCAGTAAAAAGAGAAGAAATTCAAGGGCACAGATCCTGAAAGGTTAAAGTAAACAGAAGAGGATCTTTTTGGAATTTCTGAAGGTATAATACCTAGGATGTCACAAGAAAAGAATTATTCCTATGTAACACAATTTGTGGGGATGGCAAAAATTCGGTAATAAATTGGAGGAAATTATGGAAGGGGAAGAAAAGGAAAGACTTAAACCAACAGAATGCATCTTGGAGTCCATTGGCAGAAGTTGCTAGCAGCACAAAAAGTGTCAACATACATTTTCCTCCTCCAGCAGAAGCTGCTAGCAGTGAGAATGGAGTCCCATGCGGCTCATATAAAAAATTCTATTTACTTTGAAACCCCCCGTGACCCAACCTCCTTCCATGACAAATGCCCCTTGTTCCCCTTCATCAATACCAAATAACATGATTTCGAATTGATAATTTTCCCTGGCCATGATTGTGTCATCCCCTGTCAGTTCTTGAAGTACAGTGCACTAAGCACTTCCTGCACCAATTCCACTTCCCAATGAGTAAGTTCCATATAATTCAATTACCCTGACAACATATAACTTCTTCCACCAATACCTGCATGCTGCATGGTTTAGAGGAATTTTAACTAACTCTGATTCTATTTCACAGCTCCACTCCTCACCTCAATTTGTATGAATTGCAATCAATTAGGTGATAAAAATATTAGGGTAAATTGCAGCTAGTATCCCCAACTTTTGACTTCATTTACACTTGTATCCTCAGTATTTAATTATTGGCATCCATCACCCCAGCCTTTTATATGATTAGCAACTAATGCCCTCGTGTCTTTATATAATTAGCAGTCAATGCCCTCATATGAGGGCATTGGTTGCTAATCCAATAAAATGTTGGGGTGATGGATGTCAAGATTTAATACTGAAGATACAAGTGCAAATGAAGTCAAAGGTTGGGGACACTAGCTGCAATTTACCCAAAATATTAAGCCTTTCCAAAGAACATCATTAGGCATACACAACTTTGAAGTCCTCCGTGACTAGACTTGTACACATACACCACCCCCACCCCCACCCCCACCCCCACCCCCACAAATAAACCCGGTACAAGAGATTTCCACCTAAGTGCTGATTGAATGCATATCCTCTTCTTCCCGTCAAAACTCCCTTCTAGATATGGCAAGAAAACAAAGATCCGCTTCCCCTTCTCACAAAAAGCTTCTTGGAAATTCCAACTCAACAACGTATTCAAATATCAGTAATGGACACAACTCCTATCTTACCCTGCTAACTTCCTCGCAAACCTCTCCATATATCATATATATAGACTATACAGAACAAAAAAGAGAAGTGTTGATACATTGAGTAACATTCCCTACCTTACAATCAAAAACAGAGCATGCTTGCAGAGATTTTGGCACCTCTATAAAGTTCCAGTGCAACTGAAAACATCCTCAACAATGGAAAACATCCTCAATTTTTAAATAAACTATATGCATCATCATTTTCATCTTCGTCTCTTTTCAATAGGACCCCAAAACCATGATATCTGCATAATATAAACATTAGTCCCAAACACTCACTGTCAAAACAAAATTCTACATCCTAACCTTCAAATTCTACCAAATATGAATACTGTTCTCTGTCCATGACTCTTCTAAATAGCTTAGGCAGCCAATCTTTTGGTGCTTAGAAAACCCTCGTGCAGCTGCAACATATGCAAGCCTAATTACTTCCCCTCGTCCTTCTGTGAGATTATTCCAAATTCTCATTGCATTCTAGAGAGTGATAAGAATTCTTTCATTCAACATATTACAGTCTAATACTTAGACACCACACTGTAAAACATTATATTAAGGAAATCAAGAGTCAATCCACAGCTTAATTACGCAACCACTCCAGTACTCGAATTCAACTGAATTCTACGGTTGAATGAAAAATTCACACTAAAATTAGAGTTTAGCAGAAACTCAAATTACCATCTACATGCAGCTTACTTAAACAGTAAATTAAAAAATAGTTACCTTGCCAGACACTGATTTTGAGGGCTTCTTTATTGAGTCCTTTGACATAGTTCCCCAAATACCTCTGCAACAAATACGCCACCTGATCCTCCAACATCTTTCCGATTCCTCAATCTCCTACTTCACAAGTAATTTACATATGGATGCGGGATGCCTACACAGGTATACATACATGTACATACATATGAATTCTGCGTGTTTTCCAATTTTGGGAGAAAATGGTAGAAGAAATGGCACGAAAATAGAATTAATTAATTAAAATAAATTAAAAAAGCGTCTTGAAGTTTCTTGCTAGTAGCGAAATCCAGAAACCGATGCCACGTTGACTGCAATTTGGACTGATTGAATAAAGGGCTAAAAACTCGCCATAGGTCACTAAATTTTGAGCAAAATTTCATTTTAGTTCGATTTTTTTTAGCACAGTACTAAAATTGCAGTTTACTTCAAAATTTGAACCTTAGTGGAGCTTGTTATTGTGTAATAAACTCATCTTTTATCTTGTAAAAGTCGTGCTCACATACAAGATCGTGAAAAATATTACACTAGTACAATGTTTTGTATTAAAAATTTGAGTATTTAGAGCTTAAAATTCTGCTAGTTAAAGTCAAAATTAACAATTAATTTTAACCACACGTTTTGTGGGACTCATAACTTTTCAATTATACATTTCATCAACTTTTCTACTAAAAAACATCGCCAAACGAGCGCTAAAAGTACGAATATGTATCGCTATTCAGCACATGTAGCAAACTATCACATAAGAAAATCAAATAGGGCCGATTTATACAAGTTTGCTACTACGAGTCTATACTCGAATCAGTAATTAATAGAAATTTCAATAAAAATTTATTGACTTGGTTAATTGACGATTTACTGCTCCCTTTCAATAGCATATGCACATGCTTAATTCAAAATCCATAACTAATTATCAAATCCTAGAAAAAAATCGAATATTAAATTCTTCCTCTTTTGAGTTTAGTTTGAACCTATTCCAACAACAACAAGAACAATGAACGTATTATTGCTGTAATATCTACATTTTCTTAGAATTCACTTTATGTTGGCTTCTTGAGCATATATTGAACAAGGAATATTTAAAATAATTTCTTTTCATTTCATGATGAAAAAATTGAAACTACAGTACAAGTACAACTGGGAAAAAAAAAATTTGAGTGACTAAAATGTAATTTCGTTCAATTTTGGGTGCCTTAGTGTTTTTTACCCATTATAAGGGGTCTTTTAGTAGTTTGTAAACACGAGAAAATATCCGAGGGTATAATAGTCCATTTAAGTTCCCGTGACGTTGTCTATTGAATGACTAATGTGGGGTATAATAGTCCATTATGAAAATAATGTTTCTTGCTCTTCCACCGTTCCACGTAGTTGTGAAAGTCGGTGAAGGGAAGAGTCACGTGACGGTCATGTGATGAATTATGACCATTTGGCGGGTCCTGATTGGTGGAAGCTATGTATTAAACTTGTGAAACTGGAGTAGTGGAGTGCAACTCAAAGAAACCACTATCTTTTGCTTATCACAAGATATTTCTTTTTTATTATTTTACTTTTCAAAATTCTTTTAAGAGTGACAGTGACGAAATAAATTTATCGATTCTATTCATAATTTTTGTTTAATTTTAATTAAAAAATTAAAATCAACAATTACATGTATATATTTTGCATCAACTTGATGAGAGGGTCGACTTCACTCATTAATATTATTAGATATTTATCAACTTCTAAAGAAGAAAAATGATATTTTAACGAAAAGCTAAGATGGCTTTTAAAATAAAGCATTTCAAAAGAATCATTCATTTGATTTGTTCCTTGCGTCAGCTTCAATTATCAAGTTGATTGAAATATTCTTCTTTTATTTCGTCTCAAATAGAATTCCATTAAAATTATAAATATGTTGTTCTTTAACTCAACTTAGTTATGAGTACGTTTGGCTAGAATTATAAGTTGATCGTGTTGTTAAAATTGACATGAACGATCGAAAAAAACAGAAAATAGAAATGTAGAAACATGGTGAAGCCATGTATGTATAACAAATCTCCTTAAGAGAGATTTCTTCCCCGCAAATGTGCGAACAGGATGAATAGACGTCTGTCTCTCAAGATACGACACTTCTTTCAAAATGGGTATTGCATTATATCGACCTTGTCGGTCGAACCAAAATATTAATTGTACTCTTCTCGAATGGAATAAAAAATATGAACTTTAAGAAATTGCACAAAACTAATTTGAATGGAAATTTGTTCAAAAATGACGTGGACGGGATTTTGTTGAGGGGTGAGATTTTATAAATCAATAATTCAGAATTGATTTGGAATGTGAAAATTGAATTTAGGGGTTCATATTTATAGAATTTGATGTGTCTCTTTGAATGAGTGTGTGCCTCTTCGTGAATAGGTGCAATATTTGGTCTAAATAATATGAGACATTAGATCGCACAATTTTCATATTTTTAGGTAATCGATGGTTCAATCCGTATAAGGACTTGATAAGTTTACCAACTTTATATTACTATCCTTTCACTTTGAAACCTCCTGGTTGTTCCACCATTTAAGAATACAGAATATCTCTTTTATTAGGGGACACATTTTCAAAAAATTCGACATCAATAATAGTATTGACATAAATGTCAATTATGTTAGATTTATGCACAAGAAATCTGTAAGCACTACTATTAATTGCATATCCGATAAAAGAGCAATCAATAGTTTTATGACCTAATTTAAACCTTTTAGGAGGTGGAACAGCCACTTTTGCTAATATATCCCCACACTTTCAAGTATTTGTATGAAAACATTCTCTCTTTCCATAATTCATAAAGTATCGAACCCATTTTTTTAAAAGTAACCCTATTTAGAATAAAGTTAGTAAATATAATTGCTTCCCTCGACAAGCTTTCTTGTAATCCAAAACTAATAAGTATAGCATTAACCATGTCTTTTAAAGTTCTGTTTTTCCTCTCAACAACTCCATTTTGTTGAGGAGTGTATTGAGTGGTTGTTTGATGAATAATCTCAAACTTAGTATATCATTCATCAAATAGTAACGAATCATATTCACTGTCTCTATCGAATCTCAATATCTTGATTGTCTACTAAGTTGATTTTCAACTTCATTTTTATAAGTGATAGAAGCATCTAATGTCTTATTTTTACTACTTAATAAGTATATATAGCAATATTTAATGTGATCATCAATAAACGTGATAAAATATTTTTTACCACCTAGAAATTGAACAAATTTTAAGTCACAAATATCATTATATGTACCAAACATAATAGTTCACTACTCTTTTCAGTTATATTAAAAGGCTTTTTTAACAAATTTTACTTCAACACAAATCTTACATTTATGTTTGTCTTCTGTTTCAAGTTTATGTATAAGTCCTAAACCTACTATTTTTCTTAAAGAAACACTATTAACGTGTTCTAGTCTACTATGCCATAAAATGGAAAACTTAGGCAAGTAAACGAAAAAATCAACTTTATTAATAACTTGTGGTTACAAATACTTGAATTTCTTGTCTACAACAGCAACATTGGTCTTAAACAAACCATCTAGTAAATAACACTTTCCAACATATATGTCTCCTTTAGTAAGTATAAATTTATCATACTCAAATACCATTTTAAAGCACTTCTTAATAAGAATAGACCCAGCGTCAATTCTTTCTCGGATGTGAATTTCAGAATAATTTTTCCAAATCCTTCAATTTTAGACATTGCTGAATTGTCCATGTAGACATACTCGTCATGATCCAATTTCTTGTATTCTGTGATCAGTCCATTTGTCTGCACAAATGTGTCTAGTGACTCCTGTGTCTACCCACCAATCATTGGCATTTGATACAAAGTTAACTTTAGAAACAACTGCAGACAAATTCATGTCGGCAACATCTGTAGAAATTTTATCCACTTCTATTATGTTGGCTTAGGGGGTTTCTTCTTGTGTATCTTTCTTTTCTTGGCAATCCCTTGCATGATGTCTTGGTTTTTCACAATTATAACAGTCCCCTTTGATCCATTTTGCATCGTTGCTTTTTCCTTTGTTCTTAGATGAGTTCGGGCTCTTCATTTTCTTGTTCTTAGACCCAGAATCTTCCACCATGTTAGCTTTTGCTTCCACATTTCGCACATAATTTTTATTTTCTACAGCCATAATGTCTTCTTCTATTCGAAGTCGAACAATCAGATACTCCATTATCATCTCCTTGCACTTGTGTTTGAAATAGTTTTTTATTTCTTCTCGATCATAGCAGCAATCTGCAAAAACTCACCCAATGTCACGCATTCTGCCTCAATGTCATGAGGGTGAATCTACCTCTTGAACCTGACTCATGACTATCTTTGAATCGATTATCTTGAAATCCAAAAATTTGCCGACAATAAATTTCTTAATCCCGACATCTTCTGTTTTATACTTTTTGTCAAGAGAATACCACAATTCCTTAGCTATCTTGTAGAACAGTACACATTATACAATGTGTTGTCCAGCCCTTTGATAATATAGTTGCGGCATAGGAAGTCTGCATGTTTCCATGCTTTTATGGCCAACTGTGTATTTTTATCGGCAGCATTTCCCTTTGTTTGTGCAGGGCACTCTTCACACAAAAATTTAACCAAGTTCAGCATTGTTAGATAAAACATTATCTTTTGTTGCCAACGTTTGAAATCCGTGCCGTTGATTTTTTTCGGCTTTTCATGTTAAGATGCTGGCGGCGTGACAAATTGATTGTACCTCATAACTCTATCCAATCTCTCCACTAGTATGCTCAGTTGTACTAGTCATCTTTCTATAAAAATACAATTACAAGAAAATTATATCAATATTTAAATATTGAAAACGTGTAAATGAATTAAGTTACAAAAGTAACAAAATCTGTCTCAAAATTATTGTCAAAATTGACAGGAACAAACGAGAAAAACAGAAAATAGAAATGTAGAAATGAGATGAAGCAGCGTATACCGTAGCAAATCTCCTTAAGATAGATTTAGTCCCCTGCAAAGATACTAACATGATCAATGGACTTCTATCTTTCAAGATTCAACGCTTCTTTCAAAATCAGTATTGTACTATACCAACATTATCAGTTGAACCAAAATATTGATTGTACTCTTCTCGAATGGAATGAAAACATGAACGTTAAGAATTTGTGCAAAACTAATTGGAACAGAAATTTGTTCAGAAATTATGTAGACAGAATTTTGAAGAGGGATAAGAATTTATAAATCAATAATTCATAATTAAATTGGTTAGTGAAAATTGATTTAGGGGTTCTTATTTATAAAATTTGAAATATCTCTTTGAATGTGTGTGTGCCTCTTTATGAATATATGCACCATTTGATTTAATTAATCTGAGCACTTAAATCGTATCATTTCATATTTTTATGTAATTCAAATTAAATTATGAATGAATGTGTCCATTCACCAATTATGAATGAATGTGTTCATTCATCGTACTCATTCACCAATTACATATTTTTTATTGGAAACTTTTTCAATTCAACCAAAATTAATTGTAATGGACTAATGGTCCACATCATTAAATATAATACATTTAATGATTTAATCCTACAAAATTCAATTAGTTCCAACAAATTAAACTAGCTTATAAGAATTTTTAATAAAGTACTTATTTTACTTATAAACCACAGCCAAACATTGATTGCATTTTTGGATGAACAGTAGATTGCGTTTTTTTGAGGTTATTTGTACTTTGTACTCTAAATTGCATTTCTTCATTTTACAAAAAGAACATTTAAAATGTATTTCTTTATTTTAGAGTATAGCCGAACAAAGTCTATTGTAAATTGGAACTAAATGGGAAATTATTCAAAAATCAAAGTATTCGTGCTGCGCCATTAAGGTAATGTTTTTTTTTTTGAGACAGTGTGATAGTAGATGTTACAAGTAGTAATGAATGTGTGTTTATTCTTATTTTTTTTATTTAAATCGTGTAAAAATAAATTTGTTAGATGTTTTTTTTTAAAGTCAAAACTATAGATAATAGATAAATACTATACATAACACAAAAGTGCATCAAATCATTAAAAAAATACACTTTCATGTATTGAGTGTTACTTTTTTTTATGACGTCTAATACCCCTAAATAATATTTATTTGACAAAATTACAAATGTACGATATCGTCACAAATAGTAAAGTGGATGTGAATTCAGTATCAATCCCACGAGAATTGTATTATTAATTACTAATCTAAATTATTATAATTGTTATTTGAACAAATTAAAAACTCAATTGGTTCGATGATTTTAACTAAAAACTAAGCAATTAAAAGAGTTGGTTGGAATCAATAAAAAATATATTAGGACTTCACAATTTCACTGTTTAATTTTGACTATCATGTTATGACATTATTTTATTTGTGTTAACGATGAAATTCATCTTGAATATTTAACAATCCCTCTAGTAAAATCAAACATGTTGACCTCAAAAACGGATAATATTTCTTAAAACCAGCTGTCAAGGTGGAAGCGAGAGGAATGTGGAGGCGAATAGAGTCACCCTTATTCTCTCGTGAAACGGACAGGGTGGTTGGAGAAAATATATAATATTATGCTTATACAAGATAAATCTATGCAATTAGTGTAAAATTTGTAACATTTTCTTATAAAATTTCGCCATCTATTTATATGGGACTCTTAAAAGGTAATTTACTCTTTTAACTTTTATGATTTGACGCTCTCTTTGATATTTATCCATCATTAGGGTCTAAGGAATGATTTTTCTTTTTTTGGAAGCCCAAAAGCAATTTTTAAAGAATAAAAATGATTTTGGTTAAATTTGTGGTTGTTTGACTAAAGTTAATATGCACTTTTAGACTAAAAAAAAAAGATAGCTTAAAAAAACTATTTTAAATAAACTCAAAATTTGAGCTTATTTAAAAAGCTATAAATGAGCTTTTATAGAAGTTGCAATTAACATTTAATGAAATTTAAAATTTTACAAAATTATCATTAATACATTAAAAAATCATTAATACATTAAAAAAAATTCTATGTAAACCAATTAATATATTTATATAAAGTGAGAAATACATGTTGTCGTGTTAAATAATATAATGCAAATATTATGTTTTTGATTTAAATAAATTAAATTTAAGCAATATAATCTATACTAAAATAATTGTGTTACCATAATTTAATTAAGATATTAATTTTAATAATTATTATAGGATATAAAAAAAGTACTTTTACAATTAATTATTGTTTAATCAAATAAATATAAAGTTTATACAAAAATACTTTTATAGTTATGCAGCCAAATACTGAATGTAATATTTACAGCACTTTTTGAATTCACATCAAACAGTCCACAATTTTTTAACAAAAATTATACTCACAACAGTTGTGTCAGACGAACTTTAAGTCCTAAGACAAGTAGTATTTTGTCTAAATTGTTATGTATGTCGAAGTCTAATTGGTTCCATTAGCATATGTATTGTCTACTAGTAGGACTTAACCGCTAGATTGAAAACTCGTAAACACGCTTGGACGTGGAGCCTGTTTAAGGAGCTATTTCTTGAGAAGTAGTTTCCAATCTACGTCCTGAAAGAGGTTGAGTTTCTAGTCCTGAAGCAAGGATCAATGCTGGTTGAATACGAGATGAAGTTCGAACAACTGTCATGTTTCGCTTCGTCGTTGGTAGATACCGACGTGAAACCGACAAGATGCTTTGAGCAAGGCTTGAGAGATGATCTCAGGCAGGCCGTAGTGATCTTTGAACTAGGTACTTACCATAAAGTTTGGGAAAAAGCTCAGTTAGCTAACTTCATAGAATTTCAGTAATGGTGGTAAACATCAGTCTAGGCAACCAAAGAAATGCAAATAGGAGGATAACAAAGCTAAAGGAAACCAGAGCTTTGCGTAGAAGAGCAAAGTTGGCCAACTCAGAATAACTACCAAGAGTTCCCGATTTGTAGTAAATGTCAGAAGCATTACGATGGGGCATGTCTTATGAGAACTAATGTATACTTCAAGTGTAGATAGGCCATATGGCTATGAATTGTCAAAAGAAATCGCAGCAAAAGTTAGGAAATCTATCTAAGGGACATGTTAGAGTTTATGTGCTTACACAGCAAGTGGAAGACAAGGACCCAACATGTTGGAAGGTAACATCCTCATATCCAGTGTACTTGTTTACATTTAATTAGATTCAGGTGCCACCCATTTCTTTATATTTCTCAAGTTTGTGCATAAATTGAATGCTATTAGTGAACCTACAAGTACTCCCTTAGAAATTGATACCCTTTCTATAAACATATTGAACACAAATTACATGGTTAAGACAGCTAGAATAAAGATTGACGGTAGGGCATTCTAAACGAACTTATATGTCTTAAACTTGCACGAATTTGACGTGATTTCAGGCATGGACTGGTTGTCCAAGAATCACGCGACAATTTGATGCTTTTGAGAATGAAATGATTTTTCAATGGCCCAGAGAATAATAACTTCGATTATCAGTGACCAAAATGACACCCCTACCCTACGTCATTTCTACTATAAGTGTCAATCCGGGCCAGGCGGGTTGGGTTGGCTTGCATCCGATGAAGCCTGGTGACGACTCGCGTTAGAAAAAGTCTGCGCCATGGCAGGTTAAGGGCCAGGTCTACCCAGTCCACAAAAATTGAATACGATCCCGACCCACCCATCAGCTCATCCGGATCAAGCCCATGTGGGCCGCGATTCGACCTAGTTCGGCCCGTATGAATGATTTTTTTTTTTAAATTACTACAAAAATTTACCAACTTATTGTACTTTAAAAAAATGTTTACATTTATAGCAAAAAAATGTGTTAAATTACTAAATAAAAAATAAATAACAATGTTTACATTTTTTTTAATTATCAAGCGGGCCATCGGCTGAACCATCTGAGTCGACGGTCCAGCGTCCTCGGCCAGTGACCAGCCCACCCGAGTTCTGCATATATTTCTAAGCCTCATTACAGGATGGCATGAAAAGAATTGTAGGAGTTGAAGGTACAGTTAGATGAGTTGTTGGCGAGGAGATTTATTCGACCTAGTGTATCGTCGTGGGGTGTACCAGTGTTATTTGTTAAGAACAAAAATAGGTTGATGAGGATGTGCATTGACTATCGGAATTTAAACATGATCACTATCAAGAACAATTATCACCTTCCTAGGATCGAAGACTTGTTCGACCAATGTTGAGGTGCAACAGTATTATTTAAGATCGATTTAAGGTTTGGCTACCATCAATTCATGGTCAAAGCTAGTGATGTCTCGAAGACCGATTTTAGAACTCGGTATGGTCACTACGAGTTCTTAGCTATGCCGTTCAGTTTGACTAATGTTCCCATAGTATTCATAGACTTAGTGAACCGTGTATTCCATGAATATCTCGATCAACTTGTAATCATGTTCATCAATGATATTTTGATATACTCAAGGAGTGACAAAGAACATAAGGAACAATAGATAATCGTGTTGGAATCATTGAAGAATGAGAAGCTTTATGCCAAATTCAAGAAGTGTAAAATTTGGCTAGAGCAAGTGGTATTCCTTGGACACGTTGTCACCATCTGAGAAATAGAAGTAGATCCAAGAAAATTGGAAGAAATACTAAATTGGTCGAAGCCAACCAATGTAAGGAAGGTTCATAGTTTGCTAGGTCTAGTAGAATACTATATGCGGTTTAATGAAGGATTTTCCAAGATATCAGGACCACTAACACAATTGACTCGTAAAGGTACAAAGTTTGAATAGGTAGAGAAATGTGAAAGCAGTTTCGAGAAGTTGAAACAGATGTTGGTTTAACACGCTAGTGTTGACTATACTTGAAATCAAAAGGCTTTGTGATTTATAGTGATGCATCCAAGTAAAGTTTGGGATTTTTTTGATGCAACAAGGCAAGGTAGTTACCTATATGTCAAGACAATTTAATCTTTATGAGCAAAACTACCATACGCATGATTTGGAACTTACCACGATAGTTCACAGTTTAAAAATTTAGAGACATTACCTCTACAGAGGTAAATGTGACATTTATATGGATCACAAAACTTGAAGTACATTTTCACTGAAAATGAACTGAATATGAGGCAACATAGATGGCTTGAGTTGGTAAAAAATTATGATTGTGAAATGCATTACCATTCAGGTAAGGTAAATATAGTGGCAAATGCCATGAGTAGGAAGACTACAGGCCACGTAGCGATGTTGACCGCACAGAGATCTATATAGAAAGAATTCGAAAGACTAAGTCTCAAGTTAATTGCGACCCTGATCGACGTTGTTTCTCAAATTTAGCACTATTAGTTCGATCAATGCTCCGTGATCAGATTAAGATTATCAGAAATGTGATCAATCACTCAAGTATATTAAAAGCGAGATTGATGCAAGAAACAAAAGGAGTTGTCTATAGCCGATGACAAAATATTGTATTATTAAAGATGTCTGTGCGTTCCTAACTTCTATAAATTGAAGAAGAATATTCTAGAAAAAACTCATTCTACTCCTTATTCGTATATCCAGATGGTACAAAGATGTATCATAACTAGAAGATGATGTATTGGTAGAAGAATATGAAGAGAGAAATAACTGAGTTGGTTGAGAAGTTTCTTATATGTCAGCAAGTGAAAGTCGAACATCAGCAAACTTCAGGGTTATTGGAATCACTAGAAGTCCCGGAGGGGAAATGGGAACAAGTGACGATGAATTTTGTTGTTGGTTTTTCAAAGTCAATAACAGGACATGATGCCATTTGGGTTATCATTGATCAACTCTCCAAGTCAGTTCACTTTATGCAAGACACAAACACACCCTTTATACAATACATAAACACACAATCTTATTCTTATCTTTAGAATAAAGAGAGAAAAGAGAAAGGATTTTCTAATCTCTTCAAGTGATATTATTTTATTTCGAGTTTCAAGCAAAAATAAGTGTAGCTGCATGTGGTTATAAATTATGTTCATATTCCAGGTTTCGGAACTATTATGTTATGGGTCCAATATATATGAATTAAATGGACTTGATTTAAGTAGCGCTATGCACGAGAACTAATACCACCTAAGTTCGGTTTTTAATTCTCGTGTCTCCTTATGCATGTTATGAACCTCCCAAGTTGTTTATGAATTATAATTTGCACTCACTTATTGGAATTTTTAAAACCCTTTAAGCTTCTCCCTTCACGCAACTAAGGATCAAGAAGATCAAAACGAGGAGGTGGCTTGCGGTGGTTGAACCCCTTTAAATTATTACTGTTTCTGTATTTAAGTCCTTTCAAATAATATTTTTGGGACATGATACCCTTTTCGTTTGTTAAGTATTTTATGAGATGTTATTGAAAAATAATTTTTTTTAAGTTGTGCTATATGATTCTAACTTTTACGTAGTATGTTAGTGGCACCCGGCTCATAGAACACGAGGCGTCACAAGTGGTATAAGAGCAAATGTCTACCTTCATGTAGACTTTGCTAAATTATTTTTAAATTTTTAATCTATTTAAATTATTTGAGGCAAAAAAATGTGTGTTTGTTTTAACGACTACGGATATTTCTCAACAAACCTTTCATTTGGTAGATTGTATATATGCTAACGCGCACAGAATATTCCCTGAGCGAGAAGCTTGTAGGAAAAAGTCTGTGGTCGTTACATTAAACAGTCTACAAGGAAAAACTTTTTATGGCTCTGATCATAGTTGCCCTGGATTGGGACTTGCCTTTTTTATATTATGTGTGATGCTAGTGACTACGATATATGAGTAGTTTTGGGACAACGTAGGGATTGCATGTGATCTAGTATGATAGCCAAACTTTTCCATGTGCTCAATTGAACTATGCTATTACTGAGAATTATATGTGGTGGTGGTGGTATTTTCTTTTGATAAATTTTGGTTTTATATCATTGGCTCTAAAGTAATTGTCTATATGAATCATTTAGTTCATAAGGACTTGCTAGATAAAAAAATATGTCAAATCGAGATTGATTAGGTGAGTTCTTCTTCTTCTTCTTCAAGAGTTTGATTTAGAGATTTGAAATAAAATGAAACCAAAAATCTTGTTACTGATCATCTATCTTATGCTCGAGCAATTCAAAGAGATACAAGATAGAAAATGGAGAGATTATAATATATTTCATGGATGTGCACATTCTATAGATTTCCAAAGTATTGTGGTACATCGATTATGTACATTATCTTGTGAGACTTCTCTTATCAACAACGGAAAAATTCTTCGTCGATGTTAAGCACTACTTTTGAGAAAATCCAATATTATTCAAGAGGAGGCCGGATCATATTATTTGACAATGTGTACCCGAAGATGAAATGGTAAAGATATTAGAGCATTGCAATTTCACCATATGGTGGCCATTTTTGCGGTTCTAAAGTTGTAAATCCTTCAATCGAGTTTCTATTGGTCTACATTGTTCAAGAATGCCACACTTTTGTAGTCACATGCGAGCAATGTCAATGGAGTGGAAATATCTCTAACATAAATAAAAACCAATCAACAACATTTTAAAGGTCGTCTATTTGATGTTTAGGGGGGAGGGTGGCATAAACTTCATGGCACCATTCCCATCTTCATTCTCAAATCAACATATCATCGTGGCAGTGGGCTATGTTTCAAAGTGGGTAGAAGTGGTGGCATTACCTGCCAATGATGCTCGTGTTGTCATAAACTTCATGAAGAAGCACATTTCCACATGATATAAACACCCTGAACAATCATTAGTGACATAGGCAAAAAAAATTGTAACCGTCGATTTGACTTACTCTTGACAAAATGTGGAGTGAAACATTAGGTAGAAACTACATACTACTCTCAAACTATTGGCCAAATGGAAATCTCAAATAGAGTTGAATCATATCCTTATGTTAACGGTGAATGCGTCGAGAAAGCATTGGAGTTAGATGATGCATTGTGAGCTTAGCACACTGCTTTCAAGACACCAATTGAAATGTCCCTCTATCGGCTCATTTTTGGGAAGCGTGTCACTTACCATTCGAGCTTCAGCTTCATGCCTATTAGGAAATTAAGGCATTAAACTTCAATTTGAAGGGGGCTAGTGATAAAACGTTGTTGCAATTAAATGAGCTAGATGAATTCAGCCTCGACTCATATGAGAATACTCAAATTTATAAAGAGAAGACAAAGATATGACATGATAGACACATTTTGAAGTGAGAATTTACAATTGGGCAACAAGTAATTTTTTATAAATCTCGGATTAGGTTGTTTCCAAAAGACTATGTTCTCGGTGGTTGAGGCTATTCACGATTGTTTAAGTATTTCTACACATGACGGTTAAGCTTCATCACGATGACAAAGGAAATTGCAAGGTCAATGAGCAAAGGTTAAAACCATGTTTGGAGGATGACTTTTCCAAACTTACTCCAAACCACATTCATACATGTAAGCACTTTTTCTTCCCTAACACACACGTGTACACTAGCAATATCAAAACTTTATAGACACTAATGTGAAAGTTCACACCAACAAAATAAATACGATATATATATATATATATATATATATATATATTACATATTCCGTCAGTATATTAATGTACACAAAAAATTGGAAAGCATGGAGTTTGAGATTATCAAGAAGAAAAACAAAAGAAAATGAGTAAATCATCACTTACATATGTGTTGATTAAAAGATAACAATCAATGCATTTTAGAGTTGCTTATCGAAGTTCGAATTTGAACTCAAGAAATATGAAAAGACTTGTTATCATAAATTGATACGTCGAATAAGAGGTCAACATTTACAATTGAATGAATTAAATAATTTAGTAAATTGGTTTCTATGAATGCATGAAGGCTAGTATTGGAATAGTTTAAATATATATGAGATAAATCGTTTATAGAATATTCTCATCTCATGCGAACTTCAATATACTGTAGATATAGATATAGATATTCTCTTTTTTGCGGGTTTAGAAAGTTTACACTTGTGAAATTTAACGACATATATAGTATTATTCTTTAACATATCAAGCTAAATCAACTAGCATAAATATTTTGGTTATTATATAAAATAAGTAAAGTAATACTCTTATAATAGTAGTGTACATGTTTACCAATAATATTGGTTTAAATTTGTAATATTTATTCTTAAGTCGGGACCTATATAAAAAAACAATTTAGAAGGGAGGTTGAATAAGCAGTGTCCAAAATTTTAACTCAGATAGATAAATATTAAGTGCAGTGTATAAATTTAGATTAAGACCAAACTTGCCCAGGTCGGTTCACCATTTAGTCTTGACCGGAGTGTGACTGATGAAATTTTAGTATTGTAATACAAGCCTAAATAAGAACACAAGTAAATAACAAGTATATGCAGCCGTTAGCAACAATTACAACGTGTGTAACGGGTATCAAAATGTATATCACTTCCTCAAAATACATGTCACGTTTTCCCCTCGTATCAACAATTATGCCTAACATAACCCTACAAGATTAACATGTGGCATGACATGTTCTATTATCAACAAGGCAGGGATAACCTCAAAGCATGTATAGATGTTGTCTATGTTGGGCATCCCATGCTACATGCTCTCCTACCAAATAATCACAATTGTCAAGAACAACATCCATAGAATCCATTACCCATCGAAACCCATATTCTCCTAAGAATATGATATAATTCAAACATGGGTATATATATGAGGGTCTGCACTGGGCTCTCGCCATATGGTATTTTATTTAGAATTTTTGGTGAAAATTACACCCACTACTTACACTTTTTAAAATAATTATATTCTTACAAACTTATTCATTCATTATCAAAAATACTGGCCGAAATATATTATTTTAATAAATGAAACAAAAACAACTACTATAAAAATTAACAACCGTTTACAACATCGTTCTTAATTCTTGCACACATTTTGTAGAACAATTCCTAAATTATAGTTAATCCTGTATCCCAACATTTATGATATTTTCTTTTTTGAAATTTCATTCCCAAACATTTATGGTATTTTCCTTTATAACATCTTAAATCCCAACATTTATGTTATCTTCTTTTATAGTCTCTATACCTACAAATAAATGTGAATTGTAAATAATCAGTTAACAAATCAAGCTAACATTATATCAGATTAGTAGATTGAACTGAATAATAAAGCTTAAACATGGGAATAATAACATGCAACGTCAAGGAATGGTATGTAATAAAATATATTTTTTGTAACATGAAACGAAAATAAGTTTAGTGTGAATATAATAACATAAATCGGCATGGAACGGAATGTAACAGCTACTAAAGGGAAAATGAAATTAAAATGTAATAGTCAATAAGAATATTTAACATTTATCAGTACCACTTAAAAGGAAATTGAGGTGTAACATCCATTGAAAATGCGTAATATTTAACATTACCATAAAAAAGAAAATTAAAATATAACATCCAATGCAACTAATGTGAATAGACAATCTCATATTTTACATCAGGGTATTGAACGCGATTAAATCATTTGCTGATTTTGTAACAATTAATCCATTCTGTCATTCAAACAGATGTATCATGAAATCAATTGACAAATATGTAACAACGAATTCTACATTACATATCCAATAAAAATCAACATCGAAATAAGTAGTCAAAGCAACATAATGTAAATTAACAATTAAAATCTTTGCAATAGATAATGGAATGTAACATTACAAGCATTTTTTAGAAAACAAATTGAATGTGACACAATCATTTGTTGAAACTGTAACATTTTTATCCTAACATCAATGGACTACAAATAACAAATAATGATACATATTCAATATCATATCATTTAACATAATATATATTATGTCACGTAATACAATGTAACATAATTATTTGACATATTTGTAACATAATTATTCAAACATGATTTCTTTTAACAGATAAAATAACATTAAATATTACATACTCGTTAAGACAACAGTTTTACATCATATAACTCAATAAATATTTTTAAACGTAGCAACATATAACATAATACAACCATCACAATATACCCATAAACCATGAACTTGTAAAAAATTGAGTGAAGCAGATTATCATGGAACGGATTGTTGAATTGAATACAACTAACCTTATGTTACATAATCTCTGTAAGAAATAGTATGTGTATATATAAATGAAAAATATTGTACGTACTGTCACCGATTTTTTGTGTTCGGACGAAGAACAAAGATTTTAGGAGAGTGTTTTTTTTTTTTTTTTTTGCCAATAGATTAATTAGTATTATCATAGGATGATAATAATCGCAATTTTAGATTATAATAAAAAAGATAAAGCAATATTTGATTACAATCAAGTGCCTTTTTTTAAGAATCAGTTACACTATTTCCAAAAATTAAATAATAACATTAATAAAAAAAAATGAATGTTTAACCAACAGTATTTTTAAAATATATGTTACATAAATGGTTTTCTGTAATTATTTTCAGAAATTAACTTATTTGGGTAAAAATTTCTTTTGTTTTAACAAAAAAATTATAGCTCGACCCAAAATTAAAAATAACTCACTAACCACCATTTTTAATATTAGCTCACTCTCAGCCTAACTTCTTAATGAGTCAAATTTTAACCTGAATCATTTCTCCAACTCACCTGACCGAATTCCCAAAGATAAACCCCTGCAATTCATCAATTATGCAACAAAATCACCAATTTGGATTTTGGACCAGAAGAAAATCTCCTTAGCAAGACGACCACAGCCAACCACCTCTACAGACTAATCTAGGTTTTTTTTTTTTTTTTTACTTTTTCCAGCATCTTGGATTTTTTTCCCGTTTAGTTGATAATCTATAATTCAATATGATTATTGACTTGTTGTTGAGTAATGAATAACGATGATTAATTGATTTTGAAAAATAATTTTAATAAGCAGAAAAAGAAAAAAAAATTGCTTATTATTAGAAATTATTATGGGTTTCTAGTTGTATATCTTAAAGGCAAAATGTTGGTAGTTCACTCTTAAATTTGACTTCTAATGGTGATATAAATTAATATCTTAACTTTTATTTATTAATGTAGAAGGCAATTAGAATCTTTACGTTCTACCCTTTTCATTGTTTACAACTATATTTAATGGAAACACGCTTTCAAAATTGATATGTATAATTATAAATGAGAATATTGTTCTAGTGATAATAATTCTTTTGTATAATTAAAGAGGAGAATTAAATCAATAATTCTCATTTTTATTATTATCAATTGAACTACTTTTTGTAATTTAACATTCTATTTTGCAATAAATTCAATTTCTATTGCACGTTTTTTTTACCAAGAAATAATATCTTTAATCGAATCAATTACATGTATAATTGTTGATACACAAAATGTTTCCAACATAAAGACCCAAAGAAAGGCCCAAGAAGAAAATCCAAACATAGAGTCTAGGCGAAATTGTTAAGAAAGGAATCGCCCAAAGCATACAAAGAATAGAACGAGCAGAGAAAGGTTTGAGCGAGGAAGGTGATGGGTTTGGACGAAGAAGGTGATAACTGCATCATGCAAGTGATGAAGCGGTTTTTGCGTGACCCGTATATTGCCAACAGGTAAATAAAGCATCATGGGAGGTTACGAAAAGTTATTATGGCCATGATTGTAATAGAAAGTTACTTAGAAGATGTGGTATGAGATAATGGACAGTTATGGACAAAAATTGTGCAAATGGTGATTAATATATAAACAAAGCAAGACAATGGAAAGAAAAACGAGGAAATATCTCACAAGAAATATGTGAATTTACATTCAAGTCTTTTATTCTTTATTTTTCGAATCTAGTAACTTTGTATGCTTGTGCCCCTTGGAGGCATGTTGTGTAATATAATCTTTTAATTATAACACTCCTTGTTGAGACTTTGTCTCAAAAAGTTTTGTTCTTTATACATCGTCTGAATGATGTTTTAATTGTTAACACGAATCCAAATAAAAAAACATGTGAAACAATTTGGCACGCCCAGTGAGACCTTTTGGTGTTGAAAAGATTGGAAGCATCATGTCTCAAAAGAATTCTGGCAAGGAGCCAGCAAACTAGCAATCTGTTCATTCTGTGATCGAATAATTTGAGGGTCAGCAAGGTACTCCGGAGATGGAGAGACCAAGTGCTAGTTGTTATGAATCAATGGCAGAGTTGAGCCATCGTATTGCTGGGCAAATTCACGTAAGACATTGTTGAATAGGTAAGTATGCAAAACATTCATGCTGTAGAAAAACTCACCCAAAATGGAAATAATCATTATGACCATATGGCTAAACAACTCAGTATGTTGAATGATCTTATGAACAAAATAGTAAACCAAGTATGTCAAACGAATCCTTTAAGCCTAATAAGTCATTTCCAAACCAGAAGTCTTGTAGGTAATAGTTCACCAACTATAAACACGAATCAAGGAGTTGAAATACCTCACATGGGACCAGCAATGACCAACGTAGGGGGTGTCGGGACTTTCAACATAGGGGGTAGTCCTAATGTGAGAGAAAATATTCAAAATCTGGGACAAAATGCAACACGCCTAAATGATTGGGCCAAATAATGGTACTTTCGTGCCAAACATAGGACAAAATGTTGTTAGGTCTCAGGCAGTGCCATACGTACACCAACCCATATGAGTAGCTTTTTCATGGTTCATTAATTTTCCAGCAAACTCCGTTCAAACATGGCAGCAATTAGAAAAATTATTTCATCTCCAATTTTATAAAACGGAATCCGAAGTCACTTTGACAGATTTAGCAAATTTGCGTCAAATGTCAAATGAATGGGTTGAATCTTTCCTTCAAAGATTTAAAATGGCCATAAATAAATGTTTCGTACCTTTGTTTGAAAAAGAATTTGTGATGATCACTCAAAGCTGCCTGAATTTTAATTTTAAAAAAAAATTCAAGATAGAGAATTTCCTGACTTGTTTAAACTTAGCACTAGCGTTATAAATTTTGAACGATTGTTGAGAGAAGAGGAACAAATGAAGAATTCTAGTAAGGGAACCTATTATAGAGACCCAAATTTTGATATGCATGCTGTCGACATTAGCCAAGATCAGGCTGAAGCCGAAGTGTATTTGGCCGAATGGATCAAAAGAGACACATATGCGTGCCCTATAATGGCTAAATCAGACATACCTATAAAGAATGAACCTCCAAAAGAAGAAAATACAAAATCTAGAACATTTTCATTCGACATAATATTTGATCGATTATATAAAGATAAGCAAATAAGGCTAAGTGAAAAACACAAACTACCAAACCCTGAGCAAACCAAAGGTAAAAAATATTGCAGATGGCATAATGAATGGTCTCATACGACTAATAGTTGTTTGGTTATCTGTCGTGTCTTGTAGGATGCTATTGAGTTAAGGTGAATCACATTTAAATCTAAGAACAAGATGGCAGTGGATGAAAATCCATTCCCGCAGCCAATAGATGCCAATATGGTCATCTCGAATCTGGATAAGTTTGGTCTTCCAAGATTCAAGTTAGTGGTCGACAATGGTGAGGACGAACCACGTCCCAGTGCATTTGAGCGATTAAAAGGAAAAGCGGTGGTGAATGAAGAAATGAATTTATGTGCTAGATGCCATAAGGAGATTAGTAATGTCACAGAAAGGTTGTATGAACAACAAACTGGTCTAGCTGACGTCGCTAATTTTTGTCCATTTGGAGGGTAGGTAAGATCATTCTATAGAAGAATCCAATGGTCATTACAGGGCATCAAAACATTCAGACCACAACCTCAACGCCCAAATGTTTGGCATTCGTACAATTCTAAAGCGATGAGGGCAATTCCATTTAATGAAATGACCAGAACCAAACGAAGACGTTTCCAAAGAAACTATGGGCAGATGATGAGACAACAGCAGTGTGTGGAACATTCAAAAGATACGATTGAAAGTAGGGTGGAAAATGAAAACGTTCTTGAGGATGAAAAATATGAAGATACAGAGACATCAAAAGAAGGGCTGCTACTAGAAGAATGTGTTGGAAAATCAAAGTTTTAGCACAGAAAAAAGATGAAGATGATGATGATGATACTAGGTAATTAATCACTATTTAGTTTGGCACCATGCCCCCAGTTGTGGCGAATAATTATTTATTGGCCAACGAATTTAAGAATAAAGAACATGATGAAGAGACAATGGAAGAAGATGTTTGCACGTTGAAGTGTGGAGAAGGTACGTCTGCTGAGAATCAATTTGATCACATCAATGACGAAGAGGAAGATGATGGAATGACAGACATAAAATAAGAAATTGATTTGGAAACAAATTGAAGGATCAGAGGAACTTAGTACAATAATCTACTCAAACAATTATACCAAGAAGGTAATTCGGCAGTAGGCTTATTGGGCGAACCATCTGGGAGATCATTCGATTATTATGTTCTATATGGAAAGCCTATAAGAAAGAAAAAGATACCTCAGACGGAGAAATATGGGCCACCTCCTGTAATAGTGCCTCCACCCACAGGTTGGGGTGAACCATCAAAGAATATCGTGCAATTTGAGGAAATAAAGAGAAACCGTGGCAAAGAAATATTGCAGATGGGCTTATCCGACGAAGTTGAGGCAGAAGAAAATAATGAAAAGGTAGAAGTAAACGCAAAGGAAAGAGTTATATTCAAAAAACCATAAGTAAAATTGACTAAGCATCTAAGACCATTGTATGTCAAAGCTTTGGTTAATGGCATTTCAGTTGCCAAAGTGTTCATTGATAATGGGACGGCAATAAATACAATCTCTTACAGAATGATAAAAAAAAGTTTGCAAAATTATGAAAACGACCTGATTCCAACATGTGTGATTGTGACTAGTTTCAATGGATGAGCTATTTCGGCCAAGGATGTAATGTCGTTAGACATAACTGTGGAAAGTACAACAAGACACGGTTTTCTTTATAATAGATGGTCCTACTAGTTATAATATACTGTTAGGAAGAGATTGGATACATGGGAGCTGGTGTGTCCCTTCCTCGCTTCACCAATATTTGGTTTTTTGGAATGAAAATGGTGAAGCAAAAGTCATACAAGCTGATCATAAGCCTTTTCTCGTAGAAGCTAATTCAGTAGAAAGATACATGTATGAGGGAGATTATGGGCCAATTAGGGTGGTTCAAAAAGGAGACGAAATGCAAATAGTGGCGTAGAGCGAAAAGCCATTCTCAATAGACACCCTCACAGAGCTATTCGATCAAATGAGGCCAAATATAGTGGCCATTGAAGAGCCAGTAATTGGCAAGAAAATAGTTAAAGAAGATTAATGAAGAGACAATCACAAAAGAATTTGGCTGAAATTACGGCCTTTAAAGCCAGATTGATGGCTTACAATAAAGAAAGCAAAGAAAAATTTGAAAAAGAAAGAGTAGCGATGTTGTTAAGGGGTAAATTGGCTGTACACGGCCTGGAACATGAGTTACGGAGTGAAATCAACAAGGTAGATTGTTTAGAAGAAGAAGATTTTGTAGAAGAATTGGAGGGCAATTTGGAGAGGATTGCGAAATCGGGATATGCACAAACGCAAGACCCCTTGATAAAGATAAATCTTGGCGACGAAGGAGAAGACTTCTCAACTTTTATCAACCAGTTGTTCGACAAAGAAGTAAGTATTAAATTGATCTCTTTGTTGAAAGAATATAAAGATTGTTTTGCTTGGGAATATAAACAAATGCCTAGTTTATATAGAAATCTGGTAGAACATAGATTGTCCACTAAGCCAAGTTTCAAACCACATAGACAGTCACCTAGACGTTTTGCACCTAATGTGTTACTAGAAGTAAAAAAAGAAATTAAGCGATTATTGAAAGCAGGTTTTATAAGAACAGTCAGATATGTCGAATGGTTATCCAATATAGTACATGTACTAAAGAAAAACAGAAAAATAAGAGTATGTATAGATTTTAGAAATCTAAATATAGCCATTCCCAAATACGTATACCCAATGCCAGTGGTAGATTCTTTAGTCGATTCCACCACGGGATACATAATGTACTCATTTATGGATGGTTATTTTGGGTATAACCAAATATACATAGCCAAAGAAGACATACATAAAACTACCTTTAGATGCCCAAGTATGTGTTATGAATGGTTAGTAATGCCTTTTGGCCCAAAAAATGCTTGGGCCACTTATCAAAGGGCAATGGATTTAATCTCTCATGATATGATTGGCGAATTTATCGAAGTATATGTGGATGACATAGTAATCAAATCGCTTAAAAAAGAAGATCATCTTTGCTAATTGAAACGCTCATTTGAGTGAATGAGACAATGCAAATTGAAGTTGAATCCTTTAAAATATGCATTTGGTGTTAAAGTAGGAAATTTCCTAGGTTTCTTGGTGCACAAAAGGAGAATTGAGCTTGATAAAAATAAAGCAAAAGCCATTTTAGAGGTCAAATCGTCTAACAATAAAAAAGAGTTGCAAAGATTCTTGGGACAAGTCAATTTTTAAGGCGTTTTATCTCTAATTGTGTAGGACGAACGAATGCATTTTTGCCTCTCCTAAAGCTCAGGGGTCAGGATGAATTCTTCTGAAACGAAGAACATCAAAAAGCTTTTGATAACCAGAAAACTTACTTATCTAAACCACCAGTCTTGGTGTCACCTACTCAAGGACGGCTACTAAAGATATATATATCGGCAGAGCAAGAATCTATAGCTAGTATGGTCGCTCAGGAAGACCAGTTAGGCAAGGAAATGGTAGTCTATTATCTCAGTAGATAGTTGACCAAATGTGAATGTAATTATACAGCTATAGAAAAGTTATGTTTAGCTCTTTATTTTACATGTACAAAATTAAGGGCTTATCTTCGGCCTGTTACTATGTATTTAGTGTGCAAAGTAAATCTATTCTAGTACATGTTTTCTTGCCCTATTTTGCATCAAAGTATAGGTCTTTGGACTTTGGCTTTTTCTGAATTCGAAATTCAATATATCCCACAAAAGCCATAAAAAATCAGACATTGGCTGACTTTTTAGCTGATCATCCCAAATGAAATGGAACGCATCGATCTATGCAAAATAAAACCATGGACTTTATATTTTGATGGTTCAAAAATGGCCAAATGAGCAGGAGTATGTATAGTATTAATAGATACTTTTGGTGTAGACTATCGATTTTTCTTTACGTTAAATGATTTGTGTACCAATAATCAGGCCAAGTATGAAACACTTATAGTAGACCTAGAATTATTACTAGAAATGGAAGTTAAAAAAGTTATTGTTAAAGGTGATTCTCAGCTAGTAATTAACCAATTGAGTGGCACATTTAAATGCCAAAGCAGCTCCGTTATAAGTTTATACGAAATCACACAGGAATTACTAGAAGAATTTGACCAAGTAGATCTTCAATATGTAAACAGAATATACAATGATTTAGCTAATGAGTTGGCTCAAATGGCTTCAAGGTACTCCAAAATATTAAACGTGGAATCTATGTGCGAATATGGGATGATAATGCCTGCTTCACAACGAAGGACAAAAAGATTCAACATCCACTACATAGAAGATGGAAATGTGGCAGATTTGAGGGAAGAGATAAAAGAATTTCTAGAAAAACCTGACAAAAAGAATGAAATAAAAATTAGGCTGCGCTCCCTAAATTACGTGTTAATAGACAAAGACTTATATAAGAAACGCGTAGATGGAGTCTTGTTAAAATGCGTTAATTTGAGTGATGCCAAAACAATTATGGCAGAAGTGCATGAGGCAATATGTGGGGCACACTATGCTAGCTAAAAAATGAGATGGTTAATCATTAGGAATGGATACTTTTGGCCAAAAATGGGCGAACTATGCACCCAATATGCAAAGAGTTGTTTAGCATGTCAAAGGCATTGACCAATTCAAAAGGTACCAGCAAGAGAAATGACACCTATCATAAAATCTTGGCCTTTTAGAGGTTGGGCTATAGATTTGATAGGAAAAATATGCCCTCATTCGTCCAAGCATCACAATTTCATCATAGTAGCTACATTTTCACCAAATAGGTAGAGGCCATCCCACTGAAGGAAATATCACAAAGGAAAGTCATCAATTTCACCCCAAGATCACATAATTTATAGGTTTGGAATACCGCAAACCTTAGTAGTAGATCTTGGAACTTTTTAAAATGGAGATCATGTGAAACGATTTTTGGTCGAATTCAGCATCAAATTGATGAATTCCACGCCTTATTACGCTCAGGCCAATGGCCAAGCAGAATCCACAAATAAGGTCTTGAAAAACATTATAAGAAAGATGATACAGGAAAACGCCAGGACATGGCATGAATGTTTGAACAAAGCTTTATGGGCATATGGAACGTCTCCATGTTCAAGTACGAAGGTTACTCCATTTCAACTTACTTATGGGCAAGAGACAGTATTGCCTATAGAAATTAATGTACAATCGATTAGAGTGGCTTTGCAAAAATAATCTGAGTGGGGAGCAATACGCAGAAGCTTTGGCCCAAATTTTTTTAGAACTGAACGAAATGAATGTGGACGTCCTAGATATCTACAAACTCAAAAACAAAAAAAAATGGCCATGTACTATAATAAAAAATTATAGTGAAGTATTTCAAGATAGGCGAGTTAGTCTGGAAGATCATATTGCCTTTGAATAGTAAAGATCCATAATATGGAAAATGGTCGCCCCAATTGAGAAGGATCATAAAAGGTGAAAAATGTATTGCCCAATAGAGCTTATCACTTTGAGATTTGGATGGTACAAAATATGTGAGATCTATAAATAGTAAATATCTAAAAAAATACGTTCCATCTGTTTGGGAAAGTGAACAATTGGATATTTAAAACGCGAATTCAAGTAGGCCAAAAAGTAAATTGTTCCATTACAAACAATAAAAGACTAGGAACATTACAAAATTCAGGACGTTTTCGTCCAGTATTATATAGTTGGGTGACAAACATTACTCGCCATCTAAATCTTCTAATATAGACCGCATTTGATCTCTGAGTTTAGCCCATTCAGAACATTGATGAGTATCAACAGTAGATAAAGCTCCATGACTGTGTCAGAGTCGTCAGCTATCACTTCTGAATAGCGCGCCATCAAAGCCTTAGTTCGCTCAATTTCTAAAGAGGTGTTTCGTTTTTTAGCGGACAACCTCATCTTGCAATCATCAATTCTAGCTTGGAGTTCCTTCATCTCAGATTCTAGACTAATCAGCAAAGAATCTTCGATCACTACTTCAGAAGAGAGCTCGTTCAATTTGGACTTCGCTGAATTAATGTCAATATTCAAAGACTCTTTTTTAGCCAAAGTTAAAATGAAACTCATCTTCTTAGCCCTCAATTTCACGTTCTCTGATAGCAAAAAGCTCACTTCATGATGGATGCTCCTTCAAAGTCATCCTGGCAGAAGCTGAAAGATTAAGAGAATGACGTCCAAGGGCAGCAGCCAAATCCTCACTAATGCGCATAAGAAATTCTGCTTGACTGTCAGCGCTTACTCTAAATATGTCTTTTTCCATTAAAGAGGTATATGCTAAAACTACCTAAAGTGTCCATATCCTCAGTAGAAGGAATATAAGAGGATGAAGGATGAGTTGCAGAGGAAGCACAAGGGACAGAACTCGCTTGGACTTACTCCCAAGAAGTAAATAATGCTTGAATAGACCGCAAAACAGAGTCAGCATCCTGCAAAAAGAGGGTAGTTCATGTTATTCCTGCCATAGTCATTGCAAAGATGCAAAAATAGAGAAGAAATGGAATTACTTGATCAGAAGTTTTGGGCAAAAGAGGGACTTCTCTAGGCAGCTTGGGAAGGATTGTCAACTTAAGGTTGACTTTCAGATGATGCATGAACTTTCTCATTGTCAACCTAACGAAGAGGCTCTTCCACTAGGGGAATATCAATAGGAGTTTCTGAGAAAGCAATGGTCAAATATGAAATTTTCATATACACTAAAAGATGGTATTAAAAAAGATGCTACCTTCTGATTTCAGATTTATTCGACGAGCAAATTGGGATTAGAGAGTGTAAATCACTATAACCAAACTTTCAACGGAGGGCGATGGAGGTCTGTCAACCGTCTGAGTGGGCAGTTTCGAGCTTTGAGGCCCCTCAGTTGTAGGAATTGCTAAAATTGCTGGAGACTCAAGAGTGATCGACAGTTGTGAAACAATGGATGGAGGAAGGGATCTCTTCTGATAGAAGCAATTAACAGGTTAGTGCATTAAACATGCATAGTATTATAGTCAACTAAGAAATAATCATCAGAAGATCAATACCCTTTTTCTAGTAAAAGAATGAGTATCCTCTTCATTTGAATCATCGGCCTAATGTGGAGTTGGCCGTTTGCTGCCCGAAGTAGCCCTGGAACCAGTTGAAAGAAGTTGAACTGATGAGAGTTCAATCGAAGAAGATGTAATGCCCTTTTTAGAACTGGGCACGGAAGGAGAAGAAGTTTTTCTAGGAGACTTCGATGGATGATTGGATTGGAGAGTGTGAAACATAAAATGAACATTGGAAACAAAAAACTTACGCCTAACGTTGGACTAAAATTCGTTGAAAAGAGCATGAGTAGCAAAGGTAGGATTGAAAGGTACAAGAGAAAAACCAGTCATCAGAGAATTATTACGGCTCTCAATAATTCTCGCTTCATCTCAGATAATGGTATAAAAACGTTCCTTAAAATTGTTTGAATAGCAAGGAGGAATTGGCCAAGTTTGGCCAAACCCAAATTGACAGGCGAAGAATTGAGGAGCATAAACTTAGGCATGGCTCGACTCGTCTCCAATTTTGGGGCTCAGTTTGGCCAACGAGCTCATGGGTCGAACGGGTCGAGCCGAGATCGGCTCAGCCCTAATTTTTTTTTTGTTTAAAATTTGAAAATAAAAAAGAAATACAATATCGAGAAATGAATCCTTTATCTTTATGTTAAAAACTAAAGATTTAAAACCCTCTTTTTTTTTTTTTGTTTTTTTTTAAATTTGAAAATAAAAAAGAAATACAATATTGAGAATCCTTTATATTAAAAATTAAAGATTTAATACCCTCCTTTTTTTTTGTTTTTTTAAAATTTAAAAATAAAAAATAAATACCATATCGAGAATCTTTTATGTTAAAAATTAAAGATTTAAAATCATCTTCCTTTTTCTGAGCTTGGGACCGGCTACTTTAAAAGTAGGCGGAATTAAAATTGTACATGAACAAGATGTTACGTGTACAATTTTTTTATTAAAATAAGAAAAAAAATTAAATACATAAATACTAATGCAAAATAATACTTACTACGAATATGATTAATCCATATTCAAATCTTCAAGTTCTTCGGACATTATTCTGTCCACTTTGTCTTGGATCCGACGTTCGGCGTCATCCCAATCTTTTATACACAGTAAGCTTTCTAAAATGTCGGCTTTAAGTCTTGACCTGATATCAGATAAAATCCTACCACTTGTACTAAATGTAGCCTCTGATGCTACAGTTGAAACCGGAGGTGTTAGTAGATCACGTGCTATTTTTGAAAAAATTGAGTAACTACGTTGATGTTGTCTCCACCATCGTAGTATATCATAGTTTTTTCTCTCTTTGTCATCTAACATACTAAGCACATCATGCGCAAAATACCTAACTAACTCTACAGGTGTATCATTAGAACGGAGAATGGGAGAACTAAAAGAAGAACCAACTAATTGTTGACATTGACCACTCATATGTGTATTGACGTAACTCCATAAGTCAATGTCATCAGTTAATGACGAAGTATATGTTGGATTAGGGGGTCGTACAATGTTCGTACCAGCCTTTTCAGCATAGACATCATACATAGAACATAAAGTTTGTTCTAAATTAACACACGTGACTGGATTTTTATAAGTTAATTTATCTGAAATTGCCATTATTGTTACTTTCGTACCCTCTAAGTTGAGTCAAGGATCCATGATACATGCTAATAGAAATAACATAGGCAATTGTTCCCAATATTTCTTAAATTTAGCTTCCATAACATGTATGATACTAGTAAAAAGAACAAAATTCTTATACTTATTAAAATTGTTAGCAATATAATAGAAATAATTTAAAACAAGTGCAGTAGTTGGGTAATACACACAAGAACATGCAGTTGTTGCGTCGTAAAAAACTTTTAAAAATTTTCTAACATGACCCCATATCTTCCAATTATGTAATTCTAAATCATATTCTGAACCGTGTGAGTGTCGGCCATTATAATAGACAGTAATACAATCTTCATAACCTTCACACAATTCAAGCATAAGATATGTTGAATTCCATCTATTAGTAACATCAGTTGCAAAATTTTTTGATTGCAACCCATTTTTTGTACATAGAGCAGCAAAAATTTATTTTCTTGATGGTGATACCGAAATATAATTAATAGCATATCTAACTTTTTCTAATTAAGGTTGTATAAGTTTTAATCCATCTTGTAAAATTAAATTAAACACATGACATACACAACGAATATGAAATAAAATACCATCAAAATATGGACTACAATGTTACATTAATTTTTCAATTACTATATTATTTGGGCCTGCATTATCAAATGTAAAACTACGAGTCTTAGAAACACATTTAAATTCATGTAACACACCTAATAAAACTTGATAAATATTATTTTTATTATAAGGATAGTATATTTGTTTAAATGCTATTACTTTTTTATGCATTATCCAATTATTATCAATATAGTGTACACTTGCAACCATGTATCTTTTTTTTGTTACAACCTGTCCATATGTCTGATGTAAAAGATACAACACCGTTGTAATTATTAATATTATTAATAATAGCTTCTTTCTTTGTATTATATCTAACAATAGTATTTTTACAAAATATATTTCTAAAAATATTAACGTACCTGGATTGGAGATATTTTTGGACGAATTTCATCCAATGAGGATTGTCCACTAAGCATAGTGAAAACTCGACATTTGCTATCAATTCCGACAGTCTTTTGTGGCGCATGAGTTCTTGTGAATATATCCAATTGTTGAGAGTGGGACTACTGGACCCGGCTCCCGGAGATTCAAACTGGAGTTGTGCTTGATTTGTATCCAAACTTCTATGTTTGTATTGACACTTTTTGAAGTGTCTGTTTAGATGGATCATGCCTATCCCATTATGCCAAGCAAACTTCTCCTTACAGTGTTTACACTGTACTTTGAACTCAAGGACTCTGTCCACTAGTTTACCAGTCGGCAGCAACTCAAAATACTGCTAGCACTTAGCCTTTTGTTTGGTGGCTTTTGTTTAGTGCTAGAGCCAATGGTAGTTTGTGTATCGTCGTCTTCATGATCGTCTTCCAAATCAATTGGATTAGTACTACTACCAAACTGATCAATAATATTGTCTGGAATTAGAATGTCATTATGACCACTGAAATCATCATCACTTCGGTTGTATGCCATTTGGAATAATAGAATAAAGAAAATAGGAGAAGATGAGGATGTAGTAGAAACTAGAAACTAGAAAATAGAAATATAGAGAATTAGTAGAAGTAGAAAATTACAACTATAGAGTAATATCTAGATAATGAGATACTAGATACTAATTAGAATACTAATATTGAGAGAATGTAATTTGAGAATTGTTAATGGATTGAGTATATAATTGAATGAGAATGAGAGATAAGAGATTGAAGTGTGAAAAATAAGTTTAGAATAGGGGTATTTATAGGAAAATAATAAAAGTATAAAACAAAAAAAATGCATGTGACCGTTGACGAGCTACGAGCCGAGCTGGCTCGTGGCTCGTCAATTTGGCTCATGGGAATGAGCCCACGAGTCGGCTCATTTTTTGGCCTGGCTGAGTCGAGCCGAACGAGCTCGGCCCTAGCTCGTGCTAGTCTCTCGACGAGTCCGAGCCCGAGCCCGAGCCCGAGCCCGAGCCCGAGCCCGAGCCCGAGCTGGGCCGAGCTTTTACGAGTTGAGCCGACGAGCCCATGAGCCCACGAGCTTTTTTGCCACCCCTACATAAACTTCAACTCCCGCGTTCGCATTGGTTCTAGTAATCAAACCATGGAACAATTCTCGCCCAACTAAGAACTGAGCCCAAATAGATATAGAGCCATCTACCTCATTGAAGTTTGAAGTGGGTTGAACATACAGAGGGATTTGATGTGCAGAAAAGGAGAAGTAAGAAGGCAAGGAGTTCAAAGTATAACAATAAGTAAAAATATCCATACTGGTTTGAGTTGTTGGACTGAGTCGATTAACTACTAACCCGTAACATCTTACTGGGCGAGTAGCTGAGAAAGAAGCGCCAAAGTAAGAGAAGTACACTCTAAGTCATAACTGGGCGAGCCAAAAGGGCCTACTACCAGTAGGAGAAACAGATGAACGCAATTGGTCTTAAAGGTTGGCCATGCCTTTATAAAGACCCACCAGAACAAAAGAGCCAAGGTTTAAAAGTTACCATAGGCGAGTTCACTAGAAATAGGCAGGTAACATATGGAAGGTTTGATACTAGGAACACAGATAACAAACTTGCACAACCAGTGATAGATAAAAGCTACACGCTCAACATGGTTGGGCTCGGCTGCAGTATTGCCGCAAAGGGTTAGAAGTTGTTTATAGGAACCCAAAAATTATTTCTCAATCGATAGAGATGTATGAGTAGCAACCATCGCTGGTGAAATAGCGGCACCAATTGAAGGTAAATCAGTTAAAGCACTAATATCCCTAAAGGTGATAAACATTGGACCTAAAGGAAAAACAAATGTGTTGTAATCAGAAGCCCAAAAGTACAGGGCAACAGAGAATAAAGTGGGGTCAAAGGCAGGAGTATCAAGGGTGAGCTCTAAAAGTTTCAAAATTTTGGCTCGGTCAAAAAGCTCTCTGGTAGGGCCATGACCAACCATATGTTTATGCCAAGCACAAAAACTGGTACCTGACTTGGGCCATGTACGTATACCAGCATTACGGAGTGAGAGCAATAGAAGTGGCTCAAGAAAAAGAAAAGTATAAGATGTGGAAGAATTCTGGGCGACAGGAGAACGCCCAACTGCATCAGCAACGTTGAATGCTGGGCTTAAATAAAACTCGTGATGTCGAATGTTTGTTGGTAGTAAACTACCTGGAGTGATGAAGGGTTGAGAAAGAAAAGTATGATAGTTTTCAAAAGAAATAGAGTTTGTTGATGACATTGCAAGAAAGGACAAAGATAACAATGGTGTTTTCGCGGTGAAATGATAAAAGGAAATGAAAATATAGAGAAAAAGAATAGATAGTGGGGTTTTATAAGTGAGCGACGTGGCAAAATTTTGCCAAAAAGGAGGATGTACGTCAGCGCCGCCAAGAAGAGAATAACAAGGAGTTTTTTTTTTACCTTTTGAAATTTCAAGGAACGTGGAAAAGAGTGTAGAGTCTTGAATATAGCAAAATTAATGATTAACATTAATTAAGCTATATTAGGAAGTAATTGTTGATACACAAAATGTTCCCAACATAAAGACCCAAACAAAGGCCCAAAAAGAAAAGTCCAAACATAAAGTCTGGACGAAATTGTCAAAAAAGTAATCGTCCAAACCATACGAAGGATAGAGCGAGCAGAGAAAGGTTTGGGCGAAGAAGGTGATGGGTTTGGATGAAGAAGGTGATAACTACATCGCGCAAGTGATGAAGCGGTTTTTACGTGACCTACAATCCGAGGTAAATTGCCAACAAGTGATGAAGCATCATGGAAGGTTATGGGAAGTTATTATGGCCATGATTGTAATGAGAAGCTATTTAGAAGAGATGGTATGAGATAATGGACAGTTATAAGTGAAAATTGCGCAAATAGTGATCAGTATATAAACAAAGCAATGCAATGGAAAGAAAAACGAACAACTATCTCACAATAAATATGTGAATTGACATTCAAGTCTTTTTTTTTTTTTCGAATCTAGTAACTTTATGTGCTTGCACCATTTGGAAGGCAAGTTGTGTAATACAATATTTCAATTCTAATACCCATTGTTGAGACTTTGTCTCAAAAGGTTTTATTACTTACACATCGTTTGAATATTCTTTTAATTAGTACGAATCCAAATAAAAAAACGCACGAAACAATAATAGAATTTGGTAAGAATTAAACAAGATTGAAATTCAAATAAATTGACAAGTCAAGTTTTAATTTAAAAATATAATAGCATCTCCAACAAGCTCTTTAAATATAGATTACTCTTTAATTTAAAGAGTCAACGCTTAAAATTATGCTCCACTAGACTCTTCAATTTAACATTTTAATTTAGAGAGTGAGTTTGGCTCTCCACATTTGGAGAGCCAAACTCACTCTCTATTATTAATTGTATTGAAATAATTTTAATTTTCAATATTTGATATCTTGGTTTTAATTAAATAATATATACAAATTTGAAGGAAAATATATGATAAAAAAGAGAGGATAGTGAAATATATTAAATGTTTCTTGAAAAAATAAAATAAAGAGTATGGAATAAAGAGGCTATTGGAATGTTTAAAAAAATTGTTATTTAAAATGCTAAAGATGCTCTTTAAATATACATAAGTTGTTGTAGATGTTCTAAGAGGTAGTTTGAAATAAAGGCCAAGTTTATTTTTTTATTTGTTATTGTTTTTTCCTATGTGATATTTATTGGGGGATAGACGATGACGTATCATTTATGGGTAAGAAGGCCCAAGTGGGCAAGAGATGTTGTAGCAGGTGGGCAGTTGATGATAAAATCACTTTTTATCATCAACTGTCCACTTGGAGGCAGGAGATCGGGAGTGTTATTGGTAATATCATGCGAATGAGCTCCTTTGTCTTGAATCTGTGAGGTAGTTACGTAGCCGAGCTATCATCTCTCCTTTTCCTTTAATAAGTAATAAATGAATTCTCATAAGTTAAACAACAAAGATAACTTCATTAATGATATATAAATTTGATTACTTTTATGTTTCATACAGTTTTTGTTTAATTTATTGTCAAAATATTAATTTTTTATTGTTAAAAAGATAGGTAGGCATTTCTTTGATAATGCATCAATCCAAGAATATAATTTTGGAAGCACCTCATTAAATAGGCTTCTACATGGTTTAAGAATCTTCGAGACCATCTGAATAGAGATGACAAAAAAATCCACCATGCCCCATTAGTAATATGGGCAGTGATGGAGATCATGGTCCCTGCCCCGAATACTTTGGACTCATCCTGAATCTTTTTATTTTATTTTATTTTTATATTTTAAAATTTAAATCGTATTTAAAGAAATAAAAAATGATATTAAAAATCTATTAATTAAGGGCACGATAAATGGAGAATTTCAATACCCGCCACGCCCCGATCCCCGCCCCACTTCCCAAAAATCCTTGACGTGGCGGGGATGGTATAGGCCGCCCCAGTCCTACCCCTCCTCGTTGCCATCCATGCATCTGATGTGGAGATCTTGTTTTTCTTCTTGTAATGGGTAGAAGGCTAACGAATGAAAAATAAGATCTAATTGACTCTAAAAATAGTTGGAATCGTTGATTGCGCCTTAAACCCAACAATAACAACCTTAATGTATATCAAAACTAAAGAAATCATAGTCCTCACGGGCATGGCGCAATGGTAAAGTATGAGAGTTCTCTACAGAGGATCGAGGATTCGAATCCCCGCAGCACCTGGAAGGCAATATTTAATGTTGGAAAACAACAACTATGTTGGAAAGCAGTGGTCTACAGGGAGGAGAATCGTCGAATGTCCGACCCAAGTATGTATAAGTTGTAACCGCATCCAGATTTACCTGAGTGGCAAACTAAGAAGGAAGGTCGCCACTCCTCAAGATTAATAGGGCGAAGCTTGGACACCTGAGTCATTAAAAAAAAAACTAATGAAATCATAAGCACATTTGTGCATTGCTTAACCACTGAATTAGAAACTCTATTAAAATTTCAATCATTTAAATCATAGATCATTGTTGGATCATTTAATTTTTGTTTAATTATCGACATGATTCTTTGAAAGTTGCATGACACCCTACATTGAATGAAAATTTATCGAGAAAATATATGTAGATTCTATTATAAATGAGTTTGACCCTGTTAAAGTTCGATGGACACAATTTTAGTAGGTATGTCGTAATTGAACATTTTTAATTACATATAAAAAAAATTGTACATTGACTAATTTTAAATTTCAGCTTGGCCCATCATAATTTTCTAAATCCGTCCCTAAATTCAACCAAAAGTATCAATTAGAGGAGTCACAATTAACCAAGCATAATAGTCATTATTGAATCAATTAAGTCTATGAAGCATGCAAAGATGTTACCGAATTAGTGAGACAATTTTCTTTTCTTTCCAACTAGCTTGACTATTTTGGCACATGGATAACAGTTAGTTTGCTGAGTCCAAAACTGTCAGATCGCACACCTAAATTGGCTCATACTGCAACATCACGATGCCCAATTCTCGTGTACTTCTAAGTCGGATCACTAGGTTTCCCACGTTGAACAAAAGTCTCAAGTGCCTTTTGGATTTCAATTCTCATTATGTTTGACATGGATGTCTCACCTTTAACCCTGACTTTTTTTTTTTTTTTTTTTTTTTTTGCATGTACTCTTGACTTCAAAGTTTCAATTAGAGTTATTTCCTTCTTAGGCAAGACACTTGATTTCTCTCCTTCGAGTGAATCTCTTTATGTCTTTCTACGACCTAAAATTGTCATCTTGCCCATCTCTAAAAAAAACGACTTGAAGCAAATGTGAAAGAAGGAGTACGATTAAAACATAATAATCAACCATCTCAATGTGTGTGTGTGTGTGTGTTGGAGGGATGTAAATTTCAAGGTTCAAATGAAAAATAAGTGACTCGATCCACAATACAATACTCAAAGAAACTAAATCATTTTCAAACAAAAAATCATGCCAAGTGAATGGAATTAGTGACCGTCTAAATTAACCAATAATAAATTTTCAAGAAACTCTCTCTCACATAGATAACATATTCATCAATCAAAGTTCATTATTCCCATAATGCAAGTTGATGCAACGTCTACGCTGATTGACGGTTCGACTAGCAAAGAACATAGTCAACGCACAATTACAAAATTTTAGTGTATGTGTGTGCATGAACAATTCAAAGTGAGTCGATCATAATCTCCATTATTTAAGCAAAATAGTTCAAATATATGATCTTATTCCATCATGTGTTTCAAATCAGTAATCATCTAAATTATCTCTATCTAAAAAATATACGATACATGTAATACTATAGTGATTGCATAATAAATTTTTATTCTTTTCTCACTCAATTGTAGATTTTTTAATTATTTTTTAACACAGTGCAATGTCTTTTAAAAGCAAGGCAAACAACTTTTACACATCCATAGATGCGTCCTTTTTTTCATTGTTGTTCATTATCAAAGTAGCACACCAGCACTGCAAATCTGCAGCAGCAGTCTGCTTTTTGGTCAAAACAGCCTGTTGCTTTGGTAATTAGTGACAGCCGCTACTTAATGGCAGCGGTTGTCATGTCTTTATGTTTGTTTTTTTATTGTTTTAAATATCATTTCAAAATTGAAATCATTAAATTTTGTGCTTCTTTTTTTTCAAGAATTATAAAAACCACTGGCCCGTGAGAGGTTGAACCGCTCCTCAGTCCTTGAATTGCTTGCCCGGTTCATGGGCAGTTTTGGGTAGAGGCGGGTGAACCGATGTGGGTTCGGTCGGCCGGCCCGTCTTGACACCTCTATAGAAGACATCATCATAATATTGGCAACGAATGAGAAATAAGTTCAGACTCCTAATTGACCCTAAAAACAGTTGGAATCCTTGATTGCTCATAAGATAAACTTTAGGCCTTAAACCCCAACAATAACAACCTTAATGTATATCAAAACTAAAGAAATCATAAGAACATTTGTGCATTGCTTAACCACTTAATTAGAAACTCTACTAAAGTCTCAATTATTTAGATCATAGATCATTGTTGGATCATTTAATTTTTGTTTAATTATCGACATGATTCCATGAAAGTTGTATGATACTCTATATTAAACGGAAATTTACCAAGAAAATAGATTATAGATGAGTTTTATATTATTAAAGTTCGATAGACACAACTTTAGTAGGTATGTTGTTAGGGGCAGATCCAGGATAAATTTTGTAATTTTTTTTTTAAAAAAAGACTTCAACAGTACGAAAAAAAATGAAAAGACGAAAAATAGATGCATAGTTAATTATATATGACATTTTTTATCCACTTCAATTTTCTCCATATTTTGTTCCATATTCATCACCTATTCAATTAAACATCCAATCTATACCTTTATGTAAAACTTCAATACCTAAAAGTTGAGTTTTCACTCATCAACCTCAAATCCTCTTCTCAAGAAGGAGATATATAGTCGCCCCCAAAGCATAGCTCAGTTGGTTGAAAGGTAAGAATGAAGTAGTCTCAACTTTGCTGACAACTGGAAGGTGGAGATTCGATTCCTACATTTGGTATGGAAGAGGCTCCTTGCAAGCACAATTAAAAAGCAAGTTCTCAACCATGCTCCACTGAGGCACATCATGCGATTTACATCTTCCACCAAGGATCAGGACAGGGGTGGTGGAGGCCCTCGAGGTTGGAGTTCAACCTTTAAGAAAGAGATATATAGTCGTCATATGTGTGTGTGTGTGTGTGTGTGTGTGTGTGTGAGAGAGAGAGAGAGAGAGAGAGAGAGAGAGAGAGAGAGAGAGAGAGGGAGAGAATTTTATGGGTCTTTCTGCAATTTAATTACTGACTTTAATGAAATTGTTCATCATATTGTCTTCTTCCTCAGAGAGTACAGGGCTTAACCAGGCAATTAATACAAATTTTTCTCCAACTTTTTTGGGGATAGGGGGGTCTCGAGCTCACCTTGCCCACCCCCTAGAACCGCCGCTGTATGTCGTAATTGAACATTTTTTGTTACATATAAAAAAATTTGTACATTGACTAATTTTAAATGTAAGCTCGGTCCAATATGATTTTCTGAATCTGCTCCAGAATTCATTCAACCAAAAGTATCAATTAGAGGAGTCACAATTAACCAAGCATAATAGTCATCATTGAATCAATTAAAGTCTCTGAAGGATGCAAAGAGGTTACCGGATTAGTGAAATACTTTTCTTTTCCTTCCGACTAGCTTGACGAAGTTACCAGACAATTTTGGCACATGGATAAGAGTTAGTTTGCTGAGTCCAAAACTGTCAGATTGCACACCTAAATTGGCTCAGACTGCAACATCACGGTGCCCAATTCTCGTGTACTTCTAAGTCGGATCACTAGGTTTCCCACCTTGAACAAAAGTCTCAAGTGCCTTTTGGATTTCAATTCTCATTATATTTGACTTGGATGTCTCACCTTTAACCTTGCCTTTTTTTGCATGTACTCTTCACTTGAAAGTTTCAATTAGGGTTATTTCCTTCTTAGGCAAGACACTTGATTTCTTTCCTTCAAGTGAATCTCTTAATGTCTTTCTACGACCTAAAATCGTCATCTTGCCCATCTCCAATAAAAATAAATAAAAAAAAATAAACGACGACTTGAAGCAAATGTGAAAGAAAGAGTATGATTAAAACATAATAATCAACCATTTCAATATGTAGGGGATATAAATTTCAAGGTTCAAATGAAAAATAAGTGACTCGATCCACAATACAATACTCAAAGAAACTAAATCATTTTCAAACAAAAAATCATGTCAAGCGAGTGGAATTAGTGACCCTCTAAATTGACCAATAATAAATTTTCAAGAAACTCTCTCTCACATAGATAACATATTCATCAATCAAAGTTCATTATTCCCATAATGCAAGTTGATGCAACTTCTATGCTGATTGACGGTTCAACAAGCAAAAAACATAGTCAACGCACGATTACCAAATTTTAGTGTATGTGTGTGCATGAACAATTCAAAGTGAGTCGATCATAATCTACATTATTTAAGCAAAATAGTTCAAGTATATGATCTTATTCCAACATGTGTTTCAAATCAGTAATAATCTAAATTATCTCTATCTAAAAAAAATACGATACATGTCAAACTAGAGTGATTGCATAATAAATTTTTATTCTTTTCTCACTCAATTGCAGATTTTTTAATTATTTTTTAACACAGTGCAATGTCTTTTAAAAGCAAGATAAACAACTTTCACACATTCATAGATGTGTCCTTTTTTCTCATTGTAGAAGCAAAACTAAAGAGAAATAGACTTGATTGATGGCTTACCATGGTTTGATATAAGAATTATGCCTTCAGCATGATTCATGAATCTGTGCAGGAGTTGTAATGTTCAATCAAAACTGACGAAGGAGTTACAGCAGATGTTTCAGCAAGATGTTAATTTGCAACAAAGGTACTCTAATTCATTCCTTTTTACAAAAATCACCCTTTGGACTTCTTCTTTCTTCACACTTACCATAGCCTAACCCATGTTGGCTATTCCTAACCTAATTACTTCAATCTAAAAATCTCAACTTTCAAACACATTTTGAAGTTGTATTGTCAATCTTTTGGATACTTTATGTTAGAGGGAAATTTAGTCTTATTTTTTTTTTAGGGTGTGTTTGATTGGCAAGTTTTTCATGGAAAATGTCACGTCGAAGGAAAATGTTTTCTACTTTGGCTGTTTGATACAAATGTGGAAAATGAGAATGAATTCTATGTTACAACTACTTTAAGCTTGTTTTTGGCCAATTTTATGGAAAATATTTTCTTATGGGTTTGGTGGTTTTTATTTTCCATCCAAATTTTTTTCTTTTCCACATATGCCAATCAAACACGGGTTCGTTTGATTGCACCATTTTCCATGGAAAATGTCACATCCGAGGAAAATAATATCACATCAGAGGAAAATATTTTTCCTACTTTGGCTGTTTGATAAAAGGTGGAAAATCAAAATGAATTATGTGGTATAATCACTTGAAGCTTGAATTTGACTATTTTGGTAGAAAATATTTTATCACCATTTTGGTGATTTTTATTTTCTTTTT